>OY282606.1:13937353-14647849 GCA_958298945.1 Atherix ibis
AAAATTTGATTAGATTTACCGATATTACATTTATTTTGGAAAAATTTTACATAATTACTTTTTTTTTTGGTGAAGGGGGTTCGGTATTTTGAATACCATTCGACTCTAGACAGTGTAAAAATGATGATCATAGTCTGTGTCGGATGTCACACGATTCATGGCATATTCAAATTGATGAAAATAATATAATTTAATTGAAATTATTTTTTTTAAGGGGCCACATTTTATTACACAATCGGAAGGCATCTCATTAACACAGAAATTAATTGTACACAATATCGCACTGATGCAAAAGGAAATTTATTCATCTACCACCATCACGTTTAGTAACAGTAGTCAATATTCTGGTCATTACTGTATGTGCTTTTATAATAAAAAAAAAAAGAACAGTAAAAGTTTTCATATTACCATGCTGGGGGATGGGTGGGGTTTTTATAATACAAAAACAGAAAATGTGAAACTTGAAAAAAAAATAGAAGAAATTGTAATATTTAATTATTGTCAAAAATTAGAGCAGCACCAAATTTAACGAACCAAAACCACCGAAACAGTGTAAAGAGATATGGTTTTTTTTTGGTATTTCTGTTAGTTAGTCTGTGTTCATTTGTTGTTTTCGAAAACAAAGCCAAGGAAATTACATGGCAGAAGAAACATTCACTTGTTCAGAGTATATTATTTAGAGTAGCCGTGACAATACTTTTAATAAATAATCAACAATACATAAAAATGGAGTAGATTCATTTTCGAAATTACTCAAATTTCTTCTGTTGTCTGATATTTCAATTAATTTTTAACGCTCTTAGCCAGCCCCCATCATTCTCCTTCGAATCTCTTATGTTTTGCTCTGGATTCAATCAAAATAATTGAATAAAAATATTTGGAGTAAAAAAAAAAAACAACAACAAAATCACAGAGGAGAGATTTTTTAAAATTAAATAAAATATATAACACCTACTAATTATTTGAATACTTTGGAATTTTTTTGTACGATTTTTTTATTTGTTTTTTTTTATGCGATATTTTTGTGTCATCATCTAGCCGGAAATAAAGTGAAATTTTTAAAAATTTACATAAATTTTAGTGCCAAATTTAAAGAGACCAACAAATAAACTGAAACTTTTATGTTTTGTAGGATGTCCTTTAGTCTAAAAGCGAAAGTAAAAGTGTGAATTAAATTTTATAATAATTTTTTTTTTCATCTCTGTAAAAGAAATCTTAAGTTGCCCCAAAACACCCTTAATTGGTGGTGTTTTTTTTTGTTTTTTTTTTAGTTGATAAATTTTTTAATTTTAATTAGTGGTGTTTTTAAGATTTTTTACATTAAAATTTAAAAAAAAAGTGAATAAATTTTCCAAATTAAAATGCATTTAAAAAAGAAATAAAAAAAAAGTTTTTTTTGTTAACGTAATTACGAGTAGATTGTTAACTGTTATACATAAGTATTTACAACTGTTATAAATCTATTACATGGTCCTATGCGGTGAAGCATTTTTTAAAATTTTTGTTAAAAAAAAATATTTTATTTTACTCGTAATTTGTAGGCATGTTTTTTAAAACCATATTATATTCATTTTGCGGTTCAGATATAACAACCCTTTAATTTGACAGTTTCTGAATAATAATTATATAAAAAGATTTATTTATTTAGTTAAAAACTTGCCATTTTATATTAAATATCAACTAAATGACAATAAAATATTTTAATTAGATGCTGGGACAACTATCTTTGCTAATTTTGTGAACCAAATTTTCTCGGTCTGATAAGACTCGGTGGTCAAAATTACCATATATGGGGTTCTAAAAATCCACAATTGACTGTGAAAAATTCATTTTCCAATAATATTTTCGTCAATAAAACGGATTTTTCACAAAATTACTTTGAAAATGAAGAAGGTGTGACCACGTGTGATTTTAATAGAATAATGCCAAAAAATACACAACACGATAAATTTCAACTTTATTGCGTGAAAACTTTCCAGGACACATAATTTTGAGATTTGCCAATTGGCCTCGAAGATTTGACACCGTTCGAGATTTGGTAATGTAAAGTTTCACAAAATATCATTTTTACACAGACAATTTATAAAATGGGGAACACAATAAAAACTCGATCTGCGTCGTTAATTGGGACCCAAATAAGACGACGCAAATCGAAACGACGCAAATCGAAATTAATTTTCCTAAACATAAATATTTTGTTATTTAGTACTAAAATAAAACATTTCCTTGAATCAAAAACTATTTTTATTTCAGTCATATTTACATAATACATAAACCAACATAAATAAAATATAATATAGGGTTTTCCAATAAGAGTGATATTATTTCTAAGTGACGTTTCGGCCATTTATAATACGTAATGATTTGTTTTTCTTTTTCATTGTATTCAGTAATGTTTACAATTTCATCATGGGGAGATATACGCAAGAACAACATTTACAAATTATTCAATTTTATTATCAAAATAATCGTTCTCCAATTGCAACTTTTCGTGCACTTTTGCCATTTTATGGTCGTAATAATCGTCCAACTGTGCTCGCTATTCGTCGAATTGTTAAAAATTTCGAGCGTACATTTTCTTTACATAATGGTCAAGTGCCAATAAGACAAAGAACCGCTCGAAGTAATGAAAATATTGCGAAAGGATTTGGGCTTGCATCCGTGTAAAATGGTTATCACTCAAGAACTGAAGTCATTGGACCACCGTAAACGTCGTGAATTTACTGATTTTGTCTTGGAACAACTTGAAAACAATAACGATTTTTTTAAAGAAAATCATCTTCTCCGATGAGGCTCACTTTCATCTGAGTGGTGCCGTAAATAAACAAAACTATCGATTTTGGTGCGAAGAAAATCCACAAATTATTCATGAACAACCATTTCATTCACCTAAATTGGCAGTTTGGTGTGGTTTTTGGTCTGGTAACACCATTACTGTCAATGGAGAGCGTTATGGATCGATGATAACCAACTTTTTATGGCCGAAATTGGAAGAAGTTAATCTTGACAATATCTGGTTCCAAGAAGACGGGGCTACGTGCCACACAGCACGTGCAACAACCGAATTATTGCGAGAAAAGTTTGGAGATTCGATTATTTCAAGAAATTGTGACATTGAATGGCCTCCAAGAAGTTGTGATTTAACACCATTAGATTATTTCTTGTGGGGTTATTTTAAGTCATTGGTCTTTAGCAATAAACCAGACTCTCTAACCAGAATAAGTTGCATCGCTTTCGAAATACAACCAACCGTTTACTGTTTTTCTTCTGGAACCACATCAGGTAACATATATCAATATTGTCCAACAAAGAACGTTCAACATTTATAAAAATCAGTTTTGGCAAGATTTTTCAGTATTGGAAATGAACGTTCTCCCTGGTAGCCGTTTCCAATAAAGGCCAGTTTCGTCGACATTTAAGGCGTTTTCTTTTGGACCAATTTTGCTACTAGTCGGTAGTTCTAGCTGTCATCATCTACTCTACCTCGAACAAACGAGCACATTGAACTGGGAGTTACGCATACAATTTACGTTAGGTGGATTCTAGTTGCTAAAGTGAAAATAGATAGTTTTGCGGGTTCGTTGATTATGTTGAAGAGTCGTATTTTTGTCAGTATTGTTTATGTGTGAATAAACTCAGTTTTTATTGTTTATGTGTGAGTAAACTCAGTATTGTTTCTGACTGTTTTGAGGTTATGTTTCTACTAGTGTTTAGAATTTGGCTTTCCTTTGGTCCAAAGGAAAACGCCTTTAGTACTTGCTTCGAAGAATAACTACTTTCTTCAATAATCGCTTTTATTTCTACTTTAAATTTATTTGCAGCTGCAATATCTGCACTGGCAGATTCTCCTTTCAAAGCAACATTATGCAGTTTTGCTCTAATTTTGAAACGTTCGAACCAACCTTGACTGGCTTCGAATTTTTCTGATTTTTTTCCGCTAGATGATGGCGAATCCTTTTGAATATCGTTAAAAATACTTAACGCTTTGTTTTGAATCATCATTTTGTTCAGTGGCATCCCGCGCCGATTTTGGTTCTCTATCCAAATACTAAGAGAGGACTCCATTTTTACCATAATTGAACTGCTTACTTTGGTACTAGTTTATTTTGATTGCAATGATGTAGTGGCTTTAGAAAACTCTCTTATTTGTTCATCATCTCTATTACAAATTTTTCTCACTATTTTAGGAGCTAAACTAAGATTTCTGGAAATTTCAACAGACTTTTCTCCAGATTTAAAACGTTTTAACATTTCTAATTTCAGTTCCAAACTAATTTGTTAGTGTTATGGCCTCTAATTTATTTTTTAAACAACACTTTTAATTTATATAACCAAAACTAATACTTTTAATTTATTTAACCAAAACTAACATTTTTAATTTATTTAATCAACACTTTTATAATTTACTCTTGAGATAGAAGACTACATACACGTACATATTGCAAATTATAAAAAAAACTAACTGTGAATTATAAGCTTGTACATAAAGATTGAACTACAGAATTAAATGGGAAATCCCCTTTATATAAAATTTAAGCAACGGAAATAAAAAATTTTACAACGCAAATAAAAATTTTAACGACGCAACTCGGAAATCACGAAAATTCAAGAAGGATTCAACTTTGAAAACGACCCAAATCGAAACGACGTAAATGGAGATTTTAATGTATTTTTTTTTTTAACGTTTAGATTAATGAGGTACACGGGGAAACCTTCAAAAAGTACTCGCCTGGAAGACCTTCTACCTGCCAGAAGAGTTATGCGGGATTTTTACCTCGCTAAAACCTAACCTGTACCTCTACCCTTGCTCCCGGAACGATGGTTCCCCAGCGGCACTCTTTGTGAATACTGCTTCGCCGGGGCGTTCTTATTTGATATTACTGCTGTCCCGATATTATGACGCCTCGCGGCCTATTCTTCGTACGTGATTAAAGATTACGGGTACTCTGCAACTCTGTTCCAAGCCGTTTGGCTCTTCAGCATGCACTCCACTATGTTTTCTGAACTGATAGAACGGTCCAGATTTTTCTCCAGATCTGCCCGTATTCCCTCGTAGAAGGGGTATTGGAATAACACGTGTTCTGCATCTTCGATCACATCGCGGCAGTGATAACAGTTTGGGGAGTCAGTTCTCTTGAATCTGTGCAATTATGCCCGAAAGCATCCATGCCCAGTCAATAGTTGGGTGATGTAATACCCGACCTCCCCGTGCACGCGAGTGACCCATTTGGTGACATTGACCGCATCGTGTGATACCTTTCGGTATGCTGACGCAACTCAGATCGCTGAGAGCTGCTGGACTGATGACATTGTCTTGCGGTACGTTGTTAACTCTAGCGATTTCGCCCACACTGGTGCTCCGTATAGCAGGACGGAGGTAACTACAGTTGCCAGTAGTCGCCTTCGGATTTGTCTGGGGCCTCCGATATTGGGCATTATCCGCGAAAGCGCGCCCTGTACTGCTGATGCCTTTCTGCTGGCGCTGGAGATATGCTCCTTGTAGTTGAGTCTGGCATCCAAGACCACTCCTAGATACGTTATGTAGGGTAGCGACTGGATGTCGTGGTCGCCCACTCTTATGGTAATGGTCTCTATTTTCTTCCGGCTACTCACAAGGAGTGCCTCGGTCTTATTTTCCGCCAAAGACAGGTCTGCCGATGTCGTCCACTGTCTTATCCTCTAGATGGTGGTGGAGAATGCGGCTTTCAGTTCCTCCAGGTGTTTGGCTTCAAGGACAACCGCTTTGTCCTTGTAGCCAAACACCTGGAGGAACGAGTGTTGTGTTCCGCGGTAATTCCAGATGGAGTAGGCCGTCGTACATGACGTTCCACAAGTGTGGCTCCAGGACAGAGCCCTGCGGTACCCCTCTCGTGACCCTATACTCCACTGGTCCATCCTCCGTCTCGTAGTATAGTAGTCGGTCACTGAAGTATGATCTGACCATCCTCCGATGGTTGTAGGGCACCCCCATGTTCTCAAGAGCCTTCAAGACTCGGTCCTAGCGGGCCGAGTTAAACGCATTCTTGATGTCCAGGTTTTAGTGTATTTAAAAACCAAGTAATTTGCCAAACCACAGCTCAAAATATGCAAAAAATTACCTAAAAAAGATCAAGTTCTGAAAAAAGCTTCATAGTAGTTAATAGTGTTTTACAAAATGGCATAATTTTTTCAATATAATTAATTTAAACAATATTTAAATTTTATAGCATAAAAAAATTTTTATTTAATACTTCTTTTCAAAACGCAATTTGGATATTAAAAAAAAAGTAATCTCTTTTGCATAATTTAGCAGATTTTTTTCTACAGATTTTCTAAAATTTTGCCAATTTACCTGACAATATAAGAAAATATAATCGCATAATTTTTCTTGGAATAACCTATCAAATATAACCTTTTGTAACTCCAACATTAAAGATGATAACTTACCGTTTCTTTTTTTTACAATCTTGATTTGTACTCAAAAATAGAGTCATTAAGACGAGTATTTTACAAATTTTTATATTTACAATACAATAAAATTTATATAATTAATTATTAGTAGATATTATGGTAAATATTTTTAAACGTAAAAATCTCCTAGTTACACTCTAAAAATTATACTGAAACATTTCTAATGACTACAAATTAGTAGTCGCTGATGGAATGCTTACCATTCCGAAAATCACACAACTAATCAACGAAGAGAGAAAAAAACGCACATCATTTAGATATTAAAATTTTCAAAGTTCAGGATGGGGAGGGAAAGGGGTGAGCAATCTTTAGAGAGCCACTAGGAACTAGAAGAAGTCTTTTATAATAATATCAGGTCGATGCCTAGCAGCCATTTACGGTAATGCTTTTAATGATTTCAATACTTTTGCCCAAACGATGTCATTATTCGTGGTAATTCCGCGGCATACTCGTAAAATGGAAAAAATCAAAGCCCCACAACTAAGTTTAGCTACTTTTTCACCTTTTGCAGTGTGTATTAATATACACTTTGGGTGTGATTTAGTAGCTGTGGATAATAAAAGAAAATATTTTGATTTAGAAAAGTACTTACATAACTAACCATAATTCATCGGTTGATTTCTTTGCGGTTTTTTGGTGTTAAAAACTAAATAGCCGATCGTTTATCATCGTCCGAAAATTCTAGTAATTCGAATAGAATGTATTTTTGGTGGAGTATGGAGTGGAATGAGGGGAGAGGTGAGAGGGTGTTAGTTTTAATATAGTTTCCATATTGAAATTTTTACTTTGTTTTTTTTCTTCTTCTTCTGTTGTTATTTACTAGCATCTGGTGTGGGCGGAGGAGTCTACAGAACTCGAATTTTTTTTTTTGTCGACTTCACCATTTCTTTAATATTTTTCGGGTAAGTGCTGAAGTAATGAACAGAGAACAGAAATGGCTAGTGTGTAATTTAGTCATTTGCTTTGAAAAGATTTGGATTTGGTTTGTGGTAAACAGGGTCAAAATGGAGGTGGTTAGTTAATAGCGTTTGTATCTGGCCAACAAATATTATTGTCCAGGGGAAAAAAATGTATTATTTTTTTCACATTTTCGCGGAATGAAATTAATTAAAAGTAAGTGAATCGAAAGTGGAGCAAGTAATCATCAATTGATGAAGACATTTATTTCGTTCGGCCACGTCGACAACGAATACAAGTCGAGTTTACTTAATTAGAATGAATATTTCGAGCGGAAAAGAAACGAATATTTTCCGTCCAACTTAATTGGCCTCAATTGTTATGCGTTTGATTATCCAATGGTAGGGCGTTAACAAATTATATTTCTGGTAAATCAAATAGCATAGTCATCATCATCATCCTAATCATCAACATAGTCGTTGTGTCCGTCGCGTCACGTTGCGTCGTCATCATCATCTTCATCATCGTCCACCCACCCTCAAACCATCATGAATGGGAAAATAGTGAATATTATTTGTTCGATTATATAAATTTGTACTCTATTAAAAATGTGATTTTTAACAAAATTGGATAGCTGGTGTTTATTAAGTAAATTTTAGTTTACTAATGTCCAAATTATGAATAACGACGCATTTTGTACAGCTTTTAGGAGCTTAACCGGAATGGCATGGAAATATCCACTTTGGGCTTTTGCCACCAGAATGCCCTGTATTGAACACAATTGAGACGAGCTACAGAAATAGTGTTGAGAAAATTTTTACAACATTCACAATCTTATGAGAATGCATACAATTACTGTTTACTCGACAATTTAAGTTTAATCAATAATGTTGATAGTCTCCTGTCAACATTATGGTCTATTCAGTTTGTAGTTTGGAAAGTAAAATTAAATAAAATAAATTATTAAGTCAGATTTTGATAAAAATTTTATAAAAATATTTTGAATTAGCTTCGCCATTTTACATAAATTTATAATATTATTTAAATAACTGCCACGTGGCTTCTTGCAGATTTTAATCATTTTTAAGTAATTTTTAATGACTTTTTCGCACATTTTGGGTTGTAATTCGAAATTTTACTTAACCGGTGTTGATTTCTAAATACTCTTAAATTTAAAAATTATCTATATAGATACGATTTTTTGTATAGATTTCTAAGTAAAAGTCCAACGGCATGAAATCGAGGCCAATTGACATCACTCAATCTCGAAATTAGGCGTCCTGGTTTGTTTTTTTTGCATAAAAGAGCCGAAATTTGTTATGTTGTATAATTTGTTGAACCGTTTTGTTCAAGCCACATATGGTCCAGATAAAAATCTTTAAACTCAGGTCAAAAAAACTTTGGCTATCATGCGGTCATAGTACTCAGAATAAACGGCAACTGTTTCTTTTTCTTCATTTACAAAGAAATACGAGTCAAAATCAGTCCAAAATGCACACTTAAAAGTAAATACAATGGCTTTTCAAAAGTAACTTATGGGTTTTTTTTTAAGTCCCATATACTACATATTTGCTTATTGACCTATCCACCAAGGGAATAATGTGTGTCATCGCCCGAGAAAATTTTGTTTGAAACGTTAATCTATCTTTAATATAAAATGGTATAAAATCTTTTTACCTTGATTAATACATATGTTATACTATACAACTATCAAATAACAGGATAACATGGGGTAGTTCCTCATTACAATTGTGTTTAATTTTTTGAATCAACAAATTCCTGGAACCGTTCGAGTTGAAGGTAACAGTGTTCGGGGCATAAGAAATAATTTTTCTCTATTATTGTTGTCGAGAAAGCAAATTTTTTCCCATTTCTATTTCTGGACTATTCTGTATCCTTAAGCCATGTTCCCATTAATATTACAATAATTTTTTTTTTTATTTCCAAAGATTTCAATTAACTTAGAAAATCTCTTAGAAAATTGTGCGAATTTTTAGCACGAATAAAACTTGAATTTTGAAATTTTTTTCTATAATTAAAACTGTTATAAATCAATGATTTTTTAAAGAAATAAAATCAAAAATATATTATTTTTATTTAATTTCAATCAATTTTTATCGAATTTCTACACGTACTAGCATAGTTGTACAAAAGGTCCCGCCGCCAGGGTTTAAATGAGAAAAGAAGAAGAAAAAACGCGTTGAAATTTACGCACAAAGAAAACTAATGGAATTCTAGGTGAGTTTTGTTGAAACATTCTTGACGAGGACAATTTCTAGGTGAGTTTTGTTTGCAAAATAGCAATTTTCATTTATTATAGCCTTTGCGATGGATATCTGCGTGGAGATGGAAAGCAAACTAATTGAAAGGGTAAACGTTAGACTGTGCTCGGAGGGAGTAGCGCGGTTGAGATCTAATTGGAGTGGTGTTGGTGCATGGTGTGAGTCCGTTTCAGTTCGGGTTAATTAATCATTTTCACTTCATAAATTAGCGAAACCATTTATTACTGCGGAGACTAGATACAAACAAAACCCTTCCGTCAGACGTTGCCTTATTTGACTGAGTGTGCGTGTGTATATTTCGTAGGTAGGAGCACGTTCCGTACGAACAGTGGGGAGGGCCACGAAACGCTTTGACAGAATTTCTAAAGTTCCAAGGTCTAGCCGCAGGTAGCAATGGGTTAAATAGTAGACTGACTGGCTGACGGTTAGTGGCATTCATCCACTCTTGAATACTATTGGTCCCCGGGCAGCCGTAAAGTTACGGCGGACTGACGGACGACGTCGACTGGCAACCGAATAGTAAGTAGCCTTTACTTAAGCACGAGACCCCCCCTGGCATACATGAAATACCACCATGAACCGTAATTGTCATTAATTTCAACATTTTGATGTATCCACCGAGCAGGCACACTCGAAGGCATTCACCATGAACGCGGCTAATTTAATTTGGAAAAATCACACAAATTGGAGCTTTGCTGTCAAACGACAATGTTCACGATGGCTTTGATGTGGTCGATGATGACGATGACGATGACGATGGAAATTTGAGATGATAACCCAATCATCACAAACACGAATAAACCTACCAAAACTGTACTAATTCTGGTGGTCCCGATGACCGTTGTACCAATGGTAACCATTATAGCAGAGCACTCTTGATGGCATCTTACCAAGATCCACATTGCAACTATTCGAAAGTTGCTCTTTTTTAAATTCAATCACGAATTAATACATTTATACAATCACATTCGGAACTATACTTTTAATAAATATGGTAAATAAATGGTAGATTTTTTAATGATAAAATTAAATTCCATCTGATATGATATCAATTTTTAGTGATTTTACTAGTACGAACACATTGGTTTTTAAGACCCCAACAAAAAAAATTGACGATGTAAGAAGGAATTTTTCTATTAAATTTATACAGTTTTCATATTAATAAAAAGTAATTTGACGATGCTGTATTTTTAATGGATTCTCTTTTCTGTATTTAGAATTTCAAACTATTTTTCTTATTATTATTTTTATTATAAAATTGTAACAAGCAGAATTATGATGAAATGTTCAAGGTAAGACTTAGTATCTAAATAAGTTATGGTGAAGGAGAGAAGAGGGGGAGGGGGTTCATGTTAAAATGTTTGCCTTGGAAAGCTAGCTGAAGAAACACTTCGATGTCCAGTGTACTTGTGCCTTACAGGTCCTATTAGCAGAATGGCAACTAACACAATTAGTCATACGCAATCCCTAAGACTGCATCAATAATGACAAATTTTTATCAATTTATTTACTAAAAATTCTGAGCATGTAAACTTTTCCGAATCCCTATTGGGCAGTGGTTTCCATCCATGACAGACCAGTCCCGTTTAGATAGATTTCCGCACTCCTAGTGAATTCGCCAAATGGCCTCATGGTCCTGGCGCTAAAAAGCATCCCCTGAGACAGGTCTAAGAGAGTTTCCATACAAACAAACAAACAAATCGCGAGATCAGTGATGATTCAGTGCGCCGATGTGTGTTTATAGGGTATGCTGCGAAGAATGTGTCCAACAACGAGAATGAAACTGTTTATAACGAGAATAAAAAACATCCATCGAAGCTGCTCGTATTCGCATTCATATTCATATGTGAATATAAGTTGAAAATAGTCGATGAGTATTTATAGGGACGGAAGTGGAGGATAGCTCTCGAACAAGTGAATAAGCATGATTGGAAAAACGACAGCGAAACTTTTTATAACGAGAGACAGTCACATTACGAATAAAAACGACTTTAAGTGTGACATAGAAGCCACGACAATTTTACAAAGTATTTTTAACTTTAAGATATTGAAATCGACCAAAATTTAAAGACTTAAAAGGATTTCATAATTTGATATTTAGTCTGTACGTCCACAATGTCTATTTAGGTCCTTTGGGTCTTGCGCGTGCATTTTATGTCACCCTATGTCTTAATAGAGTCTTAAGTACAGAGCTTTAGCATTTTGTTTATTAGTATTAATTATTCTCATGACTTTGCATGAATTTTAAAATTCAAAAAATCTAAAGAGGATAAAAAAAATAAACGCCACCGCATAGGTCCGGATATAAGAAATGAACCTCAGATATTTTTTCACCAAGAACCTTTTCTCTAACCATTTCAAGAAATTCTATATTAAAAAAAAGGCACCGCCCCTTAAATAAATGGAGGCATTTTATTAGTTAGCCCTTCAATAATAAAAATTTAACCAAAAATGATGATTTTCTTATTTTTCCATAGTAAATTTAAAATCATAAAATTTGCATGATATTAACTACGATGATTATAGTGCACTATTAAAATGTAATTCAATAATTTTGTCATATCATCGGTTAAGATTTTTGTGAATATTTTGTATCGAAAGAGATATCATCTTGCATATGGCAATCGTAATAGTCGTGTACATTTTGGATTGGCATTAATCGAAAAATTATGCAACCCTTTTCATAATTAATGCACTCAATTACTCATCTCAATAGCAGAATAACAAATATCGAACGCCGTTCATCCCTATCATAGATGCATTCGGGCTTTAAACGAATTCTCATTTTGAACAGTACACATTCGTATATGGTAGGCCCGATACTTATCGAAATATTTCAACACCCCTTAACATATACAAAAGCGAATTAAGTTGTGAGTTTGACACATGACACCCTCAACAGTAGCATAGCAAAATACATGTTATAGGATCATAGCAAGAAAAAATGAAAATAATAATAATAACACGACATTTTAACTATGAAAATAGTATTTACACGATAGTCGATAATACGAGTATTAAAGTGAACATCGACATAGTCGAAAATAAAATTGTGCGCATCATAGACGCAGCGTGGCAATATGGGGAAGTGCATCACGTTGGTTTGTGGTGGCAACTACCCTTAACAATGTACGTAATCCTTCGGATTAGTTGAAATTAGTGGTGTGGTTGATTCGAACTTGACACAAAGGGTGGGCCATATACTATGGGGTGGACAGAATCTGCAATTACTGTTTCGTTTTGTGTAGGTTTAGTTGATTCTAATCGACAGATTTACGGATGAAACGACTGATCTTATCAGCACTTGATCGGGCACACATGTTCCTTTTGATCCTGTCGGCTAGATTACGTTTTTATAAGTAAGTGTGATCATAAAACTGTGATATTAAATATTTCAACAAAAAAAAATGAAAATAAATAACATAAAAACCATTGCATTAAGCATTTTACTTTGAGAGACAGTCCTCTAATATGAATATTTTGCTTTGATCTTTAAAAAGTGGTTAAGTATTAATCTGCCAGTTAGTTAACAATTTTAAAATGAAAAATAATATAAAATCTGCAAGAATAACTATTAAATTTTGGTAATAAATTATTTCATTTTGATAATCGTAGCCATATTGTGATATTATTTTTTATTTATAATATATAAAATAATAGGAAATATTTTTATTTTAATCTTTACTAAACATTAAATAGTTTGAAATAATTTCTTTAATATAATAAGTTTTTTTAAATTTTCGGAGTCTCTTGAGAAAAAATAATACATCTACTAACTTTGATCGCTTCTGTCATGCTGGAACTGACTGTCTTGAAAACTCCCTAACTATTCTCATATAGGGTGGCCCATCTAGCTAGAGTGTTAAATGTGAACACGAATTGACAGATTGTTAGTTGAAAGTCTGAATTTTACGAAATGGTAATCCATACGCTTGAAGAAAACTGGGAAATATTGAGAACTTACTTCTAAAGTGGTGAGTCTTCAACCCAAACTGTGAGAAAGTTAAAAAAAAATGAGTAAAAATCGAATTCCATCACGTGAATTTGTGGGCAAACCTGGTTTGTTGGTTGCCAAAGCAACTCGTTCCCGCTCTAAGACAGTGCGTACGACAGAGATTATTGCCGCCGTTGCTGAAAATGTCCGTGATCATCCATCAACATCAACTCGTCACCATTCTCAAGAATTGAACATTTCTCGCACTGCTCTATTCAGAATTTTGCACAAAGACCTCGGAAAGCTTACAAAGTTCAATTAGTCCAACAACTAAAGCCGTATGACCATCCGATGCGTTTTCGGTTTGCCCAATGGACTCAAGATCAATTGGCCGAATATGAGCATTTTTACCGAAAAATCATCTTTTCGGATGAGGCCCATTTCCACATCGGTGGGTATGTCAACAAACAAAATTGTCGCATCTGGGGCTCAGAAAATTCATGTCACCAAGGAAAAGCCGATGCATCCACAACGCGTGACGGTTTGGTGCGGATTTTGAAATGGAGGCATTATTGGCCCGTTTTTCTTCAACATCGATGAAGGAGCCGCCGTTACGGTCAATGGTGAGCGACAGGACGGGGCCACATGCCACACAGCCAACGTAACAATCCAATTTTTGGGCACTGCTTTCGAAAACCTGTGATTTGAGCCCGTTGGATTATTTTCTGTGGAGAGCCGTTAAGGATAAATGTCACGCAAGCCATCCAGAGACAATTGAGGCTTTGAAACACGAAATCAAAGTTGCCATTGAAGAGATACCGGCCCGGACAATCGAAAATTGTGGACCCTAACCTTGCATCAAAAATTCAAAGATTGATTTACAAGATGCATTAAATTTTCAAAAACGGTTTTTTCTATTTTCAAATCTAATAAAGCCTTTTTCGAGAAGAAAAATATTATCGAGGAGAATTGCTTAATATATAAGAGCCCTTTGATCGTGTCTGGTATACTGGACTATTATGAAAACTCAGGAGCATCCTGCCTATCTCATAATTGGATTCTATCTACAAGAACGTAATTTCTAAAAATTCTAAAGACACAGAATATTCCGGTATTACCTCTACTAAAGATGGCATCCGCCAGGGCAGTATCCTTTATGATATCCATACCACTAATTATATCGTTATGACCACGTATGCTGACGATGCAGTGATTTTAACAACAACACATCCTTAAAGTCCAAGAGTAGTTTACAAGATCCAGAATAAAGTTAAATAGAAGGAAAAGTATTTTTCTGGATGGTGGATCGTACTCACAGCATACCTGGTCACTGCTATGGCATTCTTGTCGCTTGTTTATTTAGGTGATGATGGTCAGACGGTTCAGGGGAGTGGGGCGGAGGGCTTTAATAATTCGAAAGTAATCATTAAGGTGTCCTTTTATTCATATAACAAAAAAATTATGCCAGAGAATGGAACTTGTTAGTTGGAGCAATCAAAAGGTTTTACCAGTTTAAATTTAATAAAATGTGAAAATTAAGATTTAAAACCGAATGGAAAAGGAATAGGAAATTAACAGGGCCTTTAAAACTGGTTAGAAGAGAAATAAGAAATAATTTCGTTGACTTGTGCGTTGCCAATACAACAAATTATTTCTTATGACTTGTGCGTTACACAATTCAAATTTGACCGCCCAAACAAATATCCGAAACTAACGATAATACCAAAAAACTATTCGATTCATCCTTAAATGGTACTAAAATTAAAATCCCCTTCTTAAGACCTTCCATTGGCAATCGATTAACCTGGACATCACATACACCACTGTGAAAAAAATGAAATGTATTCGATGACACAAGCAACTACTAACATTATTAGATGTACTCACTAAAATATCAATAACTCGTCCTGCTGAATCAAAAAAATCCAGACGTCCAAAGTTCTAAGCATGTTTTTAGTGTCCTGACTAACATCGAAGGCAGGGTCTAACTCATCTTCTGGGACCATAAATGGAGTCACTCTAGACTTTCCGGCTAGGATCTTCGTCATCCATACGGATTAAGTGTCCAGCCCACCGCAGTCTATTGAGATTAATTTTATCCACAACCAGGCGGTCGCAATAATGCTCCAGGATTCCGTTGTTAAACAGGTTCCGAAATCGTCCATTTTAATGTGGGAGGCCAAAAATTCATTTTAGGATTCGTACAAGAGTTTGCAATAGTTTTTGTTCAACTCAAGTTCTTGACGAATACTAGAGGTCTCGCAAGCCTAATATCTTGTGTACCAGTACAATTTTTGACAGAAATAATTTAAAATTACTTCGCCAAGAACGGTCCTAAGGGTGGCTGTGAAAGAAGGGTGACTCCTATAGTTAAGTCTGTTCTATGGCTAGTCATAAAATAGATCACTAGACCATCGTTGCAACTATATTTGCTCACCAAGTGTTCCCAAAAGCCTAAAACATTCTAGTAGTTAAAATTTCGGGAATGTTATCCTCTAGGAAGGCTGAGCTTGGGGTTGATTCGCACATCCTGTAAATGCAGTTATAATTAGAAATCAGAAAATCGAACTATCAATAAGCAAAGAACTTTTACAGTTCAATCAAGTCTTCCCACTCCCATCAAATCCAATCTTCACAGTCAAGAATGCTTCGTATTGCCAATGGTACTTTCTATTTCCGTTTATTTGAATGCCTTAGTGTTTTTTAAAAACAACTATCCTCAATAACGCTTCAAAACTTTTAACCAAAAGTCAACTAAATTGAAATTATTGGCGACTTATCGGGAATATTTAAATTTTTTTCTACTATTCCACTTTGTTATTGAAACATAAAAAAAGCTAACAAATACGAAATTTTTTTATCAAATATTTTAGAATAAATACTAAACAATTCTGAGAAAACTAAAAATTCAATGAATTTGACCTTTTTGAAGGAGAACCAATAAAATTAGTCAAAAACTCATTTGGACAAGTATTAATGTGCATACGTGCAAGAAGACTGTCGAACTCACTAAAATCATTGAAAATCTATCAAAATATTTTGTCAAATCGATCAACTGCACTCATGCATAAAAATATTTTCCTGTTCACTGCACGATTGGAAATAATTTTTTAGCACAATTACTACGAACACACATGGTGTGGCCAAACTGGCAATGTCATCGAAAATATTGACAATTCCTATTCTCCACACCCAAAAAAAAATCCCAATAACACGCTTTTCAAATATCAACCCTCATATTTATATAGACTAGTCGAACTATTAGCAAAATGCCATCACATTTGATCAAAACTTTTAATATTTACGACGAAATTTCGAATTTTTCATTGGCAATAAATATGAACGCTTTTATTTTCGATTGACTTCATAAAAAAACCAGCATTTTCGTATTGATTATTGAATCTGAATGTAAATATTTTCTCTTAATTGATCATAAACAATATGAATTTCCAATGTTCTAATATTAACAAATCATCAAATATGCTAAAAACAATCATTTTTTTATATTTAATTTTAAATAAAAGATACTATGTGGCACGGACTAGAAACACTTCCACTATTCCGTCGGCATATTTAGATGAATTTGTTTTCCGACGCCGACGCTAATTTGAGAGAAAAGTTGTTAAGACCCGCAGCGTTTCGAATTGCTTTAAATAAATTGCTAACTGACAAAATTATTGTTTTTATGAATATTTATTTATATTCACTTTAATAAATTAAATATTTCTTATTGACTATTAAATTTTTTTGTTATTATAATAAATCGTACAAATTTTTATGTAAACATTTTGAGAAAAAACCTAATAAATTTGTCATAAAAAAAATTTCATACTTTTTCTAATATTAACATGATTTTCTTCATAATTTATTTAACTTTCTTAAAAATAATAAAACGTATTTTGTCCGTAAAAAAGAGAATTTTTTCATATATTTTTGGACAAAACTATGCGAAAACGGAGTGAGGTTTTTGGAACATATTTTATTTACTATTTTGGATTAGTTTTTTTCTTCAAGTTTCTACTATTTTTTAAAAATAAATAATTTTTTGCACAATTCTTACCAAAGTAACTCGAATAATACTCAAATATTGTTTCACTTTTGGATTGGTATTACGGTTGTCGAGCACATATAAACTAATTAATTTGTTTCACATAAAAATTAATATTTCTTTTTTATTTTATTGATCACTCCTCCCTCATTTGCGAATTACTACAAAAAAAATCATTTATTCAAAACCTTTCAAAAAACTCGCACAAAAAATTTATTAGAAAAAAAATTAGTCACTTATTACCTAAAAAAGAAAATAAAAAATTTAATAAATCCATTTTCTTCAAATTTCTATAGAATTTTTAATTTTAAAATTTTTTTTATTTTTTACTGTAGTCACTCAAATAATAGTCAAATAACTGCAGTATTACAGTTGTCGAACTACCATAAATTGATTGATTTTGTTCTCGCAATATAGAATAATATATTTTTATTATTTTATCAGCTACTCTTAATCTTTAAAATACTGTATTTATATTATTTGAAGCTTGATGAATCCGTAAATTTTATATTAAGCTTAAAATAAACTTTTTTTAGGCCATAACATCGATTAACTTTGAAGATGATAAGACGTCCTTTAAAGGGCTCAAAAATGAATTTTTGGAGGTCTGGAAAGCAGTGGAAGACGAATGTTTATTTAGGGAGGCCTTTAACATCGAAAACTGATAAAAATATGAATTGATTGAGAGTTCTTGTGTGGACAGAATATCTAATAAGTATTGCTTGAAAGACTCTGAAAAAGTATTTTTGAATAGCCGAGAAGCAGAAGAAAATGAACCTCACTTATGGAGGTTTTCAATACCGAAAACTGTGGAACAAGAAAGGACACTTGTAGGGTAAGACCGCTGATTACTATTGTAGCTGATAAGTAGTTTTTGAAAGGCAAAAAAAAGAAATTTTTATAGAACCGAAAAGCAGTGAAAGAGGAACCTTGCTTAGGGAGGACTTTATTATCGAAATTTGATGAGGATATGGAACGAGTGTGGGATATTGTGCTTTCAGGACAAACTGTTAGAAATTCTTATTAAATGGGTCTTGCGTTGGATCGGCCGTTGACAGTACCTGCTGTTTGTATGGGAAAAAAATTAGATCTAGCTCTCCAGCTCCCCTATTCACCTGATTTAACTCTATAAGACTTTTTTTTTCTTCCGCAAATGGAAAAAATTAATTGAAAGGACGTCATCTTGCCATCCAATGGATTTGTATTCGAGAAGCTGAAGTCGTATCTACTTGAAGCCTCTGAAAGAACTTTTTTGGAAAGGTTTAAGTAAATAAAAAGTCTCATTACTTTTCTGCTACACATCTTATTTTATCAATATTCTTAGACATAGTAAAATTGACTATTAAGAATATCTTATGAAAGGATAAAAATGAAATGTACATAATTAAAATGGTACAACTTTTTATAGAGCAATTAATCCCAAACTAAACTCTGTCCATCATCGTCGCAGAGTTGTTCTATTAAATAGCGAACAGCATTTATAGATACATAGTTTTCGTTCCAGATCTCTTAAATCTATCCTGATTAACTGCCTACTTATCGACCGATCGTTCCGCATCTAACTCCATTCATCTACAATGTCTTATTTTGTACGCAGAACCTACAAAATAAGCACCTATGAATACCAATGTACATTTTCAATTCTCAACTTAATAACATAACCTAAAATAGGCCTAAACACATTAGATCGTAACCGCGGGGAACTCTAACTGTTATAATCGTCTCTGCCTAATTAACATAAAATCCCTTTGCCAGACATCTATGTAACATGAATGTGACAATCTATTTTTTGTCAACTTAAAACAGTTTATTTTGTTACGGCTTTCATGTCATATTCAGCCTTTGGGACAAGTCAAGAGTTAAACCATCTTTACAGATTTTATTGAATCGATGACTGTAAACTGACTTAACTTCTTGTTCTATTCAATCGGTTTAGAGAGTTTTATGAGATCTCAACGAACAGATTTTATTGATTTTTTTTTTCCTCGTAAAATTTGTCAAAATGTACAATCTTTATAGTCCCCTAGCACACTTTGCTCATTCCCTCCCCCGCAAAATAAAAAAAAAATTGTCGTTTCTTTTCTGTTATATCGTGACATGAGTAGAAATTAGATTTTAGAATCGGAAAATCAAATTAATCGGATGATGTCATACGTTCTGGAAATTATGTTATTAAAGCCTGTCAATTCGATCAATCAGAAATGCTTGGAAATAGAACCAAAAAAAAAAAAAAATACAATAAAAAACGATTTAACTGGGCAACCAGCATCGATTAAGACAAAGGTTAGTGTGTTGATGAAATTAGTTAAGGAATTTTTATAAAATAGTTTCTAATCTTAATTCCAAAGTCTTTTCATTTAACACTATCTAATACACCTATTATAGTTAAACATAAATTCAGTTCAGTTTTCATTTCTAGATAAAAATTTTACCGAAGATTTTTCGGCTTCTCAATGGCCGTTACGATTTGGTTCTGTTTCTCCCTTCAAGATCTACACCACCTTTCCTTCTATGCATATACCTTTTTATTACTAGCACTTCTTCTTCTTCTTTACTTTTCATTATAAAAATCCTCTTTGGCATCATCATCATCATCATTATCATCATTATAACCATTATAATGTCTAATAATAATTCGGGTTTGCTTTAGTTAAAAATAGAGGGAAAAAAAGAAGAAATAAATGAAAAGTAAAGCCTCAATAACCGCCAATAACAGCAAAAAAAAAATGAAATAAAACTGAAAGAAAAAAAATCTTTATTTCGAATTAATATCAAAAAGGAAAATTCTTTTAATAAAATTAGCATATAAATTTGTTATTTGTCGATAATTTGTTTTTTTTTTTTATATATATAGTGTCATTTTTAAAACCATCATGAAAAATTTGTCATTTTATTTTTAGCTTTCTTACCTTTTCTACCGCTATCACTACCTACTATGAGTACATACATATAAAGGCATTTATGGAATATGTTTTTATATAAACACACGTGTACAGTGCAGGCCAAAAGTATCATTTTGTTAAAATCTTTAAAAAATAAATGGTAATCTCTGTTAATGTCTCGTTTCTTGTTATAACATGCCAAGTAAAATTACCAAGTTTCGGCGCCTGTTTATAAACACATAGATATAAAATTTGATTACATTTTTTTAAAAATATTTATGTAAAGTTGAAACTGTAAAGTTATTATTAACTAAATTCTTAAAAATAATGGTAAGAATTCGTGAAATTGGTATAAATTTTCAAAGAGTTATGAGGGCGGGTCAATAATAAATACTTTTAAAATCACAGAGATGGCGGTCTAACGATCAAAGCAAGTATATTTCTGATGAGTACCATTCTTAGATTATAGAAGAACTGGATAGGCCTCTACACAAAAATTCTGTCTAAATTTTTTCGAAAATACATACGTAAGAATGCACACACTTGCAAAATAATCTATCACGAAATACTTCGTATTCTGAAATAAAAATTTCCTATTTACTATCCTGAAGAATAAAACTATTTATGCAAATGTATTAATTTATACTAACTTATTCGTAAACTATTTAAAATTTACTAAAACCACACTTAATGTTTCATTTCGCGATAAGTAACTAAATGTAAACATAAGAAAATGGCGTGTTTTAAAACTCTCTAAAAGTCTTCAAAATTTAGGCGCTTGATATTTAATTGATATTTACAAAATAAATAATAAACCTAAAATACAATTGTATTTAAGATCAGAAGATTGGAATAAAGTAAATGTTGCCTTCTGTCATGTTTAAATTATATTTTTCTTTGGAATAAGTGAGTTAAAATGAATATTACTTATACTTTTGGAACTCGATAAATTTCTATTATGAAAACTATAATAGATGTCAGTGGGTATCATGTCTACATAAAAAAATCTACACAAAAATATGCAAGCTTTTCGATTTCACGCCGCCTTTGAGATAATTTAGACAGAAAATTGCCTACATCTAGACACAAATCTGACGTTCGGGCCTCTCCAGATACTCTTTAATCTAAGGTACCATCTCTCAGCAGACTGCTGTCAAAATTTCAGTACTATTCACGAAAAATTGAGCATGAAAAAAATTTCGCCAAGGTGGGTGCCGCGTTTGCTCACAGTGGAGCATTCGCTTATTTCTGCGTCGATATATAATGCAATCCTAACGTATTTTCTGCATCAATATATAAATATTGATGAAACGGGAATACACTATTACATTCCAGAAACGAAAGAACTGTCGAAACAGGGGGTATTTGCAGGCGATCTGGCTCCGAAGAAGGCGGAGACTACTGTTTTTTTGGGATGCACGTAGGATCATCGATAAATCGAGTGTACTATGCGTTGTTATTCGACCGGTTGAGAGAAGAAATCAAGAAAAAACGTCCCCAATTTGTATATCCATTTCTAAGTAATTATTGACCCACCCTTGTACGTTCACAATAAATGGTGTCCCAAACTGCACGCAAGAAATCATTTAAACATCCAGCATTTGAAGTGTTTCTTGCGCTGTATGGCATGTGGTACTATTCTGTTGAAACCACTTGTCGTCCACATCCATATCTTACAATTTAGGTACAAAAAACTGGATTATTATGCAACGATAACGAGCACCATTAACGCCCAGCCCACAATCCAAAGCAAATAGTAACACGTTGTAGATGCATTCATTTCTCAGAAAATAACTTGTGGATTTTCTGAACCCCAAATGCGAATTTTTTTTTTAAATTAATTTTTTTGTTAGAAAAATCAGCATCCACTTGTTGTTGTTCTATAATCCATTTAACTAACTCCATGCTCTGTGTGTGGTCAATAGACTTCAGTTTTTGAAACAGCTGAACTTTGTAAGTATGAAGATGGTAAATTTTTCGGGAGAATACGCTATAGAGAGCTTCTGCAAATGTCCAATTCATGACCACGTTCTGGACTCTTAGCAACACTCGTTGAAAGACGACCAGATTGTTTAAGATCACTAATCAATCCGGTCTTACTAAATTTTTTAATTAACCTCTTCACAGTTGATGATGTTAAATTATTATTCCGACCTTATTTTTTACGAAAATTGCGAACTGTAAATGACAAACTTTTATTTTTTTAAAAATATTGCTCAATAATGAAAACGCATTGCGCTTTCGTGTTGGGCTCCATTTTTATAACCCTAAACTGTCAGATGTCATGCTGTCTTTTTATTCGTTGGCAACACTTTACCGCACAAATGGCACAATATTCAAATCTTTCCGGCAAGTTTATGTAGATGTAAAATTATTATTAAGCAATGTTCTTAGTAAAAACAGTCGGAGACCTACGAGGGTCATTCAACAAGTACTTAGCCTCACCGGCCGATGGAACTGCTGTCACAAAAGAAATTTACCATCGTGCAGTACATTCTTTCAGTAGCCGACAGTCAAAGGTTTAGTCGAGTCCCTTCATTAATTTTGTTTTGAGAGCCTTTGAAAGCGAGCGTGTCGGTCGGTTGCACAAAAATGGAAAAATAACAATATCGTTCGGTGATTAGATTCTTGTTTTTGGAAGGGAAAACGCGCAGCGAAATCAAAGATCGCTTGGATACTGTGTATGGTGACTCTTCTCCTTCGATGGCGACCGTCAAGAATTGGTTCAACGAGTTTGTTCGTGGCCGCACGTCGGTTTTTGATGAACCACGCCCAGGTGCCCTGAAAACGGCTGCTACGGAGGAAAACGTTAAAAAAGTCCACGATCTCGTGTTGGCAGACCGTCGATAGAAGGTTCACGAGATAGCTGAGACTGTGGGCATCGCAGTAGGAACGGTGCATCATATTCTACACGAAGAACTGGGCATGAGAAAGCTGTCGGCGCGATGGGTGCCGCGTTTGCTCACACCGAAAAACAAGCGCAACCGTGAGACCACATCGGCGACGTGTTTGGCGCTGTTTCAGCGCAATCCAGCGGAGTTCTTGCGTCGTTTCGTGACCGTCGACGAAACATGGATTCACTGGTACACACCAGAGACCAAGGAACAATCGAAACTGTGGACTTCACCCGGCGAACGTGCTCCGAAGAAGGCGAAGACAGTTCGATCGGCCGGAAAGGTGATGGCCACCGTTTTCTGGGATTCACAAGGTGTGATCCACATCGATTATCTCGAGAAGGGTAAAACAATCACGGGGCGCTACTATGCTGACTTATTGGGCCGATTTGACGTCGAATTGAAGAAAAAGCGGCCCCGCTTTGCGAAGAAAAAAGTGCTGTTCCACCACGACAGCGCGCCGGCTCACACCTCCGCCGTCGCCATGGCCAAATTGGTCGAATTGCGATACGAATTGCTGCCCCATCCACCGTGTTCTCCAGATTTGGCCCCCTGTGATTACTTTTTGTTTCGAAACCTGAAAAAATCACTCGCCGGGAATAGATTTGGGTCGAAAGAGGAGGTCATCGTCTCCACGGAGGCCTATTTTGCTTCCCTCGAGAAAATGTATTTTTTGCACGGGTCAAAAAAGTTAGAGCATCGCAGGGCCAAGTGTATTGAGCTTGAAGGAGATTATGTGGACAAATAAATTGCCACCTTTCCAAAATTTTCGTTTTTCTTTTGTAGGCTAAGTATTTGTTGAATGACCCTCGTCATTCAACAAGTACTTAGCCTTTAATCCCTACCAAACCAGTGTCTCTAGGGAATGGTAAAAAAAGTTTGGGTAAAAAAATCGTTATTACGCCCTCAAAATTAGAATAAAAAGTTGGTTTAAGCTTTATTTCATCAGATTTTTTCATTTTTCTTTTCAAATAAGCGTAATTTTATCTCAACATTTTTAAAATGGCGTACTTCCAAAATTTTAGGCAATTTCATGTACAAAAAAAATTCCGAGTTTTATTTAACTTTTCCCCTGAACACAAAATAGACGCATACTTTTCGACTGCAGTGTACAGTGGATGTATTGTAATTAAATTTTCTATACAGAATTAAAGGTAAGAGAAATATGTCGAAAGTTTAGATAGATATCAATACATATTTAGGTAGATTTTGAAATTAAAAAAAAATAAAATAAAAACAAAAAACCTACAAGAAAAAAAGTTTCAATTTAAAAGCAAATGCGCAAAGGTGTACGTAGTCAAAAAAAAAAAAAAAAACTCTTCTCTTCTCTCCCCATAATACCTATAGGATCCCCTTTGATAAATTCCAAAATACACTGAAAAAAAAAATACAAAAAGAAGACAAAAATAAATAAATAAAAAACAACAACTTAAAAACCTAATGATATTTGTTAATCTTTTTGATTTCTAGTGTTATGAGTATTTATAACACTGGTTTTTACCATAAAGTTTAAAATTTTTTAGCTACTGGTTTTAAGCTGTTAATTATTATTATTGTTATTGGTTAAGTTTAGATTTTTTTTTTCTCGACATTTTTCTCCATATTTTTGTATCTTTATTTTTTGGTTTTAAATTTTTTTATTTTTTGATATCACCGAAAATCATGTGCATTCTGTGGGCAATAATACCTTATGGTTTAACTAATACAACGATGAATAATAAATTATAAAATTAATATTGAAAAATCGACGTGCCGTTGTCTGTCCTAATCGTATTTTATGTGAATTACATTAAAATGGCATACAATTTTTCTTTCAACTTTATGATATATAAAATCATTGATAAGCTAATAGGTTTATCTTTTTTATATTATCATATTAAGTAAAAGAGAAGGAAAAAAAAATACAACACACTAATAATGATAATATGTAATAATAATAGTGCGTCTATTCGTTTAAAACTTTTGAGAAATTTTTTGTATCTGCGCATATTGGACATACTACAATATATTTATATTAATGAGTGTGCATATACATCCGCTATAGTAGATATTACTCGTAGTATAAGTAAATATCTTCACGTCTGGCCACATAGAATAGATAATTTGTCTATTCTTTAAATCTATTCCGCGTTTTATTAAAAGCAAATAAACATAGCCATATAAATGGATTTATCTATTTTTTTTTCTATGAGATTCTTTTATATAATTTGTTTTTGGTTTTTTTTTTAAGCTTCGTTTTTAAAAAAAAAAAAAAATGTTTGATAAAGATAACAATAAACTACAAAATAATAATCAAATGCCCGATTGAAAAATACATCATGAATTGGTAATAGTGTCAAATATGCAAAATGCCCATCAGCAGATCATTAATTAACATACTCGTATTTGTCAATTTTGGAATTGAGAAAGATTGCCAAAATTCCTTTTATCAGCATAATTATTGAATTCATGAATTTAAAATGTGATTATAAGTTTATATCTATTCTAATATAAGGAATTTGGTATTATTTTTTATTTTTTTTTTGTTCGTGATAAAAAGTATTATCAAATGAAGGTAAACATTATTTAATGATTAAAAGTTCAAGGATATTCATTTTCATTCATTTATTTTTATCATAGTTTTTTTTCTTCTATGCAGAAAAATGTGTATAGATTTTTAAAATTAATACAAGACAAATAAATAAATATGAATTATATAATAAAAATGAAATATTTTTATTTCTTTGATAGTTTATAATGAAAAGAGAACGTAACCAAAAATATTTAGTTAAATAAGATTATCCATTTGATAATTTGGAAAGTACACTAAAATTTACTCAAATTTTTGTAAAATACCAGGTGTATAAGCTTAAATTCGCTGTTTTTTAGTCCAAAAAAATACATGTTTTTCTATAGAAAGCAAAAACAAATTTATTTTAAGTACTTGCCCTCGCTAACTACACAATTTTCCCATCTCTCGGGCAATTTGTGGATACCACGCCAAAAAAATTCCTTCTCTTTCGAGGCAAACACCTCATCAAGCCATTTTCGGACGTCTTCGTAAGAATCGAAGTGCTGCTTAGCGAGCGCGTGGCACATCGGCAAAAAATTGGTGGTAGTCGGAAGCAGTCAGGTCTGCTGAATAAGCGCGGTGGGGTAACACCTCCCAGTTAAATGTTTCCAAGTAGTTTCAGACCATTTTTGACGTGTGCGATGGTGCGTTGTCGTGGAGGAAAATTAGCTTGTCATGTCATTGTTGATAATCCGTCCTTTTTTCACGCAGAGCATGGTGCAATTTGATTATTTGTTGGTGGTAGCGGTAGGCATTTACAGTTTCACCAGGTTTCAACATCTCATAGTAGACGATACCCTGCTGATCCCACTAAAGACACAGAATCGTCTTCCGTCCGAAGCGATTTGGTCTTGGGGAAGATGTTGATGGTTGGCCGGGACCAACCCACGATTTCTTGCGTTAAGAATTCTTGAAATATATCCACTTTTCATCGCCTGTCACAATCCGATGCAGGAACAACTTTCTTTTCTATCTGGCGAGCAAGATTTCGCATGTGTTATGGCGTCGCTCCATCTGCCTATTGTTCAATTCATGCGGCACCCATTTTCCGATCTTTACAATCTGTCCTATGGCATGCATACGCATGGAAAAATGGCTGGTTGAGTAACACCCAATTGCTTCGCGAGCTTTTTTTGCATTGGGTATCGTCTCTGTCCAAAAGAGCCTGCAATTGATGGTCCTGAACTTTTCTAGACCGATTTTCACGCTTTTTGTCGCACAAGTCAAAATTGCCGTCTTTGAACCGACGAAACCAATCTCGACACGTTGTTTCCGATAAAGCACTGTCACCATAGTCCTCCATAAGCAATCGATGCGATTCGGCAGCAGATTTCTTCAAATTGAAGAAGAAAAGCAGAGCTATGGTGTGTCCATTTTAGCTTAATACGCTTACTCACGCCATCTATGACCAAACAGCGGATTTAAGCTTATACACCTGGTATATATATAATTAGAGATAAAATTAATTTTTTTGAAAGTTTTCCATTTTTAAAATCAAATTTAAAGTTTCAAACACTAGTTTTTTTTCTATTTCACCTCGTTTATCCACTGAAAATACGACAGCTAGGTTCTGGTAACTACAGTTATTGGATGGTAATTCTGCGAAAAAAATTTACTTCAGCAATGGGACTCATTTATTGCTCAGTGAATATGGCAATAAGCAAGATTGTCATTTATGAGGCTCTGAAAATCCACAACTGACCAGTATTTTTAAGCCCTTGTCTACCATAATAAGTACAGGATTATCTACAAGCTTAATGTCGATAACCTCTGTACTTATTATGATGAGTAGAAAAGGAAGTAAATATTTTTATTCGATATAAAGATAGCATTAGACTCGATGGCAGGATTCTATGTAGTGTATGGTAATTTTCGTATGGCACAAATGCATGCCAGAATACCCACATTTTCTTTTGGCAACAAACGATTGCAGATGGTGTACTACATGTACAACGTCTGTTCAAAAAGTATCGCGAATTTTGTGTTTTTTCAAAAATTATTTATTTATTCATGAATATCTATTTTGTCCGCTTCAAAGTAATCCCCACCAGATATTATACACTTGTGCCAACGCTTTTTCCAATCCTCGAAACACTTCAAAAATCATTTTTTGAGCTCCTCCTTTGATGCCGTCTTTATCTCCTCAATCGTAGCGTAGCGTCGTCCTTTCATGGGGTTCTCCAGTTTCGGGAACAAGAAAAAGTCATAGGGGGACAGATCTGGGGAATACGGTAGCTGCGGCAACGATGCGTGAGCAGGTGCAAAAGCCGATTCTTGTTCTTCCACAAATCCGGGATGTTTCCTTTTTTTGCCTTAATCTTTTTTTTGAGATCAGCCAAAAAAATATATTGTAGATTGTGGACTTATCCAATTTTTCTATCTTTTATACCAGTGCTACTCAATTTAAATATGCTTTCACAATCTGTTTTAATTAAAATTTTGTTTAAATGGAATATTTTTATTACAATCATACTAGTTAAGCTTCCTGAAAAGGACCCTCCTCATAGCGTCAATTCTTTTATTGATTGAATTGAACACTAAATATTAGTGCGTTCAATTCAGATTTTTCAAATTTTATATAATTTTTAGTCACTGTATTTAATAAGTTTTATTTATTTTATAAAATGTTGTTTTTCGATTAAAAAAAAGATTACTAAAATTTTTTTTAATCGAGAAACAACATTTTATAAAATAAATAAAACTTATTAATTATAGCGACTAAAAATTATATAAAATTTGAAAAATCAGAATTGAACGCACTATTATTTTCTTTAATTTTATTTTTAAAAAAAATCATAATTAAATATTAATTTTATACAGTATTTTAAAAAAAAGCTATAAAAATGAAGAAAGATGACATTTTAAAAGTAAAAAACCAGTCTTAAGCTGAGAGTACACTGTGCGTGCAGTGCACGAATTATTCGTCTAAAAATTTGCGCAGATCGTGTAATAGCTGAATTTTTTTGCACGAACCTAGAAAAATTGTCGGTTTGTGTATTTTTGCACAAACCAAAATTCGTGCATTGTTCGGGTCGTGTGATATGGTTTATTTGATATTGCACAAATCGCGAGAGAGAGTTTGCATTGTTACAGAAAGAACCAAAGTCACGGATATTTTTAATTCGTGCAACTATTTGACACATCCCAAGTGTTTTCTTATTCACTTGTTTTAAATGGTGATGAATTGTCCACAAAAAATTCTTATACCACATTTCAGTAAGCACCATCCGTCGACCGATTTTGAATCCATGGACATTACTATGAAGTGGGTTGTTTTTTCCATATAAATTTTATTATATAGCACATATAAATTTTAACGTCTACCTCACTTGTAAAATAAAATAATAAAGAATAATTCACAGAAAAACATACAGTGTTGCAAATCAAATTTCAAACGACCAAAATTGACATTTGCCAATGTTCCGCGATCGCCGCTCGAGGATTACCAAAAATTCGTGTATTGCACAGATTGTGTCTCAGAAGTGCGTGTATTTTTTAAAATTGAACAAACTCCTCACAAACTGGTTCGTGCAGTTGCACAGGCGGTGTGTTCTCAGCTTTGCACTACCAGCATAAGTCCCATATAAATCTTCCTCACAAAAAATTTTATTTTTTGAATTATTGCCTCAACGTATTCTTCCCCAAGTATCCTCCAGTATCCTTCCCCAATATTCCTAATGTTCTCTGAGTTGGAAAAAGATCCATTCACTATTTTGCTTAATTTCCAAACCTCTCTCCGCATCCACCCAATATTTCTAGGAAAATTTACCTTAGTGGACGAGTTGATAGTATCTAAGTCACTCAGCAGATACAGTAAGGTAAATCCTAATTCATCTAACTTAGGAAAACTTTTCCTTGAACTATTAGATAGACTCGGCAATTCAGTTCTAATTCTTCTGAATTTTTCCATATATATGGATCAACCTGCCTAGCAACAACAATATATCCCCATTTACTGTGAGTCCCTCAGCCCTCAAAGCTATTCGTGGATAGTCATGTGATCCTGTGCTCAATATTAGTCTTCTCAATTTTTTAGGCAACAGAAACGTAGAGATTTTTTGGGTTGCTGATCATGTTGGGATACTGAAAAATGTGTGGTCTGCTATTATGAAAGGGACGAATAGGGGGGGGGGGGGGGGGTGTGTTACTTAACATCGACTTCTGTGTACACATTGGGCCAAACATTGGAAATTTTCAATCTAATTAAAAAATTAATCCGAAATTCTCGACAAATAATTTTTTTCAAAATCTGGACTGCTTACCCATGATTTTCATTTCTGTTGTCAACCTTTCCCCTTTTCCAAGCCCTCTCTGTTTATATTCTTCACAAACATTTCAATATGCCCTATAAAATTTAACAATATCTATAATAACTTCTCCCTTCAACTGATTATCGACAATTTTCAATTAATAAAACTGAAAATTTCAATCCACAAGAAACAGGAACTCGCCAAATGGCCTCAGACCTCATGATCATGGCGCTGCAGAATAGCATCTGGCTCTTGTCGAAAAAATTAAATTCCTTTAAAAAAAAAAGAAGGTAATATATTCCTATTATTAAATATGATAATTTATTTAAAAAAAATAGTGAATCGAAAATTTAGGAAACTTTCATTCTAAACGGTTTTTTGCCATAAATCCAAAACGATATTAAAAAATGTTTTTACTACAGTAAAATTGTTAATATCGGATTTTCACATATTATCTCTTTTTTTCTTCAAAACAGAAATTATTATAGATAGATTCGAACAGCAAAAAAAAAATTGACTTTAACAAAATGATTTTACGATAGACTCTTAAAGTGGAAATTATTCGCCGAAAATGAACACTGAACAAAAATGTCGAAAGTTCATTATTTTTGGTCATTACGAGTAAGTATGGTGAAAATGATTCGCTTAAAGTTTTGCGGCATTTTGATTTTTTATTGTTAATTTGGAATTTTTTTTCCCATCTATGAGTATTTTTGAATTTTGTTTATATCTTAAGATTTTTTTTTCTTCACCGCTTAAGCTTTAGTGGAGAGGGCCACGTCATAAACGTATCGAAATATGAAACCAAAATCGATGAAAGCTTTCTCAATTTAAAATCAATTTCAATTATATCAGTAGTTTCCCATTAAATTCCTCGCCCCAAAAGCTAAAATTAATTATGTTACAGAAAATTATAATTTTCTACTTCAATTATACGAGACCAAAGTCGGTTTTATATGCTGGAAAATATTTCGTTGGTTTTTTTTTTGTACTTTTCGGCTGCATGTTTCTTTTTCTCCATCAAACTTTTATATTTGGCGGTATTGGCCACAGCACAGACTATTGGTATTTGGTATAATCGGTTGTGACTATTGGTTGTGGGGAGAATTCATGCTGGTCCTCACAATTCTCTCCTCATTCTCTCTATGCCCAGTCCACCTTTCCAGTCAATTTGGTTATTTCTAATTTCAATATTCAACATAAAAATCCTCTTTAAAGTGCTGAAATTGTGTTAAATTGAAATGAAAATAAAAAATAAAAACAATCATCAGCTAATTAAAACTGCAGGATATATTCTCTTAATCTTGATCTGAATCGGAATTTAGGGCATTGTAAGTACGCCAGGGTGATCAGTCACCAATTTTCAATGACGAAGACAAATGAGTAAAGTACGATCGAAAAAAATTCCCATTTTCTTTTGCGCTTTTATTTTCGGATACATAACTTTTGCACAAAAATCATGGATAATGATGACATTTCGAAATGGATATCATTAATTTTATCACAAAAGTTAAAGTGAAAAAAAAACAAAGCGCAAAGCATAAATGCCTCCTCCAACCGGAATAATTGGTCAATTTCGGGTGTTCGTCTTGTTATTATTACCTCCAAAATTCCGATTCGATTGGATGAGTGGGCTTTCGATGTGTTCAGTGGAAATTCGGCTATGATCAGCGAGGACCCTCCGTCTACTACCGCAATATGGATTCGATATTGATCGTGTTCGATTTGGATTTTAGAGATCTTATCTTGGAAATTGATTAATATTCACCATCATCGGTAAGAGCTCCCCTTTAGCTTAACTGAAGAGTCGACAGTTTATTGGAATTAGTGGTCAAGTGAATTTTTGGAGGCATAAAATCTATAAAATTCGAACATCGTACACATATAGTAGGGGATGAGCCATGTTAGTTCTCCAAATCATCTCCATAACGATTTGTGTGTAATTTTAATTAAAATTGCTCATTTTTGGTTTCATTGTAGTTTCAAGTATAATTTTTGGTTAAATAATTTTACGTATATTTTAATATGTAAATTTTTTTTTTCATTAGAGTTTTTATTTCAGTAAAATGTTTTTAGGCATAAGTTGTCAGTAACATTTCTTTATAGAAATTGTTTCAAAAACAATTTTGCCCATTAAATTGTTTGCGTAGAAAATATAATTTTATGTAGAAAATATTTTAAGCCACGAACTTCTTTCTACAAAAATTTTTCTTTTTAAGTTATTAAGAAAAATTCCGACGCCAAAAATTTTATAATAAAATCGTTTTCATCAAGAAAATGTTAAGTTGAAATTTTTTTTTGGTATAAGTTTTTCAGTAGTCGATTTTTTAGTAAAAATTGGTTCAGTAAACATTTTTCATTTTTTTCACACCTTTTTTCGGAAAACATTTTTTCAGTAAAAATTTCTTTCTCTTAAAATTTATTAAAGTAAAAACTTGTCCATTCAGTAAAAACTTTACCAAATATTTGTTCACTCAATATTTTTTTTGGTGAAAAAATTATCAGAAAATAAACGTTCAACTTTTTAGTAAAATATTTGGAGTTGATAATTTGACAATAAAAAAAAAATTTTCGTAAACAATTTTTCCAACAAACAATATTTTTTTCAACAAAAATATTTTTAACAAAATTTTCTCTAGTCGAAATTTTTCCCAAAAATCAAAACTTTTTCGATAAAAATTTCTTAGCGAACAATTTTTTTGCACTTAATTCATTTTAATAAAAATATTTTTAATAAAGAAATGTTAAAAAAAAAAATTAATTAAAAATTGTGTAAATATTTTTTTCTATTAAAACATTTTTCATTGAACATTTTTTCAGTTAAAAATACTGTTTATCAGGAGCATTATTTTCTGCAAACAATTAATTTTTCCAGTACACTAATTTTTAGTAAATATTTTCTCAATAAAAAAGTTTTTAACAAAGATATTTTCAGTAAAAAATTTGATGGCAAAACTTTTTCCAAAAACCGTTTTTTTTTTAAGTAAAACCATTTTTTGGTTATTATATTTTTTTGGGGGTAAATTTTTAATTGAAAGTTTGTTTAAGATGAATTTTTTCACCAAACATTTTTTTAATAAATAATTTTTCCATTAAAAATTTATGCAATCGCGATTTTGCAGTACAAAAAATTTTGCAGTAAATTATTTTCAATGATAAAAAATTTGTTTTTCGGTGAAATTTTTGTTTCAGTTACAATTTTTGTTTTTAATGAGAATGTATTTAGCATTTTCTAAGTAAACATTTTTACAATAAGAAAAAAATTTCAGCAAAGTGTTAATTGAGCAAAAATAATTTTTTTCGTCAGGAATAGTTTTTGGAAAAAAACGTTTGGTAGCAAATATTTCTTCAGCAAAAATATTATTAAAAATATCATAAAAAAAATTAAAATTTTTTCAGTAAACATATTTTTAGTTAACATTTTTCCATTAAAAATTTGTTCAATCAAAAATTTTTCAGCAAACATTATTTTAACCAAAATAGTTTTTACCAGCAAAAATATTTTCTGCAAAAAATTTGGTAACAAAAATTTTGTCAGCAAAGAATTTTTTTCTTTTTGGTAAAATTCGTTCAGTAAACCTTTTTTTTAATGACCATCTTTTCGGTGAAGGTTTATTTTTTTAGTCAGCATTTTTATATCTGTTCAGTTAAATCAATTTTTTTTAATGAGAATGTATTTAGCAAACCTTTTTTTAATAAGAAAAAAATTTCTGTAAAAAGTTAATTGAGCAAAAATAAATTTTTTCATCAGAAATAATTTTTGGTAGCAAAAATTTTTCTCAAAAAATCAATTTTTAAATTATTGCAACATTTTTTCAGTAAAAATTTTTTTCCTAAACATTTCTCCATTAAAAATTTGTATAATCAAAAATTTTTTCATCAAACATTTTTTAACCAAAAATAAATTTTACCAGCAAAAATATTTTCATTATAAAATTTTTCAGGCGAAAAGTTTTTATTAAAATGTTTGCTAGTAAAAATTTTATCCTTAAAAAAAAGCTTTTTTAGCTGAATTTTGTTTAAGAAACTTTAATTTTTCAGCGATAAACATTATTTCTGTAGAAACTTTTTAATAATAATTTTCTCACTTCAAAATTTTTGGAATAAATTTTTTGATCCTCACCGAATATCAGAGATTGAATTATACAAAAAAAAACAAGACAGTTATTAATATTTTTCCTTTGAAATTAATTATTTTTTAAAGTTTATTGGTACTACCCTACATACGTTTCGTAGCACAATATTGGATATTAGGTCTCTTCATGGATTGCCCACTCAATTCATATTTGAACTTTTACAATTTACCTTTTATGACTTTACATTTAATGAGCTGATTGTGCCGCAACAACTTCAAAAATTAATTTCACCTGCTCGTTCCGATGGTGCTCTTTTTTTTATTTACGCGAGTACGGATAGTTAACGTCCATATGAGCGTACGTTTTGGTTCAATCAACTAAATACTCTCACATACGTGTATTGGTTCGATTCGTCTTATTTTTTGCTGACAAATCATTATTTCATTATGAGTCGATCGCAATTTTTTAATAAAAAAAACCTTTTTGTAAATTAATTATACCCTTAAATATGGATAAGCCATTTAATGATTTACATTTACAGTCGAAAACAGGAAAAAAAATTTAGAAATTATTAAAAGGTAAAAGAAAAACCACGAATCACTAAATAATGTGTGCATAAAAAAAGGACTTTTTAAAAAAGGTCTTGTGTGGTAAAAACTGGTGGCGGCCATCAAACGTGAGCACATCTTAGATGAAAATCAATTTTCCGATATGAGGTCAAATTAAAATTGATTTGGGAGTTTCTTCTGTTCTCTTTCGGAATCGATGGCGGCTTTCCTATGGAATCGATTTCCAGTAGCTAAACTGAATTCTTTGAAAACAATCTTTATTAATCGAGTAATAGGAAGTATTGAGATTAATTTTTAAAAGAATTACTATGAAAATAGCTACCGAATAGCTACTGCTGCTGCTGTGATCTTTTTTTCATTCTCTACATTTCAATTCGGAAAAAAATTATTAATTCATCATGGAAAAATAATTAATATTTTGAATTTTAATTTCAGAGTTTAATTGAAATTGTGTTTTTTTTGACGGTGGTATGAAAATTTGCGGTAGTAACAAAATACCACAAATTTTAATACTAAAGGGATATCCACTTTAGGTTTTGCAAAGTAAAGCACTGTTATTTGATAATATTTGTCAAAATTTTATCTTTACCAAAATATTTATATAGACTAAAGTCTGCCATTTGATATTATGAATCATTTAGTTATTAAAAATTCAGTTAAAATTGTAAAAACTTTTTTTTTAATGTTGATACTAACGTGTTGCAGTTTCATGCTTTTCCGCATAAAATTTTTTTTTAAACCATACGGCACATTTCTCCTACGGTGAATGCGTCAATAAGCAAAGTTTCTGTATATGGGGCTCTGTAAAACCACAAGTCATGGCTAAGAAGTCATTTTGACGATTAAAAATAACTGTCTGGTGTGGATTTTGGTCTGAAGCTGTGAACGAGTATTGGAAAATGAAGAAATCGAGACCTTTACCGTCAATTGTGAGTGCTATGACAGTATGAAAACTAACTTTTTATGACCTGAACATAAGGATTTAAATTTAAAATCCTCTACAAGACGAAAATCCATTTAACACGATAAATTTTGGCTTTATTGTGCGAAAAATTTCCAAGATGCGTAATTTCCAGCAAGATCGGATTTCTTTTCTTTAAAACTTTACAAAAAAATCTATTTCCGCAAATAATAGTCTTTAAAGTTTATAGCACCTAAAAAGCAATATCCGCTAAGTAATAATAAAAATATTTCCAATAAAATTTTCTCCAGTCGAAATTTTCCCCAAAAATCAGAACTTTTTTCGGTAAAAATTTCTTTGCAAAAATTTTTCAGTGAATAATTTTTTTTCAGTTAAATTCATTTTAATAAAAATAATTTTAATAAAAAAATGTTCAAAAAAAAAAATTAACCAAATTATTGGTTAAAAACCAATATTCGCTAAGTAATAACCAAATTACGGCCCGAAATGGGCAAAAAATTCTTTTAAAAGAATCGCGTTCTAAAGGTAATTTTTGAGTAATTATATTAATAATACTATATTTTTATAATAATGACAAAATATAATAAATATAATAAAATAAAATTTTCTTATTAAATTGAAGTTTAAGTATATTTTATATAATTTTACTTTCCAAAGCAAAAGTTGGATAATAATTCCAAAAATTTCAGAATTTTATTGCGATAATAAAAAAAAGTTCTGGAATTTGTTTAAAAAAGAATAGTAATTTTTTTAGAAAATTTTATAGAAAAAACGCTTCCAAAAATATCCTTTATTATAATTTTAGTGAAATTTCTTTTTATTAAACGCACATATTTTTTTTTTTTCATAATAAATAAATTTCTATAAAAAGCTGAACTGCATCAATTGCAACGCGTCAGATCGTGTGCATACCGGTTGACATAGTACAGTATTCCCTGTCACCTGTAATTACTCTTCAAATAAGACTCGTTTTTGAATATTACAGCATAAATGGTCAACTATAAACGGGGGGGGACTTGTTTGTTGTTTTTGTCTTTTTTAAATTGGATTTGGTTTTTTTGCACCCTATATTTTATGGATGAAATACAAAGTGACAGTTGTAATAAATTTCACTGCACCTGTCATACCTTCAGAACAATAAAATTTCTTTGAGTATGAAAATGTTTTATGGCCCAGCACACGTAAACGAATATTTACTCATTGACCGCTGAATAACTGACTGACTGACTGATTGTCAGATGAACACACAGTAAATGACCGACCGGCTAACTAAATTTACAGGTTTCACTGTAATTTTTATTATTTTTTTTTTGTAGTTTTGTCTTATCATTTCACAAAAAGTTGTAAGGGTGAATAGTCCCTAAGGATCTTAAAAATAGGGCAGAAATATTTTAGGTTCAGTTCATGATCATCTCTCGTGGTTTTGATCATTTCCAGAAAATATCGGTTCAATTGCATTTCAATTTTGTGGTCATAATTGGAGATGTAAACAATTCTGCTAACCCTTAATTGGCAGTTTAAATAGTTTAATATGACCGCAAATTGCAAAAGTGTACCATGCTCGTGTGATCACAAAGATGATTTTGTTCAATCGATTTGCTTTTTGGCCATCATTTCTGGGTTTTCTCTTGTTCCGGTATATCTACGTAGGGACACCTTGCGTATATATGTACACTTCAGGCCAAAAGTCTGCATACCATTTTGGTTTAACGGAGAAAGTTCAAAAAAAAAACCCCGATTTTAAAAATGAACATATTCGAACACAATATTTGGTTTTATTAAAAATTATATTAACTTTAATCTTAAATATAAAAAAATATTTTTTACACAATAAAAAAAGAAAAATGCTCAAATTGATTTTTCGTCGGAAAAATCTCCTTTGCGTTTGATGACAACCTGTGCAATTCTAGGCATTCAGTGGGACAGTTTTTTTATCGTATTCTTTGATAAATTATTCCTGCATTGCAAAAGGATGTTCCACAACTCTTCCTTGATGATTGTGCTAGTCATTTTATATTTTCAAAAATGCTATCTTGTTTAAAAACAAATAAATTTTGTAGGCAATCATTGCATAATTTTGAACTATGAGGACAGTCTGATAAGTTAGCGATAAATGCATAAAATATAGTTCATATTAGCAAATGATATTTCTTTACCATTTGGCATTCTCAAAAAGATATCATACATTTTTTTATAAGTATCTACTTTTTTGTTTAGTTTTGACAGTCATTAAAAGTAGAAAAGGTGGTTTTTTTTCATTAATATGGAACAAATTGAATTTCGTGTGTTAATATCATATTAACTTTAATCTTAAATATAAAAAAAAAAATGTTGAACAATAATTATCATCAAATTCAAAATACAATTTTAATTGATTTTTTTTGTGGAAAAATTTCTTTTGCGTTTAAAAAACTCTAGACTTTCAGTCGAACAGCTTTTAATCGTATCCTTCGAAATATTATTCCTGCATTGCAAATACAATTGATGTTCCACTAGTCTTGCTTGGTGATTATGCTGGTCGTGTTATATTTTCAAATATACAATATTGTTTTTATTTTGTAGGCAATCACTGCATAATTTTAAACTACGAGGGCAGTCTGATAAGTTAGCGATAAATGCAAAAAATATAGTTCATATCAGCAAATGATATTTCTTTATCATTTGGCATTCTTAAAAAGACAGCATACTAAATTTTATAAACATCTACTTTTTTGTTTAGTTTTGACAGTCAGTGAAAGTAGAAAAGGTTTTTTTTTCCATTAATATGGAAAAAATTGAATTTCGTGTGTTAATAACATATAAACTTCAATCTTAAATATAAAAAAAATGTTTGAACAATAATTATCATCAAATTCAAAATACAATTTTAATTGATTTTTTTTGTGGAAAAATTTCTTTTGCGTTTAAAAAACTCTAGACTTTCAGTCGAACAGCTTTTAATCGTATCCTTCGAAATATTATTCCTGCATTGCAAATACAATAGACGTTCCACTAGTCTTGCTTGGTGATTATGCTGGTCGTGTTATATTTTCAAAAATGCAGTCTTGTTTTTATTTTGTAGGCAATCATTGCATAATTTTAAACTACGAGGGCAGTCTGATAAGTTAGCGATAAATGCAAAAAATATAGTTCATATCAGCAAATGATATTTCTTTATCATTTGGCATTCTTAAAAGGACACCATATTAAATTTTATAAATATCTACTCTTTTGTTTAGTTTATAAACATCTACAAGTGACGCTAAGCGGCCACGATCTCCAATTTAGATTACCTCTAAAAAATGTAAATGCATTTTAATATCGATTCATAACTGTTGATGAAACATGGAATTATCATTACATACATGCAGTCTACTTTTAGTTAAAATAATGGACTTTTACTATCCAACATGCACCAATGAAGCCGGAAAATTTTAAAAAAAATGAGAAACGATAGCAGAAAAGTATTGTACAGTATCATTAGTCAAATTGTGTTATGATTTGATTCCCCACCCATCGTATTTTCCAGATTTGGCTTCTGCGACATTTTTTCTAAATATGAAGAACTTGGGCTTCGTGAAAGAATTTTCCATTCAATTTTAAAGTTACAACCGCAACTAAGACCTATTTTGCCGAGTTAAATAAATCGTACTAAACAAATGGTATAAAGTCAATGATATATCGTTGAACAAAAGGTATCGATCTAAAATGAAACTGTGTTAAAAAATAAACCAATTAAATGACAATGTAAGCCCATCTTATCTTAAATCTCGTACAAACTAATACAAGGTATATAAGCTTAAATCCGCTGTTGAATCATAGATGGCGTGAGCGAGAGTATTAAGCTACCATGGACAAGCCATACTTTTTTCTTTATGAGTTTGACATCTGTCAACATTAATCAGTACACATTGTCAGCAATTTCGTACAACAACATACATTTTTCCTTTGGTAATCATGTCTAGTTTTGTGCCAGAAAAAGACCATATACGGGAAGCTCTGCTTTTCTGCTTCAATTTGAAGAAATCGGCTGCCGAATCGCATCGAATGCTTATGGAGGCCTATGGTGACAGTGTTTTATCGGAAACAACGTGCCGAGATTGGTTTCGTCGGTTCAAAGGCGGCAATTTTGACTAGTGGGATAGGAAGCGTGAAAATCGGCCGAGGAAGGTTGAGGACCATCAATTGCAGGCTCTTTTGGACAAAGACGATACACAATGGCAAAAAATCTTCGAGGTGCAATTGGGTGCTACTCAACCAGCCATTTCCATGCGTCTGCGTGCCATGGGGAAGATTGAAAAGATCGGAAAATGGGTGCCGCATGAATTGAACGATAGACAGATGGAGCGACGCCAAAATCCTAAACGCAAGAAATTGTGGGTTAATCCCGGCCAATCATCAACATCTTCCCCAACACCAAATCACTTTGGACGGAAGACGATTCTGTGCGTTTGGTGGGATCAGCAGGGTATCGTCTACTATGAGATGTTGAAATCTGGTGAAACTGCCAATGCCCACAGCTACCACCAACAAATAATCAAATTGCACCATGCTCTGCGTGAAGAAAGGACAGATTATCAAGAAAGATATGACAAGCTAATTTTCCTCCACGACAACGCACCATCGCACACGTCAAAAATGGTATAAAACTACTTGGAAACACTTAACTGGGAGGTGTTACCCCAGCCCGCTTATTCACCAGACCTGACCCCTTCCGACTACCACCTGTTTTCGTCGATGGGCCACGCGCTCGCTGAGCAGCACTTCGATTCTTAGGAAGATGTCTGAAAATGGCTTGATGAGTGGTTTGCCTCGAAGGGAAGGAATTTTTTTGGCGTGGCATCCACAAATTCCCCGAGAGATGGGAAAAATGTGTAGCTAGCGAAGGCAAGTACCTTGAATAAATTTGTTTTTGCTTTCTATGAAAAAAAACATGTGTTTTTTAACTAAAAAACAACGGATTTAAGCTTATACACCTGGTAAATCAATTATTTCTTTGTTTTATTTATCACTAATTTATCGGACTGCCTCGTATGTTTGGCATTGCTATTCTGCTTTATAATGAATCCTTCATCACTAAACCGGACTGTTCATGAAAGATAATTGATTTTTAAAATATCAAGATAGTGTTTTCTTAAAAAAGAAAGTTTTAATTCACATCCAGTATCCTGTTCTATCCTTAGAGGAGCAACACCAAACCTTAATTGAGCCATCGCCTTCGGGTAGTATTTTTCCTCCATAACTCTGACGTACGCAGATTTTTCATCGAGATCTGCAACTTCGACTCATCCGGACAGGGTGCATTTTTAAAGTCATCAGCAGTTCAGTTTTAATGCAATAAAGCCCAAACCAATATTTTCCTTATCGCCAAGTACCCAAAAAAACTAGAAACTCTAAATCGCCTTTTCATCGTTGTTAAGGACATCATTTTGGTATGGTAATTTTTTCAATTTCACACCGTTTTTGAGATGCTATTAGTCTCCAATCTCTTTTATTAGGATCCTCGCCAAAACTATTGTAGTAATTTTGGGCCGAGCAGACCTAAGTAAACTCCTATGACTTCCTGTCTGGCTAACCAATTCAATAGTTTTATGAACGTTACTTTTTGAAATTTCAATCTTAGCCGCTATAAAACGCTTCAATTAACCTTCATTAAATAAACTAACATTTGGAAAAGTACATTCCATCAGAAATTTCACGATTTCTTTTGCATGTTTCTAAATTTTTACTTAAATTAACTTTAAAAAGCTTCAACTATAGATAAATATCAATAGCAGAGGATATAATTAATCCTTTTCGTATTTATATATACAGGATATTTTCCAAAACAGCTTCTTAATAATTTAACATTTACTATTACCTGCTACAAACAAGAACAGGAAATTGATTATTGCACTTGGCATGCTGTGGCAAAACTAGGATCTTTTTTAAACCAAATTTTTGGGAAAATTAAAATACACAAAATAAGTTTTCGATTTATTAAGATTTTAACTAAAAATTTCTATCCAGGGTGTGTTTGGAAACTTTCGGCCTGCAGTGTACCTCTTCTTTTATTGTATTTTAGTTTTTTTTTCTTTCATTTCTTACTACAATTTTTAACGTTAAAAATTTGAATGAAAAAACTTTGTTTAAAAAAATATATCGACTATGTTATCTTTAACACTCGTTAAAAAAGGTATTTTCTATTTCGGTTATATGGGCTATAAAAATGTTTACGAGCCAAGAAAATTGTCGAAAATTTATTGTTATCAATTATTTTATGGCCAATCTAATAAATTTACTTCGAGTTAGACTAATATCTATATAGGAATATGGTTTGGTAATTTTTTTTTCGAAAATCAATATAAGAGATGATAAGGAGCAAATAGTCAGCAGGGTGACCATAAAGTATCCACGCGCTATCAAAGTAATCAAATCGGACAGATTATTGGTTTGCAAATGACACTCATAAATTATTGAGTTAAATGAATAGTCGTACATTAAAATGACACGGTTGCCAATACTGCCCCGGCAGTTGAAAATGGAAATCATTTCGATTAATTGGAATCGCATTTATTTGGCGTGTACACATACTAGTAAGCCTAATCACTTCTAAGATAGGCATTACCCCAAATGACATAAATAACTCCATCTGAGTTGACAAACAATTCGAACAGTCACCATCGTCAACATCATGTGTGTTAGATCGGAATCTGCTGACAACCAATCCACCCCAATCATAATTAACCCTCCTCAGTCAAAACAAGGGAATCCAATCCGAAAGTAAGTGAGCTGGTCTGTGTCCGTAAACGCTACTCAATCTGTTCCATTCTATTGGCTCCCATCGTTAAAATGCTGCGGGAACGAAAGAGACAAAAAACACTCGAAACGTTTGGTTGGTTGGCATTGGCATTCCATTCTCGGATAGATTCAACTTGATGATGGTCAATCGACTGACAAGCGTTGAAGTGTTTTATGGTTTTGTCAACATTATTGATGACTCGAGAACACACATTTTCACACCGCATGTACATACACAGAGTTACTTAATAGAGGGTGTGAAAATTCCATGTATGAGAGCTGTCGATTGATAGCATATGGCCACCCTCATCGAATGAAGTCGCCAACGATTTTCCAGACTTCCCCAAATACTTGCTGCCTCTCCATAGAGTCTTCGTGTACAATAAATATTGGCCTTTCGCCATTCAACTTCATTAGTGAAAGGCAAACTGGATTGCTTTTCATGTTCGAACCAATTTTCTTAGGGCGGGATGTCCTAATCGAACTATCTGCAGGGATTACACTTCAACCAGTGCCCACGAACCACAACGATTCCTGCCTAAAATTTTGTTTACGCTACACACCTTCACCTAAATAGCATTGCAACATCCGAGGGTGGATGAGAATATTATGCCTATAAAGGGTCGATAAATCTGGTATAAATTTGAACTACCAAACATATTTGCCATCCCATCCCACCTATCAAAGATTGCCTTATTTACATAGATCCAAATATGAGTACGTGCGATGACGCTAAGAGCCAGCATAATTTAAACATGAAATATGCGATTTGATGTGATTTGTAATTTATGAGCTTTGAAATTGATGTTGTGCGAAGTGTGTGATGATCGACAGCAATTTGTTTTTGATTGGCTCCATGTCAATCAATCTCCTCCATTCAAAATACTCTCAAATAAAATACGTCAACAGGCCCAAAAACAACACCATATAAAAAATGAGTCGACCATATAACCAGTCTAACTTGTGTATGTATATCGGCATAAATATAAAAGGAAAAAATTACTAAAAAACAAACAAAACTGTTTTTCAGCTTTATTGCGAACATAGATAATTCGGAAATTTCTGTCGAATTAATTTAAAAAATTCATATCACCTTTTGGTCATAAGAATGGGAGTAATTTTCTGTTATAAAAATATGAAAATATTTATGGATAGGTTATGTCTTACGGTGTCATTAAATTAAATGAGGTTGCAAGCCCATCTAATCTTAAATCCCGTACAAACTTATACCAGGTGTATACGCTTAAATCCGCTGTTTGGTCATAGATGGCGTGAGTGAGCGTATTAAGCTACCATTGGCACGCCATACTTTTTTTTATGAGTTTGACATCTGTCAACATTAATCAGAAATTTCTTACAACAACATACATTTTTCCTTTGGTAATCATGTCTAGTTTTGTGCCAGAAAATGAGCATATGCGGGAAGCTCTGCTTTTCTGCTTCAATTTGAAGAAATCGGCTGCCAAATCGCATCGAATGCTTATGGAGGCTTATGGTGATAGTGCTTTATCGGAAACAATGTGCCGAAATTGGTTTCGTCGGTTCAAAGACGGTAATTTTGACTTGTGGGACAAGGAGCGTGAAAATCGGCTTAGGAAGGTTGAGGACCATGAATTGCAGGCTCTTTTGGACGAAGACGATACCCAATCGCAAAAAATCCTCACGGAATAATTGGGTGTTACTCAACCAACCATTTCCATGCGTCTGCTTGCCATGGGGAAGATTGAAAAGATGAATTGAACGATTGGCAGATGGAGCGACGCCAAAACACATGCGAAATCTTGCTCGCCAGACAAAAAAGAAAGTCGTTCCTGCATCGAATTGTGACAGGCGATAAAAAATGGATTTATTAAGAGAATCCTAAACAAAAGAAGTCGTGGGTTGATCCCATCAACATCTTCCCCAAGACCAAATCGCTTCGGACGGAAGACGATGCTGTGCGTTTGGTGGGATCAGTAGGGTATCGTCTACCTTGTGAAACTGTGAATGCCCACCGCTACCACCAACAACTGATCAAATTGTACCGTGTTCTGCGTGAAAAAAGGACGGATTATCAACAAAGGCATGACAAGCTGATTTTGCTCCACGACAACGCACCATCGCACACGTCAAAAATGATCCGAAACTACTTGGATACACTCAGCTGGGAGGTGTTACCCCACCCCGCTTATTCACCAGACGTGGCCCCTTCCGACTATCACCTATTTTCGTCGTTGGAACTCGTCACGAACATCGCAAAGGAAGCCATCTCAGGAAAGAGATGGAAAGGCGGTTCCAAAAAGTATTGTCTCATTGTCACCCTGGACAACAAAAATGCTTTTAACTCGGCCCGTTGGGATCGAGTCCTGGAGGCTCTTAAGAACATGGGGGTGTCCTACTACCTACGGATGATGGTCAGATCATACTTCAGTGATCGACTACTACACTACGAAACGGAGGATGGACCAGTGGAGTATGGGGTCACGGGTGGGGTACCTCAGGGCTCTGTCCTGGCGCTACTCTTGTGGAACGTCATGTACGACGGCCTACTCCATCTGGAATTACCGACGAACACAACGCTCGTGGCCTTCGCGGACGACGTAGCGGTTGTCCTTGTAGCCAAACACCTGGAGGATCTGGAAGTCGCATTCTCCACCACCATCCGAAGGATAAGAGAGTGGATGACATCGGCAGACCTGTCATTGGCGGAACATAAGACCGAAGCCCACCTTGTGAGTAGCCGGAAGAAAATGGAGACCATTACCATAATAGTAGGCGACCACGACATCCAGTCGCTACCCAACATAAGGTATCTAAAAGTGGTTTTGGATGCCAGACTCAACTACAAGAAGCACATCTCCAGCGTCAGCAAGAAGGCATCAGCAGTACAGGGCGCGCTTTCGCGGAAAATGCCCAATATCGGAGGCCCCAGGCATATTCGAAGACGACTACTTGCAACTGTAGTTATACGGAGCACCAGTGTGGGCGAAATCGCTAGAGCTAACAACATACCGCAAGACAATGTCATCAGTCCAGCGGCTGTCAGCGATCAGAGTGGCGTCAGCATACCGAACGGTATCACACGATGCGGTCAACGTTGTGGCATCATCCCCACCCATCGACATATATTACATCACCCAACTCTTGACTGGACATGGATGCTGTCTGGCATACTTGCACAGATTCAAGAGAACAGACTCCCCAAACTGTCATCGTTGCTACGACGTGCTGGAAGATGCAGAACACGTGTTCTTCCAATGCCCCTTTTACGAGGGGACACGGGGAGAACTGGAGAAAAATATGGACCGTTCCATCAGTCCAGAAAACATAGTGGAGTGCATGCTGAAGAACCAATCGGCTTGGAGCAAAGTTGCAGAGTACGCGGAATCTATCATCAAGGATCTTCACACCACGTACGAAGAATAGGCCGCGAGGCTTCATAACATCGGGACAGCAGTAAAATATAATAAATAGGAAAATATTATAAGAAGGCCCGGCGAAGTAGTATTTACAAAGAGTGCCGCCGTGGAACGTAAAATCCCGCATAACTCGTCTGACAGGTAGAAGGCCTCCCAGTCGAGTACGTTTTGAAGGTTTCCCCCTGTCGATAACATCCAAAGTAGTGTAACCGAAGAGCTGAAAGCGATCCCAGTTGAAGCGTTCCAGCACTGCTACGAGGAGGTGAAACAACAATGGGCTGCCCCAAACATCACCCAAGATTTAATTTACAGGGTGTCCCAAACATCACCCAAGATTTAAATTTTGCGCCATTTGTGCGTTAAAGTGTTGCCAACAAAAAAAAGGTAGCGTGACAGCTGACAGTTCAAGAATTTTCAAAATGGAGCGCTACACGAAAGAACAGCGCGATTTCATTGTTGTGCAATAAACATTGAAGCAGTTCGTGGGAGTGTTGCTAAAACTCCAGGACGTGGTCTTCATTTGGACATTTGCAGAAGCTCTCTACAGCGTATTCTCACAGAAGCTTTACATCTTCATGCTTGCAAACTGAAGCTTAGTCGACAAAATTTTCACATTTGGGGTTCAGAAAATCCTCGAGTGATTTGTTGAGAAACAAATGCATCTCCAAAGTTTTACTGTTTGCTGCGGATCCGTCATTATACCATTCTTCTTCGAAAATGCAGCTGGTCAGGCAATAATAGTTAATGGTACTTCTGTGGCGGCATAATAATCCGTTTTTTTTTACCTAAATTTCAATATATGGATGTGGGTGTCACATGCCATACAGCCCGAGAAACATTTTACTTCTTGTGTGAAGTTTGGGCCACTCTTTATAAAAATAAAATAAAATTTTTGTAAAAAAAAATCAGTCTCATTATTTTTTTGCCGCACCTCATACAGATTGCCAAATACCCTTATAGTCATGATGCTATGATCCTAGGCACCTAACATAGATAGAAATATAAAGAAAGTAAAACAAAACATCCGAAAATGCTGGGAAAATTTTACAGAAATTATTAGAAAATTTTCGAAATTTAACCAAATAACAAAAACCATTAATTTTACAAGACGTTATTAGAAAACCAAATAAATATTATGCTCGTAAAAATGTAATTAATCGCAAAAATATTGTACCTTCCCAAAAAAAAACTGTTTTTACACTCCCACTTGAATCAAACACAAAAACCAACAATTTACGTTAATATTTACAATAATAAAAAAAAAAATATAATAAAAATTTCCAATTATACGATCTTATTTAAACGAATCTAAAATTAAATGACTTTTGTGTCAAAGGTTATAAGTTACTGAATCCCTCATCAAAGTATCTAATTTAATCCATTTTTGGAATCGAATAAACTTAAATCGAGCTTCTACGGAAGAAAAAAAATTCCAAATATAAAATGAAAGTTCGAAAAGAAAAGGGAAAATCAGTAAGAAGTTTAGTAATTGATCTATGGGAAAGGTTCGAAGACGAAAATTATTTAGCTTTGCACATAAGATTTTGTGTAAATTTTCTTCGGAGTCTATCCAAGTTCGAGTACCTCTGATGGATAGGAATGTTGACAATGGCAGGGAAGAATTTTCCTTCTAGTACAGCCGAAATTCATTGGACAACCAACCAAGCAGAAATGTGCAAAAATTCCCTCTTATGGTATTGGATAAATGATCTCAGCAAGACTCATTAATACATTGGAAAAGCTTCCAAAACGATCTGGTCTAAAGTAAAGTTAAAAGTCCAACGATGCTATTTGTTTCGGCTTTTAGATTGCCGAAAGCAAGAGGTAGCCGCCAACAGTGGCAAGTTAATTAAATCGTTCATTAGCGTCTATAGATCTTACCCGATATTCGGTATAAATGATGGTCTCATAAGCTGGCATATGGCCATCGACCATCGCAGCGATTCGAAAAGGAACAAAATAAACGGCAGCAAAATTTTACACATCTTTTTAAGTTGCTGCTTAACTTTAGACTATTCTGCTGCCTTAACTAGTCGTACGACGCGATCAGTTCAACTTTATGGTTCGACTATGAAAACGGGATGATGGTCCAGCAATCCACCATTTAATTGTGATTCAGCAGCGAACAGTTCAGTCAAACTTCTTCTTTCGGTTGGTTATCATCAATTTTGAAGTTGATTTTCGGTAATCAATCAAAAAATCAAAATAATTCAACAGATCGTTTCGAATGGCAATTTATGGTAGGTAGACTATGGTATGTGGAAGTGTAGATACACTGAGTTGGAATGGTATGAAAAGAGGTAAACACTATTCAGATGGTGTTCATTGATCGTGCCATTCATTTGGAGTGATCTCTTCTTCATTAACGATCGATACAAAATTACCGAAGCTATTGTTCGAATCGATTGCGCCGATTTGGCCACTCACTGCTGGGCATTTTTGTTGAAAGTTTGGCATGGATGCTGGTCCCCAGGCCGACTCTTTTGCGATGATGGGTAGCACAGTTTCAGCGGCTCACCACCGCATTTCAAAGACCCGATTCGGGATGCACAGAAGGCCGAACAGCACGCCGCCACTGTCAAGATCATTTTCGTCAAGAAAGAAGCATGATTTCCGCGGCCGATCAACTGACAGCTCTCGGCTCTCGGCTCATGTTCGCCATAACATAAAGAATCCTAATTGGACACGCCATGTTGGTGGTGGCTGCTCTTATTAATTTATTGTGGTCTCTTATAATTGGGATATTTTCGAAAAACTTCTCCATCAGAAATCGACTCTAATCGTCACTTCCAGTTATGCTTTCAAAAAAAAAATATCAGCACCATAAAATATGATTTTTTTTCCACTATCTAACACCATGTATGGACTTGTACCACTTCAGACATCATCAAATATTATTGATTAACAATAACCCATCGTTAGACAATTGTTCGGATGTCATATTGTATAGGGGGAGAAAAAAATCTACCGTTCCTATAGAAATTTTGCTTAAATTTAAAAAAAAACAACGTGTTTATAGAAAAAGAATGAAAATATTTCCGAGAGAATAACCGAAATTTGAACAGGTGATACTCGTAATTTACACAATAGATTTGATATACTATTTTTTTTTTTTTAATTTTCTTTTATTAAGCAATAGTTTTGTGTTTTTAATATTATCATAGAACCGTTAGGAAATTTGTGAAATTTTTTAAGGACTCTTTCTCATCTATTAAAATTAAGGTTTTTTTGACGTTCATTTTTTTTTCGGTGTAGTAAATCTTTTTCTAAATTATGTAATTAATTTTATTACTCTTTAAGGAAAATTATAGTAAATTAAGAATAAAAGAAAACATTCGCAGTTTATAACATGGCGACTTTTTTACTCACTATTTTTGTGCTCGATTATTGCAACAAATTTCAAAAGCATAGCAATTGTTTAATGAATTATTTTTGATATATTTTTTTTTGGAAAATCAACAATTTTCAATTTAAAAACTATTTTTAAAAAAACACTAATAGATTGTTCGTTTGTGAAAGTATTCAAATTATAGATATAAGAACATATTTAAAAGGATTTGTTTGTGCTTTAAAAATGAACTCTTAATATTAGTGCAAACATTTGTAAGGTTTCAATATCACCGATTATATTGAAATTGGTCAAAAGGGTCACAGAGAATTATTTTTTTTGGCAATCATTTTTAGTAATTTCTATGCAAACTTTAAACTCTTGGGGCCATAATAACTTAGACTATTTTTGCGTACAGCTAAAGGGCAACCAAATTATATTACTAGCTGGATTTGAACTCAAGACTATTGCGTACGAGGCACAGACTTTCCAAATATCGCAAAATCAGGATTATTCTACTATCCAAAATGGAATTATTTAACTATCAACATTTATAAGGTTCATTGCATAGAATATTCAACAACAAAAAACTATTATTTAAACCATACGGAAAATATTAAAAATCAATAAGAATTTATCCAGTTTTTGATTTGGAAAGTAAAATTTCTTAAAACTGATTTAAATATCAACTTTTCATAAAATTTTTTTTTTATATTTTATAAATCTTGCCATTTATTATAATATGTTAAAAATATATATATTTTTATTACAAAACTTTATACAGGACCCTTTCGTGTTAACTTTTGATGAATTTTTCTCACATTTTAAGCTATAATTCGTCCATTACTGGACGGATGTTGATTTTTAAATGCTCTAAACTTTAAATATTGTCTGCGCAAATACAATTTTATGCAAAGCCTTATAAAAAAAATTCTAGCGGCTCGATTTTGAAAGAAAATTGATATCACCAAATTTTGCCATGTTGTGTAGTTTGTAGCGTTATTTTGTTAAAGTCACATATCATCGAGATTAAAAATTGCATTTTTAGATTTAGAAAAAAGTTCAGTTTAGGATAAAAAAAGCTAAAAATTGACGTTGCCGGTATTTTCTTATTCATTTGCAACGAAATACGGGACAATAAACTTTCATTTTCATAATAATTTGTCAATTTTTCGAACTATACGAGGTCTGTCCAAAAAGTATCGCAACTATACGAGGTCTGTCCGCGGGTTACGTATATTCGATTTTCGATTTTTTTTGTGGCGTTATTTTGGTACTCATGTCTCTCAAAGAAGTACAATGGCATCAAATTCTGCCATTATTTTGAGTAAAATAAAGTAAAAATGTATTATATTGTGTGGCTTGTGGCGCCGTTTTGCTAAAACCAGATACGATCCAGATTAAGACCCTCAAGCTCACGAGCTAAAAATTCCAAATAAAGCTAAGAATTGGCGGAAATGATTTCTCCTTTTTCACTTTCAAAGAAATACGGTTCAATGCCACCTTCAGATCAAAATACACACCAAACAGACAATGCAATTTTCCGCAATCAGTTGTGGGTTTTTAGAGCATCACACGAGGTCTGTCCAAAAAGTATCGCGAATTTTGAATTCCTCCGGGTTACGTATATTCGATTTTCGATTTTTTTTGTGGCGTTATATTGGTACTCATGTCTCTCACTTATGCCGACAAGTTCGGCCATTTTGAATGTTCAGTTGATTTTTAACAGCTACTTTGCTTGCACGTGTTTTGCCTCGTCTTCGAGTTTAGCCCATTCCAAAAAATGGATCAAAGAATCTGTATCAAATTTTGTGTGAAAAACAAAATTAATTGCGCGGACGCATTCCAAATGTTGACTGTGGCATATGGTGAAGCTACCTTGGACCGAAGCAACGTTTATCGGTGGTACAAAATGTTCTCAGAGGGCCGAGAAGATGTGATGTGTACAACGATGTGAACGACGAAAGCGGAACAGTTTCCTTCGAACGACGAGAATCGGTGAAGGTTTTCCTTACAGTGTTCTTCGATTGCAGGGGCGTGGTGCATCATGAGAACTTGCCACAGGGTAGAACGGCCAATAAGGAATATTACCTGCAAGTTATGCACAAGTTGCGCGAAGCAAAGCCGCCAGAAACGCCCGGATTTGTGGTAGAACAAAAATTGGCTCTGGCCATTTTTGACCAAAAACAACACACTTATAATACCGCAGTCACCGTATGCCCCAGATCTGACTCCCTGTGACTTTTTTTCGTTCCCGAAACTGAAGAGCCCTTTGAAAGGACGACGCTACACTATGATTGCGGAGATAAAGACGGCATCGAAGGAGGAGCTGAACAAGATAACAAAAAAATGATTTTTTTAAGTGCTTCGAGGATTGGAAAAAATGTTGGCACAAGTGTATAATATCTGATGGGGATTACTTTGAAGGGGACAAAATAGATCTTTTTTTTGTATTCATGTGATCCATAATAAAAAATGGTAAATCTTAGTCTTCAAAAAATACTATCTCAAATAATATATTTGATTAGATGCTATTAAATTAAAGGACTGTACTTTTCAAACTGCAAAAAGGATAACACCTAATCTTAAAGGAAATTTTGAAAAGAAAAAATTAAAATACCAAAATTTATAGATATATGTATATATATTTATATTTTTACACTTAATACTTTTTTTATTTTCAATCACGAATTCCATATCGACAATTTGAATGCATTCTTATCTCGGCTATTTATTATTATTTATATCATACAATTTATCCTTTATTTGATTTATTTTAGTTTTCTTTAAAATTCTTTATTTTAATTTATAGTTTTTATATATTTTTTGCTTCAATTTATTTTTTTATCTATATATATAATTTTTTTTGTTGATATTTTTAACCAATTTTTATCCTTGTTTTTTTTTATACAATAAAAATATGAAATCAATAAAATTCAATAACATTTTTTTAATGTTATTAGTTTTTTTTTTTGTTCTTCCAAGAAATAAGTTTTTAATTATTTTTAGTATTCAATCAATCAATTACTAATATTATTAGTAGACATTTTACATACAATTTCTTTAATGTTATTAATATTTTTTTTATTCAATAATAATTTTTTTTTTAAAAAAAAAAACATCGAATTTTCTAATAAGTTTCCCCTTAATTGCATTAAATAAAATTCAAATACATTTTCAGAAAAAAAAAAATATTTACTGAATTTCCACATTCTTAAAAAATAAATAAACAAAAAAAACAAAAATTAACTAAAGTATAAATAGTATAGTAAAATTTCTTTTTTCTTATAATTATTCCATTTGTTCATAACTAAAATTAAAAACTTAAAAGTAATAATTTCTATTTAAAATTACATAAATTTCGATTTCTTTTCTAATTTTATTTCTAAATAATTTTTAACATTATCATTATTATTAAGCTTATTGTTTTTTTTTTTTCTTGCTTTTCATTTTTTACTATATTTTCGATTTATTATATATTGTATTTTTTGTGTATTTTTTCTTCCCAATTATTTACGTTAGGATTTTTTTTTTGTTTGTTTTACTCTTTTTTATATTTTTTTAATTAATATTAAAAGTATACTTAATTTAATATTTTAATTAAATTTAAATTATAGTATTTGTTATATAGGTTTTTGTTTCTGCATTAATTTGTACAATATTTACAAGAGTTTTTCTTTTTTAAAATTAATGTGTTTGTTTTTAAACAATACATTTTCTTTTTAACTTTTACTTTTATAGTTTTTTATATATTTTTTTTTTTTTAATTTTACTGTTATTATTGAAATTATATTTTCATTTGTATTTAATTCAGTTTGTGTGTTTTTGAGTGTGTGTGTTTTCTTTCCTATTTTTATTATAATTTTTTTTTTGTTTTTTTTTTTTAAAGTTGGCAACGTTTTTATTTCTTATTCGTAATTATTGTAGATTTTTTTCTTCCTTGACAAGAATAAGAAAAGTTCATTTAAAAAGAAAATAGTATCTAAATTTAAAATATTTATTTTGTTGTCCTTTATGTTAATTATTCTATTGTATATAATATAAAAAAAGTTTTGTACGAAAAATGTACTATAATTTATTTAGTGCTGATAAACTTTATGAATAAAACAATATAAAAATCGAAACTGTGTTAAAAAATATTGTTTAAATTTTCAAAAAAAAAAAAAAAAAATTACAAATGTGCGAAATTAATTGTAATTACTTTTTTTTGTTGTTTTTCGATATTAACTAATTTTTAATAAGCCCTGTCGGTTAATTCCGATTAATTTGTTCTAGTATTAAAGATGCGTACGTATACAACAGAGAATAGAAAACGTTTCGAACTAAAATCCTAGGCTAGATTTCAAACTTGAATGGTGTCCTCATCGTCACTGGGCGGACTACTCTCCGACCGACCAGGCGGGCTGCCAGGATTCAGTGTTGGGCTCGGCGATCTACGCAATTCCCGATTCGAACTGTTATTATTTAGACTATTGTTATTATTGTTATTGGTCTGATAGTAGCTACTAAGCGAAGACAATGAGCTGGAGGCAGATAGGTGTGGGAACGGTGCACTAGGTCCTGGTAGACCGCCCAATGTTCCCAGCGTCGGAACACCCGGATACAATCTGTAGGGGAGGGGTTTCTGTAATGCTGCTGCAGCCGCTTGACGGTAGTACAAGTCAGCAGCTGATGGTGGTGCTCCAGGAGGTGCTTGCGCCGGATAAGGCCAGGCCCCTAAATATGGTGGGCCACCATATAATCTCTGGAATGCTGCATAGTTACCCGCCTCTGCTAAAAGCTCTAAGCCAACCGCTGTTTGTCTTTTCCATTTGGTTCTGAAACAAATCAACAACAAAAAAATATTCGGTTAAGTTTTTTTTACTTCTTTTTTCTTTTTTTTCTTCTTTTTTTTAAAAAAATCATAATTATCACCAAAATGTCTTCATTTAAAATGTTTTCGTTTTTATTTTTTATTTTTTAGTTCATTCTTTGAAATTTTAAAAGTACATACATAATTAAAAAAAGTCAGTTGAATGAGAGGAAAATGTTTGCGATTTGTGAAACTCTTAAAACAAAGATGAATGAGCGCACAGGTAATAGGCAACAAGTAATTGGTAACAGGTAAATAGCAACGTAACACACACGTAAATGAAGAAACCGTTAAATCAGAGACCATCTTGATGCTAGTACCTGTATAGATGTGTGCAGTTTCCACAGTCTAGCTAGTGGGAAAGTTTCAAATTACTATGGAACAATGGCTGGAAAATTTTCCCAAACTTATCATTAGATCTTAATTGATTCAAATCCAACGAGGTGCAGACGCTACAGCAAACTGTAATTGCCACCATTGTAGGTGGTAATTGGCAGAGAGACTTTTACCAACCAATTTCTTCTCCAATGAACATAAATCTGTCCAAGATAATATTTCCTGAGCTGTAAGATGGTATTAGATCTGTTGTTTTGTTATAAGTTTTCTTCCCATTTTAAATCCATTAGAAATGCTTTAAATAAACGCCATATTATCCATTCCAAAAATGCCTCTTTTAATTAAATTTATTTTTAAACTTGCAATTAAGACTTTTCAATTTATGTTACGGAAAGTAAAGTTAAATGAAATAATTTTGATAAAATAATTATTTCATTATACTCCCTTAATATTGTTATTGTACATAAGTTAAAAGATTATTTAAATAATTTTTTAAGACTTTTTCGCATATTTCGTTACTTTTTAATAATTTTAAATTAAATAAATTGTAAAAAAAAATCACTAAATCTCGAAATTACACTTTTTGCGAAGTAAAGCCATGATGTGTGGCTTGTGGCATTTTATTGTTGAAACCACATATTTTTTAGATTATTATCTTGAAGTTTAGATAAAAAAAATTTAGGTTACCATGCAATCATAGCGCTCAGAAATAACGGTAGCGGTCTCTTCTTGTTCATTTTCACAGTAATGACACCTGCAGTCAAAAATACACACTAGACAGTAATTTCTTGTGCATACAATGGATTTTGAGAGCTTTATATATGACAATTTTGTTTATTAACGAAAAAGGCCTCATCACTGATGATCATAATCGCCTGTTAAAGCATAAAATGTGGCTGCTATAGAACCACCACATTTTTAAAAAGTTTTTACAACTTTACACGCATCGTTTGATAGTAAAACAATTTACAATATTAAACGGCAAACTTTTTTATAAATAAAATTAATATTTATTTATTATTTGTTTGTGTAAAATTATTAAATAACAAGGCTATATTTTCCATACTAGAAAATGGATAATCCTCATATTTATTGAAAATTTTCTAACCTCATATTTTAATTATAAAATATTTTTCTTCTTCTTCCTTATTAAAAATATATAAAAATATATTGGTATAATTATATTTTCTTTATTAAATTAAAAAAATTTAACCGTTTGAGACAAAAAAAACACACACACACACACACATAAAAAGACTGAAATAAAATTTACAAAAAAAGCAGGTGGCAGAAAGTTTTTCATATTTTTCCTGCTTCAAAAAGTTTTGCAAAATGAATTTAAAATCGATATTATCTAAAATAGATTTTTTTTGTTTTTATTTACAGTTATTTTTTTTTTTTTTTGAATAAAATATCCTTAAAATCGTCAAATAAATATTATATCATATTTGAGAAAAAACTCAAAAAACGAATGCAGAAAAATACAAAAACGACAACGGAAATTTTGTGGTTAAACTTTCCACATGAACTGGAAAAATGCAAATTAGTTAGTTAGTATGAAAGTGCATTTAAGGGATGATATGCAGTTTCCGTAATATGTTTTTTTTTCTGTCAACAATTTCAGTTTGTTGGGAAAAAAAGGACTAGAATTTTAGTTTTGCGGTTATCCTGTTTCCTTTCTATTAACCTTGAATGTCTTTGATATTCATCGGTTGAAAATGGTTCTCGTTTTGCTATTACATTTAAAATAGCAGCTTCAAAGCAATTAAAAAATAACTAATAAAAAAATATTTGTTTTTTTTTATTATTGGATTAAGTGAAGGTTTTTTTCTGAATATGCTATTAAAAACTGCTATGAAAAAAATTCCTTTTCCTTAATATTTTGAGAATTAAAATAGTATAACTAATTTTTAGTATTTGATTGCAATAATTCTTAGGGGTGAATATGACTAAAAGGAAACTGTTAAAACTATATTATAGGAAACTGTTCAAAAATACCCTCTCTAGCTGTATTGGATCTTAAAATCTTATTTAAAAAGATTTAAGGGCGAATAACGGATGCCATACGCATGCCAATTTGTTTTGGTCTATTGTGTATTTAATAGCAAGCGAAATTTCTTGAGAAGATCCCATCAGGACTCTATGGGTTCGTTATTTATAGCCGGAATGGAAAAAAAATTAAAAAAAATATAAATATTTATTTTGTTGAATTGACAGCATCATTTGTGTGGGGAGATGTAATGACAATGGTGTGTTTAAACGATAAAGAAAATCAATTTGTTACGAGTCATATCCTTACGAATTTAAATTCATATTCGTCCCTTTCCATTTTGTTTTGGATTTAGTTTAAATATTTTTATGTACAAAATTATTGAGTAAATAAATATTTTATTTAAAAAAAGTTTTTATTAATTTTAAGGAAAAAATATTAATAATAATAAATTAAAGAAGAAAATGACATTTTTGGAGAAGTGCTAGGTTATCCATTTTGTATTTTGGAAACTGGAGCTCTGTTATTTAATACGTATTTAATAACTATATTATTTTATAAACTATATATTTAGAATAATATTTGCCATTTTAGAATATAAAAATAAATTAGCAATTACCGTATGAAAACTATTTTTTTGTTACCAAAAGTTAAAGATTTGATTCTGAACTATATATGGCATGACACAATGCATCAAATTTTAGCTTTACTGCAAGAAAAGTATTTAGGATCCGCAATTTCGAGATTTTAGTGATATAAATTAAACTTTTTCGTATAATATTATACAAAATTTATTTGACATGAGGCTCTGAAAACCCACAAGTGATTATGAAAAAGTTTTCGTATCTGCAAAATACAATTTTCTGGTATGCATGTTGGTCTTAAAGTATGATTGACGTGTATTTGTTAGTAAATAGAGAAGGACGATCCATTACAGTCAATTCTGGGAGCTATGGCCACATAATAATAGACTTTTTTGGTCTAAACTTTACAATTTTGATCTGAAGAAATTTTTTTTTAAATAAATTGCACCACAAGCCACACAAAACGATAAATTTCGGAGTTCCTACACGAAAAGCTTTTAGGACCCTTAATTTAGACATTTTATGATGTAAATAAAACTTTTTCTTATAATATTAAGCAAAAAAAATATAGAAAAAGGCTCTAAAAACCCACAAGTGATTGTGAAAAAGCTATTTTATCTGCAAACTAGGATTGTTTGGTGTGCATTTTGATGTAAAAGTTTCATTAAAGCGTATTTGTTAGTAAATAAAGAAGGAGGGTCTATTACAGTCAATTGTGAGTACTATGATCACATAGTCTAAGCGCTATTACCATAATAGCCGACTTTTTTTGGCCTTAACTTTAAGATTTTTATCTAAAGATTATTTGTTTTTAAATAAATTACACCACAAGCCACACATTATGATAAATTTTAACTTCACTTTAAAAAATGTATAAAAATTTGTATTTTTGCGCAGAAATTTTACACTTAAAAGCCTTTAAAATCAACATGCGTCATGCAATCTCTGAATTACAGTCCGAAATGTTCTAAAAAGTAATTAAAATTGCCTCAAAAGGATCGAGTCCTGAGAAAAGTCAATATAACTAAATAAAAATTTAATCAAATACTGTATTAAAAATGTATTTTAAGTAGTTTCACTTTCCGAAGCATAAATTGCTTAACCCTCTACTAATCTGCGTTCACTTTTAAGGCACGCACGTCGACTTGTAAATGCGCGCACGTTCACATCTCAGAAAACGTTACCTTCCGCAGTTGTGTTGCGTGAACTTTTCTTCTTGTTGATTTTGGGCAGCACAGCGTCAATGTCGCAGCGGCTATGCGTTAATCAGATACGATTGCGTTTTTTTTTTGATAATATTTTTTAAAATCAAAATAAATGAAAAAGAATTGAATCTTGCCAGAAATGAAATGATATTTAAATTTTTAATAATGGCAATGTTTTTACAATACTATTGCTTAAATATTATATGAAAATCTGAATTTTAAATATTTATTTTTTTAATTTTACTTTCCGAGGTGAGAATTGGATAATCGTTGACTAGTCTCTACTTTAGAAAATTGTCTATAGTAATAAAATCTTTCTTTAATATTCACATTTAAATCTTGAATGTCTATTTATATTTACTTGGTGTTATCAATACTCAGCCAATAAATAATCGGAATTGAGCAAACCGCAACTTATGAGTCGGCAAATCATATTACAAATTTCGAAATTTCAAATTGATTTTAATCCAATATAAATTCGATAATATTTATTCTATTTTCACTTATTTTTTTTAAATATTTTTTTCTATTGAGTCAATCATCATTTCTATGTGCACAGTAGAATTATTCAAGCGTACAACATAAAGCATCGATAAATTGATATAAAAGGCTACACCGACAAATGGCTCGAGATTTTACGAGCACTTTACGGCAACCTTTCTAGTATAGGAAAAAGGAGAATTTGGTGTATTATTTGGAAAATTTTGTGATCTCTTACACTTATACTCGTAGTATTTTATATGCTGTCCACTGCATTTTGTATATTCGTACTTGCATTCATATGGAAATAATACTGCACCTTTGATTGAGTCATTTCACGTTAGAAATTGTGATAATTTTGTCTACGATTGAGTTGCGTATCAGAATCAGTTCACGTATGCGGTGATATTTATCGGAATTCCAGAGGAAGTGTACAGAGATTACTAAATTTCTACTCTTTCGACTGTCCCCACTTGGATTTTCTAGTTCCGTATAGATTTATTACCGGCATTCAGTCGCATTCGAATTGAATCTGTGTTCATATCGAACAGTTTTGATTTATGATAGCTTTTAATAAAATTTTTAAAAAAAATCTAGTCCAACGCAATCGGTCTGAGTCTAGACTCTGTGAGAAACATCAATAACTCTACCGAATTGCATATTTGCATAACGAAAATCTAGTCGGAATATGCAAGTGTGCAGAAACCAGAATTTTTAGAGTCAATTTTTTTCCCTATTTTCCCAATAAAATTGATAGAAGAATAAAACCGGGTGGCTCACATTCAAGCGAAGATATTTTTGTCATGATATTGTAAGCCCCCTTTCTTCAGGAGAAAAACTGCACCACTGGCATAATATTGTACATTTTTTTTTTTTGTACAAATTTAACAAAACCTCACAAAAATCGCATGTGAACGTGTACAAAATGGCGGATGTGACTGGGCAAAAATGCCGCTTTTTTTCAAGAAGTGTTAACGAATATGGATGGGCGAATTTAAAAATGCTACTTTTATGAGGTCGAAATTTAAAGAAAAAAAAAATCGTAAAAGAAATAATTTCTGTTTCATAGAAAAATTAACAATTCTATGCATCAACGAATTAGCTTCGTTCAAATGGAATCAACAACCCTCGCCATTTTGTTGTCCGCCATTTTATGTGTTAAAATGAAAAATAAGATGTTGATCTCGTTGGTATAATTTTTTTTTTTTTTTTTTTTTGTTTGCTTCTTTCAACAAAGCTTTTAGTTTTGTTTAGTATTTTTTTTTTTTGTAACTTTTAAATCGAAATGATCTTAATTCGAATACCATCAGAAGCATAATCGTTAGGCAATTTGCATAAATTTCTAGGCACATTACAATTAGCGCTCATGCAGAAAGGCACACCATTACTGATGGTTAATTTTCCATTTTTGGCCAATTCACTTTTCGACCAACCAAACATGAAGTTTTCAAACGATAAACGGACTTATTCATCTTAATTCTATAGTCAATGAGCTACTTTTGGGTAATTTGCACTAATTGAAATTGGAAATATACGAAAAGTATTTCTTGTGTTGTTGTTAGATTTCCCTCGATTCGCCTCGATTTCCCTTGGATTTTCCTCTCTCTCTCTCTGGAAAAGGAAACACAAAAATTTCATTCGAACAAAGTAAAACAATAGATAAAAATATCTAATACGAAATGAATAAAATGAAAATTTTTCTTCAAGTATTTAACTATAAGTTTTTTTTTCTTTGGTTGCCTGTAAATTTAAATCCGGAATAGATGAAGGTACTTTTCATAGAATAAATTTTATTTCTACGAATACTAAGTATTTAGTACAATATAATTAAGCTGGTAGAGAAAAAAGGTTTTCAATTTTATGATTCTCCATTTTTTTTATATAAAAAAGCTCTACTAATTTTATTTGTTGTTTTTCTTTCGATGGGAAATAAATATTTTATTATAAAAAATGAATTTTTTAAAATTAAATACAAAAAACTATTAACTATTTTTTTTAAATTTCCAAAAAAACAAGTTGTAACAAAAAAAGTGATAAGACTCTAAAAGCGATCTGGCAACACTGCGAACTTTTCAGCCACAATACTTGTAGGTAAGTCTCTTCCCCTAAATATGCAGTACAGAAAGGTGCCACGTCTAGAACCTTATTAAAGATATGTTTTTGAGATTAGTGAATCCTAGGGTTGAACTTACAAAAAGTTGCAATGACCCTACATAGAACAATTCTTACAAAATGCAAAGGTTCCGGCAGAAAAAGGGATTTTGGATGGTCCAGAAGCAGTATAACCCTGCTCAAGGAGGGATTTCCACATCGATAACGATTTTTTTGAGAGATTTTCTAAGGTTGGCCCTTCAACTATCATTGAAGCCAATTAGAAGTCCTTGAAATACTTATAAAAATCATTTTAAAGGGCTTAGAAGCAACGAAAGATGAACTATGCAAAGAGAGACCTTCTGGACCAACCAAAAATCTCTTTTTCCAGCTGCAAAACGGATTTTTGGAAGGTTTAGAAGTAGTGAAAGCCTGCTCAAGGAGAGTTTCCTAATCTATGATAAATTTTTTGAGGGATTTTCTAAGCTCGGACCTTCAACTATCATTGAAGCTAATTAGAAGTCCTTGAAATACTTACAAAAAGCATTTTTAGAGGGCTGAGAAGCAATGAAAGATGAACCATTCAAAGAAAGACTTCCAAGATCAAAAACTATGGAAAGAATGAGGCTCTTGTGAGATCACACCGTCGATTAATATTGAAGCTGATGAAAAGTCTTTCAAAACATCATAACAAGCATTTTTAGAGAGCCCAAAAATAGTGGAAGGCAAAACCCACTCTGAGGGGCCTTCTACATCAAAAATTAATAAAAATATGAATTTTATTAGAGCTTTCCTGAGGTTTGACCGTCGATTAAGATTGAAACGGATGAAAATTCGTTTAAAAGATCATAAAAAGCATTTTTTTAGAATCCAGAATAATGGAAGATGGACCCTGCAAAAACTAATAAAAATATGGATTTTATGAGGTCGTTTCTAAGGTCAGACTTTTGACTATCATTTAAGCAGATGAGAAGTCCCTGAAGGGCTCAGGAAAATTATTTTTTGATAGCTCAAACGCACTGAAAGGCGAACATAGTTCACGGATACCTTTAATATCAAAAACTGTGTAACAAATGGGGCTCCAGTGAGCCTGAAAATTTAAATTGATAATTATTGAGTTAATTTTCCTTGAAAAGAATTCTTCGTGTTAGATCGGACGTTGTAGACACGTGCCTATCTCCATAAAAAAAATTGTTTTTGTCGAATAAAGGGATTTCTGTTACAATATTTTATAACCAACCCCCTCCCCCCTCCTAAATATTAACATATTTACTAGATATACTCCATGCGACTTCTTTTTTTCTCCCCAAAATAGAAGAAAAACTTGAAAGACTTGATATTCTACCGTCGGATGTATAGCCTTAGGAGCTCAAAACGGTTCCAGTTGAGCCTTCCAGCACTGCCTGAAAAATGGAAACAACACCTCCGCCAATAATATAAAGCTGATTTATGAAAAATAAATTAAAATTGTTGCAAAAAAATATAATCAATCTCAATACTTTTATGCTATACCCCGTAGTTCCTAAAAAAAATTATCCAAAAAAATTTTTAATTGAACTAAATAGCAAATGAATTCATACAACTTTCGATGTAATCGTCAATTTAAATAACTAGCAAGAAAGGGTAACAGTTGTAAATCATTCAAACTCAAAAAGGATATCATCCTTTTGAGTTATTGCTGAGTAGAAAGGAAGAAACACGAAAGGAAAAACATAAGTAATGAGCAAAGATGAAATTACCATCAAGCAACCACAAAATCGGCATTCTTTTGTTTCTCAAAACCATTTAAGGATTACTCTTATTTCCGAACCAAAAGGACCAATGTACGATTTTCTCTCATACCTGGACAAGACAAAGGACAGCACAAAATTTTTTTGTTATTGCATTTTTCTTATTATTTATTTGATTTTCTACAAATATGCAGGTTAGTATTTTCACAAGTGTTATAAAAATTGGCATATTGGTGATCCTGAATGTATCCTTTTCGATATGTGTACCTTTTTTTCTTGAACTTGTGTAATTGAGCCTTTCGTACAACATCTAAGTCGAATATTAATTATAGGAATTAGGTAAACTGGGTTGGCTAAGTAGGGAATAAAGTAGACAGAAAAGAAAGTGCTTCGTCAATTTCCGGCGCCAATACGGTTACTTAGGTCACATTTAGCCAAACCATCGGACCATTGGGCAACGAACAAGAAACGAGCCTGACTACTTTTGGATAATTAAATTCAAGGCGCCAGTCGGAAGAATAAGAAAAAAAAGGAATTTATTGGGAATAATCGAACCGAAATGAAAAGAGCCCAATGATTTTTGGCTGGTGTTAAACTCCAGAACGCCCACAAAATCAAAAGAGAGCGGCCACAGAAGCAAGACAAACAAAAAACACAAATCATTTCACATTCAAATTGAACGTTTGCCATCCTTAAAAAAATATTAACTGTCCGTATCCGGTAAGAAAATTTTCGAAAATCATTTCTTCCATGAGTAATTATAAGATGTCTAAAGAAAATTATCTTCTAATAAATGTTTAGCACCTTAAAAAATAATAGTTATTTTCCTCATAAAAGATATTGAATTATTAAATATTAAAAATTCACTTTTATCCCCTTAAAAAAAAGAAAAACAAAATTAAACTTTTAATAAGAAAAAATGATTGGAAAGAAATTAAAAATGAAAATCCAATTTAACCTTTGGAAAATAAAGTTAAATAAAATATATTTAATAGTCAAATTTTGCTAAAAATTTTATTAAAATGTATTTATTCAATTATGCCATTGCATATAACTTTTAATATTTTATCAAGTTACTATCATGAGACTTCTTGTAGAACACGATCCATTCGTGATAATTTTTAATGAATTTTTCCGACATTTAGGAATGTGATTCGGCCATTAATCGATGAATGTTAGTATTTAAATGCTCAAAAGTTTAAAAATTATCTCCAAAAATATTTACTTTTATATAATTTTATTAGAAAAAAATTTAACAGCATCCAATCGTAGGTCAATTGACATTACCAAATCTCGAAATTACACGTACAATAAAGCCAAAACTTGGCTCAGAAATGTCCCATTTTTAATTTTCAAAAAAAAAATACGCCACCATGACACCTGCAGACCAAAATGGACACCAGGCAGTGTCACTTTTTTCCGAATACAATGGTTTCTGTACCTATTATTTATTAGTTTTTAAAGACTCATATATGACAATTTTTCCACCTAACGATAAATAAGCCTCATCGCTAAAAAAAACTGCTGTTCAAAAAATCATCAAAACGTTGCTGCGGCAAAATCACTACATTTATAAAATAGTTTCTATAACTTGGTAAATTTTTTTTTAAATTAAATTATTCATAATATTATATGGCAATTATTAAGCTAATTAAATTTTAATATTTTTAATATATATTTTTGATATAAATTAAATAACTAAACTATTACTTTCCAAACCAAAAAATGAATTTACTCTAAAATGTACAAAATACAAAAAAAAAAGATGATAGAAAAAAAAATGGTAGAATTTCTTTTATTAATTGGATTTTTACAAGAGTATAAAAATCAGAAAACGAGTTGTAATTGGGTGGGGGAAGGGAGGCGGTACCTTGCAACTCCATGCCAAGTTCGATTATTGCGCATTTTTGGAGCACTATCCAGTACCCCATTAGGCAAATTGATGGAATCGTTCAATAATCAGAAAGATATTATCTGATAATCGTTCCATTTCCCAATCAATTTCTGTAATGATCACGTTTTTGAACTTTTTGGAATATTATTGGAAGCTAATCAAAATAGGGTAGGCGGAGAAGGGGAAGTGTAGCACTTTTCCAGCATTTATGCAAACGTTTAAGCATCGTGGAGCTTCTTCACATTCCAACTTTACCACCAATTACCACATTTAGTATGCATTTAGTTTTTATGTTGTTTTTATACTTATTCGGATGAACTGGTTTATTTTTTATTATTTTTCTGTTGCTTAATTTAAACGAATAAAAGACTACCTTTTTAAACTATAATTGCTGATATCATTTAAGTGAACGAATTGCATTTTAGTTAAGTGAATATTGGTAAATGCACGAACTCTGAAGGAGGAGAAAAATTCTGCACTTAAATTTGACTGAAGGCGAACAACTCTCAACGTAAACAATCCTTGTTAAGATGGCGGTATGGAAAAATGGTGATTGTAGGTAGAATTGGTGGAATACTTCCAAATCGTGCTACGAATACCTCAATTCAAATGGAATTGCATAAAGTCGCCTTTGGATACTTAAAACGAATTCGAGATATACTCAAATCGATATTCACATAGTCTGAAATCTGACCGGATTGTCGTAATTCTTCTTGTTGCATGCTTCGATTAGTCAGTTTACTGTAGGATAAGTTCGACCATACACTATACACTATACACTACAGTGGTAATATTACTAAACACATAATCATGCAATTGCAAATTACACGATTTCAGTTCCGCAGGTGCAAATGAAATCGATAAGCAGTCCACGCTAATCGACCACTAAGCAATCGCAATGGATTACAATCAGGCGATGACGATTGTCGTGGTTAACTAAATCAGTACAACATCAAAATCGTCATAATCCGATTTATTATAATGCCTATCCAAAACAGGCACAGCTTATTCGTTTTGTATTTTGATTAGAATAATAAAAAACACACCAAATAAAAGGACTCTCTTTGTTTAATAGTTGTGAGCTATAAAGGTTCTTTAAAAAATAATAATGTTATATCCAATTTATAATTTGGAAATTAAACTATTTAAATTATATTATTACTTTAAAATTACATAAAAATTTTATGTTATTATATTTCTTAAATATTGCCATTATAAAAAAAATTAAACTAGTGGTCTTAAAACTTCTGACAGGACTCGATCCTTTTGAGATAATTTTTGATTATTTTTTCACACATTTGGTGTCATAACTTGACTTTAAACAGATATTATTAAAAAAAGGATTATATTTTAATAAATATTATTAAAGGAAATATAATAATATTTGAGTAAACATTATTTTTTTTTTAAAATATCGAAGAAAAACGCAATTGTATCTAAATAACGTATTGGCGTTCATGCAACTCAACTGCGGAAGAAAAGTTCACGCAACTCAATTGCGGAAGGTAACGTTTTCTGAGATGCAAACGTACGAATTTACCGGTCGACGTGCGTTTCTTAATAGTTTAGTAAAGGGAAAGTAAATTCCTATAAAATACTTACAAAATTCTAATTTCAATTAAATTTTTATTCAATTATATTGGAAAAATTATACCATTATGAAAAAAATATAAAATGATTTTAAAAAATATCCAGAAAACTTATTGCAGAACTCGATCCTTTTCAAATAATTTTTGATGAGTTTTTGACACATTACGGGTTGTTGTTAAACAAATATTATTAAAGAAAACATTATAATTAAAAAAATAAATTATTATAGAAAACATATTATTATTTGAATAAACATTATTTTAAAAAATATATATATTATCAAAGAAAAACGCAATCGTGTCGGAATAACTCAATTGCGGAAGGTGGTAACGTTTTCTGAGATGCGAACGTGCACATTTACAGGTCGACGTGCGTGCCTTAAAAGTAAAGGACGCGCACTTACAGATCGACGTGCGTGCTTCGGAAAGTAAATTTGTATAAAATACCCTCAAAATTCTAATTTCAATTAAATTTTTATTCAATTATATTCAAAAAAATTTATCATTATAAACGAAATATAAAATTATTTAAAAAACACCCAGAAAACTTCTTGCAGGACTCGATTATTTTGAGATAATTTTTGATAATATTTTTTCGCATTTCGGGCTGTAATTCGGCCATTAAAATGTTTTTAAATTTAAAGATTATCTGCGTAAATCCAACGGCATGAAATCGTTCAATTTTTGAGGTCAATCGATATAAGCACATCTAGAAATTACGCATTTTGGAAACTTTTCGAGAAAAAAACAATGATTTTTCCGTACTTATTTGTGGGTTTTAAGAGCCTCATATATCTTATTAACGTGTCTACCAAACAAGAAATTAGCCTCATCGCTGAGAAATATTTTGTTCGAAAATTAATATTAATTATTTAGCTTCATAAATAAAAAAATAATTTTTAAAATATTTTTAACATTAATTATATATAACAACTGTATACATTTGACATTAATTATATATAATCATTTTTATTAGTATATAATAAGAAACTTTGTTATATTTAAATAAAATCTTTTCAATTCAAACAATTTTGAGCGTAAATATTATTTGTTAAAAAAACTATTTGTCTTTTTTTTATTATATTTGACATCATTAAATATATAAAAATATTATAATGGATTTTTGGATTAGTTTTATTCCAAAACCGAAAATAAAATCTTTATTTTTTTATATATACTATAAATTTTTATAAAAACAAATTAGATTCGAACTTGTAAAAAATATTTAAAAAAAAAAACAATAAATCAAATCTAGGTCAACATTTTAGATTCTTTTTATATTTACCGACGCAATGGACTCTCTAATAATACAAATAAGATACTTTTTTTTTAAAAAAAATCCCTTAAATATTGTGTGTTAAAAAAAATTGATTTTGTGAAAGTATAAAGGCCAAAAAAACGCAGAAGACAAGCACTCCTTAAAGCCGCCACCTTTTAATTTGAATATGAACAAAAAACCCTACAAATGTTAAAGAAACGAATTTTCTATCGAATTACGAGTACGTGTGGAATAAAATTTGCCATTTTCAGTATTAAAATAATAAAAACGTAACAGTTTTTTTCTTCATCACAAAAGTACACAAATAAATAATTTTTTTTATTGATATACAATACAATATAAAAATGAATATAGTATTTCTCATAAATTTACGGATAAAAATTTTGATAAGAAAAAAATGTAGAAAATAATAAAAAAATTATGTAAAAATCTTTTCTTAAAGAAAACGAATTGAATTTTAATAAAGATGACAATTAGAAAAAGTCTTTGAAATAATCCGAATGACCAAATATATTCTACATAATTTAAAGTCAATCTTTTAATAGAAATATTTGATAATAAATAATAAAGAAAAATAACAATTTTTTTTTTTGCGCATAAAAACAAACTATTATCTTATATCCAAATATATTAGAATTTATTTGAATTGAAAATTTGTTCAAAAAGAAAGAAAAAAACTAAACAAAAATGTATATTTGAAAGGCAGAAGATAGAAAAATTATATTAACTATTTTATATAGCGAAGCGGCGGCCTTCGAAAATTTTTTTCAAATGCTACAATAAATGTCAATTTTCCTGAGTATATTTTCTGTGATTAATAGTTTTATTAGTTGTGCGACAAAATCGATTAGGACATGAATTGGTCTACGAAAAAGGAGCTAAAATCTCTGTATCTATGGGAGTAAAATCTGCGTGGTCGAGATAAAGATACGCAGCAGCACAAATCATTTTCCCAATAAGCCCGCACATTTTCCGTTGTTTCTCATATATTTTTTTGTTTGTTTTTTTGTTTAGTCCCCAATATTGGACTAATAGTATTTGTTTGGGAGCATTTGTTTTCCCGTGGTTTGTAATAAGTCACCCAATTGACAGTATCAAAATAAAACAAGTGATTTATATTCAGCCAAAGTGTAAAAAGAAACCATAAATGAAGCGCTAGATGACAACTTTTCATTGAATTATTGGATTTTTTGTTGTTGTTGTTGTTGTTGTTTATTTGATTCAATATTTTTGAAATCGTTTTACTATTCTTAATAGAGTACAATAATGGACAATGGTAATGGCTAACAAAAATATCAACGAAGCCCTCCGCCTGCTTTCTTCGTTTTTTTTTTCTATCAAATATAATTCGTATTTGGTTCGCCCCAACGCTGGAATAGAGGGAGGAGAGGAAAAAAACAACCATAAATCCAGTGATTTATTTAATTAAGTCAAAGTCGAAATTAATCTTATATCGATTACTAAATCCCATAAAGCAGCATTATTGATTAGTGTTTTGCATAAATGTCACAATAAAAATAAAAAAGAAACAATTTCCATTTTCGACAACACACCCGAATTGGAAAGTCGTCGTTTTCATAGAAAAAAAGAAAAATAAATATTTTCTTCACATTCTTCTTTTCTTTACAATCACTTATGTACATGTACACTACCGATCGAAAATATTTGTCCAATTTGTTTTTTTTTTTTTTAATAAATTTTCCACGATTACATGCACATAGTTTTAATTATATTGTGTTATCCTTTTCGCAGTTTGGAAAAGATAGCTCTGTTATATGATAGCTGGTAAATAATAATATATTATTTAAACTAAAATTTAAAATTTTTAAGTTTGGCATTTATTTAATATATTATGGATTATTTAAGCAATAATAAAACACTAATTGGGAGCTAGAACAACAGGCTTTGGATGGTGGTTTTTTCCAACAAATTTTCTTCAGCTCGTGAATATGACAATAAGTTAAATTAATGTGTAAAAGGTTCTGAAAACTCATAAATATCTATGAAAAAATCATTATATCTGCGGAAAAAAGGGCTTTCTTGTGTGCATTTTGGGCTGAAGCTATAAATATATCGTATTCCTTTGATAATAAAGAAGGAGAAACCCTCTTGTCAACTCTGTGCACTATTGTAATATGATAACCGGCTTCTTTTAGCCTAAATTTGAAAATTTTCAATTGAACTACATGTAGTATTAAGGATAACGGCACCACAAGCCTCACAACATGCCAATTTTTTGAGATTGTGAGCCTCACAACATGCCTAGAATACGTCCTTTCGAGATTTTGTTATGGTTCGAAAATAATTATTAGTATTTGGAGTGTTGGAAGGAACTCTTAAAATTTGGATTAATCAAAATGAAAATTTCTTGAACGTGAAATCCTACAGGGGAGAGAACACATTATTCCGCTAGGCATGCTTGTCGCTAGCTTTAAGCGTTGAATTTGTTGGGGAGGGAAGAGGGGGGGGGGGGGGTAGTTTCTAAGTTTTACCAGAGTTGTGCTCCTACACTGACCATAAAGAGGAAAAAATCATGCCGGAAACCGAAGGTGTTAATTTCTCAATTGGAGGTAAACAATAAGAAAAAAGAAAGAACCGCAAAAAATATTAGAAGTAAAAAAAAATTACCAGAAAAAAACCATAAAATATCCAGAAAAAAAGGAAGGAATAGAAACTGAGAAGGAATGTTAAAAGTTGTCAAAAATATCTTTATATGGTTAAAATTATTTAAAAGAAAAATAAAAAAAAATTAAGTAGCCCGAAAACCTAAGGAAAAGTTGACAGAGACTTAGATAGTCCCTCTCTCCCTGGCCTGTTCCCAAACCTCCCATTGGCACTTCGCGGCCAAATAACTGAGGAGCGCCCCATTGCCAAATCCAACTTAATGCTTTGCTATTGAAGGACCGAGTACCTATGGGACAAAGGGACCTTCAATAAAAATATCAAATTACTTAAACTTCATTATAAATATTTCTTTAATTCGCTTAAATCAAGTATAAATTATAATTTTGGTGATGTCAGTGATCTTCTAAGATCCTGCGATTTGCTACCGTAAAGCTACATAAAAATTTTTGTTAATATAGACGATCTTTAAACTTATATATTTTCTTCATTTTTATTTTCTAAAATACAAATTGAATAATTTAAATAAAATAAATATTCTAAAATGAATAAAATATACAAAAAAAAATACTTTCAAAAATTTATTGTAAAATAAAATTATTTTACCGAAGAGCTGCATGCTCAGCACTATAAGATATGGTGGAAGGAATGCTATGGTTTGGGGGTGATTTCAAGTATTTAGAAAAGGACATCCTCTTCGATTAAAGGAGGACTATAAGGATATATTAAAACTAGATAGTGATTCGAAACACACTTTTCATCCTGCAAGGATCTGTAAGAATCTTTGAAGATAGTAATATGACTACCAAAGTTACCAGATCTTTTTCCCATCGAATATTTATAGGATAAATTGAGCCATAATGGGCTAAGGCAAAAAATTCAATAAAGACCATTAGGCAAAGTTTCTTAAAAGTTGGAGTGAAATTTCCCCACAAACTTGCTTGAACGAATATCAAGGATTTACAAAGCAGTTATTCGGGCAAAGCTATTTTGATGAATATTATAAAAACATGTCAAACAAAAACTAATAAAAAATATTTTAAAGTTAATTTGTCAACAAAAAAAAAATCAAAATAACACAAAAAAAATTTTAATCACTTTTGACCGATAGTGTACTTGTATATACAATATATTCCACAACAGGTAGGTCGTCTCCACCAATGGGTAGTTATAGGTTACTGTCCATTTGAGAACGTTCAACTGTTTATTAAACATTAGAGAAATTATTTAATTAAATAATTTTCACTTTTATTGGGGATATTTATAATTTTTCACATTTACATTTCTGCACATTGATTTAATACACTTGAAAGTGAAGAATTGGAGCTTTTCCTATGATATCATTTCTTCTCACATATTCTTATTTCTTTAAAAGTAACGCAATATATTAAGTTTATTATAGACCGTCGAATGGTGAAGAAGAAAAAAAATTTATTTTGCTTCGTTAAGCCGTAAACACTTAGACGATCTAGCATTAGTTGAACTTTGCTGCAATTGAACATCGTAAATTTTATTTCACGTTCGTCTTCTGTTGAAATAATTTGCATTTGCGTGATTGCCCTATTAAACGTTCACGTAAAGTTAACCTGTTTGGTTAAAAGTACACCATGTTTAAGTACACTTGGCCATTTTACATTTTACAACAATTGCAATTTAACTTATCTTGCATATATGCACTTCTGTTCTGTTTTACTATCCATTCCATTGGATTTCGAACCAACCCCTGCCCACGGTAGTGTTTTTTTTTTTGAATATATCTTAAAGCAAATATACCAATTTGTAATGAAGGTGATATCGTAAAGAAGCAATTGTACACAAGCTTTGAAATGCAATCATAAATGATAAATTCATGAAAAATATTATCAACAATGCAGCATTTTTCATTATGAATTTCTCTTCCATCAATAAAATATCGTTCATTTCAGATTGCCACGTCTACATTACCCACCGCAACCCTTAGAGAAAAATACAATAAAAAAATAAACAATTTACCTAAATCAGTGAAGCATTTCATATAAAAATGGATAACTTTTACCTATTCAAAATTTCATTTATAATTCTAGTTCGTATTGGTAAATTGGGTGAACTTGGAAATTTCTTCTGATTTCATCTAAATTCGTGCATATTCGTGATGGAACGATTACGGTTTTATAGTTGAAGATTTTTGTACAATTTAATTCCAATTTCAACAAATAATTGGCAATAAATAAAGGTTCATAGTTCTTTTGGTAAATTTACCAATGAAAATATTCTATTTAACTTAAGGGTGTGCTTTGATAAGTACGTGTAATTACAATCTCACAAATCTCTACAATTTAACACAATTTATATTTTTGTCTGTACAATTTAATATATTATTTATATTAATTGTTTAATAACTTTTTGATTTTTTGGTTTTATTAGGGGTACAAATGGAAATCCACCGATTTTTTTACAAAATTTGAATCTTTTGAAGCCTCAAACTTTTTCCCATCTTTTTGGAAGCATACGGATTCCATGTCGAAAAAACTGTTCGGCTTTTGAGGCGATCCAAGAATCGACCCAATTTTTGGATTTTTCGTAAGATCGGAAGGCCACGTGTCATCGATCGGAAGAGGAAGTAGCCGGAAGGAGATGGATGGGGCAGAACGTTCCATTTCAGTGTTTCCAAGTTGGTTTCAACCCCTTAGAAATATGTGGCTGAGCGTTGTCGTGCTGCAAAATCACTTTATCGTGTCTTTGCTCATAGTGTGGCCGTTTTTCCTTCATTTCTCGGCTCAAACGCATCAGTTGTGTTTGGCAGCGAGCTCCTGCGATGGAGCAGTTGTGTTTGATAGATCCACTTTTCATCACCAGTTACAATTTAATGCAGAAAACCCATCCTTTTTTGCCGTTGGAGCAGCTATTTAAACGTGAAAAAACGTCGTTTGACATCTTTCAGCTTCAACTCGTATGGCATTCAATTTCCTTGCTTTTGGATCATTCCCAAGACTTTCAAAAGGTAAAAAATAGCTTGTTAAGTCCTAAGAGGCTTTCAAAAGATGGAAAGTTCTTGTTACGTTTATACCTTACAGTAATACCTCCCACTCCGCGTCTTCAAACCTTTTCACCGGTCTCTGAAAGCATACTTTTTCTATATTGAACTTTAAGCCGTCAAAGTTGCCATTGATAAAACAATTACTTTTAATGCTCATTAGAGAAAAATGTATAAGAATATTATTATTTATACTGATTCGCACTCTGAAATTAATGTCATTATGGACATAAAGTCTGAACCACATTAGCTACCTTTAGTTTAAAAATAAACATATATAATTTTGCTGGATTCCAGGTTATGTGAGTATTTTACGAAAAAATGCTGGCAAAAGCTGCACTCCAATAACCAACAGTTACGGCCATAGCAGACATGCCTTAGCTGCTCACGAAGTGGCCAATGCAAAGATGGGCTTGTAAGCTGGCTTTCCAGCAAAATCTTTCTCTCAAAGCACTGCTAACACACTTTTTGACCCAAAACCTTTCTCTCAAAGCACTGCTAACACAAATCAATCCAAAGTTCTGGACGAGAAAACTGCTCAGAATAAGTATTGGTCATACTGCGCTTATAGATGACTTCCTATTTAAGAACCTTCAACCTCCCCTCATTGCTGAAGCAGTAATCTGTGACCTATAACATATTCATGGGGTACCTACTACAAACAAACTCTTAAATTTGTTCACTATTTTTTTTGGGAAGAACAAATTATTTTATTTGTTTTTTTTTTTACTAAGAGCGATCTGGCAAAACTCCAAAATTACCTTCGACAAGCTTTAAGTAAAAGTTTCTAGATTATCCTGTAACTATGTGGTTCTAATTAGTCCGCCATAAATGAGTCATCCAAGTTGCTGTTTCTTCTTGATGTTGATTCTCATCCCCACTTCTTCGGCGTTGGAGGCCAGAGCATTCAGTTTCTCCTGAATGCCGTTGAAGGTGTGGGACATGAGGCATATGTCGTCGGCGTAGTCTAGGTCGTGGAGCTTCTCAAGCAGTGTCCACTGGATACCATTGCTGCCTGAGGTATGGTCCGGATGCTTCTTCTTGTGCTATTTCTTGATAAGGTGTTTTTTATAGCTTGCGGCTTATCAGGCCAGCGAACCAACCCCCAGTGACGTTGGGGGACCCTACGGACTACATATATATAAGGCTTGTAGTCGGCTTCTTACCCTGGCACCAATGCCGAGATGGCGGCAGCGGGAATCTAACTCGCTACCTACCGAGTGTGAGTTGGTCGACTTGACCACTGCACCACACACACGGCATTTAAATTGATGCGTATCGGCGCAACCTGCGAGAGGCCCTTGATGCTACACGGTACCCAAGTTGAAGATGTCGAAAAGTTCTGTTACCTTGGCAGTATGCTCAGCAAGGATGGTGGAACTGAAACAGACATCCAAACGCGCATCAACAAGGCGCGACAAGCGTACACCTTACTTGGGAACGTGTGGCGTTCCAACCACCTCTCAATAGCACTCAAACTTCGACTATTCAGTTCAAACGTCAAGCCAGTCCTGTTGTACGGCTGCGAAACATGAAAAGTAACCGACAGCACCACTCGTAAGCCTCAAACATTTGTGAACAGATGCTTGAGGCGTTTAAGCAAAATCTTCTGGCCGAACTGGATAACGAACGATGAGCTGCTTCTTCTCACGAAGCAAATACCCCTGCTAGCTGACATCAAAACGCAGAAAATGTAGTTGGATTGGCCACACCTTGCGAAAAACCACCTACGGACATAGCAAGCTTTTCAAGGACTTCTTTATAAAGCAGGTGGGACAATGCATATACTCTGATACTCCACCATGGATTTCTATGATCCCCTAGCCCACCTATTCACCTGACCTAAGTACATATATATTTTTTTTCCTCACCACGATCATCAAACACTTGAAAGAACATCATCTTCGTACTGTCGAAAAAAACCCAAAGGAGCAAAACCCTTTCCGTTGAAGGCGATTTCAGTTGAAGCTACAAAGAGAACTATTTTGGGGGGCTAGGGGATAAAATTTTTGAAAAATAAAATCAAATTATTGCAAAAGTAAACCAGTCCTAATTTTGTATTTTGTATAAAATTAACTATTTATAATTATTCTCTATTAAATGGACAGACAATTTTCAGTGTTCTGAATTTTTCTGTTAATATATTTAATAGAGAATTATACAATGACTATGTGTACTATTAGCACAATTCTAATTTGTCGTTTTATAAACATATTAATTCAAAAATTAATGGGATTTAAATACAGCAAAACATAAACGGTTAGCACAATAATGTTGGTGCATGTCCTCATTTTAGTTAGGTGCAAAATTTTACCATTTATAACATTCATGACTATATCCATACAAATATATTCAAATTGCATTTAACTATAAGAAAATTAAGCTAAAATAATTTTATGCAAATTTATAATCATTTACACGTTCAATTATCTTGCATTTATTAAAAAAAAAGATAAATCGTTTCTCTCTAATCGACTATTAAAAGTGTACAAAGTTTTCAATTTTAGACGAGTTTTGAAGGTTTTTTTTCAAATAGTTTTTATTTTTAATATCAAAACTTGTTTTATGTTTCGAAATAATTCTTGCTAAATATTTATTTACCATATACACGTATGTATATGATAATTGTGAAAATAATTGATAGTCAGCGTTAGTTCGTTAATATGACAGGTAATAAAATGATCTGTTCAACATGAACACGAAAATTTCATGTATTTTTTTTTTTATTATTATATTAATTTAACTATGAAATTGTATTTGATGTAATTTTAAAATTAACTTATTTAATATTTATTGATTGAATGAAAATAATAATAAAAAAAAATTTCGAATAATAAATAGATTGTGCAAAGTTTATTTATGCTCGAGTAGAAATAAGTATTTGAGTAGTTCGACTAAAAATTGTCAAGAGAGACGGAGAAAAACTTGTAACTACGAGTAGTAAGAAGCTATTAGTTAACCTCTTAAATATTAAAAATTTCCCTTTTTTTCTTTGAAAAAAAATCTATAAATTAAATAAAAGCAAAAATTTTCTAGCACACAAAGAATTATCCATTTTATGGTTTGTATAGTACAAATCTATGATTATTCAGTTTATTTAAAGATTTTTTATATAATATAATATTTTATGTTTAGGTAAAGTTTGCCATTTTAAATTCTAAACTATTTAAATATTAAAATTGGTAAAACTTTTTACAAATGAATGATAGATACTGCCGCAGTTACGCTTCGGACAGAATTTTCTTCAGTGATGAGGCTCATTTTTGATAATTTTACTTACTGAAATTTTTTTTGTGAATGAAATTTCAATACGTAAGTAAAATCGCCATATATGAGTATAAGGCTCCAAAAACCCACAAGTGCCTATGGATATGCTTCTGTATCTGAAGAATATTTTTTTTTCTTAACACAATAGGATAAATTTTGGCTTTACTACACAGAAAGCTTTTAGGACCAGTAGTTTCGATATTTGGTGATGTAAAACCAAATATTTTGACATTTATTTTTATTTTAACTTTAAGATTTATATTTAAAGTATATTTTTTTTTAAGTAACACCAACCGAAGGCTTTATTGTGTGAAAAGTTCCCAAGATGCATAATTTCAAGTTTTGATTATGTTAATTGGCCTCAAAGTTTGTGCGATTTAAAACTATTAGTTTTTTTAATAAATTACATTAAAAAAATTATATTTATAAATATAATTTTTAAATTTTAGAGCATTTAAAAACCAACATCCATCAAATAATACCCCAATTACAGTAAGAAATATGCAAAAAATTTATGAAAAACTACCTCCTGCAAGAAGTTTTGTACCAAATTATTTTTCTATAATGGCAAAGTTTTAATAATATAACAAAATATAAATTTAATTAAAATCTTAATAAAAAGTATATTTTATTAAATATTACTTTCCGATACGCAAGCTGGATAGTCCATTGTAAAAATGGGGATTTTTTCCTGTACTGCTTCTTTTATTGACCACATCAAAGAGTACCACTCTAGTTAAGGTCATAATTGGCATAACTACTATAAGTATACGAATTTGCTTTTTTTTTTAGATTTGTTATTTACCATCGTAAGGTGAACTTTCTTCAATGGTTTTGTATCATGTCCAATGTACTTGCCATTAATAAGTATCAGTCCGCATTGTGTTCAAATTCGTAACACGTGATTGAACTCTTATATATACAAAAAAACCAAAGAAAGGGAAAAAAAACAATAATAAATAAACACCATCCAATACGACCTCCACTTCTTCTACTACTCGCATACAGCATCAATTATTGAAGAGAATAAATTAAGACATAAAATTGTCGAATGATAAATCTTCATCCATTTTATGTCGGCTAAAATGGCTTTTGCGATTGTTTTCGCCTTCGGTCTGCGGTGGCTTCTCGTTCATCACATCTTATCCCATGGAGGCCATTGCATTTCCGACACTTCTTCTATGCCACATACAAACCTCCTGCCTTCGGACACCTTTCCACATCGACTCCATACCTCAACACTCCTTCTGGTACGAGTACAAGTGATTTATTGACTCAAATCGAAATGGACGTAGATATTATATCAAAGTGTTATTTTATGTTCCTCTATATCTAAGCTACTTTTAGAAGTACAACACATTTGCAACTAAGTGACTTTACCAATATAAACAATTACCAAAAAAAAAAAACCCCGTTCACCTCAGCAAATCCTACTAATTTAACCATATTTAAATTTAGGTTAATATATGTACTTTTGTATTCCAATATAAACCCCCTTGCCACTCCACTTCCACCGACCAAATATTATGATTTTCTCAACTTCTAATTACGAGTAACACAAACAATCTATGCGAAATACCTGAAATCTTAAATAATCACAAATAATATTCATTATAAAATGCAGGAAATTTCCCAAAAATATAAGAAAAATACGAAAATTAGTAATTTCTTCTTTTCTGTTTTTTTTTTATCTGGAAATATACGAAGGGCATCGACCACCCCACAACACAATTGAATGCAATAGTTTTTGATTAATTCTTCATAAATGATTTTTATCTTTATTAAAAGTTGAATATCTAAGAAAAAATTATGTAAATTTTAAGATATGTCTATCAAAAAACTACCATGTAATCAATCTTGATAATAAAACTTTTTTTTTAACTACTTAAGTTTTTACCAAATTATTTTTGTTTCCATCAAAAATTTCTTCTAGTTAGGCTTACTATGTTAGCATTTTTTTGGGGTTTAGATAAATTTTGTAATAGGTACAATTTTCGGTTACTTGGGTAAAAATATTTTATTATTATTATTTTTTTTTTTAATTAGCTCAAAAAGATCTCATATTTTATAATATGTGTAAAAAAGCAAAAATAAAGATATTATTTCCTGTAAATAAGTAGTGAATTAGTTAAGTTGATGGCCTTAAATTTTAATGGTGATTTTTGATTATGCAAAATGTGAATAAAGATTTTGTTTAGAGGAAAATTTTGAGATTATCTAAAAGAAATTGAAAAATAGTTTGGCCTCTTTTTTGTATGTATTCTCTCTTACAAATTTAATGTTGGAAAGAAAATTTGCATGAAATTAAATCTTAAAAAAAAAACTCGGTTAAAAATTAAATTCTAAAAGGAAAAATCTTTCATTTTGGCTCAAGTAACAAAGACGCAAACCTTAGGTGAGTTAGACTATTGCTAAAAGTATTTTCGCCATTTTTGTTCCAAAAGGAAAGTTGAGATTTTTTTTATAATTTTCTAAAATCTTTTTTATATTAAAACTTATTAAAAAAAACCTAATATAATAAAAATTATTTACTAAAAAAAAATAACATTAGTTAGAAAGAAAAAGGCAAAAAAAAAGAGTTATAACAGTTAGTTTATAAACTGTTATAACACTTTTTATTTGCCTTCTTCTCCTCATAATTGATAAAAATTTTAACAATAAAATCAATTGTTTTAATGTAAGTATAATATAAAAAATACCAAAAAAATTATTACAAAAGCAAAAAAAAAATTTTTTAATATTTTCTTCAAAAAAAAAACAATTAATTTGCACAATTTTTGCACGTTGCCGATAAAAAGAAAAGGTTTAAAAAATAAATTTCGAACAGAAATGTCACAAATCACCAACAAAGGCTAAGACCTAATAATTTTTCAGAAAATATTTTTTTAAGTGACCATGTTGAAGCGCCATGACTATGAGGCCATTTGGCGATCTGTAAGTGTCTGGGGTGGATGAAATTGGTCCTTTGTTCGTTGGTTGCTGGTTTATTTTAATAAATTAAAAAGAGAACTTAGAAAAGTTATTGAGGGATCTAGAAGCTCCACAATGGAGGGAATTTGTTTAGCAAAGAAGTTTTTATTAAGGTGACCGTTGGAAGATACTATTTTTTATAATCGGCGGACGAGGCAAGGGTTGTTTCCGAAAAGGAAGAATGGAGTATGGAGCTACAAATTGTATCCATACCATATCGAGTCCCTTTTAGGACGCCTCTATATTATACAGATTACATATTTACATAATATGGAGGTGCCTTAAAAGGGACCCGATATTGTAGAGGCCATCCAAATCAATAATTGTATGAGACGTGATGTTTTTGTGTCCGTACAACTGCTCCAGAAAAGTTTCCTGTAGAAGGACTAATCAGTATCTACCTTTTTGTACCTATTTAGGGGGGTAAATACTTTCAAATCCTTCTCTCAACCATGCTTTACTGCCTGGGTGAGGCCAGGGAATTTAGAAATTCAGAATAATAGTGAGAAAGGGTTCTCTTTGAAGATATAAGATCAGTGATGAAAGGAAAGATGCATTAACTTCTTTTGAGAAAAGGGGTGAAAATTGTGTTTTTTTTTCGTGTACAATAAGTAACAAAAGTTTGTGTACAATAAGTTTGTATGGGTTTTGTGTTCGACTACCGATGAAGTTTGAGGTTTTTATGTCATTTTTTCAAGGCATAAATTTAAATAAAAATAAGAAAAAAAAATATTTTAATAACATTAAGTACCAGATCGGCGCAACTATTGCCGAATTGAGGGCTTAGAGCGAGGAAAATGATCAATGCTATCCACGGGATGGTTAAGTTTTTGGTCAGTAAAAAGTGTAAGATCAGACAATGTAAGGCTCCTGGACGCAACGTTGCTCTATTCACTGATAATACCAATGGTAAAATGAAGGTACAACGGACTTCTCCGGTGGAGTCAATACTAATTGAAAGTATTAATCTTCGCTTCGATAATTATCCTCTCCATAATTTAGTCAAAACTATTATAACTAACCCCAACTCGGAAAGAAATTCATCCTCCTTATCGCTAATAATTTCAACTTCCAAAATTGGAAGCCAGAGTTGGGCACGGTGCTGAAACTATCTACGCCCCTAAATAGGTTTAAAAAGGCTCTTAGCGACCCTTCTACCTAGAGGCAACTGTTTTTCGAATAGTTAGACGGGCTAAAAGAATGTGTACCTCTCTTCACGGATGCGGTGATATTTGTAGTTATTGAGGTCAATGAAATCCAAATTCGTAATCTGCTTTGTGGTGTCTTTCTGTATAGGGCAGCTCTGTATTATTGGGAGCTGTGGCCTATAAAGCGTCAACGCTATTATCGGCCCATTGAATGATCCTGTTCTCAATGAGATTCAACATAGTCTACTTAACAATAGAAATGTCGAGTTGTGTTGGGTGCCGGGTCATGTGGGAATCATGAAAAATGAACTTACTGATCAGTTGGCGGGAGAAACTCTACGGAGTTCTATGCTCACAACTATCCCTAATATGCCTATTAACAGAATGGCAAACAACAAATTCTGGGCACGAAAACTGCTCACAATTCGCATAGGGCATACGACCCTTTCCCATAACTTTCTTTTTGGAAACCACACTCATCCTATCTGCCAATCCTGTGGCATTCTACTTACTATTCCACACATTTTGAGCAAATGCCAGGAAAGTAAGAATTTCTTTCTGAGCAGGGTTTATCCCATTATGAAGCTCCTAGATCCAACAATTTTATTTCCTAATCCACTTTTTAACATGCTCCACTAATTGTTCCAACCTACTAAAAATAGATCAGCTCCATTTAGGAAACTGTTAACGTTCACTCATACGATCGTGGTGCTATGACAATAGCCCCTGGCTCATGGCTAAGGGACCTAATATAAAAACATAAACAAAAACATTAAGTACCCAAAGATAAAAACAGTAATTCATATTTTAAAAATATGGATTCAAAATCAAAACTAAACTTAGTCCATAGGAGCTTTTATGAGATGGCAATAATGACTACACTCTTCCTTACCACCAATAATAATATTCACTAACCAAACGAAAATTAATATGATTTTCAAAACGGTTGTAAATATTTATTGATATTTACTGTATTCCATAACGTACACGTATGAACGGACATTCTGTTCATTCATCTTTAAATTAATTTATTTATAAAATACTATTCACAGATAGATAGATGCTTTTTGGCTATTTAGAATACAAATTTTATCGTTCGTTTCATGGCGGCCTTCTTTTCAATTTGCATTTTGTCACCCAAAAATATACAAAAAAAACTAATACACAATCATCAACTATGGAGGCTATGAATACGATTATAATAGCTACACAATAACAGTTAAGGTGTTTTTCAATAAAAATAAGATGTTTACTAAATCGCGCCCACACCTTAATAAATAACAGTTTTTACGCTTTATTCAATTTGTGTTGATTTTTATTCGCACATTTTCCTTTTAATAAAATATTCCTTTCCAAATGGAATAATAACCATTGAACATTTTGCGTACAAAATATTTTGTTGGTTTTCTTTTTATCAATAAATTTTTAATAATATTATGATAAGGGGAAGATGGGTTTTGGTGGTCAATAAAAATTATAAAAAATATCTTGTATATTTTAATATTTAAACTTATATTATCGTTAATGATACCTTTTAGATTTTATTGCATATTTTCAAATCAGCGGAAATTGTTAATATGCACACGATCGGCTGTACAAAACTGGCCATACCACATGGCATAGTCGAAATTTGAAAGTATTTCTTTTATGGTATTTTGTTTTTTTTTTCTAACAAATATCTTTTTATGTAAAACATACAAAAAAAAATTATATTGTAAATCATCTTTTTTTTCTAAATTGGAAAAAAATATTGTAGAAATCGGTGAGATACAAATAAACTTATTCAGTTTGATAGATACTCTTTCGCGGTCATAGCCAGTTAGTAAGGAAAAATTATTTTTTTCATATTAGCTCGTATCTAAATCAATTAGATACTTTTATTTATTTTGCATAATTTTTCGTAATATTTTTTTAAAATATCTGATTTTATGAATTAACCAAAATTTTTTTTTAAATAAAAAGTAACAAAAAAATTAAATAAAATTTTTGAATTTAATCTTTTTGCAATTTTGCTTTAGATTTTGTTTTAAAAATAAATTTTAGCTGATTGTTATCTAATAATTTCGAGGTTATCTGTTTAGAGACTATAACTAACTTTGACCTAATAATAAAGAGTAGAGAATTAAAAAAACTTTTGAAATATCTTCTTTTTTTTGGGAGGGGGGAAGGTGGGTGTAGGGGGGAGTGAGTCTGTGCTTGTTATTATTTAATAACCACATGAGTGGTTGATATTATGTTTTTTTTTTGTGGTAATAAATTTGAAAATATTTTTTATTATATTTTTTGTGATTTTAATTAGATTTTTTCAGGTTATTATTAATTTTAAAAAAGCCTATGTGCAAAAATGTACTTGTATCCATTTTATGGTTTGGAAAAAATAATCCTGTTATTGTATATTTATCAAATGCATTTATAATTTAGAATAATATTTATTTAAATACTAATTTGCCATTTTATATCAAAAATTGCATAACTGCAAAGAATGCACCAATTGGGTACTACAAGAATAGTCTTTGGATCTCAAGAACAAATGTTCTTCAGCGATAAGTTTCATTTCTCACTCCATAAATATATCAATAAGCAAAATTATCATATATAAGGCTCTGGAAATCTATACGTGACTGTTAAAAAGTCATTTTATTAATGAAAAGTTATTGTCTGATGAGTATTTTGGGCTGATGGTGTCATTTCTCTAAAATGAAAAATAAGCGACCGTTACCATCGATTCTAAACACTGTGGCCATATAATAACTTAAACATTTTAATCTGTACCATAGGTTTTTTCAGAAAAACTACATCACAAGCCATACAACATAACAAATTTTGGCTTTGTTGCGTGAAAAGCTCCCTGAACGAGTAATTTCGAGATTTATAGACGTCAATTTGCCTACAAGACAAGATCGTCATATTTGACACCGTTGGAGTTTTTTTTTTTTTGGAAAACTGTACAAAAAACTATATTTATGCCATTAACTTTCAAACCTCAGAGTATTGAAAAACCAAGTAATGGTCATATTACAAGCCAATCAATAAAAATGGTAAAAAAACAAACTCCAACGGTATCAAATATGACGATCTTGTAGGCAAATTGACGTCTATAGTCATCAATAAAAAAGTTAAAGAGACACTAAGTCCTGCAAAAACCATTCAACCGGAAATATTTATACAACGCCTTACCAATAATATCATTAATTCCTTATTTTTACTAATAATAACAAATTTTATAAAATATAATTTATTTATGTCCATTTTCCAGAGACCAAATTAAATAATTCTTTGTACACTTAAGCTGTTTTTAGTATATAAAATCTGTAGGTTTTTTTTTTAAATCAAAATTTACAATAAAAAAAAAACAAAATTCATTGTCTTTCCAACCATTTTTTTTTTATAAAAATATCATTTTTCTTAGACAGTTTTCCTATAAGAAAAAAATCCTTTAATTTTGAAGTTTCAAAATTTAAGCCAAATTAAATTCACATCTACGATTAAGCTTAGTCTTCTTTATAATGCTGCGCTTAGACCATTCGAGAAATGCTCAAATTGTTCGAGCCAAATGTTCGTCTCAAATTCGTCCATTTGAACGAACTTTTTAACACCAATCATACCATTCCAGCAATGAACGAATTATTGCCTCAGCTCAAACATTTTAATTTAACTCTTTTTGAATATATCGATCACTGGCTCGAACCCTCGATCAATTTTCGAGCAGTGATTACACGTGAGCTCGATTAATGTTCGCCCAGTCAAAATTGGTTCGATCTACGATTTTTTTCTTCAGCTATTTTCACATGTGTTTTTTTTTTGCATTTTACAAGAAAAATGTAAAAAAATTATACAAACAAAATTAAAGAAAATAATAGATGTATTAAAAAATTGTAAATGTGGTAATTCAAGAGAATAAAGATCACTTTGACTAGAAATTGTGCAGCGATTTTCATATTCTTGGCTGGCAAGAATGACTACGATCATCTTTTGGAACTGGTCTCGTCGTTAATCGCCAAACAAAAAATGCCAATGTTCGTTGAACAACATATTTTCCGACATTTTTTTTTGTACAAACAACTGCCAAATCAAAACACAGAACAAACATTTTTTTTAATACACAAACGTTGTAATAATGTTCGTGCTCAAATACGCAGCTCGATTGAAAATGTTCATGTTCGAGCTGCGTGTTCGAGCCCATTACCTAAAATGATCGAGCGTCTACAATTTGAGCCGATTACAACATTCGAGCAAGTCTCCATATTTTGTTCGTTTCGAACGTAAAAAATGCATGATTTCTCCAAAAATTTCAGAATTTCTCGAATGGTGTATTATTAGCTTTAGTTAAAAACTTTTACTCATAATAAATATAATATCACCAAAAAAAGTTAATCTTCTTTTCAAATTTATCGTGAATTTCTATCAATAAAAAAAATTATCGAATACATTCAACTATTATAAATATGAAAAAAAAAATGTTAAAACTTTTTTTTCTACACTTAAAACTAATTTTAAATTCAATGATGAACTTAATAATACTTTGATTTTTTCTCTTTTATAACAAAATATTTCAACAAAAGCATCAATTTTAATTACATACAATATTAAAAACATGCTACGATTATTTCTTTAGAATTTCTGTAAAAAAAAGTTTTAAACTTTACGAAATAATATTAAAAAAAAAAAAAAAAAAACGAAAAATCACTAAATAATTTATTGCATTTTTTGATAATAAAATTCCATAAATCTTTTATTGACAGGTAAATTCCATTTACCTTGGTACTAAAAAAAAAAACTTTAATAATACAGAATAAACCATCGACGATGTTACCAGTTTTCAACTGTTTTTTTCTGTTGTTGTTTTTTTTTTTTATTGTATTTTTATATATTATTAAATATAAATACATAAACTACTACATCAGATATAATGGTTTTTAGTTAATCAATTTATCACCATTAAAGTTGAATGCTTGAAATTTTTAATTTGATTTCTGGTACTTCTACTGAGATACTTGTCCATTAAGCTGGAGTGTGCAAAATTTCTCCACTTTTGAGCTACTAATATTTTTGTAGAGTTATAAGAAAAAAACAATATCCAATAAAAGAACATTGAATTAAACTGTATCAAAGGTCAAATATTCGTAATTTACGGATAACGTGCAATGGTTAAATTGACCAAAAATTGTTGGCTATTTTCATCGAAATTTCGTATTTCACTTAGTCGAGCAACAAACAACAATCAATCAGTCGCGCATATTATAATAAATCATTAGTTTTGGTTTGAAATGATTTTGGTGGTTTTTGTTTTTTACTCCTTCTAAATAACTAAAATTACTCAAAATATTTTCCTTCTAAGTGGCAAGGTCATAACTATTCGTTACGATATAATTTTGGATAGTTTTTTCGTTTATACTCTCCAATTTAATTTCTATTCTATAAAAAGCATAATTTTTATTGATTTTTAAAGATTTTTTTAACTATAATCGAAAAAATGAAATTAATTAGATGATTTTCGATCAAGAAATCTGAAAGTTTCTCAAAGTTTCTTTTTTTTTTATATTAGAAATAATTAACCTTAAAGTGGGAAAAAAAAGCTTTACTTCCAAGAAATTGCTACCGAAAATATTATTAGAAATGATCACTTATAATACTATGTGTGTACTAATTTTCAATGACTAATTAATTATATCATATAAAATTGTGAGAAAAAAATTACAAATAATTTAATAATTATAGATATTATTAGTATCTCATTAGAAAACTACCATTTAAAATGTAATAATCGAAATTTTTTTACTATAATTTGGCTTTGCAAAGAAAAAAAAAAAACATTAACAAAAAGTCGAATTTAATAATTTTTCCTATAAAAATTAATTTTCAAAAATTCAACAATAAAACTATTAAAGTTTTTTTAAATTTATAATGTGACTCATATATTTATATTGTGATTACTATGTGACTTAAGACCATATTACGAAGACCCTGTGACTCAGGAATTAATATTACTCTTGGTAATACAATGTGCCTTAAGACCACATTATGGATTTTATGTGACTTAGAAATTCATATTACAAGTACAATGTGACTCAGAAATTCATATTACAGAAAGTGTGTGACTGGGAAACTTATATATATATGACTCAGAAATTCATATTGCGGATACCATGTGACTAAAGATCATATTACGGAAAACATTTGACTCAGAAATTCAATTTTTGATACTATGTGACTGTGAAATTCATATAACACATATAGTGTGACTCATAAATTCATATTACGCATACTGTGTGACTGAGAAATACCATGTGACTAAGAACTTCATATTATGGATACTATGGAGCTCAAAAATTCATATTACGGTTATCATGTGACTTAGAAATTCGTATTACATATAAAATGTGACTCAGAAATTCGTATTGCAAATACTATGTTACTCAGAAAATCAAATTACGGATTCCTTGTGACTCAGAAATTCATATTGCAGATACCATGCGACTTAAGACCATATTACTGAAAACATTTGGCTCAGAAATTCATATTTTGGATACTATGTGACTGAGAAATTCATATAACACATATAGTGTGACTCATAAATTCATATTACGCACACTGTGTGACTGAGAAATACCATGTGACTAAGAACTTCATATTATGGATACTATGGGGCTCAACAATTCATATTACGGTTATCATGTGACTTAGAAATTTGTATTACATATAAAATGTGACTCTGAAATTCGTATTGCAGATACTATGTTACTCAGAAAATCAAATTACGGATTCCTTGTGACTCAGAAATTCTAAATTGCAGATATCATGTGACTTAAGACCATATTATTGAAAACATTTGACTCAGAAATACATAATTTGGATACTATGTGACTGAGAAATTCATATAACACATATAGTGTGACTCACAAATTCATATTATGCATACTGTGTGACTGAGAAATACCATGTGACTAAGAACTTTATATTATGGATACTATGAGGCTCAACAATGACTTAGAAATTCGTATTACAGATAAAATGTGACACAGAAATTCGTATTGCAGATACTTTGTTATTCAGAAAATCGTATTACGGATTTCTTTTGACTCAGAAATTCATATGACGCATACAATGTTACTCAGAAATTTAAGTTACGATTAGTATATAATACAAAAATTCTAAAAAATCCTATAAAGATCCAATATTAAACTAGTTATGGTTCGGTATTACAGTTGTCGAGTAAGTATTCATTTTGCTCTTCGGAAAGTATATATCTGTATTTAAGCAGTGGTAAACCAAATATATAATTAAAAATAAAATTTATTTAGTCTAAGTTTGTCATTTTATATGTCAAATTTTTAATTTACAAAAATTATCAGCAAAATTGCTAATTCGGTTTTAGAAACTTTGCGCACTCTAAGAAAAGAAAACGGTCGTCAATGTGAAGCTCATTTCTTTCTCTACAGATACGTTAATAAGTAAAATTGCTATATGGAAGGCTCTAAAAACTTCCAAGTAATTGTAAATAGAACTTTTAACAAAAACTAAATTAAAAATAGATTTTATATATTTTTTAATTCAAAAATACAAATTCGATAGTTTTTTATTTTATCATATCCATTTGGATATTTATTTAAAACTAGCTTGATTTAGTATTTTTCTTTTGCTTATAAAAAAAAAAAAATAACATGATTTTTTGGTTTAAAAAAACACAAAAGTCAATTCAGTGATTCACTACTATTTTAAGTGGTTTCCTCATAAAATCGAATAAACGAAAAAATTCATCTAATTTGCTCATTTAACATGAAAATGATTCTGTTCCAAGTATGGATAAGTGTAGGTAAAAGCCTTTTAATGAGACCAAAATAAAAGTAAATAAATATGAATAAATGATCATGTGAGAAGATGGATTGAAAAAAAGCCACAATAGTAATAAGTGCAATCATCGAGTAACAATAAAAATGATCGCAAAAACGACTGTTGATGATTTGTGCCCCTGCGGCAACGATTAATCGCAAAAGTTCGCATACAAAGGATTGAAAAGTCATGGCGGCATCGACAAACGTTAATTCCATTTCTACGGCTTTTATACTATCATTCACATGTAAAATGCAACCTACAGGTAACCGTCAGTGCACTTTTATTCAAATAGAAATTGTACAATTTTCATTTCGCATTGTCTTTTTTCTTCCATTTCTCTCTGGCCTACTAATAAAAGTACTCTCAAAGATGGATTGAATTTACCACCTGTAAATGGCACCGAATATTATCTCATCGAAAACTATTTAGATAGAAAAGTACGTATCTAAAATCTTATATAAAACATGTAAAATAAACCGAACAGAAACTGGTGGTGGTGATACAATAAAAGCTTAAATGGACGTACAAAACGTTAATCGGAATCGTTTCTTATTACACGGTGTAAAATTTATTGAACGAAAAAAAAATTAGGAAAAAACTTTTTAGAAAAAACGAAAAACTTTAGAGCAAATCTACCTCATTTTGTAACAATAAACTCGATGAATGCAACTAATCATAAATGCATTTAGCAGTTAAACTCAAATTAAAAGACTTCGCTATGTTCTGTGGTTTAGGAAATGAAGGCCGTACGTCCATTGAAGCGAACAATTCGTTGCGGCAAAATGCATCTGGTTACCTAGTTGAGAGTGTTTAAGTGTATGACGGGAATAGTTCACAGATACGGGAATACGACCCAATATATAGAAAATTCACTTGAAACACTCCTTTTCCCTTCTTGCCATAGTTTTGATGTTGACTACACGCCGACAAAGTTGCGGTTTTCCAATAAATAAAAGCTAAAATTGCTAATGACAGCATTAAAAATAATAAAATTCATAAAATTTAAAAATATATTATATTATTAATGAAGATTTGCTTAAATATTTATAAAAATTACATTAAGAAAATGAGGCAAAAAAGAATAGCTTGTACGTTTAGTCCTTCCAAGACGTGCAGTACAAATTTCAAGTGTCTCCCGATAACTAAGCGACCCTATAGAGTGACATATGGTATGAAAAGCTTTGTGTTAACCTTGATGAATTTATGAGTTTATCTTTCGAAAAGCCTTAAAGAGCATATGGGGAATATTCCTTATTAATTGCACAAGTTTGTCGATGGCATAATTGATTCGTGGTGGGCCGAGAAGTAATTGAGGTCCCACGCCTAGAGAGTCCTTCCATAGCAAAACTGATGAAAATCTCTAGAACGAGTTAGTGCTTTTGTGAGGTTGGACCACTGATAAACACTGAAACTGATCCGTAATTCTTGGAAGACTCAGAATAGGTATTTTTGAAGGACCATTAAGTATCTGGAACGAGGGAGCGATCTTATGAGGTCAGACGGCTGAGCAATACTGACGCTGATGAGTAGTCCTTGGGAGGCTCAGACCAAAACATTTTTCTGGGAGCTAAGAATTATTGGAAGACGAACCTCACTCAGGCTGGCATTCAAAATCGAAATGTAATGAAAATAAGAAACGAGTTGAGGCTCTTATGAGGTCAAAATGCTGATCAACACTGATGCGTAATCCTTGGACTGCTCAGAAAAAGTATTTTTGGAGGACCAGGGAGCAGTGGAAGATGAACCTCGCTAAAGGAGTTATTATTGAAGCTGATGCGAAATCCTTGAAAAACTCAGAAAGACTCAGAACATGTAGAACGAATGAGGGCTTTTATGTGGTCAAACTATCTGAAAACAAACTTTTTATTAAAGAATCTTTGAAAGACTCACAACGACGATTCTTCTTATAAGATCGGATATTGCATGCATTTGGATACTCCAAAAAAGAAATTTCTTTGGAATCTAGCCCTAATATTCACTTGTCCTAAGTCCGTGGTACTTGTTTTTATTCCCCAATATTAACAACAACCCAGAATGACATCATTTTGGTACTGTCGATACCATCCAAATGAGTTTAACAGAGTTTTGGCTAAAGGCAATTTCAGTTGAAGACTTCCAGTGCTGACGAGGATTAGAAATAAGGCCTCCGCTAATGTATAGCTGCCCAAGGATACTACTCTCAACTCTCGTATGCTAAACGGTTGTCAAAGAGCAAATAAATTTTTTAATGTTTTTTTTTAAATTAAAAAAGGTAAATTAAAAAAAAATCTATATCAAATTTTGAAGAAGAAAACAAACAAGTTGAAACTTCTTAGATCAGAGCATCGTGCACATGGCAAAAATACCATGAAATTACTCCTATTTATGTGCTTAAGTGACTATACCTAATAGTGAACCAAGTAAGTGTAAATAAAATCTCATAAACGCTTTTGTCACTAAATGTTTGTGACATTTTTTCTAGCGATTCTAGTGACTATTACTAATATTAATGGTGTTGAAAAATCTTAAAAATGTGTCACTATTAAAATAAACGCGCCTAATCGGTTTTGAGTATTAAGTTCGCTTATTTGTATTTACATATAACAAGCTGAGTGATGGACTATTTTTTCACCTTTGTAGATATTTATATCAGTAATCTTTGTTATACTGAAAATTTCTTTAAAAATAGGAGGAAATTTTCGTGATGATTTTATTGATTTTATCTGATTTTCTAATCTTCAAATTGCTCGTGCCACTTGAACAAATTTTTCTTTGCTGTTAACAAATTAGAAACAAAAAAATTTTATATAATCTTATTTTTAAGACGAGTAAATTTTTCATAGTTTTTTTTGGAAATAATTTTTAATAAAGAAAATATTATAATTCTCTTACAACTACCTAATTTGGAGAAGCATGATCGATTGGGGACTGTGATCGAAAGAGATTTGTGTACTTGCTGTAGGAGTAAATCAATTGCTCTATTTTTATTAGTAAAAATAATAAAAAAAATATTTCTTTCAGAAACTTTCTTCCCAATTTTTATGAATAGGATTATTATAAATGGAAAAAATCCCAAATTTCTGCTCCGAAATGTTGGCTGTATCCTTGCAGAAGTACGATCGAATTGCGCCTTTGATGCACACAGTTTTGTGTATTTGCTAGTGTAATAAAAATTATTAAAAATTTCTTTGAAATAATTTTAAAAAAACCTAGAAAATTTCATTAATTGAAGCTTAAAGTATCATAACAAAAATTAATAAATTTTGGTCATTAATTTATAATAAATTTCGTTAAATTTTTTAATTTTTTTTTTAAATTTTTATATTATTTGATTTTGAAAAAAAAATAATTCTCTGTTTTTTGTTTGTATGCATAGATAACATAAAGTATCAAAGAATATTGGTTTTTTTCCAAACACTTTCCCTGTTATTTTACAGGGAATATTTTTTGAAAAATATCCACAATAGAAAGCGGAATCCCAAAATATTTTTAAAAAATTGAAGCTTAGACTCTCATTATATAAATAAATGAAATTTGAACACTTTTATAATTATTATAAAAACTTGATTTTTTAGAAAAATAATTCGCTATTTTTTTTTGGTAACAAAAATAATATATTTTAAGCTAAGATTTTTTTAAAACTTTTCTCCTATCCTGTTGGAAGAAATTATTATTAAAAAGAAAAATATAAAATTCCCTTCTGTATTTTTGGAGAAAAAAAATCGCATTGCGAATTTGATACACAAGAGTTTAGTGTATTTACTAGTGCAGCGTTTTTTTTTTATAAAACTTCAAAGAAATTAATTAAAAATAAATAAAAACCAAAGCAACAGAGTTCAAAAAAATTATGAAATAAACAAAACGATAATATTTTCAAAAATAAAAAATTTTGGCTATTTTCTCAATAATATTTTATAAAATAAAAAAACTATCAGAAACACTCTGAAAGGTGTACTTAAAAAAAGGAGCACATATCAGAAAAGCACACAAAAGACGTAATGAAAAAAAATATAAAATATATTAAAAATATTTAATAGAGGATATTTTGAAAATGGCTGTTGGGGATTAGTTGGCATTTCGGAGGTATTGTAGAAAGATTATATTGTATAAAAGTGGATAAAGAATACTGCCTTGAGACACTAGTGCCTTAGTAGGGAATATTTCGGAATAGTTAGTATTGACTGCTATTTGTCAATGACGGTGGGGTTAAGGTGTGACTATAAAATAAGAACGACAAACTAACATGAATTTTTCCATTTTGATTTGTTTTTTTTTAAATAATACTTTTTTTGCGCAAATTTAAATAATATATTTAGTATTATTTTATTTTTTAATAAAAACTTATTCACTATTTTTTGAAGCGAGTAATAAATAAAATTAATCCAAAATTCCAGACTAATAAAAATTAAAAAGCATTAGGAGTCCAAAAATAACAAAAGATTTAACAAAAAAAAAAACAATGTCATCCACAAAAAGTTCTTGTAGTTAACAAATCACTTTAGGGATATTTTTTCAAAAATATTTTATTATAAAAAAACTATCAGAAACACTCTGAAAGTTGCACTCAAGAAAGAGCACAGATCATAAAAGAAAACAAAAAGCGCAATGAAATTGTATACAAATATATTAAATAGATGATATTAAAACTGGCTGTTTTGGATTAGTTGGGATGTCGGAGGTAGGAAGATTATATAAAAGTGTACAAAGAACACTGCCTTAAGAGACTAGAGCCCTGAAAGGGGATATTTCGGAATAAGAAAGACAAACTTAGATGCATTTTTGCATTTTTGTTTGTTTTTTTTTAAAGTAATACTTTTTTTTATATATTTAATATTATTTTATTTTTTTTAAAAATTGATTGCCCATTTTTTGAAGCGACTAAGGAATCAAATTAATCCAAAATTCCACTTTTATAAAAGTTTAATAAAAATAATTAAGAGGAAATTGTATTCTGGCTTTTGCTGATTCCGCTTCACTTTTTTTGCAAAATTATTCAGTCCGGATCCGTCATATTCGCTGCATGCATTAGAGTATTGCGTCTAATTTGCTGCATTGGTGTGAGCCTTTAACAGCACCAGTAAAGCAGCAGTAAAAGGCTTACACCAGTGAACCGGCCTGGTAAGCTTTTTACTGCTGCGTTACTGGTGCTGTATAAGTCTCACGCTAATGCAGCATATTAATGCAGGCAGCAAATTTGACGGATCCCAGACAGAATAATTTTACAAAAAAGTGAGGCGGAATCGGCGAATCTTTCTTATTTATAAAATATTTTTGAAAAAATACCCATAAACCGATTTATTAACTACAAATCTTATAAAAGTTCATGTAGTCAATAAATCGGTTTATGGGTATTTTTGCACAAATATTTTACAACAAAAAAAATACTATAAAAAACACTCAAAAAATGGCGTCCATATGTCTCAAAGATCCACGAATCATTCAAAAAAAAAAAAACCATAAGACAAAATGGACGAAGAAAAATTAAAATTATATTTACAATCTGATATAAAAATCTTCTTCTACCATAATATATTCTAATAAAAATAAATGTTTAGTTATAAAATAAAAATTACACCAACAAAATTCGATTTGTTAATAAATTTTACTTAACCAAAAGAGTCGAAAGTTATTTTGCGGAAAATAATCATCATCTCCAATTTATATTTTATAGGATAAAAGAAACTACCTGATTACACATAAGACAAACATAAATCTAAATAGTCTTTATTTTGTCTTTCTTTTGTTTTTCATTTACTTTTACTTTAAAATCAAAAGAAGACATTTTATAATCAACTTATTATCGATATAAAATTTTTGCTTCAAATAAAATTTAAGATTATGTGAGATTCGAGGTGTTTTTTCTTTTTTTAAAGTATAAAATCTATTTCTTGTTTTTACTATTTGGAAAATATTTAAAAGGAAAAAAAACCGACAAACTCCATATGAACGGTTGAACTCTTTTTTTTTTTGATTCTATTTTATCAGAGACTTTATTCTTGAAGATGTGGTTTTTTTTTTATTTTAGTTAGTTGAATAATAAATATTTATTTGACTAATTCTGGCAAATCTTTTTAGAATCTCTAGTAATCGTCTGATTAGCATTTCACACCCGATCAAATATATTCGATAAAAGAAAGCATTCTTAAGAATGTCGAACTGTTTTATTGGAATGGCTTATACGGATCTACTCGTACAGATCATACTTATACGAGTAAGCGGATATGGGAGTATTTCCAACATGGACGGATACAGTATGCAGAAATGACTGGATGAATGGACTGTTGGGAATGGTAAAATGGTAAAATGTTAATATGATAGAGAAAAAAAAGAAGACAAATAGTGAATAGTGGCTTATAGAATAATAATCACTAGAAAAAAAGTCACTAATTTAGTGATTTATCGTTTTGTTTCGTTTAGCGAGCGACTAAAATTTGTGATAGCACACGTTAATAATCGCATTCATAAAACTGTTAAACTGGCTAAAGGTGATTTAATTTGCATAAATTGAATGGGAACGATTCAAATGAGCCAAAAATCCATTATGCGAACAACAAAATCGAGATTCGAAGAAGTGTGGTGAACCAGTATTTAGACAAAACACACTCTCAAAACAGATGGACTGAAAGATGTTTAGGCCAATTTATTAATGGGCAAATACGTGCTTATATAGTATATGGTAAATATGTATCTCTGGTAGAATCAGAAGATAGATAGACGTTCAGTGGCCTAAATCGAATAGATTATCTTCCCATGTCGAAGCAAATGATACCCGAACGCATCTATCGAAGAGGTGTCCGTTCATGTGGAAGAAATTCACCTTTTTCTACGTAGCCATCAATGTGATTTCTCCCATTTCGACTTTCAACCCTTAAATTGAAGTCGGTCGAAATAGAAATCTGCAACTGCCACTGTCACTAACATTTCTATTACGATTCGTATTCAAATTGAAATTGAAATCGAAATCGAAATTGTTCCATCTTCTCTGCAATTACTATTCAAATCTAAATCACTCTCTTGCACCACATACGACGATCCTTTTGATGCAATATGACCAACCGCAGGAATAGACCATACTATTGCCAACCAAATAAAAATATCCTTTAAAAAATTCATTATATTTTATTGTTGGTGCAGATTTACATTCCCGAAATGATTAATTGTAAAAAATGAAATTCTAATAAATGACATTCGACTGTTAGTGACTTTAATGACATTTCCTTAACTATAATAATTCTTATTAACATAAGTTTGAGTACGAATATGTCATTTGTTATTTTAATTTGACTTATAACCACTTCAGAAATGTTAATTGCCGACAAATTGGCTTCGCGATTGAGGTGAGAGGTCACCACGTCGTCTACTTGTAAAATTATACAAAAATTTTTGTATGCTAACACACGTACGAGTACATTATTCCTCGTAAAAAATGACTAAAGATTAGAAGGGAACCAACTAAGTATAAGGGTTGGAAAAAGTTTTTATTAATGATATTTTTTTTTTTTTTTAAATATGACATAATTTTCGATTAGAATCAATGTGATTTCACTTTCCGGTATTATGTCCTCTTTCAACGATTTGTTAAAGAGGAAGATGAATGGTTTGTAGAAGAAAAAAATTTTGTAATTATGCTGTGAACAAAAATAGTTGAGAGAAAAAACTAAACTAGAAGAAAATATATTATATTAAAAAAAAGTATTTAATAAAAATTTATTGGAAATTTCTACTTCAAATCGATTTGAAAATGAACTTAATCAAAATGAAGAATTATTAATTTCGTAGTTTTAAAAAGTATATCACTGTTATTTGACAGAAATATAATATAAAAAGTATTTATGATAATATTTAGTTAGTTTTAAATTTGTCATTTTACGCAACAAATAGAAAATTGTAAAAGTTTTCTACAAAAGTGGTAATTCTGCAGTAGTCAAGATTCTGTCTTAGTCTCAACGGCGCGGCAAATTTTAATATGGCAGAATGCAAAGTTTTCAAATGTGATGCTCTTAAAACTTATAAATAATTATAAAAAAAGCTATTTTATTCGTAAGAATGTGCATTTTTGTCTGAAGGTGTCAACATTTTTTTGGAAATTAAGAAAGAGAGACCGTTACCGTCAGTATTAAGCGGTCGGTATTAAAAGCTATTTTTTTGTACGAAACTTAAAAACTTTAATCTTAAAAATATATGATTTAAAAACAAGTCCCATAAATAAAACAAAATAAGAAATTTTGACTTCTTTGTGCGAAAAGTTTACAAGATACATCAAATAATAGCTGAATTACAGACAGAAATATGCCAAAAATTCATCAAAAATTACATTAAAAGGATCTAATTTTCAGAGAAGTTTTTTTTGCAATTATTTAAACAATATTATATTTTTTGTAAAATGGCATAATTTACACAATATAATAAAATAAAATTTATATCTTAATTTAAATTAAAAATATATTTTATATTTTATTACTTTCCAAACTATAAATTGAATACTCTCTTAGTTATTGTAGATGAATTGATAAATTTTTATTTAAATTTATTGTTGTAGGGAATTTTATAATAATGAAAATAATTTTACCTATAAATAGTGCAATTAACAATAAAAAAAATATTTGTACCTATGCATGTTTAATATCAGAGGGGAAGGGGGTAAGAAATTCTTTATATAAAAATGGGCGTTATATGGTAGCGAATATGCTCACTTAACTGGCGCCTCATTGACGATGAAATTATGTTCAGAAGCTCTACTTTTCCTCTATTTTTTTTGTTGTTTTTTTTTTTTGCTTCAATATTAATTTTTCTCATTTGTTCTATTCGGAAGGTAACTTAAGATGTTACAGTAGGTTTTTCTTATCGAACAGAATGAGAATAAGAAATTTTTGAAAGGTGGACTTAACCCATCGATGACGACGATGAGGTGAAAATCACCACCAATCGACCTAAAACGGCTTATAAACGCGTTCAAAAATGATTTTTTATTATTTTTTTTGTTGTTGTTAAGAATACATGCCTCGTATTATTATTAGTGAAAAGTGATCGTTACCAAAGATGACGAACAAAGATCGATGGCTGATCTTGTAAGATGGTCAATAAATGAAGACGACCTTTCTCAACTGTTCGATCAGCAACTATTCGTAGCAGAAGTCATCGTTGTCGGCTCTTTTCATTTTCAATCCCAACAAACTGATAATTATAATCCAAAATGAATTAAACTCTTGAGTACCTATTACAATACTGACCAGTTGTCGGTGTGCACTGGCATCTGGACTGATCGTCGTACATACGAGTATGAATAGCTGCAAATACTATTCGTTATTACAATTTAATATTACCAGTAGTTTGGTATCCAGAGAGAGAGAGAGAGAGAGAGCGAGGACCAGGATGTGTGGGGAGTCAGTGCACTTTTATACAATAAGAATTCCTCTCTGATAATCGTTAGATAGTACCGGACATAGTACAAAATATTGTAGTAGGAACACCGTTTTGCTGTGTAATTTGTATTAAGTAGTAGTCGTCAGCATCGACGTAACGTTTAAATAGTCCAAAAATACTAGTAACCCCCATAAAAATCGTTTCCGAATCGATCGACAACAATCCAAACGAGGAAAATAATGGGAAAATTGACAGACGAAAAAAAAAATGATTAGGAAGAAAATCCCCCTTTAACTTGGTGTCTGCAGAATTGACAGAATTGTAAATACGGAAAAAATCAATACTAACTTGTCCGGATCGCACAACTATTAAAAGGCCGTCGGCTGAAAACTTTTTCTTTTTAATATTTTTACAGATCTTCTACTAGTGTTCCATTGCACGTTTAGATTGAAATTTTTCCATCTTAAAGTCTCTGGTATATTATTAATGATCGTAATGTCTGTCTGACATTATTCAGTTAAGAGGCTATGATTTGGCCGAAAATTCTCGAAAACGCCAAGTCATCCTTTGGCTGTGGAGCTAGCTAGGCGGATAGTTTTAGGATTGTGCCGATCGAACTGATCACCGTCAATATCGCCGCCGCCAACCATTGGTGTATTCGTACTTGTTTTTTCGGTAATATTCCTGGAGAAATCTTTACAGAAGCAGAACTTACTGACACATTATAGCCGAAAGGCGCAAACAAAACCTTTTTAAAAATGTCTTCTTCTTTACCGATCTAAGATCCTATCACCAGTCAATCTTTATCTTCTACTTTTTAACCCTATCTGTGAGTATATTGAAATATTATTTCTTGAAGAGATTGTGTTCGTAGGAAGGATGATGATAGCAACGATGCAGTCAATATTGATCAAATTTTGGGATCTAATGATGGCGATCAGAGATGATCATGATGGCAATGGTGGAAACGATGACGACGACGATAATGATGACAATGACGATCACGATTACCAGGCCCGATATTGATGGTGATCGTTTGCTACCGATCGAGCCCATGTCGCGGGCTGCTTTGTTGGTTAATGCGGCTGAATTGAGATCTGCCACCTAGTGAGCTATCCATGTTCGGATTGAGGATTTTATGGAAGCGTTTGTTTTCTAATTCTTCTTTCTGATTTTTCTTTATTTTTCAACACTTCATTTTCATATCTGTTAAGGTTTAGGCTTTTGGATTCTAATTTTTTCTTACGTGTATTTATAATAAATCAGCTCTTGCGTTTGCGGCAACGGCCACTGACTATGAACTTTTGTATCCGATGGTATGATGAGATGACAGCAAACATCGAACACCAACAGTGCCCATGCCATGATATGCTGAATTGGATTTGATCCGGAGTAAAATTGATTGAAAACGTTGTTCAAATAGTCTTTATATTCGGGCGATACGGTTGATTAGGGTTGAAAATTTTCTGACATTTCAAAGGCGGTCCATACCAAAGAGAGGTGAAAAAGAAATTGTTGTAAAGAAAAAGAACCACCAAAAAAAAAAACAATATTAATAAAATTTTTTGTGTAAATAAATAGAATCCGATATGAGAGGAATTATCATCTCTAAACACCTTGTGAACGTGTGAAATTAAGTGCCGTCATACATGCGTCATTTTAATAAAGAGCCGATTTTGATTTATTTGCTTTTTTTCATTTCCCGAATTTTATGTTGTATGTTTTTTTTTTTTTTCTGATAGTAAATATGGTAGTTTTTTTTTATTTATATAAGAAAAGAGGTAAAAACAAATCTTATTTGATAATAATCCGATCTAAAGAATTATCCAATTTGTGCCTTATAAAATAAAATTATATAAAAAATATTTAAAATTTAAATTTTAGTTTAATTCTTCTATTATTTATATTGAGTAAATTTTGTCATTTTACTATATTGAGTAAATTTTGCATAACCGCCAAGAAACTTCTTGAACTACTCGATTCTTTTGAGGGAATTATTGATGACTTTTTCGTACATTTTGGGTTGTAATTCGGGCATTACTTGACGGATGCTAGTTTTTTAAATTACTTTAAATTTAAAGATTATCTGTATAAATACAATGTTTTGCATAAATTTACAAAAAAAAGAGTTTAAAGTGGTCAAAACCTGAGTGATCTTTGAGGACTTTTGACAATACCTATTTTCGAAATTACGGATTCTGAGATAAAGTCAAAATTTGCCATATTGTCAGATTAACCTTCAGATTAAAATGCATACCAGAAAGTCACTTTTTGCTACTATAAAGGCATTCGAACTGTTATATGTGGTTTTTTTGAGCCCCATAACCACAAATTTGCTCTATTGATTATGACGATTCTGTTCTATAACAGAACCATCAAAAGTTTATTAGGTTTTTACAGTTTGTACACATTGCTGAGAAATTATTTCTTCTATATTATAAAATGTCATAATTTTATCCTTAATAATTAGTAATAGAAATAATGTATTTTTAATACCACTTCCAAATGATAGGCCTGTACTTTCCAAACCGCAAAATAAATAATACTATATTTATTGTCGCCTCTTAACCTAACACTCCCTCCCTCCCCACCCCACACTAACCGCTAACCCACCGCTTATAGAAATTGAAATTTTTTTTCACCATAAATTATACAAAAAAAAAAAACAAAAACAAAAAACTTTTCTTACTAAAAGACTATAAAACAAATTAAGTTAAAAATAAAAGCAAATTTTAAATTTAGTAAATATTAACAAAGCAAATTGAATCAAATTAGATTAAATTAAATTAATTGAAATGATGTGGTGATGATGGGAAAAACGAAAGAAACGACAAGAGTGTAAATAAGTGAGCCGAAAAAGACTGTACATGAATTGAACCTAATCAGGTGCATTAACCGTATTCGACATGGGAACCTTATTCTAGAAGATGGCTCAGCTAATTTTCGGTTGTGTCCAAATATTTAAGACCCCAAAAAAACTCATGGGCGACGCAGAAGCATACAAAAATCATAGAACCAAGAAAAGGGTTACGCATTGTTAGAGACATTAGTAATGGATATTGGAAAGTATAAACCATCCCCCCCCCCTCCCGAAATTCTATTTACCTTACCAAATAGTTACTTCATTAAAGAGTCAGATTCTAGCAAAATGGTGATCACCTTTTCGAGGAAAATGAATAAACTTGAACAATTTTTATATTCACATTCGGAAAATACACGTCAGCAAAGTGAAGTGTACAAAAATTTTCAAGGTATTCTAAGAAAATTTTCGTTAATTTCCAAGACAACAGAGAAAAATAACACAGGAAAAAAAATTTCTAAAACAATCACCTGAACGTGATCTCATCAATGAAAAGGTATTTTTGAGCAAATCGGAGCATATAACTAGATGCGATTGAAATATTTTACTGATAGAAAACCAAATAAATTAAATTCAATTTTCAATACAAGCTAATATACAGAAAATTTATGTAAGTAAATTTTCCAGTTAACCAACAAGATTGAAGAAGAACTTTTTGGAATTTTTTTTTTCTTTTGGAAAAAATCGGAAAATTAGCGTGAATCTACACTGCTTCGAATTGAATTCACTGAGCTTATTGTGGGTTGTCGGCAATAATCATGAACTTTTCGAGTCACTCCTGCGTAACATAGTATAATTAGAGATATTCCATTTCCAAAAAAAAATATATTAAAAAATAACCCTACCATCACCCAGGCCTGCTCGTCTAGATCATCATCATGCTCGTATTATTCGAGAGAGAAAAAAATCCCAGCAATATTTTCCGCCAGCTTTTCTTATTCAAACCTTGTTTGTTAGTCTTTCATTTTTTTTACTATTTGTTTTTTTTTTTACCTTTATAACATTCGACTATTTAAACAAATCAACTTTTTGTATCTATTCAATAAAACATTTTCATATAGTTTTTCCGCTATTCAAATAGAGATAGAAAATGGAAAATTGTAATAAACTTGAAAAATATATAAAAATAAATTTTTAAGTGGGAAAAGCGGGGCATAATTGCAGTTGTAAATACCCACTACAAGTACAAATACTTACGTAAGAGTATCTTTAGTATAATTATGGTAAAAATTCAAAAACTGAAATGTTTCTAAACAAAATTTAAACGACAAATAAACGCTTCAATTTGGCTATCAAATAATTAAAATTAACAATAAAAATAAATAAATTCCAATGGAAATAGTGGAATTGTTGTTTCTCTCTTAAGTGTAATAATTTTTTTTTACCATTCAACCTACATTGTATTTGGAGAAGGGGTGGGGGGGGGGCTGTTTGGTAAATTACAATAATAAAAATAAGCTGAACGCTTAAAGTTAACGGGAAGAGAGAGAGAGAGAGATAGAGGGTTGTTTTTTTACCCCTTTCCCTAACGCTGAACTTTTTATTGTTAAATTTTTGTTGCATGAAAATTTTTGTTTAAATATAGAAAATCACAATTTAACGCTAGAAAATTTTCAACTTTAGAATTTTCTAATGTGATTAAATGGTTGAATTTGTGTGTTTTTTTTTTTTTTAAATAACAAAAAAGTCAATAGCCGCATGCATAAAAAGTGTAATCGCGCCGCTACTGTGTTGCGCTACTCTTTTAGGTAGATCGAAAGCTGTCAATGTGCTGCTGCTCAGATGCCCTACCTGTGCGGGGACCATGGGAGGATGATGACCAAGAGTATTTGGACATAAAATGACCCATGTTGGATTTTGTTTTTTGTTTTTCTTTTTTTTTTTTTTTTGGTTACTTAACAAGAAACTTTATTTGTTTAATTGAACAATACTAGAACTCCCATAGTTCTAGTGGTGAGTTCTTACCAATTCATTGGGAACGTTGATCACTGTTTGATTAATTTGACGTTAATGGTTTAAATTGAATTTTGTTAAATAAATGCAACACACGAACACCGCATTAGGAGTTTTGTTGTTCTTTCCTTTTTGAGCATATCGAATTCAGGTACTTCGGCAACTTCAGCTACTTCAGGTTATAATGTGCTAACAAAATAAATAGACAACCAAATAAAATAAGCCGATTGGGGACTGGATTGATTGAGAAAAGGAAAAAAAAAATAACGTCAATTTTTCACTCCTTTAATTCAAAATGTTAGGGTTTTTTTTTGCCTCAACGAATTATAGTCCGACATGTTTTGTATGGTTTGTATTTAAACTATGAAATTGAAACTGTTTTAGACGTTATGGCAAATTACGAGTTAATAAAAACAAAACAAAAAAATGTTTTAATTTTTTAATCGCCTTCTATACTTGTTATTTTTTAAGCCTATCATTTTTTTAAGAAATTTTGAAGCAATTAAGTAAAAAAAAACATTATTTTTAAATACCCTAAAATTTTATTACTGATCTGGAAGGTATAGATCTCTAATTTGACAAATATTACTTATATGGGGTATTCCAAATATCAAGCGAGATTTGAATTTTGCGCCATTTGTACGATAAAGTGTTGCCAACGAAAAAAAAAACTGTGTGACAGCTGACAGTTTAGAGTTATAAATAATGCGTTTAATTGTTGATGAATATTTTAAAAATATTACAGTTCGAACAAAATTATCTTCAACGATGGGGCACATTTTCATTTTGATGGCACGGTCAATCGGCAAAATTGTCGCATTTGGGGTTTAGAAGATACAAGAGTGATTTGTTGAGAAACAAATGCATCCACAACTTGTTACTGTTTGAACCAAATTTCTGGTTCTTCGAAAATGCACCTGGTCAAACAATAGCTCACTATAGCGACATGATATTCCAGTTTTTTGTATCTAAATTGCAAGCTATAAATGTTGATGCCATGTGATTTCAACAAGACGGTACCACATGCCACACAGCCCGTGAAATAATTACTTCAATAATATAATAACAATAATTATGTTGATTGGGGGGGGGTGATTTTTCGAATAAAATTTTCTTCAACGATGAGGCTCATTTGTCGCTTAAGAAGTCATATTGGCATATATGGGGCTCTAAAAACTCACAAATGATGTGAAAATTCACTGTATCCGTAAAAAGTGACTATCTGGTATGCAGTTTGGTCTGAAGGTGTAGTTGCCAATATTTCTTTGAAAATGTAGAAGGTTCTCAGCGCTATAACCGAATAATAACTAATTTTTTTTTTGGCTGAACTTAAAGATTTTAATGTGGATCATAAGTTATTTTGAAAAGTTTGCACTAAAAGCCACATATATGACAAAATTACGAGTTAATAAAAGCAAAACAGGACAAATTCGGGGTTAATTGCTCTCCCAGGAATAAGATTTGGTGATGTCAATTGACGTCAAAGATCGTGTCATTTGACGCCTTTAAACTTTATGGTAAAAATTTTAATATATTTTTTTATTATAAATGGCAATGTTTAATCTATATAATAAATTAAAAATTTTATTAATATCCGTATTTTTAATATGTTTTATTTAATTTTATGGTTATATTGGTTAGCAATAAAAAAAAATATTAAAAATATCTTAAAGTTTTTGTTCAAAATCAGATAAATTTTGATAAAAGTAAAAAAAAACTATATTTTTCTCTTCTAAAATAAAAAAAAATGCTTTCATGTTTTTTTCATAAAAATTGTCTATATTTTCCTCAATCAAAAAAAAAAAAATTATCTATTTTTACGAAACTTAAACGCATCAATTTAAAACTAATACTTTTGATACTTTTCCTTATTACTGGTAATTAATAATTTTAAAAATAAATTTTTCAAAAGATTTTTTTTTTTCATATTAATTTGTCGGATATATAAAAATACAAGTTAAATGAAATTGATGGAAATGTTAAACTTGGAAGGTGAAGAAGACCGACCACCAGAAAAAATTCCGTCAAAGATGTTCAAATAACCAATTAAGTTTAATTTTTCCGGAAGCTTTTTAAATTTAGCTAATAACCCCATTACAAGTTAAACGTAAATAAAATTGACTTAATAACGAGAAAAATCTTATATTGCGTAAGAAATGACGAATAAAACTGATATTAACTGAAATGAATCTCATCTCCAGACAAAGAACAAAAAGTTGAAATTTTTAATACGCCCGCCCGGCCTATAAACGAGTACTCGCAGTATTGTTATAGTTTATTTTTTTTATTTTTTACAAATATTTTCAAAATTTTCTTCCATCTAAGCTTTGTATTAAAATAGAATTAAAAGTATATTTTTTTTTGTATATATTAAAAATGCGAGAAAATATTTACAAAATATTTTAACCTCAAAATGAACGAAGGACCGACCGACCAACAACAACAAATATTTACAATGATCGTCAACAATAATTTGCTTTTAATTTGCAGGAAATGGATTATTATGAATATTTATAAAAAGAAAATTATTCTTTTAACATGATATCATTAAGATTTGAATTGTTGATTATACAATAGATACAAATTTTATATTTAAAAAAAATTCTAGGTAAAAATTCAAATGCATACTAACACGTACATATGCTTACGTGTATAACATACACCTAAGGTGTGATGTTGCCCATCTAAAGAGTGCATAAAAAAAAAGATTTAAAAACAAAAACTAAATAATTTTCACAATAATTTCGTATAAATAATTTTATCTTTTTAGTTTTTTTTTTCAAATAAATTGCAATCAATTTGCAATTGTATTTATTTCGAAAATCATTTGTCACTAATAAAATGAATAAATACGAGTAACCGTGTAAAAGGTAATTTTTCGCAAAAGGCTCTTCGTGACAGATAATTATGATTATGATGTGTTGTTAGATTTATCTAATTATATTTGTTCAGTACCATTATATATGTAAGTTTTCATACTCAATAAAGTTAATACTTTTACCATCACACTGCTATTATGAATAATTGATGAAAAATAGAAAAACAATATTTTGAATTTGTTTTTTTGTTTTTGATAAAAAGTTTCTTAGTAAAAAATTCGATTGCAAGGTACTCTTAATAAGGAAAAAATCTGAGAAAAGCTTCTATATTTCTTATAAAAAAAATTTAATATTATATTTTGTAAAAATTTTAGAAAAAATTTCTTTTATACTAAAATAGCAAAGAAAATACATTTTTTTAATAAGCAATGAGTTAATCATTTTGTGGTTTGGAAAGTATAGCTCTGTTATTTATTAGTTCCTTAGCAATAGTATAAAAAAAAGATAACATTTGACTAGGATAAAATTTGTCATTTTATTTTTAAAGAAATTTATTGGCTATAAAAAACATCAATTGAACGGTGGAACAACAAGCTTTGAAAAGAAAAATGTCCTCAGAGATGAGACTCTTTTCTCGCTCGATAAAGGCATAAAAAAAATACACCCAAAAATGATGGTGAAGAAGCTATTTTATTATTTTAAAATAATTACCTATTAATTATGACAGATAAAATGGCTTCTTTTAAATGATTTTTGGATTTAAAGCCCGTAATGTGCCACCCCCCCTGTGCCCCCCCCCCCCCGAACTCTAAAATAGATATTCTTAGCACTAAAAATAACGGCAAACATACTCAAAATGTAGCTCAATTTCATGAATTTCTATTCTATAACTTTTACCAATTACAATAAATTTTTTTAGATATTTCTAAAAATTATCCTTAAAAGTTTTTTAATAAATTATGTGTAATAATACAAGTCTTACTATAAGTCAACTTGGTATTCATTTTAGAACCAAGAGAGAATTAGTATGGAATGGATGAGTTTTTATTTTTAAGGTGTTACTGAGAAGAGTCACTAAAAATAACTTTCATGCAAAGACATCGGGATGATGCTGTAAACGAGCATGAAACTTTTTATAACGAGAAAAAGTTAGTTCACATTCGAAGGGTACTTTTAGACACTGTAATGACCATAAAAAGAATCATTTACTGAATCAATTGGATATTATGTATATTAGAAGACTTGTTACGGCTGCAGAGTTATAGTCTGTAAGTCCAAATAGGTCACATTTACTATATTATAAATAAATAATTTGAACGTGAGTCTACCAGACTGACCTAGAATTAAACTTACATCCACGTGTCTCATATATGCCTTGCAAATTAATAGTTTGTCAAGTCCTGAATAATGTTTTTCCTATTTCTGGAAATTATACTAACATGAGGGTCCATAGTTTAGGACGAAGAGAAAAAATTGCAAAAAAGAGTACTTTTACTCTTTAATATTAATTTTTTTTAAATGGGAGGCAATGAGATGATTTTTGTAGCTTCTCTCTACAGCGTATATTGCAGCGAGATTGTTAGTAGGAATATCGAAACTGTACATATTGAACAGTATTGGGTCTACGAAACCACCCTGAGGAACACCAGCAATCATAGAAGATATTGAGTAGTGTTCAAAATTCATGGGATAAATTTGTTTAATAATTAGTTGAGGACATAAATAACAATAATTTTTTTTTAATATTTTAATTAAAATTATCCTTTTTATAAGGGCAAAATATTAATTTTGAAAAAAAATTGGTAAAAGTAAATGCAGAAAAAAAATGAAATTATAAAAATTTCAAATACAATTCTTTTCGGAAAATTTACCAAAAACATTGAATAACTTCCCTCCCCCCTTCCCCTACTCACCAATACAAATTTTTGGTGTTGCTAAATAATTTTCTTAAAAGTGTAATAAAAACATCTAAAATAAAATTTATTTAACTAAAAGCTCTCATCAATTTCTATAAAACTAATTATTATTATTACTAACTAAAATGATTATAAAATTTTTATTATGGAAATTATCTATTCACATCTCATTAATTCAGTACATTAGAAAATTGGCTACAAAATTCGTTACAAAAATTACCCTCCCTCCCCCCAAGAAACCAAATATTTTTGCATGATAAAATTTTTACTAATAACAAAGTAGAAATAAAAAAATTTTACGTTTTTTTTTTCTAGATAATTTCCATAGAATTTTGTTCATATTTTTCCAGTTTAAAGTTGAATGTTTTGAGCATCAATTGTAATTAGTTAAAATTTACTATTTTTCACATTAAATTTTAAATTAAATACTATAATTATCATACATAATTATGGTAAGTTGTCCGTTATAATATGTTTATTTTCTTCTTGGTATAACTATGAGAATAATAACTGAATTGAATCTTTTGTATTTTAATATCGTTTAAAATACATTCATTCATTCATTTTCAGGACTGGCTAAAATACGTTTTTAAATATTCAGGTGATAATTATGATTAAAAAAGAATTTTATATTTTTTTTTTCTGTGAATATTTTCTTTAAAGCATTTTAAAGATTTTCTATTTTGCTTTTAAACTTTTAATAAATGCATTTTTTTTTATGAATAAAAATTTCTTTTGTTTTTGAACTAAATGAAAATCGTCGAAAAAAGTTTTCGAATCTTAACTTACCTCCGATTCTGATACCAGGTTTTAACTTGTGTATCGCTAAGACCTAATTTATTAGCTAATTCCATACGATCCTGAACACTTAAATATTTTTGCCTCTCAAAGGATTTTTCTAATGTTTGTAGTTGATGATCCGTAAATGCTGTTCTTGCTTTACGTTGCTTTTTACTTAATCCCGGCGTACCACTTAGGCCTAGGCCACTCTTTATGCTATTACCATCTTCATCTTTGGCACCTGAATAGAAAAATTATAAAATTCAATTATTAGAAAGAAAAAAACCAATAAAACTGTAGGTGAATATTAATATTTTTTATTTGATTTTGATGTAGGAAACGTTATTTTGCAAATGCTTTTAATGGATAAGCTTTATAAAGGATTATCCAATTTTTGCTTTGCAAAGTAAAACTAAACAAAATATGATTTTTGATCAAATTTAAATAAGATTTTTATTTTATTAAATTTCTCAAATTTTGCCATTATTAAAAGATATTTGAAGTAATTTTTAGAAAAAAATTTTCGAAACTGAACACTTTTGCGATTATTTTTAATGATTTTTTCGAAAATTTTTGGCTGTAATTCGGCCATTACTTGACGGTTGTTAGTATTTAAATGATCTTAAGTCAAAGAATTATCTATGAAAATATATTTTTTTAAATATTTTTATAAGAAACCAAGTCCAAAGGCGTCAAATTACAGGATCTTAGACACCAATTGACATCAGAAAGTTTTGAAATTACATGTCCTGGTTAATTTTTTGTACAATAAAACAAAAATTCACCATGTTTTGTTTCTGAAAAAACTATATTTAGATCACATCTTTAAAATCAGCTTAAAAAATATTTTTTATCATTCGGTTATAGCGCTCAATATTGACAGTAACGGTTTCTCCTTCTTCATTTTCAGACCAAAATGCACAACAGAGAGTAACTTTTTGTGGATACAATTATTATTTTATAGTCATTTGCGGGTTTTTAGAGCTCTATTACCCTCATAGAGGATAATTTGCTTAATTACGTATTCACCAAATAAGAAATGAGCCTCATCGCTGAAGAAAATTTGGTAGAAAAAGCAGCATACAAAGCCTGTTGTTACTGCATTTAATTGACATATCCATTGCGCATTCCCTGATTATTACGCTTTAATTTTTTGATAAATAATTTATTTATTATAAATGGCAAATATATTTCTAAATATATTTTTTTAAAAATGATACATATCTTTAGCAATTATCAAACTAAAGAGCTATGCTTTCCAAACTATAAAATGGATAATATTTTATTTCGAACTTTTCTTTGGCAAATCTGATTATATTCTCTAAAGGATATCAGGTCATGTGATCAACAAAAAGGTTTTTACAATTTTCTATTAGAAAATGTACACTATCATGTCATACTAGTCATTTACACTCAACATAAATTGGACAAAAACAGTTTATTAAACTGTCATTATTAATAGTAGACAGAACTAATAGAATCAACCAAAAAAAAAAAAATACTTATCAATGGGAACTTACCTTTCATTTACAATAAAAGACACTCGATTAACTCAACAAAATAATCTTATTCCTTATTAAAAATGATTACATAGCAGAAAATATCTATAGGCTATTCTCTGTACAAAATAGATAAATCGGTCAAAGAGAAACGATTAATGAGGGTTAACTTTTGATATGATAGCAAATCCCCTATCCCCTATTAAGTAATATAGAAAAATTGATGAAAATTTCTACCCATTTCAACTAGTAATTAACGAAATTTTAAAATATCTCAAGGACTTGGAAAAAATAGCCAAAACCTATTTTAGTTGTAAGAGAAAATTTCAAAATAGAGGTTTTATTATTATTCAAAATAAAGGAATAGTTATTATTTCATTTATTTTTCATATATTATTACCATCTAAGATAAATGTTATTTAAAAAAAAACATATTTTTTAATAGAAAATAGTGAATAATTTTATTCTGAAAAGCAGATCGCATGTCAGTTGTCCAGGGAATGATTTCGATTGCTTTGATTATTGTCAGCAACATTGAACAGGTAATTTTTGTATCTAGCAAAATTGAGGGGCGGAAATGTTTTTCATTTGACAATATCTCATATATATGATGATGATGATGGACTGTGGAATGAATTTATTTTCACATTAGAATATGTCATTTATGTATATTGAATTAAATGTTTGCCGACCAGTTTACCACCTTAATAGTAGGTTTGTTGATGGCATTGTTGATTTGAATGATAAAACGTAAAATTCCTTTTATAAATCGACGGACGATATCGAACGTACTCTACGTACACTATCAGAATAAACATCTCTTCTGGGACAATATTGTTCATTTAATTATCAACAAAATATTCAAACTATTCATCTTTTAAATAATAATTTTAAATTATCACAACCATCTCTCGTCGTGTCCCTTATCCGCTGCCATTTAATTCTCTTTTAGATTTTCATTATATTCCCATATAAATATAATTGATTCGTTATTTCTAATTACCGGATGTACAATCAAAATTGAAAAACGTTAAAATTATACGAACTTTTAACGATGCCTATTATTGTGACTTCATGCAGCTAACTAGTATATAGTATATGGTATATGGTCGTAAATAATTCATTCGAGAAAATTAGATAATTTTATAATAATTTCAACAACGACAAAAAATATTTTTAACTAGCAATTTTTTTTCTTTTTCCCGCTAAAAGTTCATTTTTAATATGATTTTTTTTAATTATTTATAAATTTTACTTTTGCTCAATATATTTTTATATAAAAATTAATAAATTTATGTGAGATGCCTTTTTTTATAAAAGTACTTGAAAGGCTTAGAAAAGGGATTATCCGAGACAGATTAGATATTGTCGAAACTTGGATGCATCACCATGACAATGCTCCCTATCACACGACCTTCTCCATAAACAATTTTCCTGTGAATCGCCAGTAGTGCTTTTAGGTGAGCCTAGAATCTATCAAACATGAACCTCGCTCAAGCAAGCCTTCAACATCGAAAACTGATAAAAATATTGAGTCTTTCAAGAATTTTTTTAAAGAAAAAATACTTATTTTTATTAAGAAGTCCTTGAAAATCTCAAAAAAAAAGGTTTTTTGCCTCAAATCGGACATTGTACACACTTGGACGCTCCACCATAACAATAACTCCAGTCATACTGTCATCTCCATTAATGAGTTTTTGTCGAAAAATAGAGATTCCAGTTGTTACGCAGCCTCGTTTTAGGAGGACCAAGTTGTAGTAGAATATAAAGCTTCCGCAGCATGGCTTTAAACATCCAAAATTTGGAGTCTTTCAAGGATTTTTTTAGAAAAAATATTTATTTTTATAAAGAAGTCCTTGAAAAGCTCTAAAAGAACGGTTTTCTGGGTCAGATCGGATATTGCACACACTTGGACGCTTCACCATAACAATACCTCGCCCCCCCCCCCGTCATATGGCCATCTCCATTAATCAGTTTTCATCGAAAAATAGAGATTTCAGTGGTTCCGCGGTTTCCTTCTGGGAGGGCCAAGAAGTAGTAGAATATGAAGCTTCCGCAGGGTGACTTTAAATATCGAAAATTTAGAATATTTTAAGGATATTTTTTCATCAAAAGGAATTATTTTTATTAAAAAGTCCTTGAATAGCTAAAAAAAAGGGTTTTCTGCGTCAGATCAAACAATGTACATACTCGGATACAACACAATGAAAACGCTTTGTCACATGACCATCTCAATTAATGAGTTTTTATTAGAAAAAGAAGATTCCAGTGGTTCCGCAGCGTCCTTTTGGGGGGGGGGGGGTAGTTGCAAGAAGTAGTAGAATATGAAAATTCCGCATGGTGGCTTTCAACATCCAAAAGGTAGATTTTTTTTTATTATTAAAAAGTCCTTGAAATGCAAAGGTTTTATGCGTCAGATGAGACACTATATACACTTTGATACTCCACCATAACAATACCTCCTATCACATTGGGATTCTTTTAGGTGCGCCTTTAAACCTGTGGAAAATGAACCTCGCTCAGAGTGAGGCGTTAAACATAGTAAACTAAGGAAAAAGTGGTTAGGGTGAGGTCTCTTTTGAGGTCAGACAATCAATTAACATTGAAGCTGATAAAAAGTCCTGGAAAAAAAAACATTTTTTAGTGGGCCGGGAAGCAGTGGAAAACGAACTTTGCCCAGAGAGGCCTTCAACATAGGACACTGATGCAAATTGGGAACGAGGAAGGTCGTTGCGAGGTCAGATTGTCGATTTACATGGGGGCTAATGAGAAGTGAGCTACATTTCTTTCGAAGGCTTATACTAAGGATTGTTTTTGAATGCTAAATCATCACAATACCAACGATTTTTTTTATCAGAAAAGGGATTCTTAATTGATCTAAGCCCGTGTAAGTTTTCATTATTCTTCAAGATAATAATATACTTAAAAGGACGTCCTCTTGGTAATGTCGATAACATCCAAAGGTCCATAACCGAAGAGGTGAAAGCGATTCAAGTTAAAGCCTTTCAGCACTGCTACGAAGAGTGTAAGCAACACCTCCGTCGCTATATAGTTTCCCAAGGTAACTTTTTCTTAAAGGCGATAATATTAATGTATAAAAATACTCAGTTTCATTACATTCTATCACTCCTCGCAGTGCAGACATCTTTTCATACTCAGCTTGTTCCCAAATAATGTTCCTAGCAACAACACACTCCAGCAACATGTTTCCAGCAATATTCTGTTTTTCAAAAATATTTCCTTTTCTACCCAAAAAAAACCCAAATTTTTGAAGAATCTCATAAAATTCAAAAAATACAATATTAATGCATTAATATACAATATTTGTACATACCTATATTGAATTTGTAATTATTAAATTGCATATTAAAAAAAAAACAATTTAATTAAAAAAAACTGCTTTTATCTTGTCTTTTCCGATTTTATGTAAAGTTGAAGAATTGGTTTTTCTTTTTCAACGAAGGTGCGCTTCCAAGTTTTGATTATACGAATACAAACTAGCATACAATCTACTAATAAACACCTTCGTTATTTAACTTAACAATTTTTAGTTGGATACGAAATGGAAAAATCTGATCCATTTTCACATTAGCTTCCCTATTTCGTAGTTCGTTTATTGGTAATCTTTACTAAACGATCTTAAAGTATTTTTTTTTCTTCGTTTACTTCATTATGAAATATGTGCTCGGTGAATTTTCCCCCAATGCGATCGTTCTAGAGTTTCGGTTTTTATGGACTGACGAGCAAATAGATTCACCTAGCAGGCATGTAAACTGCACTTTGCCATCAATTATGCATAAGACTATTCTTGTAATGAGAATTGTAACAATAAATATTTTTACAGAAGGTGGTCAGATCTTGCGCCTAAGACCCATATTAGGTTTTGTTCTCATAGACAAAAGTTATGACTTACGGATGCAACCAAACATGCACACATACATCAGCCCGAGTGTTTCAACTTAATTACGTACACTCACCGAAGAGATGCTCCACAGTCAGTTGTGATCACTGAACCATAATAATATCAGTTATAAGTGGATAAATTAAAATGTAGATTAAGTGATGATTAAATTTAATGTACCTCTGACTACCCTTTTAGCTACAATTGTCTAGGGAGGGACGTGGTTTTTTCTTCTTCTTCTTTTTTTTTCTATGTACATTTTCAGAGCAATATTTTCTACCACTAATTATATCTTCTGTAGTGTCTACATAGCCAGTTGCAGGTGAAATAGAACCAAAATATCTAAAAATGCTTTTTTATGTCGACTTGCTTTAATTTGTCATAAATTTAGATCATTAGCAGCAGACTTTAAAATTGCAGTAATGAAAATTTTTACGTTCTTCTTTACATAAACAGAAATTTTTTAATCTAAGTAATAATGATTTAGATCTGCTTTTGTTCACAAAACTTGTTGAGTCAAAATTTATGAGCAAATTTATTTTCTTGCTATTATTATTTTTTTAAAGGATCCATCCCTTTAATTTCTGGTTTAAATTATATGCAATTAACCTCAATCGAATAGACTTAAAGTCCTTCGAATTTATTTCTACTCAATTTGATATTATTTTAACTAAATATGAAATTTTTTTTATAGTTAAATAAACAGAAATCATAACTGAAGCATAACACTTTTGTAGGTGAAAAAAGTAAATATTTTCAAAAGCCTTTAAAAAACCTACTTCCGCCATATTGATTTCCTCCATTTTGTTATTGTTATTTATTTTAAACTGCAATTTTCAACTACATGCCACGGTATATTCAGTAAACTGCTAGAAAATATGCCACGTTTTTTTAAAAGTTTATTTTTTTTACGTTAACTGAACATTGTAGAATTATTATTTATAATAATATTTATAAACACATTCGAATAAACATATTTCTTTCTTTCTTTTTTTTTTGGTTAAAAACGCGTGAAAACTATTAATTAAATAATCAAAATGTCATTTTGATATTTGTTCTTTATTTTTATTTTTTGGTTATTCGTTTTTTTTTACCTGCTTCATGTTTTTTTTTATAGTAAAATTATCAAAAAAAAATACAATATTTTCACTTATTCATAAGAGGGAGTTAATTTTTTTTTCCTTATAAAAACCTCTGGTAGAAGCCACTTTATATTCATTTTTAACTGTAAAAATTTTATATTTTGTTCAAAGTTTATTTAATGTTTAAATAATAAAGTAGAAATTATAATATCTTATAATTTTTATCTATTTGATTTTTAAGTACCAAAATATAATCAAAATATACTCGAAAAATGGTGAACTGTCATTTTCTGCGCTATTGTAAGTGTCCACACGTCAAAACCTTACAACAGCACAACAATGTTCTAAGATGGCCTACTTTTGTTGCTATTAAATTTTTTTCTTTGTATATATTTTTTTTTTGTAAATTTTAATAGAAATTTCAATAGTTTTTTTATGGGTATTTAGAACTACAAAATAATAACAAGCAGATTTAGATAATAGTGTTCGTTGAAATTTATCCTTTTCGCATATAAGTATTGTATATTTTTGAATATAGGTTATAAAATTAAGCATTTGAACAAATTGATGGGAGGGAGTGGGTTATTAAAAAGTAAAGTTATAAAAAGGTCTCCAAATGACCTCATGGTCGTGATGTTTATGTTTGAGGGATATTACATACGAACAAATGAAGAAATTGCAGGATCAGTGATGCTTAAGCACGTCGATGCGTGTTTATAAGGAAATAAATGGAGAATATCTTCTCGACCAGGAAGAATAAAACTTTTTATAACGAGAAGAGAAATTTCTATTGCTCACTTTTACTAAACATGTGAATAAAAGTTAATATTCGTCGATAAAAGTCTAAAGGGAAGGATGTAAAGAATATCTCTCGAATAGTGGGATCAGTATAATTGGAAATGCGTTAATGAAACTTTTTATAACGAGATGGAGTCACATCACGAATAAATGGTACTTTAAGTTTACGATGACAATTTTACAAATTATTTTTTACTAAAGAGATCGCATTCTAGTCCGTAAGACTATGAAGTTAGCGATGTCATTTATTTAGTTTTAGTCTTTTAAGTCTGGTGTGTATACGAGGTCTATTCAAAAAGTATCGCGAATTTTGAATTTCTGCGGGTTACGTATATTCGATTTTTTGTGGCGTTATGCTGGTACTCAAGTCTCTCACTTATGCTGACAAGTTCGGCCATTTTGAATGTTCAGTTAATTTTTGACAGCTTGCACGTGTTTTGGCTTATCTTCGATTTTTGCCCATTTTTTTTACGAAAAACAGCATCGCATTAACATTGCTAAGGAGCTGTTGGACAGAGGGTCATTACTGGTGATGAATCATAGGCTTATTGTTATGACGTGGAAACCAAAGCTCAATCAACCCAATAAAAGTTGCCGCACGAGCCAAGACCGAAAAAAGCGCGCCAAGTTCGGACGAATGTTAAGGTTTTGCTTACAGTTTTCTTCGATTGCAGATCATGAGTTCTTGCCACAGGGTAGAACGGTTAATAAGGAATATTACCTGTAAGTTATGCTCAAGTTGCGCGAAGCAATCCGCCAGAAACGCCCAGATTTGTGGAAGAACAAAAATTGGCTTTTGCACCATGATAACGCCCCTGCTCTCGCATCGTTAATTGTGCGCGAATTTTTGGCCAAAAACAACACACTAATAATGCCGCAGTAACCGTATTCCCCAGATCTGGCCCCCTGTGACTTTTTCTTGTTCCCGAAACTGAAGAGCCCCATGAAAGGACGGCGCTACGCTACGATTGAGGAGATAAAGACGGTATCGAAGGAGGAGCTGAACAAGATGATTTTTTGAAGTGCTTCGAGGATTGGGAAAAACGTTGCCACAAGTGTATAATATCTGGTGGGGATTACTTTGAAGGGGACATGTACTTTGTTTTTTTATAATTATTTATTCATGAATAAATAAATAATTTAAAATAAACAAAATTTTTTTATATATTCATGAATAAATAAATAATTTAAAAAAAAAAAACGAACAGACCTCGTAATCCACATCAAACCTTTATCTAAGTTCAGTCCTAGGTTCCGAAATTCAGTGTCTTATGGTATGGTACTACCGTTAGGATATATTAGAGAATATATTTCATAGCGAAGAGTAAAAGTTACGTGGACACATTATCGTTCGTTCACTTAAATTCCCCACTTGGTAAACTAGTTCTGGAGAGTTTGAATTAAGGTGCTAAGTGCAAAACAGACCCTATCATCAGTATATGTAGTAAAAAAGGAATATCAGACTGTGTAAATATGGTAGAGAATGGTGCCAATTATACTTCCTTGTGGAACACCAGCCAATAACTTAAAAAGACAATCGATTGTTCATTCGATTCATTCACTTAGAAGTGTCAGTTCAAAAGAAATGATTTTTATACTAAGTAAAAGGTGTAAGGAAGGATCCTCTTGAGTTTTCACTGTCAGACTGGGTCAAAAGCTAGATGTATATTTAAAAATATACCGAGACATAACCTTTATCTTTTTAAAGAGTTTCGAATAAAATCATTGAAAGAATTTTGATACTTAAAATAGACGATTTAAAAATAATTCTTAAACCTTTCTTTTCATCAACTTTATTGATTGTTTAAAAAAAAAGAGAAATAATTTTCCATCATGAGAAATTATGGCAGTTATTCATTATACTTCCTTAAACTTCACATTCACTTTACCCACGTAGGTTGGTGAGATAAGCTTCTTCCATAATAATTATTACCCGAAATATGACTAACATTATACGTCTGCGTGTTTTATTTAATGAAAATATTTATTATTTTTTAATAATAAAATATATTCAAACACAATACACTTTTTTAATGACAGCATCGAGCATAAAAACTACGAGTATATAAATTTTTTCGAGAACATGTTTATAATTCGGTTTTAATGGTATTTATTTTTCGACGAGACTGTACACGTACAAGAATAATTTATTCTGCACATGATAAGTGATATTCATTCAATAGTATTCGACTATAGAAAATATATACTATTTCGTAGGAAATAATTGCATGTGAAAACCGTTTGTAGAGCTAAACGTCAAGAAAATTGTACATTTACACTTCAACGGTAAATTATTATTAAGAAAATCATGCGCAATTTGAAAGGGGAAAAAAGAAACCTAAACGAAACGGGAAAACTATGTCTTCGCAATAATATTAGTTATAGTGTAGCTAAAACAATAAAACCAACTACAAAAATGATTAATTAAGACACTGATTTTCTGCTATATAAAAATGTGCAAGAAATTCAATAAAATGAAATAATTTATTTCGAATTCGTTGTGGGTTGTTGCACAGTCAGCCAGCCAGCCAGCCAACCAGCCATTTAGCCATTTATCCATTCAGCCATTTATCCAGCCAGCAACCCATTCACCTATTCGTTCAGTATACAAGCCCAATATACCCCCACAAGAACATTTCTGGCTTTTTTCACACTTGAATCAATCTTAAAGAAACTCCGTTTCTTAAACGTGTTTCGTTCAATTAAAAAATTTTTGCTCGGCTTGCATAATTAGCAAAGTTTTCATAAATTATTCATGAAGCTTAATTGTTGATAATATTCTCAATTTTTAAAAACACTAATTTTATGTTTCCAAATTAATTGCTATCCATTAAGGACTATAATGATTTTTTTTTTTTTAAACAGGAATAAAAAATAATCTGAGTTTGTGAACGAGTATCGATGTAAAAAAGTTAACCAATTAAAAATTTTTAATATCCAATTTGTGCAATGGTAAGTAAAGTTGAATAATATATATTTAAAATTTAGATTTTGATAAACAATTTTAATTAATTTAATTTTTTGAATGTTGCCATTTTTTATTTAAAAAAAATATTTTTCAAATAATTATCACAAGACATTTTTCATGACTCGATATTTTTGAAGTAATTTTTGATGATTTTTTCGGATTGTAATTTTACTACATAAATATGATTTTTTGTATTGTTTTATGTGTAAGAGATTTTTTTTTTGTATAGCTTATTGACATCTCCAAATCTCGAAATTACACGTGTTGGGAACTTTTCGTACAATTTGTCATGTTATATGGTCTGTAGTATAGTTTTGTTTAATTTCCATACAGTCCAGATTAAAATCTTTAAGTTCAGGATAAAAAAGTGGGTTCAATAGCAACTTCAGAACAAAATACACACTTTTATAGATTCAATAATATTTCCATAATAACAATTTTGCTTAATTACTTATTCACCGAGCGTGAAATGCATCTCATTCCTAAAAGAATCTTTGAAGATAGGCTATGAGATAATTAATATTTTATAGAATTTTTTAAATAACTTTTACGCATTGCTTTATAATTTAACAATCTATAATATAAAATGCCAAACTTTATTTAAACATATACACTATTATTTGAAATAACTACTATAGAGTTTTCCAATCAGAGTAATATGATTTTTAAGTGACGTTTCGGCCATTTGTAATATGTCATAATCTGTCATTTTTTTCAATGTATTCAGTAATGTTTACAATATAATTGTGGAGATATCTACGGAAGAACAACGTTTACAAATTATTCAATTTTATTATCAAAATAATCGTTCTAAAATTGCAACTTTTCGTGCGCTTTTGCCATTTTACTTTGATCTGAGTGGTACGGTAAATAAACAAAACTGTCGATTCTGGTGCGAAGAAAATCTTAAAATTATTCATGAAAACCCATTACATTCACCTAAATTGACAATTTGGTGTGGTTTTCGGTCTGGTGGAATCATCGGTCCGTACTTCTTTCGAAATGAAGCTGGTAACACGGTTCCTGTCAATGGAGAGCAGTATAGATCGATGATAACCAACTTTTTATGGCCGAAATTGGATGAAGTTGATCTTGACAACATCTGGTTCCAACAAGACGGGGCTACGTGCCACACAGCATGTGTAACAATCGAACTATTACGAGAAAAGTTTGGAGATTCGATTATTTCAAGAAATTGTGACATTGAATGGCCTCAAAGAAGTTGTGATTTAACACCATTAGACTATTTTTTGTGGGGTTATTTGAAGTCATTAGTCTTTAGCAATAAACCAGACTCTATTCAAGCTTTAGAAGTCAATATTGAACGTGCTATTCAAGACATACGAGTTGATTTAGTTAAAAAAGTGTTCGAAAATTGGGTTCATCGAATTCGTTTCTGCAAAAGAATGTCATTTGAATGACGTTATATTCAGGACTTAATTGTAATGATTGTACTTCACATTAAATAAAAAGCATTTGAATTTTCTTAACAATTAGTGGGTTTTTTTTGTTGAAAAGAAATCATATTACTCTTATTCGAAAAATCTTTATCTGAACGAGTTGTACTTTCCTAACCATAAAATGGATAGAAAAACTAAAATAAGTGGTGGGCCTCTAAAAAAAAAGCATATGTAAATAAATATTATTTAATAAAAAATTAAATACAATATAATCAAAAGTTGAGTGTTTAACTTCTAATTCAATTAATATCAGTTTATTTATGGTAGAAACCGAGTAAGAATATAAACTAAATAAAATATCCCCTTCAACTAAATAGCAATAAAGGATATCGTACCTGTAATTGACCTTTTAGCCCTACTTGAAAATCATCTAAAACCTATTCGAATATGTTAAGTATGACGGAAACAGGCACGTCTATAATAATTTCCTTCCAATTATCATTCGTTCAAATTCGAAATGGTAATGAAAGCGAATTATTGAAAACGAACCATATGGAGAATGATGTGTCAATTTTCATTAAAGTCGATGGTCTGTATTTTGTTCAAAATACAGCAGGAGCGTTACAGACTGATGAATTGCCAACAAGATGGGTGAATGAAGCCGATGACGCTTTATTAAAGACAAATTAAAAACCAAAATAGAAAGAGTCTAAAACCAAAATTGAAAAGTATTTATTCAGAGAATTCGACATGCGATTACCTCCGCTCACGAGTCAGACCCAAAAAATTCCAAATTCGATACAAATACCCTTTAGGACAATAATAATAATAACGGCTAGTAAAGGAAATGCCTTCAACAAATGCTGCTAGCGAACAAAACCCACAAAGGGCGAACATGTCAAAATAACAGCAGTATGGCGTCAAAGCAGCAACAGGGATGACTCTCACCTTCACGGATTTCAAAAGTCACAGTGTTACCCTAGCGTTTACAGGCGGACGGACTACCACTTTTAGCAATTGTAGACCAATAGCCCGAGGGTGAATAGCGTTCAAATTTTTTACGTGTCATACTGGCAGCTCTATAAATATTTTCGTGTTCCGTCAAAGTTGCCCACTCAAGCTCGAACCAAATTAAACGTCTTAATGTGCCGACAATGACAAACAGCTTTTACACTCTTACAACATCGCCATTTTAATCGCTAAAAAAAAACTACAATAAATAAATAAAAAACAAAATCATTTTCGGAATAACTTTGTATGCAAATGAGATGAAATTTTTTATTTTTTGTGCAATTCATTACAGATCAGTCACATTAATGGTTTTTTTTTTTATCCATATTACAATTTAAATTTCTATCACAATTCTAAGCGGAATAGATTTTCGCTTTGATTTTTACCAAATTCGTTTTTATTTTATAATTAATTTTTATGTGAGAAATTTTTATTCACAATTCAAATTATTTTCTGAAAGAAAAATTTAAAAAAATTAATTCTCAAATAATAATAGTAATTATTGCAGTTATTTGTAACAATAGGAATGCCAATATAGTGGATAAAGTGCATTACGGAAGCGAAATAAATTTTCTAATACTTTTAAAAGTTAAACTTCCTGAATTTTTTTTTAAATTAATTTTTTCCAAATTTTAGTAATTTCTTAAATCTCTTTTGTAATAAAATTATCCATTTAAAAGTTTGGATAGTAGAGAATTCGTTATTATAAAAAACTGCTAGAAAATTGAAGTCTGTCGATTGTGATATGCCGCTTGAGTGCTAGAACAACAAACTTTGGATGCTGATTTATCCAAAAATAAAAAATTTCGGCGATGAGGCTCATTTTTTCCTGGATAGATGTATTAATTAGCATTATTTTCGCATATAATAATCTAAAAATCCATAAGTAATAGTGGAGAAGCCATTGTATCCGCAAAAAGTTTGGTCTGAAGTTATTTAATTTATCCGTAAAATTTTGAGCGCCTATGACCGTATGATAACCAACTTTTTTTTATTATAAATTAAAAGATTTCAATTTGTACAATATTTGGTTTTAACATTACTGCACCACAAGCCACACAGCATGAAACATTTTGACTTTACTGCGCGAAAAGTTCCAAGAGCTTGCAATTTTAAAATTTGGAGATTCCATTTGGCCTTTAAAATCGTACCATTTAATGCTGGATAGTAGAGAATTCGTTATTATAAAAAAACTGCTAGAAAATTGAAGTCTGTCGATTGTGATATGCCGCTTGAGTGCTAGAACAACAAGCTTTAGATTCTGATTTCTCCAAAAATAAAATATTTCGGCGATTAGCCTCATTTTTTCCTTGATAGATGTATTAATTAGCATTATTTTCGCATATAATATTCTAAAAATCCATAAGAAATAGTGGAGAAGCCATTGTATCCGCAAAAAGTTTGGTCCGAAGTTATTTAATTTATCCGTAAAATTTTGAGCGCTTGGACCGTTTGATAACCAACTTTTTTTTATTATAAATTTAAAGGTTTCAATTTGTACAATATTTGGTTTTAACATTACTGCACCACAAGCCACACAGCATGAAACATTTTGACTTTACTGCGCGAAAAGTTCCAAGAGCTTGCAATTTTAAAATTTGGAGATTCCATTTGCCCTTTAAAATCGTACCATAAACTATACACAAAACTATATTTTCGTAAATAATTTTCTAACTTTACAACATGTAAAAGACAATATCCGTCAAGTAATAATCGAGTAACAGCGCAAAATGTGTAAAAAAAATTATGAAAATCAAAAATGACATCAAAAAAATTGAGTCCTGTTACAAGCAGTTTTATGAAAGCTATTTAAAAACTAAAATATATTTTATTTTAATTTACTTTTCAAATTACAAATTGTATAAGCCTTTTCTAAATGATTTCTTTTTAAAATTATGCACTTTAATTATGATTGTTTAAATTTCAATTAAAAGAGTTTTATTTCTTTAAAAAAAATATTCCCCATATTAAGTATTGATTAAAAACTCGAATAAAAAATTTGACAGATGTTAAAAATTATTTCAAGTAGAAAAATACAAAATTTCTACCATTTACAGACACTTAAATGCAACTGTTCCAGACAAAGAGTTATTTTTTCATTTCAAAAATTCTCACTCTAAAGATTAATGTCTAATAAAAAAATCTAAAAAAAAAATTTACATTTTCCAATTTAAAAAATGCCTTATTAAAAATTAAAAAAAAAAAACCATAGCCAACAAAGCTTTTAATGGAAATCTTTTATTAATAACAAAAAAATTTGATTACGAAAAAAATTCCCACGCTCCAATTCTAAATTAAAAATCAATAAATCAAAAATCAGACCATAATGAAAAACGATGAATTTTTCAAATAATTTTTCAAGTAGTTGACCAAAGTTAGTGTGTCCTTTTTGCCATTTAAGAACAATTTTAATTCATCATCATGAAGAAAATTTTTATATAATAACAATAATCCTAATAATAATAAAAAAAGGCTAACTCTCAAAAATGTTAATGTAAGAAGGGTAAAAAAAATATTTGCGGATATTTGATTTAAAGAAATAATAAAAAGTATGAAGTTGAATGGAAAAACAAACGATTCCCCTTTGCTGCACAAATATAATAAAAGTCACCAACAAGATGCTTGACAATCGTAACAAAAATACAAGAAGTTAAAGGAGCAATCAGAAGTATCCTTGAGTTAAGAGATTTGCTAAGTACCACTTTAGACCCCTGTTATACACGCATCTCAAGCATTCATATTAATCCAGAGAGGAGGTTAAATTTCCTGTACAGAAAAAAAACAGAAAACAGGATCTCGTACGAGATGATGGCAAGGGTTGTATACAATTACGTTGAGTCATTTATAAACTCCTGAAAATCTGATGTATGTACCATACATATTCTGTAACTACAAGAATGGCTATTTTCACTTATATTTATGCATTTAAAAATCGGTTTTATACAGACTCTTTCCGCCATTTCGATTCTTTAGAAAATTTAAAAAGGATCCGTAAACGTAGACATTAGCAAAACTGGATTTCTCTCCTTTGAGGGTATAGAAAATATAAAATCATAAATAACAGGAAAAAGGGGCAAGAACGTTACTGGCAACAACATGGCATCTTTAAGAGCTTTTAACTCAACGCCGCACATTATTACAGCACTACTGCAAGTCGACTTCTCCTAACACCATAATGGCAAATTAGAAAGAGATGAGCGTCGCGGAAAAAATCGATACTACAGAGAAATATAAACTACCAATCAAGTTAACTGGTAGAAGGAAGACAGCAATAAATTTATCTCAATTTGGACTTGAGAAACAATTACGAGGAGACAGCCAGTAACAACATGCGTTGCTCTCTGCCATATCACTTACCGTCGAGCAAACGCACCATTTATATGCGACGCTACGCGTTACGGTGCTTCAATTCAGCTTCCGCAGCTGGCTCCAATAACAACTGCAATAAGGTTAACGCAATCCAATGTGTGATGCGCAAATCTTTTAAAGCAACCGACTTCATACACTCCGTATAAGCGAGTGTTCTCGTACGTACACGGACGTGTTTTTTCCTTTTATACAGAGTGACTTGACTTCAGTTACTACTGGTTCGTCGTTTATGCGTGTTTACGCGAATTCGAATGCAACTGTAGTTGTAGCTTTGTTTTGTTGGAATAGATGCTGAGCTGGACCATTTCCAAGTCATTTTTCAATCGTCATTTAAGCCACGCCCATTCGCTCGTATAGTTTTGCCTTCGCCTTTGTGTGAAATGGAGCCTAGTCGGGGGCCAAATGACGACGTTTCAGCCACTAGCCGACGCCGTCTCTACTACTTATTCTATTATGTTTTTTTTTCTTGCTGTTTATTTGTTCATTTACTTATTTATGTTTTTTTTTTTTCTAATATCAATAGAGCTTAACGTGTTAGAAAGAAAAGATTAATTTACATCTTCCACAATTTCGTTTTTGGTTAAATTTTCAATTCGGAACGGAGAGTACATGCACCTTTTTCGGGACGGTAGTTTTTCATTTTTTGTTTTGTTTTTTGACAGTGTGAAGTGTATCGCAAAAATCTTTTCGGAAACTTTTAAAAATTCCAATCGATTTAAACATTTTTAGGAAAATTTACTCTGCATAAAGAGTTGTGAAAAAGTTTTTACTTAAATTTTTACAACCCTTTTTTTTCAATATGTATTTGTAAAGTTTTTATTTTATTTTGTTTATTTTTTCTTTTAAATGATATTTATACGAAAGGTTTTGATTATGCCCAACGTGTGGCTGCCATCTTTTAATTGAAAATCTAACAAAAAATTATGGAATTGACATTAGTAATTTAAAAAAAAAAAAAAACTTTATTTCAGAATGATTTTTAGATAAATAAAAGATTTTTTTTTTAATACGATAAAAATTTAAAATTAAACATAGCATAGAGTTTTTTTTAAAAAAAAAATAAAACTGTGCAGGTGTGACAACTTTTGAAATAAAAAATAAAAAAATTCAACAAAATTAAACAAAACCAAAATGAAAATATTTAGGAAACAAGTCATCTACGTGTATTTGTATGTTAGAGTATTAGTAAAAATCAACAAAAACTTACTTTTAACTGCTAACATTAATCATAAAACCACCTGGCATATTTGTAAAATAATAATAAAAAAAAAACGATACTTTTGTACTATATGGAACAGGATTGAGTGGGGGAAATGCAAGCGCTGGGAAATATGAAAATTACAAATTCATATTCATAATTATCGCGTTTTAAATCGTTTGTAAAATTACCATTTAGATCAGGAAAACAACTCTACACAAATTAACAAATATACAATAGATTTAAAAGTTAAAATTTTCGAATAAATTATGCACATATTTTTAATGTAATTTTCTGTTTAAAAAAAAAACCAACTAAAAAAATATTTAATAGTCTTAAAGAGAAAAAAGGGGAGTAAAGAAACTAGGAAAATAATACTGAAAATTGACTGGAAATATTATTATTGTTTTTTCTCCAAAATTGTAGATAATTTTCACCAAATTTCACTATGAACAAATAAATTTTTTTTTTCTATTTCAGCTATAAATCTTTATCGACAATTTACGTTCAAAAGATTTTAACGATAAAGAGAATAAAGCGCTTTCAAACAATTTTTTTTCTCATCGCTTGTGTTTACATTTTAACTAAATTATTATCCAATTTATGTTTTGGAAAGGAAAATCAACAAAATTATTGCCTAAATCTTCTCATTATGCATAAAATAAAAGAATTTTCACAAAACTTCTTGGAAGACTCAATCCGTTTGATGTGATTTTTAAGGACTTTTTCAAAAAAGTTTGAACTGTAAAACGGTCATTATTTGAAGGATGTTAGTTTCTAAATGCTCTAAAGTTTCAAAATCATTTACATAAATAAGAATGCTAGTAGAGAAAAAAATTTGCAAAACAATTGACATCACCAAATTTGAAAATTATTTATCCTGGGTACTTTTCGTCCTATAAAATGAGAAATTTTTATTTTGTGTTTCTAAGATACAATATCTTTTTCATACCCACTTATATGCATTCAGAGTATTATCTATTAACATATACGCCAATTCAAAATGGAGGCCTAAAAATAATTTTGCTCGAAACTTTGCTATTGCAAAATCACCATTTTTGTTGAAATCTTTTACAATTTTAGTTTATAATCTGGTATGAAACTAAATCATATTATAAAATGGCAAATATTTTTTTAAATAAATTATAACTTTTATAATATTTGTATATGAAAAATATAAAATAACAGAGCTTTATTTTCCAAACTTTAAAATGGATAAACCATTATTTTAAATAATCAAAAAAAATTTTTTTCTAAATTCGACATTTTAGACCAAAAAAATTTTGTATCTAAAGTATAGGTCAAAAAAAAAAAGGAAAAAACTTTAAATAAACTATCATTAATAACAAAATGGAATAATATACAAAATGAAGTAAGTCAATTATGAAGTTAGTCACGTTTCGCTATTAAATTGATTTGATTTAAATGTATTTTCGTCCATTTAATTATTGAAATTCTCCCATTTACATCTGTATATGAGCGTCTGTTTGCATTTGTACGGATTTAATTTTATCTACAGACTTGCACAAATCGTTTATGATGAATTTACAAATGTACACACCTGTACACACAGGCTAATCATAATTAACAATACAAATAGGTTATCAAATGAGAATCTAATTTTGAATAAAAACGTTTCAACATACATTTAAGTTTCATTTTTATTTGTTCTTTTTTTCCCTCTAGGCCTAATGAAAAGCATATGCAGTACTTTATTCGTTGGCTGACTTTATGAATAGCAGCCGATGGAAGCATATAATTTAGCATAATTGCAGTGCTCTTTAAATGGAACTGCATACAACAAATAAAAATTTATGGGATAAATGTGACGGGCCATTATTTCCATATTACTACACATTATTAACCATCGATGAATATTTGCTAGAAAGTTTATCACAAAAAGGGGATCATTACTTATAATATGGTCGCGAGTATATGGAATTTTATGTATGAGGGGAAGGGGGGTTTGGATAGAATTATATTTTTATTTTATTTTTATTGTTATGCGTTTTATGCAAATGGTAATTTTTTTCAACAAACAGTTCTGTTCTTGTCAAATCAGTTAATTAACGCAACGTCTGCGTTTAATACGCATTGGTTCTGAGTTTGAATCCAGCTAGTGACATAGGCCAGCTTGTAAACAATTTTTTTTTTCATAAAAATTACCTAAAAATAAAATAAATAGCATACAATAATTTTGCCGGAATATTTTTTATGTGTGGCTTAAAAATAATGAGACATCACTGAGAGCATGATCTGGCTTGTAGGTTGGTCCCTTGTAGAGGTGCAGTAGAAGGTCCTAGCTCGTGCGATAACCACGTGACCCAATAGAGTGTAATAAGTGAAAAAAAGAACCACGAAATTTGAGGCAATGCTGTGCCACTCAATTTTTTGTGATGCTTGGTAAATTTGCAATTTTGACTTACGAAAATTTGCAACGAGAGCCCATAGGGGAACATTTGTTATCAAAAAGGTAAATTTTCCGGTGGCAAAAATATGTGCCAATATGGATACAAAAATATTACGGTTGTAACAAAAAGACATATAAAATTTTTTGTCAAAAAAAGAAATTCCTATGATTCCCCAGTACCCTTCTTTTGGATGGACAACAAGCACGAGAAGACTAACTTCACTCACGGAGGCCTTCATTATTGAAAAATGATGAAAATGTGGAACGAGTGAGGGCTCTTGTGCCTCCAGGACAAACTGTCAACCAAGTTTTTTTTATAAGAAAGACCTTAGAGAGGCTCAAAAAGAAGGACATTACTTACACTGGCACGATCCATCATTATAACGCTTCCTGTCAGATCACCATTTCCATCAATGAGTTTGTTTCCTTGAAAAAAAGATTCTTGTGATTCTTCAGACTCCTTATAAGTCCTTGTAACTTTTTTTTTGTTCCCCAAGATCAGCAAACACTTTAAAGAACGTCATCTTTGTACTATCGATAGCACCCAAAGGAATGCAGCGGCAGAGTTGCAGGCGATCTCCCACTTCAATCCTTCCAGCTCTGCTACGAAGAGTGGAAACAACAGCTCCGCCGATGTACAGCTGCCCACAGGGACCTTCTTATATAAAGTAATTCGGAAAAGATTTTTGAATATTTTTGTGCTGAAGAAATTTTGAATGTTCCTATAATGTTTTGGTATCTTGGGGAGATGCGTACCTGTTAATTGTTATGATTCGTAAAAAACCAACTGAGGCAATTCTGGACAAAAAAATTCTTAAAATTAGGATTTGGCCATGATTAGCTTTTCGTTAACCAATCTCATCTTTCATGCCATACCTTTGGCCTTTAACTCATCACTCTCCATATTTCAAATAATCGAAGCATTTCTAATTGCACAGGACTCTGTCAATTGTAGATCTCCTAAATTCAACAATTCCTTTCCCAAGTCGTCTTTTTAATTTTCTAAAGGGCACTTATATAATCTACAAAATCTAACGACTTCTGATTGCTCTCTTCAACTAACTATCGACCAGTTACATTAGGGAAGCTTACAATACCAACTTACACGTAAGATGAAGTCACCAGATGGCCTCACGGTCGTGGAGGATATTCCAAATTCGGAATATTTTACAATACGTCCGAAAAGGGATGTGCATTCTTGACGAAGCCAGGGTATTAGGGTGATATAATTGTGGGGCCAAAACGCAACTATCCAAATTACTGGAACACTATTTATAGAAAATATGATAAAATAAGGAAAGACAGGAGACATTATGGCGGTGTTCTAATGAGTCTAATAACTCCGTAATATTTTTGTCACCTATTAATTTTATTGTTTGATTTTGTATCCAATTCTAGTAAGGGCAATAAAATTTTGAAAGCTTGTGGCTTAAGCAAACCCAAAAATTTATCTGCATTTTGGTACTTCGGAAGAGTTTATATTGATCAGAATTATCCTTTTTCTGCAAGACTGAGTTTTAGATTTGCTTTAAAATGTTCGAAAGTAAACGTTAATAAAACTAAAACTGCAATAATAATTAGAAAAGGAAAATTTAGAAAAATTCATAAATAATAGTTTCAAAAATACATATTATAAAATTAAAACCACACATCACCATACGAGGTACGTTCAAAAAGTATCGCGAATTATTCGATTTACGATTTTTTGTAGCGTTATGTTGGTACTCATGTCTCTCACTTATGCTGATAAGTCAAAAGCTTTTTGACAGCTGCTTTGCTTGCACGTGTTTTGGCTCATCTTCGATTTTTGCCCATTTTTTGACCAAAAACAGCATCGCATTAACATTGCTAAGGAGCTTTTGGACCCAAATTTGCTCCAGAGTGTCATAACTGATGACGAATCATGGGTTTATGGTTGAGACGTGGAAACCAAAGCTCAATCATCCCAATGGAAGCTGTCGCACGAGCCAAGACCGAAAAAAAGCGCGCCAAGTTCGGCCGAATGTGAAGGTTTTGCTAACAGTTTTCTTAGATTGCAGGGGCGTGGTATATCATGAGTTCTTGCCACAGGGTAGAATGGTCAATATGGAATATTACCTGCAAGTTATGCGAAAGTTGCGCAAAGCAACACTAATAATGCCGCAGCAACCGTACTCCCCAGATCTGGCCCCCTGTGACTTTTTCTTGTGAAAGGACGACGCTACGCTACGATTGAGGGGAGATAAAGACGGCATCGAAGGAGGAGCTGAACAAGATCACAAAAAATGGTTTTTTGAAGTGCTTCGAGGATTGGAAAAAATGTTGGCACAAGTGTATAATATCTGGTGGGGATTACTTTGAAGGGGACAAAATAGATATTCATGAAAAAATAAATAATTTTTGAAAAAACACAAAATTCGAAGAGACCTCGTAATCAAGAGAAAACACGTTTCCTATGTACATATGACAATAACTCCAATCCCCCCTCTCCCCATTATTCTGGACAATTACTTTTAATGATAGCATGTTTATAAATGATTCAATAATAATTATTTATTATTTAATTGTGAAAATAAGAAAAGAAAATTTTATATACCATCGAGGAAGAGACTTTGTATGAATTTCGTGTAGAAAGCATCAACAACTTTATTCCGTGTGGGTGGATGGGGTTCATTTTATGATATTCGTTGTAATTGCATGCAAAAAAAAAGTGCACAAATTTTCTATATTTTCTAATATGCATTTAGTGTGCAATTATTCATATGTGTAAGTTAGCAATGCAGGAGATTGCGCAATGGGATAATACAAGAAATGCAGTTTTCTAGTGTGTTAAAAATGCTGCACGTCATGTACTACTATATGGTAACGAGGGGGGGGAGAGTGGAGGGTTTTGGTAATAGCCAAATGGGTTGGCTATCATAAAACAATTGCATAATTACATGCTTGGCATAAACACGTCACAGAATTATGTTGCATTATGTTATTTTCATGGATTGATGATTCCGGACAAAATTCTATAATTTTAATTTTATTTCGCCTGCACTTTTGACTACACTTCACAATTGCATATTCCTAACTACTATAAATGCATACAAATACATATTGGTGTCTGAATGCACAAATGCAAATATATGCGAATCGAATAGACACTTTGTCTATTTTTCTGGTCTCTTGTAAATTTCCTATCGTTTCTGATAGTTTGTTAATATTCCCAGTGCACATAGTGTGTAATTTGTTTTCAAGTTTCCGATAAAAATGAATTTGAAAATGTAGTAAACCAGGTACACAATTCAGGTGTATGCTGAGAATTTATACACTCGACTGTCTGCAAATGTAGTCAGTGATGAGGGTGTACGGAAGAGAACAAAATAGGTGGACAACATTAAAAAAGGTAGTAGCAATTATTTTCGCATTAATATCTATTAAATCATTAAGAAAATATGTTCTTATCAAGAAAAAAAGAAAAAAAGAAGTTAGTCAATTTTATTGTAGGGGAAAAAATGACATCGAATGCAACTGCAAAAAAAAAAAATAACATGCAATGAAGTCAGCGCGACAGGGGAGGAATTGGCTTGGCACGAAACTCAATCTTATAAATGCAATTTTTGTGTAGTTGGCTACAGCGCGTAGCGGCAACATTTTTTTCCAACTTTCGTTTCATAGTTTTTACAATTTCGGATGCAATTTACGTCTACGATTGGAGGTTAAAGTCAAGCGCAGAATATAAGAGAAAAAAGTCACCCCCATAATCGTTATGAAAATACTCCCTTTTCTCAGCCGCTTAACTCCCTAACAATGTATTTGTTCGGTTGATTTTGTCCTTTTACGCAATCTCATTTAATTTTTTCTCTTCTAATATTTATTCGAACATTTTTTTTTTTTGCTTTATTGCGAGCAGAAAAAGTCAATTAGTGAATTTTTGAAGCGGAACTACTATTTTTAAGTTTTTACAAACTGTGTTAGCTTATAGGAAAAAAGGTGTATGCGTGCCGCACAGCTTCACTGTATTCTGTGTGTTTTCGATAATTGCAGTGAATTTTTACCTTTCGAAGAAAAGGAAAAAAAAAACTTTTAAAACAGTCCGACTACTAATTGTCCATGTAAGTTAATACACATTATAAAATGTCATATATTTGGTTAGGTGGAGAAAAACTATGGACGGTTCTTGGCCATGGCTGAAAGGACAGACAGACAGACGGCCAGCCACCTGATCGTATTCGTCACTTTTGGGTCACACAAGAGTTGCCCAAAACACCATTGACCGAAGTGAAAATTGCTTCCGAAGTGGCCACAATTTTGAGATTTTTATCTCTCATGTTGCCATGTCGGCTGTTGATTTCCCATTTAGACATTGATCTGGAGCTAGTTTTCAGTTTTCGTGTGAAGTTCGAACGAACCCGCGGCACACAAGATAGTCTACGTTATACCCTCCTCATACAGGTATGCTCGTATCTACCTTGCACCCGTGTCACTATCGGGGATATTGCATTTATCACTCGTCTATAATTTTGTTTTGTTCAGCTGAGATCCTAGCAGGAGATAAGATGAATACGAGTTTTTGTGTCAATGCAATTCTAGAGCATGCAACTGAAACTGAAGCTAAAATGTTGCAAGTGACCACCAGTTTCCTGTGGAAAAATTAACAAAATACGGAAATTGTGCTTAATGGGAATTTTCACATTTCTTTTATAAGACAAAAAAAAGTTACTGAATATGTAAATGCAACATTTAAACTATAGTTTTTTATCTTTGGAAAAATTAGAAAAACTCAAATCAAAAAAATTCTAATCTTGATTTGAATTTCTTACTAAAATAAAAATTAATCCAATTTACAATTTGGAAAGTAATATTTAAAAACATAAATTTTTAATTTGAATTTTTATTAAACTTTTACTTTATTATATTAAATAAATTTTGCCATTACGTACTAATTATAATTTTTTTATAATAAATACCACAAAATACCTTACAGGACTCGATCCTTTTCAGGTTATTTTTAATTATTTGTTAGCACATTTCAGGTTATAGTTTTGCCATTCTTTAGTAAATCCTGGAAATTTTTCGGGCAATGAAGCCAATTTTTACGGTGTTCTGTAACTTGTGGTGTAGTTTTATTGAAATCACATAAAATTTAGATTAAATTCTTAAAATGTAGATTAAAGAAAGTCGATCATCATAAGGCCAAACCAAAGCGTTCAGAATTAAGGATAATGGTCGCTCCTTCTTCATTTTTAAAGAAATATGGTCCAATGACAGCTTCAGATCTACATGCATACCAATCGCTTACTTTTTACAAATACAATACCTTTTCTATAGTAATTAATGGATTTTTTCCAAATAATTTTATTTTTTTCTTCGACTATCCTTAAAATGAAAATATGAAGAAGAAAAATATCATTTATAGATAAGCCAATATCCTTTTACAACCTAAATTTAATAACAAATAAAATGTGTAAAATACCAGATTTAAGGATTTCTTACAAAAATTTCAATGCACATGCAATTTATGCATGCTAATATGCATGTAGGTGTTACTGAAAATATTGAATAGGCCAAAAGTGTGGGAATGTAATTGTACGAGGAAGAAAAATGCTAAAAACACTAATTATGTGCAATGTAACACAACAAAATCCAATTGCATTCCATTTAGACGGGTAATGAACTAATTAAATGCACATGGGAGAATTTTCAATGCATACACCACACAAATACACACACACACGATTGCACATCATATGCCCCATAAATGCATATAATAAATAAAATGAGTGCACCAAATGAAAATGTTATCGTTTCCTGCATTTCTATATGCAAGTCTGCATGGTTTGAAGACATGCACGTTATAAAGAATAGAAGTCACTCACATAAAGGAGGAGTAGCAGTCACTCACCTAAAGGGGAAGTAGGAGTCACTCACTTGATGATCATGAGCGGATTTTAATGAATGCGTAAAGGTGCCCTTTTTAGATCCGACAACAAATCTACTTCAAATAGCCATCATTTAATTAAGATCCCTTAGAGATTCATAAAAATAGGAAGCAGATAATTAATTTTCGTTACTAACAGCAATGCTCCCAAAACTTTTATTAGCAGCTTTTTATTTAAATGAATCTGTCAATTTTCTTGAATAAAACCCTTCTTTTTTTTCTACTAAAAATAGTTTACAAGAGTTTGATGACTACTGGGCACTGGCTAAAAAGTCCAAAACTACTGTTTTATCATCCGTTTAACTAATAGTAAAAAACCAACTCATAATTTTTATAAGAACTCATTCTGTATTTTTTCTTTTCCTCTTTAACGATACAAAATTACTTCGAAATAGTAGTGAAAAAAATTCATTTCATTTGGTAAATTTTCGCTTCAATTCTTGTTGAGCACGCAAACCAGGAAGCCTTCAACTGTGACAACATGCAAACGTTATAAAACCACAAATATTTTGTAGCTATGAAGCTGGTCATAAACTGATGTACATACTTGGAAGCGGTTAAGGCTTACAAAACTGACCATTGCGGTAATAAATGGAAAAAGGGCTCATGGAAAAAGGGCGCTTAAACTTAAATATGCATTTATTAATATTAAAAAAGAATAAAAATGAATTTTATCTCAAAAATTAATGCAATGAACTCGTATTCGGTAGTATGCTGCTTATGAGCATATTTTTTTTATAAAAGCCCCACTAACTATCAAAGCTTGAGTATTTTTTATAGCGGCTGTTTTATAAGCAAAAGAGCATCTTAAGATAATTTCATATAGGCCTTCTGAAAAATAAATTTTTATTGCATTAAATTGCAATGATTTCCAAGAGTTTTGGTGAAAATTTACTTGCACCAACTGCATTTTCTTGTTAGCGGAGTTTATTTTCTCTTAATTATACGTAGACCTAAAATTTGGGCAACTATTATAAAAAATCAAAGTTTTGCATAAATATTACATAAAATGTTTTTCTAAATTAATAAATTATATGCTAGGGAATTTAAAACGGTAGTCGGTCGACTTAAATTTTTATCAATAAAAGCAGGTTTTTAAAAATACATTTGTGTTATTTAAGAAAAAAAAATTTCATCTTACGATTAAAAAAAGCAGTTAAGCAATTTAAAGAAAAATATAATAAATAAAAATATTTTGTTAAAAAAATATCTTTATTTTTCTAAAATAAAATATCTAAAATGAAACAATTTCAAGAAAAACTGATCCAATGGACATTTTCTGCCTAAAATAGTACAGAATATTGATTAAAAATTAAATAAAATATACATTTAAAGATAAATATCTACAATTTTAATAATTATAATCGTAAAAAATTAATAATATTCTTAATTTTTAACAAATATTATCAAAGCAAATCCAATCGTACGTGTTTAACGCATAGCCGCTGCACATCATTGACGTCGTGCTGCTCAAATTTAACAACAAGGCACGCACGTTGACTTCTAACTGAAATGCGAACGTGCGCAGTTACAAGTCGACGTGCGTGCTTCCAAAGAAAACGCAGATTCGTATTTGAATTATTTTGAATTTTCGATTTTTTAATAAAAACAATTTATTTTTAATGGAATTTTATAATTATTTTAGATATTTTCTTATTATTTATAAAATTTATATTATACTAAAGCAATTTTTAATTATTTTTTTTCCTATACACGTATACATATCTGTCTGTATGTGTATGCATAATCATTTGAATTAAAAGATTTTTCCAAATAAAATTTTTCAATTTTTTTTTTAAATTTAAATAATATTTTTGTACACATTTAATAGGTAACGAGCAGATTCCTTTTAAATGAAAATTCAAGGATATGAAGAAATGTAGAGAAAAACGCTCATCGATGTTTCCTCAAAAACGAGATGATTTATTTTATAAATTTCCTAAAGGATTAGGACACGAATTGAATTTTTAAAATGGGAGATGCACAGTTCACATTTAGTTCTCGATGGATATCAGTATCAGGAGCATGGTAATTTTTCAAAGGATCGGGAATTGGAAGGTTTGTTTTTGTAAGGAATTGGTACACTTAGTCGACACCCCTAAAGTTGGAGTCCGTATGTTCATATCGGTTTTAGTTTTAACTGGGATTTTATTGTCAGTTTTAATCTATTGTCTTTTTTTGCTAATTTAGCATTGACGAGAAATAGAGATCGAAAAATTAGCCTAGAGGCAGAACTGCTAGTAGAAGAACGATGGCAGATAGAAAAGTTAGAAAGGACAGATTCACGGAAATCATAGAAAATTTCTACCAGAAGCTATATAGTCAGTTAACTCCAATACCTCGACATCTGAGTTGTTAACAATGAGCAGTTCTAAACGTGGGTTTTGAAGAGCTACAACCCGTTGATAAATCAAAACTGAGGGATGCGATAAATAAATTGAGAAATTGTAAAGCGTCAGGAAAAGACTCAATTACAAGTGAAATGCTTAAAGCAGAAGGAGAGACTTTGGAAACAGCGCTTACGGTGCTTCGAAATATGTGCTTATAGGAAGGAAAAATTTATAAGAAATGAGATTGTGCACGTATGGAAAACTACAGACCCATTAGCCTCCTGTCCATCTTATACAAACTGCTAATAAAAAAGTCACAACAGTAGGACTTACACAAATACTCGACTTTTACCAACCCATCGAACAACCCGGATTCAGGAAGGCCTTTGGTTCGATCGATCACTGAATCGATCGTGCTAAAAGCTTCATCTTGCATTTGTAGACTACCATAAAGATTTTGACTCCATCGAGACATGGGCCGTACTAGGAGTAATGGATAAAAAATAAATCTTGTTGAAATATATATTCTAGCATGCGACCCTTAGGGTGAAAATAGGAGATGACTGAACTACGAGGATGGTCCAGATTGAGACAGGAGGACACAATTTCACCCAAATACTTCACCAACGCGTTAGGGGACGTATTCAATAAATCGATGGAAAACATCTAAATCACATACGCTTTGCTAATGACATAGTTTTTGTTAGTAGTGACACCGAATAACTCAGAATAATGTTGCAGGAACTGGACGAAAGCTCTCGTTCGACTGTACTAAGAATGAATCTTCATCAAACTAAAATTATGAGTCCCGATAACTTACAGATCACGATCAATAAAACCACGCTGGAAAATGTTAGCGGGCATGTTTATCGGGGACATATGATTAATCTCGAACGAAAATACCGGACAGCGGAAATTACCAGGAGGATTAGCTTGTCTTGGATAGCTCAGCTTACATAATTAGAGACAAAAAGATAGCCATGAATCTCAAAAGGAAAGTCTACGATATGCGTATCCTCCGAGGGATGATCTCAAATAGACCAAAAAGATTATGCAATAGAGACCTAGGAATTCGACGAGAAGTGTCGGGAGACCTTAAGCAAGATGGAGGGATGATATCCAACGGCATGCGCGGAAAAATTGGATGCAAACAGCACACGAAAGGCCATCATGGAAATTATTGGAAGAGTTCAATGTTCAGGAGAAGACTAAGACAGGCTGAAAAAAATAAAAAAAAATCAACTACACGAGGACACTGCTAGATACGGCATTGCTTACTGCTAAATCCAAACTAACGCTGAGAATACACACCCTCGGCTTTAATAATAGAACGAAGACGTTTCAAGACGTTTTGAAAAAAAAAGATTCATTTTGCAAGGATTTTTGACAAAATGGGAAGGAGGATTTTGGGTCTATATAAAGTAGAAAGATTTTTGGATTTTGAGATCAAACTTCCAAAATTAACAGATGAAAGCCTGGAGCTTTTCCGTTTAATAGGTGATCTATTTTGGAATTAACTTCAAAGCAAGTGAAGAACTTCGAAAGTCGACTTATTCTTCCAACTTTGCAATAGATTTACCATAATTAAATTTTTACTATAGATTCAAAGGGGAAGAAGCTTTTCTATTCGACAGTAGTTCAGTTATAAGGTGGGAGAATAATATTCTCGTATATTCTGTTCATGACAATTACTCAATTAATTATTTATAAATTCTATTAAATCAAAAAGTTTCTCAATTATGTGAAAGTATCGATTACTCCACCCCAAAACATATACACACACACACACACAAATGTGCAGTATTTAAATTTCAAAAAAAAAAACAATTCTTTAGAAAAATATAATTTGTTATTTAAAAATAAAAGAAAAAATTCAGTGTAGAATAAATAAATTTTCCTCTTCCTCGTTGACAAATAATTCCTTTTCCTTAATATTAAAAAATATTTTTTTTTAAGGTCTCACCGACTAAAAAGATTCCACTTAAAAAAAACCCATCTCGAAATCAGTGCGTTCGTTTTGTTTTGGATTTTTCTCCTTTTTTTTTGTTGTAAATTTTTCATTACCTCCCCAATTACTGAATTAGTTTCTCTCCCTCCCACTATCGCTGATTGGATACGTACGAATGATACCATCATCCACTAATCGTCAATTCAACAACTGCCATACCAATTGTTATTATTATGATTTTGCTGAAGTTATTTTTTAATTTATTTCCCTTCTTCTGTGGTTAGTCTAAAATCGTAAATTACTCGAACGCTTGATCGGTTATTATTTACAATAATATTCATTTTAAGTCACGCAATATCAATTTGCGGTTCAATTGTTGATAGTTAGTATCCGTGATTGAAGAGTCCGACGCATTACGGGAGCATTACAGAAGCGTTCATTCCATAACGAATGGCCAAAAGGGGTTGATTGGAATATAATATACATAAAACTAAATGGCGAAGTTTTCTTTAATATATTTGAAATTCGAATCGAGAGACAAATAGGGTATTATAATTATGAAAGGAGCTAATAAATTCATTAATTATTGCAGCCATAGAGAAGGGCGGCTGGAGTTTTAGTTTTTATATATTGGGAGTAAAAATAGTTTTGTTTTTCAAAAAATTTGAGGCTTTATTGTAAAAAAATGCTCACATATTCAAGCTTCAACGTATTGTCCTTGACTAGTCACACCTTTTTCTATCTTTCTGGCAGCAGACGGATTCCATGTTGAAAAAACTGCTCGTCTTTTGAGCCCAATTTTTGGTCTATTTGTAAGATCGGAAGTGCTGCTCAGGATCAGAAGGGGAATGTCTAAAAAATACGGCGTTCCAGATAGGTTTTAATCTTTTAGCTACGAGGGTCGTTCAATAAGTCCTTAGAAAAAGATGGAAAAAAACTGTTTTTTTAAAAAAAAAATTTTAATTTCCTTTCAGCTCTATACACTTTTCCAACCGTTTTTCCAAAATTTTTATCCCGTCCAAAAAATAGGATTTCGGAAGTTCTGCAAAATACTCATCCGTTTGAGCAATGACGTCCTCGTTGGAATTGAACCGTCGTCCGCCAAGCCATTTCTTCAGATTGGGGAAAAGAAAATAGTCACTCGGGGCCAAATCTGGTGAATAAGCGGGATGCTGCAACAATCCCATTCTCAATTCCACTATTTTGACCATGGAAACAGCGCAGGTGTGCACACGCGCATTATCCTGATGGAAGAGGATTTTTTTCTTCTTCAGATGGGGGCGTTTCTCTTTGATTTCCTCGCTCAACCGTTGCAATAACGACGCGTAATACGCTCCTGTTATTGTTTTTCCTTTTTCCAAGTAGTCGATAAAAATGATGCCCTGCGAATCCCAAAAGACCGTGGCCATCACCTTGCCGGCCGATGGCACAGTTTTTGCCTTCTTCGGAGCCCGTTCACCCTTGAAAATCCACTGTGATGACTGTCTCTTCGTTTCTGGAGTGTAGTAGTGTATCTAGGTTTCGTCCACAGTGACATATCGACGAAGGAGTTCCATAGTGTAGTGGACTCTGAGGCTATGTTGGCACACATGAAAGAGTGCCAACATAGCCTCAGAGTCCACTACACGATTGCGCTTATTCTCCTCTGAGAGCAAACGCGGCACCCATTTTGCCGAAATTTTTTTCACAGACAATTTTTCATGCAAAATTGAAGCGACTGTACCTTGTGATATGCCCGTGGCCTCAACTAATTCGCCGATCGTTCAAAATCAGATCGTGGATTTTGTCGATGATTTCAGGAGTAGACACCTCAACTGGGCGTCCTGAACGATGTTCATCTTTTGTGGATGAACGGCCACGTTTAAATTCATTCACCCAATTGTAAACCGTCGCAAACACAGGTGCAGATGTGCCATGAACTGCATCCAACTCGGCTTTGATTTCTTTCGGGCTTAAGCCTTTCAAATGGAGATGTTTGATGACAGCCCTAAACTCGCTTTTTTTCATTGTTATGCACAAATAAATGTCGTTAACTTTAATCGACGATAGAAATTGACCTACGCTATGGATCGAGCTGAAATTTCGACAGCTTTTCTGTCGATAATGCTACTTACAAAAAAATCTTTACCGACACTACGAGCGCAATTTCTTGAATTTTCTAAGGACTTATTGAACGACCCTCGTACATGTGGCCAAACGTTGTCGTGCTACAAAATCACTTTGTCCTGTCTTTGCTCATATTGTGGCGATTTTTCCTTTAATGCTCTGCTCAAACGCATCAGTTGTGTTCAGTAGCGAGCTTTTACAATGGTTTCATCCGCTTGCAACAACTCGTAATATACCATGCCGAGCTGGTCCCACCAAACACATAGCATCATTAGCTTCGACCCATGGATATTTGGCTTGGCCTTCGATGTTTACTTACAAACGATGGAAAATGGCTCGCTGAGTCACGTTTTGTTGCATTCGATATACATCTTCATCCAGTAATACCTCCAACTCTGTGTTTTAAAACTTTTTCACCGATTCGGGACGCTCCTTGTTTTCCATGTCGAAATAGGCACTTTTGTAGCGTTAGAACCATTCGCCAAATGTTCTCTTACTAATACAAGCCTTACAATCAATTTTTACTATATTTCGACGCACCTTAGCTGCAGATTTTTTCGAATTGAAGGTAAAAAACACAATTTTCCGCAACTGACGCTTGAAAGCTTATACACGCAAAAACATATATAACGCCGATAAAAATTCACAAATATAATAATGAAAAGTTATTGACAATTGCCTAAACTAACGATTTCACATTTTTGATCCGATATTTCAGACCAGCGTTTACTGCCGGCGCCATCTATTGGAAAACGACGTTTCCCACTTGTACTTCCAATAGTTTTTGTTATGATTTACTCTTTTTAATTTTTTTTCTGATTTCGTTTATTAACCAAAGAGCAAATTTTAAACTATATTTCTTTCCATCGTGAAGATTTTTCATTTAACAATTTCTTATTTAATAAAAATTATAAAATAAAAAAAACACCTTTAACTTATGATAATAGTCGACTATAGACAGATTCATTCCAATTTTTTTTTTAACATTTATTTTTTTTCTACTTATATTAATATTTTTTTCTTTTTAAAACTTTAAACTTTGTTGTTGTTGTTGTTTTTTTTTTAAATTTAATAAAAAGCATCATTTTTATATTGATTTTATTCTCATCATTTTATGACCATTTCTTCACCGGTTTTCTTGTTCAATTTCCAATATTGAAACATCAATTTATTAAAAGTTTATAGCTTAGAGCTAATAAAAATAACTTAAGTGAATCAATAAAATTACCATATAACCATAATTTATTTATTTAATCGAAGAGAAGAGAATCAACTAACCAACGAAAAAAAAATTAAATAAAATTTACCTTAAGTATTTTGTTGAAAATTTCGTCGATACACTAATGCCCCGAACACAATTGCGACGAGAGTCTCAAAAAGGTGTTAACAAAATTTTTTTGAAATCTTCCCAATTTTATGGAAGTGCATACAGCGAATTATTGTCCTTTGAAAAGATTTGAGGCATATTCATTTTGTAGTACGGGAAGTACAAACTTTTATATTAACATATCTTAAATATATTTATTGGTGAAGATAATTTTTGCTCAACGTAAAGTTTGGCATTTTATATGATTTCTATTAAATGGAGAGAAAATATGTTCAATTTTCTTAGATGCTAATTTTTTTAATAAAATTTCTTTTATAATAAACGATCGATAGAAACGTACAATAAATAAAATTACTTTATATTGGGCTTTAGAAACCTAAAAATAATAGTAAAAAAGCCATTATATTCACAAAAATTGACTTTAAAAATGAATAAAGAGAAACAGTAACCGATAATTTTGAGCGAATATCGTAAGCTAATTTTTTTGTACTAAACTTAAAAATATTAATTTGTGTCACATGTGGTTTTAAGGAAAAAATTCCCCAAGCACCGTAACAACAAATTTTAGCTTTTTATCCAAGAAAAGTTCAAATAGTGGCTAATTTTAGGAGTAAATGGTGTCAATTGGCCCCAAAAATTGTGCAATTGAACTTTTTTTATAAAAAATTATAAAAGAATTAATGTTGACATAAACGTTAAAGCATTTTAAAATTAACATTCGTCTGAATTCCATCCAGAAATGTACAAAATATTTGAAAATTACCTAAAAAGGATTTTTTAAATAATTTTGTCTTGTGGTAATTTTTTTAAATAATTTTGTATTTAAAGCATAATGGCAAAGTTTTAAAAATATTAAAAATTCACAATTTAATTATAATCTGAACTATAAAAGCATTTTTTTAAACGTTACTTTCCGAAGAGTAAATGGATAACCTTTCATATCTACTAGTCTCAATAGTGTTTACTTTTCTAAATCGACAAATTTCATAAACTTTCCAAATAGAAGTTACTGTCTTTAAGTCGCAATTTGTGTTATGGGGCTCTTCAAATAAACTGAAAATTATTGAATGTAAAAAATACAAAAATACAACAAAAAAAAACTCTACTTATAATCACAATAAATTAAAAGAAACATTTTCAAATCTTTGAAAATTTGTTATTTTTTTTCCTCTTACTTTCTTGGAATAATTCAGTATAAATAAATAAATGGTAAAAGTTAACGAAATGCATAATAATTGAAAATTGCAAAATCATGTTTAAAAATCAATTTATTTCCAATCGTTCGATATGTTTTTCGCCAATTGAATCGATTTGAATGCCATCGGAATCGGAGTTGAATCGAATCAAATCAATTCGAATCGATTGGAAATCGTTATGAATGAGACATCATACGCCCACGCAAGACTGTGTCGTTCCGAGACTTTACTTATGCGCTCAGCTTGCTATACTGCCAATGATCGGTCGGGGTAGGCAGGTATAGACTCTCTGGTGTTCGTTGCGCAAATATTAACAAAATCAAGTTTCCAATTGTTGTCTTCTGTGCATATCTACCTGTCGATTAAGGTATCATGGTAACTTGGGATTAAATTTTATTGGCAGTGCGTTAGTATAGCACGAGCTCTAATAACACCACTGAAGTAGATCAGATCGGAATGTAATGTAATCGCTACCAAGCCAACTTGTACTCATCGTATTCTCGGCGCTTGGAAGTCGAAGTGACTATAAATATAAGCCGATGGAAATCTAGAAACAAATATTTAACGTATAAATGGCAAAGGAAATATCTAATTTGATAGGGAAAATATGCCAGGATTACGATTTGTCTTAATGTCGTTTTGGTTGGTCTTCGTACATTGAATTCAGTGAAATAGTTGTCAGCTCACATTCCAGAAGGTTGAACATTGAATTTACAAAATACGCCAATGTGGAAAGTGTGTTTGTGGAAATCGATTTTGTACTAAAGTCTAATTTGATATTGTTGGGCTGTAAATAAAATGTACAGCCCTGCCCCTGCACCGGGATGTTAGGTATATATCAGCCGACCATACTAATGGTAGTCTGTGGCTAACCGGGGTCAACCATGTTAATTTTTATGCGATTGTAAATGCAAATAACCTTTTTATGAAAAAACCGAATTTCATGGAACAGTAAGTTTTACAGGGATTTTGGGTGTGCTAGACCCGGACTCTGGTTGATGCTTCTTTAGGGGTGATCGCTCCGAACTTAGAGAAATCTGTGTTGAATGCGTACCTTGGAAGTCATAGAGCCCCTCATTCTGCGGAATGAATTTTGACATTTGCTGTTGGGCTCGAGGGAGCGTTGTGATGTTTTCGAAGGCGACTAGCTGGGGTCACAGTATTTTTATTTTACTATTGGTTCTCTTGTTCCATTCAATCGCCGTATATGTGGTAGGTGTAACAGAAAAGTAATGAGATTGGCATTACTGAGAGCGATACAGCGACACCTATAGGCAACATTCCTATTCAAAAGCATAATTTTTTCGGCGGCCTAAAGATTTTTTCTGGACCGGAAGCAGTTGGAGACGATTCTCACTCAGGGAAACCTACAACATCACAAATACTGATGAAATTGTAGAACAAGTGAGGGCTCTTTTGAGGTCATATCGTTGATTGTTATTGAAGCTGATAAGAAAAAGGCTTCCTTATTTGGTGGGCATATTTGGTGGACCACGGAGTAGTAGAAGATGAACCCCATTCAAGACAGCCTTCAGCATGGAAAACTGATGAAAATGTGAAATGAGTGAAGCTCTTTATAAGGTCGGATCGTCGGTTAACACTGAGGCTCTTTGGAATGCTCAGAAAAAGAGTTCTTCGTGCCAGATCGGACATAGCAGACACCTGGACGCTCCACGATGACAACGCTCCCGGTCATATTGATTAGTTTTTGTCAAAAAAAAGGGATTCATGTGCTTCTCCAGATCCCCCAGATCCCCCTCCCCCTTTCTCCTGATCTAAGTCTGTGTAAATTTCTTTTATTCCTTAATATCAAAAGAAACTTAAAAAGTTGCCATTTTGATATATCCAAAAAAATTTAAAGAAAGAAGCCAAAGTCAATTACAGTTGTAGCCTTCCGGCACTACTACGAGGAGTAGAAATAAAGCCTCAGTCAATGTATAGTTACCCAAAGAATCTATTTTTAAAATTATGACAAATTGTTTACTTTATATAGCAAAATTGCAAGAAAATTTAAAAAAAAAAAACATATTTCAAATACACTCCAAACGATGCATTATAATTTTGGTATTGAATTGTTGTTTTTCCAGCTATTCGTAAAAGAAATTTGGCCAAGCATATATGTCCCAACATCAAATGTGTTTTGTTTTTTTTTATTACGAAAATCTTGAATAATTCAGATACTCCACAAGAAATGCATAAATACCTATTCTGATACTGGTGATGGTGAATAAATTTTTAATCTGCTGTGAAAAATAAAAGCCGAGACGATGGAAAGAGCATGAACGAAAAGCTCTCGGCGACTCGTAAATGATGTCTCACGAAAGTGTGAATCAATGTTAAAGATTCCATTAAATAACCTTTCCAACAGCCCATATAAGTAAATGATGGCCATAAATCAATAAGTGATTGCATCAGAATCGGATTCGGCCATAAATACGTCGTCGATCGCTAAGAAAAAGACGTCATACTTCAAACGAAATTCACCAAATAAAAATGGGGTCTCGGACTGCTCTCTCGGATCACCTGTTAGCACAATGGCCAAAATATTTATACCACTATCGTTGAGTGTACCATCGAAGTGCGATGTTACGCATCTTGTGGTATCTACTCCAAGGATGGATGGGTAATCAGATCGTAGCCACTGTTTATTCTTGGCATTGGTGGTGACCCCAGTCGGGAAATGATAAGTTGAGCCATTCTAACAATAAAACAAACCCGTCTTCGAGAAAAGTCCAACTTCCAAATTGAACAAAAGATGTGCTCTAACACGTCATATATCAAAAATCAAGTGTGCACCACTTCTACCTTCCGTACCTGACAAAATAAAAACAAATACAATCCAATGAAAACTTGTGAATCAGTCGAAAAAGAACATCAGGTAAAAATTAAGATCTTAACAGTTCCGAAAACATGCACACAAACTCCTTCACAACAGAGACGAACAAGATCAAAACAGATCTTAAGACCCCCACAATATTAGATGAAGAGGTAATTAGAGGCAGTTTAAAATACGATACTCGAACGCACGTGTTTATGCGGAATTTTTATTGTTACCATCGAATATGGTATGTCCAATTGTTAATTGTTGGTGCTGCGGAAAGGGAGGGGGACCATCGAGAATTTTTGAGAAGAACCCACAAATACCGTGAACGATACGAAGACCCAAAACAAATAGGAAAAAATTGAGAAAAAAGAATTAATGCACAGGTTATCACCCACTCGACATCTTGGGCTATAAATAACGGGCCACAAAGTGCTAAAAAGCAATTCGCCGTACACAAAAAGTGATCCCGTCGGATCGGATAGTGCTGCGATGTGTAGCGTATTCCCCCGTTTGCTGGCAGTTCCCCATTTTATTGTGGTTTAATGATCTCATCGAGCAAATAAATTTTCTGGAGATCAGGTAAAGTCCCAGGTGTGGGCTACTCTCTTATTCGAAGTCAACGCGTTACGTTAAGATCTAGCAGCAGCACACACATACATCCACACAATTCTAGGTCTATTCGTTCACCTATTTTACGAGATTGTTAGCTTTTTGGTTGAAATGCTGGTTTTAGTCATAGAAGGAGAGTTTTTTTTTCTATTCGATTTATCCCTTTTCTTTTTGATCGAAATTTTGTCTTTGATCGAAATATTTTCATACTGAGTTATTCATTTTAAAGTTCTAAAAACTATAGCTCACTTAATTTAAAGTTATTAAATATATGTTTAAGCAAAAATAAATTTATTTTAGATAAAAATGTGCCATTTTTTAATTAATAAATTTTATAACTATTAATGTGTGGGAGGGGGGGGGGGTTTGGTAAGTTATTGAAATTGTAAAAATTTTCTTCAAATTTGTTGATGCTGTCGTAGCCAAGTTTCGGGCTGTGTCGGAAAAAAAATTTCTTCAGCGATGAGGCTCATTTTCGATTGATGGACACATAAATAAGCTAAATTACCATAATAAAGGCTCTAAAAACCCACAAGTAATGATGAAAAAACCTTGTATTCTTGAAAAGTGAACGTTTGGTATACATTTTGGTCTGAAGATGTCATTAGGACCGTATGTTTTGACATAAGAGAACTTCACTGGTAATTGTATAATAACCAACTTTTTTTACCTGATCTTAAAGATTTTAATTTAGACTATATGTGATCTTAAAAAACGATGCCATGTGGTCTTGAAAAACGATACTTTATAAATCGAAAAGTTCCTAGAATATGTAATAAAGAGATTTGGTTATATCAATTGGCCTACAAAATTAATAAATTTATATTTGCTAGATGTCGCTAAATATTATATTATTAAATTATATAAAATATTAATAGTTTTTAAACTTTTGAGCACAAAATAAAAACCAACATCCGTCAAGTAATGGCCGAATAACTACATGAAATGTGCCAAAGATCCATTAATAATTACCTCAAAAGGAGAGAGTCCTGTAAGAAGTCTAAGTGTAATCATTTAAATAATATTATATTTTATATATAATGGCAAGATGTTTTTAATGTAACATTATAAAAATATAATTAAAATCTAAATTTTTAATTTAAATGAGTAATTTTTACTTTCCAAATTTTAAATTGGATAAAAGTTTTTTTAAGAAATTGTATTATGTATTTTATATTTAAAAAAAATAACTACAATTAATTGTTGTACATTTAAAAATTAATTATATATTATATAAATAATGGCACCATTTTTTCAATATAATAAATTTAAAATTTAATCAAATTTATTTTTAAAAAGTATATTTTTTTTGACTATACTTTCCAAAACACAAACTGGATAGTTCTTCAGCACAAAAATTTCTTTTCTATTCGATTTTTCCCCTTAATTTTTTGTTGTTGATTTTTTTTTTTAATTTTAATTTTAAATTTTAAATTAAGTACTTTTTTTCTTATATGAATTCATTTTAATTAATTAAAAATTAACTGAACAATTATAGAATCACGTACGATTTGGTTTTTTAGAGATTCTTAAATAAGAAATTAAAAGAAGATAAATTCTAAATGTTTCTAAAAATTCGATGGTTATTGAAGAAAAAACACACTTTTCACTGTTTACCAATACAAATAAACAGTTCACACCCCAATTGGAGTAGAAGAAAAACGAAGACAATCGAGATCATCCGATGGCTCCATCTTCACGGCTGCTTTTTGAGGTTTTTTTCTTTTCGTTTTAAAAAAAAAAAAAACAAAAAAAGGTGAACTAATTTATTCGTGAATTTGTCAGAATAAATGATGACAGAAAAAAAACATCGTTTATGGTAGGGAAGGGGAAGGAAGGGGAGAGGGGGGTTTACTGATACAGCAAAGAAGAGGGATGAATGGTGGCAATCTTTAATCGATTTCTCTTTCGCGTTCGTTAATTAATTCAAATTAAAATTCAACTTGAAATGGCATTGTTTGTTTACTTCTCACACTTCGGATTTGCGCTTTGACGTCTCCCAGGTATGCCTTCCGGTTTGTGGAGCGTCGCGTCACGTCGCGTCGACTCGATGCGAGCGGTTTCGAGAAGTCACACCTGTTCTGGTTGGATGGCCATCACCATACGAGTACGAGCACGAATATTAGCCAAATTGTTATGGCACGCCGGTGAGTTTTTCAAGAGAAACAGGAAGTAAAAAACCACATGTGAGATATCGTTTTTACCTTAACGATCATTTTATCCAAAGAGATTTTCTTTTCTTTTAGGTAAACCATAAAAAAGTTCTTTCACAAATTTTAAGAATTATTTTTTATCTGTAAATTTTTGTGTCTATTTTTTCTACAATTTTTTTTTTATTTTACAATTAATTATTTTAATTTTTATATTAAATAAAAATCAATAAAAAATTTCCGGTGCCCCAATTTACCGACACTCGGAATATTTGTGTCTATTATGCAATAGTTCTGAGTTCAAGTCCAGCAATTGGTAGAGTGTAGATGCCTTTAAGTTGTCAACAAATGGCCTGAGAGTTGTCTTGGCGCTAAGAGTTTACATATCAGTATAGAAGTTACTATAGGGTGTCCCAAAAAATCAGGAAAGATTTGAATTTTGCGGCATTTGTGCAGTAAAGTGTTGCCAACGAAAAAGAGACAGCGTAAGAGCTGTCAGTTCAGGGTTATTAAAAATTGAACGCTGTACGATTTTCGTTGTTGAGCAATATTTTAAAAATTATGAAGTTTTGGCATCGACAGTTCGAACAAATTATCTTCAGCGATGAGGATCATTTTTACCTTAGTGGCTTGGTTAATTGATAAAATTATCGCATTTGGGGTTCAAAAAATCCACAATTGATTGTTGAGAAACAAATGTATCCACAACGTAAAGTGTTTGGTGCAGATTTTGGGCTCAAGGCATCATCGCACCATTCTTCTTCGAAAATGCAGCTGGTCGCGCAATAAGAGTTAATGGTGCTCACATACGAATGTGGATGATATGTGGTTTCAACGAGACGGTGCCACATGCCATACAGCCCAAGAAATAATTAAATTATGTATAAGGATTTTACTTCTTTCCTAAAACTTCGGGAAATTCTATAGAAATAAATTTTTTTTAGTAAATTGTACATTTTTTTAACCAGTTTCAATTAGTTTCCTTTAAAAAAAATCGGTATCTAAAAATACTTATTCTGAAATATTTAATTTTCTGCTAATTGTTTTCTTCTCTCAAGCATAATAAAAAATTCATTGTCAAATGATATCAAATGTCTATATTATAACTAGAAAAAAATATTATTATTAAAGGGTTTTTTCATTAAAAATTAATTAAAAAATTATTAAAGGTTTTTTTTAAACATTTTCACAACAAAAAGCATTTTTTTTAAATTTTTTTTTTTTTAATATTTTGTCGATAATTGTTAAATGTCTTTTATTTTATACTAAAAAACAAATTTTTTTAGTTAAATAACTATATCTTTTTTTGTTGATCAAAACAGTAAAATTTTGAAGTCTTTTTTTTTAACCACCTAAAATTTTGAAAAATATTTTTTTTAACCACCTAAAATTTTGAAATTTTTTTTTCTCTACCTAAAACCATATTTTAGATTTTTTTAAAAAATTTTACCTAAAAATTGTACGAATTTTCGGTTAAGAATTTCGGCTAAAATGGAAAATGTCCCCTTTACTTGTCCTATACGAGCATTTTTATTTTTAGCCTAAATTTGCAGAATTTATTCTGAACAATATGTGATTATAATAAAACAATACCACGGAGTCATATATAACAACACGAATATTAAAGTTTTATTTAACGAAAAGCGGTGATATCAATTGGCATCCAAGATCATGCAATTTGACGCCATTGACCGTTTTGCTTTAAAACTACACAAAAAATCATGTCAAACTTTTAGAGCATTTAAAACAAAAATCTTAGGTGTGGAAAAGTTGCCTAAAAAGGTCCAAGTTCTGCAAGAAAATTCACGTACTCGTAAAATGGTGCAAAACTTAAAAACTATTATTAAATAAAATTGATTTTATTTCCAAATCTGAATTTAAAATGAATTATTTTCTAAAGAATAAATTGTATAACGCTTGAAATAGTTCATCTTTCCCATACCAGATCATGGGGCAGTCTCTCTTTTCTCCAATAACAACGACACCATCTTTACGTAAAAAAAAACAAACCCAACTAATAAACAGTAAATATGATAATGCAATTTAATTAATTAAGAAAATATAAACAATTTTTAATGATTAATAAATTTCAAAAATAAAAACATTTCCATGAACATAAACATGGGACAAACTCAAAATAAAACAAACAAAATTTACTATTAGTAAATTAAAAAAAAAAAAAAAAAAAACATTTCAAAAAGAAAATATCCATAAAAAAAAATTAAACAAAAACTATAATAAGAATGGAAATGTTTAAAAACCCAACGGACCCACAATAATTTTACATGATCGCTAATTCTAACCCCCTCCCCCAGAAATAAGTAACGAACCATGAAAGAGCATTTTTACTTCTTAGCATAAAAATTCACATTCTTTCTGGTTGTTGTCTCTACTCTCTACCCTTTCTAGCGCTAAAGACTGCTCTTATCAATCAGGCAGGAGGTGTTGTGTGTACCATCTCACACATTTTCTCTGTCTCTTCTCTTTGTCATTATCATTATCACTATCTCTTTTATCTTCATTTTCATATTACGACTATTAAACTAGTTAATTTTAATTTTCCTCGAATACGAGCGCACTTGTACAATTTCTTGTTCATTAAATGCAGATTATTTCCAGTTGTGTTTTTTTTTCCGACATAAAAATTAACAATTAAAATCATTTTTGTGTTGTGTGTTGGGGTTAAAAAAAAATTTTTTTTAAAAAAAATGAAGAAAAAAAAATTTGGTCGCCTAGAAGTTTTGAACAGGAAAAAGCAAAAGGGCAATCACCAATACATTTAAACGATTAACACGGTCAGTAGTCATACTCATTTTTGCCTATAGGTGAGCGGATACTAATAAACCCTAGCTAAATACGATCGTACATAGATGGCTTTAGTGGTAACATGAAGAAGGGCTGTAATTGTAATCAAATGAAAAATTTTAACAAAAAAAAAACACTCGATAATAGGCAAAAGATGGAATTAAACACCATGAAAAGGAGTAGAATTATTCTATAAAGAGGAAATAAGTGAGTGGTGGTGGTCTTTAGGATTTAATATAAGCCATGGAATTGGTTGTGGTAGAGACGGGGGACTGTAGGAATAGTTAATAACAACTCGCTCAACTGGGTAATTATTCAATGAGAAACGAGTGGAAAAATCATACATTGTAATCTGTTTTAATTAGTTTTATGAGCATAGTAGCTCAACTCTTTACGATTTGTATTCTTAATTTGCCTTCTAAATGGTAATCTGCTCTTCTATCGCTTCCTTAGTGGTAACAGCGCCATTCTTTAGTAACTACGAGTATAATTTTTTTCTTTCTCTTCGAAACAAATTCCTATTCCTCTTCTTGTAGTTGAAATATTTCTGTTGTGTTTTTTTTTTTTGCCTGAACATAAACTTCTATAAAATTTTATTGTATAATGAATTTATTTTTTGCAAAGTTAATATATACCAGCAGAATAATATTAGATAGAGTCAGTCAGATATGGATGAGAGTTAAACTTTTAGTATGGCAAGTGTTTACAATTACCATAGAAAGGTGATTAGTTGACAGGAACTCGTGCCAATGTATTGCCACGTTCACCTGTATGTATAGGTGGTTAAGAGGTATACCCTCGGTTACTTGGGCATGCAAGTTTACCGAGGATATCAACTGGAAAAATATAACATTCTGTTCATACAAAATGGTAAAAACGACACCATTTATAAGCCGACAGGTGGCGCAATTGTACTAACAGTGGTGGCCTTACATTTTGGTGTTACTGACTTTAAAATTTTCGAATAGTTTTTGTTACCCTGCTTCGCCAGTCTTACCTTACTCGGTTTGAATAAATTGTAAATATTTCACTCAAAGTGCACTGATTAAATTAGGAATTTTTATATTATTTTTTGTATATTTTTATTCCTTCTCACAATTGTTTCTTATATAATTTCTTGTGTTATATTGTTTTTTTTTTCGGCTTTTTTCTTTCTATTATTATTTGTTTGTTTATTTGTGAAATTCTTAGGATATTAGGCCATTTGGTGACCTATAAGTGTGTGGATTTGATAGAAATGGTCATTTGTGGGTTTGGATGGACCAGTTAGAGGTTAGGTAGAAGTTGTTAGTTTGTTTTAAGAACTTGAAAAGATGATTCAGAAAGGGTATTGAGCGATCTGAAAGCTATACACTGAATGGATAAGTTTAAATTGTATGAAAATGTAGTTGATAGTGAGTTGAATTTCAACAGGCTGGGCAGAGGGGAATAGGGTAGCCAAAATTTTGGTAAACTTTTTCAGTAGACTGGTTGGGCCAGAAACCCTTCGCTACTTGTTCAACCTGTATGTCTATGCATAACTAAATGATTTATAAGGAACTGTTATGAAAATATAAAAAAAATTAATTATTAATTTTTAATTGAAATAATTTAGAAAATTTTAAAATTATTTTGAAATTTTTAGTTCAATAGTTTTGTTTTGTTGAATTTACTAGTTTTTTACGAAAGTCTTAGGAAATTATGAACAGAAATTTTTATTACTTTTATTAAACTATTTAGTGACAAAATGTATGTATTTTTAGCCGTAGTCGAACTCGAACACGTTTGCGTACTAACAACTTATCCATTTTATGATCTCCAAAATACATCATTCTCATTTAGCAGATCTTAAGCAAATATATTATTAATAATAAATATTTCTTCAAAAAAAAATTTGCCATTTTTTAATTACTAAAAAATGTGTTTAAATTATAATTTTTTTTTTCGAAAGTCGTTATTCTGCCATAGCCACGTTTTACGAAAAAATCATTTTAAGTAATGAGGTTCATTTTTGACTCGATAGATACGTTAATAAGAATAAAAAATGTAGTAAACTATATAAAAACTATTTTAATAACGAAAAGTAACTGTCTAGTGTGCATATTGATCTAAAGGTGTTATTGGACCATATTTGTTTTTTGAAAATGAATAAGAAGAAATTGTTATTGTCACTTCTGGGCACAATAATCATATAATAATGAACTATTTTTGATCAAAACTTTAAGTTTTAATCTGAAACATATGCAAATTTTACAAAATAGCACCACAAGCCACATAATACGATAAATTCGCTGGTCTTCAAAACTACTTCAAAAAGATCGAGTCCTGTAAGAAGTTTTGTTGCAAAAATTTAAAAACTTTATATTTTTTATATAATGGCAAAATTATCAAAATATAATAAAATAAAAAATAAAAAAAATTTTAAGTTTAAATTATATTATATTTGAATTTACTTTCCATAGCACAAATTGGATACACCTTTACTAGATGTTAACTGAGCGCAGTTCTAACCTAATCACTAATTGTGTAACTAAACAAAATTATTCTAATAAGATAGCAAAAGTATAACTCGAAAAAAAATTAATATTTAAAAAAGAAATCGTAAGACTATCAGACACGTCTTTTGGATTATTTGGACATCACCTTTCAGGTGTTTCTTAATTTTGTTCATATCGAACGCTTACACGGGAATTTTATGAAAATTTATAAAATAATACAAAAATATTCACATATACATATACCCAAAATGGTATTAACTAATTGAATAATTTTTTTTCTTCGGATTAAGACGGTAAAATTGTAAAAGTCCTAAAAATTCAACAAATATTTTTCGTGAGCGACAGTTTAGCAGACGAATGCATAACCAGTCATGGAGCCATGAATCTTTTTGCATCTTTTTCAATCTTTGTTGAATCTTTACATCCTCAAAGTACCTTGGCACTTGGGTATAGAGTACATTCCTGGATCGATGTCGTCAATACACGACATTTTAATCCTCTTGCACGTCAACGAGATTGTCACAAATCGTCGACATTTCCCACCGTGCCAGCAAAGCATTTCTCCTTCAGTCCCTTTTTATCGTTAAGATTTTTGTATAAATTTTATCTAAACTGTGAAAACCGATACTTTGACTTTTATTTTATACTCACACTTGATCTAAATTTGATCCTTAAATATATTTTTTTCTTCTTTTACTCTTGATTTTCATCATATTTCTTATCGAAGGTAGTCTCAGTCAGTCAGTCGATTTTAGGTATCGTTTGGTGAGTTAAAGGTCTTAAGTTGTTTTCACTTTGCTCTGGTAAAAAAAAATATCCTTGGTTTTTTTTTATAATATTTTTTTCCGCTCAATAATCGATTAATTTTAATCCCTTTCAGAAATAGCTTAAAATTATTTTTTTTTCATATCGGTACGATTTGGTTTTTTTTATCTTTGCTTTTCTAATTTATCTAAAAATATTTTTATTTTTTTTGTTGTTTTTTTTGTCAAACAATCATAAAACATAAAACTAATCCATTTTGAAATAAAAGGAAATTGTGGACTCTTTAAGACGGATGGAGTCCTCAATTCCCTTTTATTAAAAAAAAAAAATTTCCCTAAAAAATTACAAGAAATTATTCAACAACAAATAATTATTCAGAAAAATAGCTGAACTGACAGTGTTTATAAGGTATTAAAAAAAAAAGATTTTAATTGAAAATGTATAAGAAATGGTCAATAAGACAAATATCTGAAGGTATAAATATTGTCGTATCTTCTTTGGTAATAAGCAAATTCGTACGAAATCAATTTGAAAACAGACTTCTTTTAAGCCTTTTAGGCAAAACTTACTGTCATAAAAGTGTATATGCAAAAAATTCATATTGAGATCCATGAGGATATTATGATCAAAATTTAAGTAAAGTTGGGTGAAGGAGGGGATAAGGACAAACCGATTGGATGTTGGGTTATCTAAATAAATTTAAGAATAAATCCGATGGTTTTTTTCTACAATTTTACCTAACATCTCACATCTTAAGCGTAACTTTCAAAAAAATAAAAACATAAAATTCAAGTATTTTGCTTATATTTATTATTATTTTTTTATCTTCTAATCTTCTGACTATACAAATATTTATGAACATAGTTATTGAAAAGTTAAATCATTTTTACGCTTTATTAAGTGTTACATATCACACATCAAGTTGTTAAATTTAATCCTATTTAAGGTGGATCGTATTAATTTCAAACTGAAAGCTATCAATTCGAAATGGCATCTTTTCCAAGTTGGTAAATTAACAAAAAAAAATAAAACAAATTTTCTTCTCACAGAATATATTAAGAATATTAGTTGAAATTTGATTACAAAGTAAATGAGAATCTGCTAATAGTTTTGAAGAGGTTTGTGCAAGGGTATCTAACAATTTTCAGATAAATAAATGCACAAAATTGTTATCAAATTTATGTTAGGATATTTTTTTCTTCTAATAATTATTGCTAAATTTAAAAATTATTTATGCAACCTTTGGTATTGAAATTCCCAAAAAAAAAACCCCGATTATATAGGATTATTCAATTTGGGCGTCGGAAAGAAAAAAATTATTAAATATATATAAAATTTATATTTAAAAAATATTTTTTTAAAACTATATTTCTTAGTTTTTGCCATTATATAAAAAATATAATATTATATAAATAGTTGGCAAAAAAATTCTGACAGGACACGATACTTTTTATGTAATTTTTGATGTTATTTTTTATATACACATTTGGGGCTGTAATACGACTATTAATTGCCGCATATTGGCTTTAAAGTCTTTTTAAAAAAAGACAATTTTTAAAATATCATACGATTTTGGACGCCAATAGACATGAACAACGCCTAAAATTAGAAACCATTTAAATTTTTCGGGCTATAAAGTGAAAATTTTTCATTACGGAACACGATCCTTTTTATGTAATTTTTGATGTTATTTTTTATACAAATTTTGGGTTGTAATTCGACTATTAATTAACGGATTTTGGGTTTAAAGTAACTTAAGTTAGAAAATTGTATTCGTAAATATACAAAGACAATTTTTAAGAATCCACACGATTTTGGCTACCAATAGACATGAACAACTCCTAAAATTAGAGGTCATTTAAATTTTTCGGGCTATAAAGTGAACATTTGTCGTGTTTTGTGGATTGTAATGCAGTATTGTTGAAATCTTTAAGTTTACGCTAAAAAAAAGTCCTAGCGTTCAGAATTGACGGCAATCGTCTCTGCTTCTTAATTTTCAAAGAAACACCTCCAAAATAATCTTATTTTTCTAATACAATGGCTCTTTAACTGTTAGTTGTGGGTTTTAAAGCCTCATATAAGGTAGTTTCGCTTATAAACGTATTCATTGAGCAAGAAATGAGCCCCGGGCTATAAAGTAAAAATTTGTCGTGTTTTGTGGCTTGTAATGCAGTATTGAGCAAACCACATATATTCTAGATTAAAATTTTTAAGTTTACTCTCAAAGAACTCGACTCAAGACATTCTCAGACCAAAATAATCACATTTTTCTAATATAAAGGCTCTTGAATTGTAAGTTGTGGATCTTAAAACCTCATATAAGGTATTTTTGCTTATAAACGTATGCATCGAGCGAGAAATGAGCCTAATCATTTGCCCTCTTAAAGCACGAAATTGCGCTACGGCAGAATTACGACTTCAAAGAAAGTTTTTATATTTTTAATGTACTATTTAATAAATAAATATTTAAAATTTTTATATAAAATAACAAACTTTAATCAAAATAAATACTGTATAAAACTTTTAAGTTTATGCTAAAAAAAAAGTCCTAGCATTCAGAATTGACGGCAACCATTTCTGCTTCTTAATTTTTAAAAGAAATGCGACCAAAATAATCACATTTTTCTAATACAATGGCACTTTAACTGTTAGTTGTGGCTTTTTGAGCCCCATATAAGGTAATTTTATTTATGCACGCATCCATCGAGCGAGAAATGAGCCTCATATTTTCCCCTCTTAAAACACGAACCATTACTACGACAGAATTACAACTTCAGAGAAAGTTTTTATATTTTTAATGTACTATTTAATAAATAAATATTTAAAATGGCAAATTTTAATTTAAATAAATATTATACAAATTTAAAAATATATATTTTGCAATAGTTAGAAAATAAAGTAGCACTTTCCAAATTACAAAATGAATAATCCAATATAATTTATAAAAAAAAAAAAAATTTATAATATTTTTTTAATTAATTATTTAACATTTTCCTTATAATTTTTTATAGTAATTAGTTAGTATTAGTATCTTAAAACTATAGTAAAAGGGTTGAAAAACAATTTCTTTTTTTAATTTGTATCACAAGTAAAAATGTGTAAATATTAAAAAAGAAGGCAAATATTTTCAACTTTTAAAATTTGCACTTTTAAGAAATTCATAAAATTTGAAGAGTCCTTTTTTATATAAAAAATTAATACTATTTTATTTTTAAAGTAGAATTAACAAATATTTTTTGAAATCTTTCTCTTATCGTAACCACATCTCTGTCTTTCTTGTAACAGTTACCAACAAGGCACAATTATCCTGCCGATTATGTATTCGAATTATTTCAATTTGATAAGTTAGGGACACTAATCCAGTAATCAGATTAAAAAAAATTGATTCCAATATAATTTTCTACCTTTTTCTTTTTTTTTTTGTTGGAAAATCCATCCTTCTCTCTCTATTATTGTCATAACTTAATTTAAGTATCCTTTCTTCTGTTTTTGAATTTATTTTATATACAAGAGAGAGTGTGAAAATAAAATGTGGGAATTCAGGATGTTAAAAATCTCTTTTGTTAAAAGGTGGATTAATTTTTTTTTTTGTAAACCGGAAGAATGAAGTGGTGGTAAAAGTTGAAGTGAGAATATGTGCCATTTAAATAATGTTAATAAAAGCGTTTCCGTTTGAAAAGGTGGGATACACACTCGAAGAGGTGGAAATATCGATAATGGTAGGAATTAATTTTTTTAAACTTTTTGGTTCAAAATAATAGAAAATCAAATTGTTTTTTGAGTTTACTTTTAACTATTATCAAAAATGATTCATCGACTAATTGAAACTTTTTAAAAATATCTTTTAGTTTATTAGCTTAAATTAAATACAATAATTTCACAATTTAAAATTTTATTTTGAGATTCAGTAAGCAATTATTTTTTTTTTTAAGACAAAATAAGATAATTGCATTAGAAAAAAAAACTATTTATCAAATAGATGGAAACGTATTTATTTTTTATATTTTATAAATTAATAAAGATATAAAAGTAAATGGATATATTTGAGGTAATAATTCACAATTAATACCAATTCTTTCGCAACAGAACCAAATCGAAATTGTTGGGTGAAATTATCTCATCGAAATAGCGTCGGCATCTTAAACTCTTAATCAATGATAGATAGTCGTCGACTCATCTTGTGTATGAAGAATGCATGTATAAGAGAATTTTTCTATTAAAAAAAAAAAAAAAAAATTACATACGATATATTGTGGGGGGAAAAAAATAAAATCCACTCTTTGAAAATGATCATTATTTTCACCTTACCAAAGGGCTAGAAAGGTAAATTGTTCAACGAAAGTGGTGTTTACAAAATAGCCAAAACGATCATTAATTAATATTCGATGATGAATTATTATTTTGCTCTTAATTATTTTTCCATTTATAATAAGCTAACCAAATACAAAAAGGCATCAGATACATTTCTATTAAAAAATTCGTATTTGTCTCAGAAAAATCCATAGCAAAACTATTTTCAGAAATGTGTATTTTTCGCAAAAATTTTCAAAGGAAAAAATGTTAATCAATTTTAGAAATTTTATTAAAAACTTTAATAGCAAAGAAAATAGTCATTCTTTTGTATGACATTCAAATTCCAGTAAAATAAAACCAAAAAAAAAAAAAACATTTAAAAACCTATTAAATTTAACTAATCTTGAGTACTCACTCAGAAAAACCTTACAACAGCAACGAAATGAGGGAAATTTTCATTTTTTATAATTTCTCTTTTTTTCTTATTTATCATTTATAAAATTATGTTTAAATATTAAAAGAACATAATTTCAATATTTAGAAAAACATAGATTTAAATAATATTCATAAAAAAATTTATTAGTTACACTTAATTAAATAATTGAAAAAAGAAAAGCTCATGAAAATTTTACTTTTTTTTTTATTATATATAAAAATTAAAATATATTTTTTATTTTATATTAAAGCAGTTTTTCTTTTCAAGTTTATAAAATAGAATTTTTTGTGAGAAAGATACAAAAATCTGTGTAAAAATATTTCCGTCGGCACATTGGAAATTTTTATTCAAATTGCATTCGTTTTTATTAGAAACTTTTAAAGGATTATCCAATTTTCAATTTGAAAAAAGACCTCTGTTATTTCATATTTTTTTATTAAAAATATTATAAATAACAATTTTTGAATAGATTAAAATATGCCATTTTATATTTTGGATTAATTTACTACTAAATAATTTGTTAGAATTGCTAAAATTGTTGCATTTTAAGAGAGATTTAATGGCTGTCAACTAAAAAGGGTGGATACATTATTAAGGATATTTTTTTGTATATGATGCTTTAAAAATTTATAAATAATTATTAAAAAGCTATTGGTTTAGTGAAAAGTATTTGTTTGGCATGTATTTTAGTCTGAAGATGTCATTGGATCGTTATTTTTTGAAAATAAAGAACGAGATATCTTTACTGTATGATAATTGATTTTTTCTTTATCTTAAATTAAAAATATTAATCAGGATCATATGTGGTTTCAACTAAATAGAGCTACAAGCTACAAAACATAATAAATCATAGCTTAATTCGCCAAAAAGTTCTTAGAATGTGTAATTTGTAGATTTGGTGATGTCAGTTCGTCTCCAAGATCGTGCCATTTGACATACGAGTAGTTAGAATTTTTTTGTGATCTTACACAAAAAATCATTTTTTTATATACTTTATGGCCAAATTACAACTAGGAATATTCAAAAAATTATCGTAATCAAAAAGATCGATTGGTAAAAGATTTTTTTCTGATTACTGTTCAACTAATTTTATATTTTTTATATTTAAACATAAAAGTATTATGAAAATCTAAATTTAAAATGTGTTTTATTTAACTTTAGTTTTTAAATTGTAAATTGGAGAACACTTTTGATAGAAATTATAAATAAAATTGTCTTGGCAAAAAAATATTGATACGTTTTAAAAGTGTATCTATTAAGAAGATGTATTGTAGATGGCATATAATCAAATACGAAATAATTGAAGTTTCTGCTATTAAAAGGCATACACTCTTCTGAGAGTTCTGTTAAAGTTTATCGACATTTTTTCAATAAAATACAAAAAACTTTGAAACTTTTTTTTTTTTGAAAAAATCTTTGTAAAATTTGGAAATTTTTGCAAAAAAAAAACAAATCTAAAACTTACCATTACTGCATACACTGTGGCTATCAAGCTGTCCGCTAGAATCACTATCGCTGTCATCATGGGTGCTAGTACGGCCGACATTATTACTGCCGGGCGGCACACTTAAATCCCTTGGTCCCTGTGGCGAGGGCGATCGTACATCATCATCAATATCGCTATGCCGATGGGAATGCATCGCATGGTGATGGCTATGATTATGATTCAGATTCAAATGATGATGATGGTGATGGTATAGCAGACTATTATTGTTATTATTATTATTGTTGTGATTCATGGTGAGATGTCCGTTTTCGTTATTGGCAGCATGTGAGGCTGCATTTGCCGCCGCCGCAGCAGCACTTCCAGCCAGAATATCGGTAATCATAAAACGTGAACGCGGCGGTTGTAGTACCGCCATGGAGCCTCTTTGAACGGGTACTGTCATTGCAGTCGTTGTCACACCGGCAACTGTAACACCACCGCCACCAACTCCGCTAGCACCTGCAACAACGATCCGGCCGCCGCTAGCTGATTCACTAACACCTCCTCCACTAGCAATACCGATGCCGCCGCCACCACCAACTGCACTCTGTAAATCCGATATGGCGTTAATGGTTGACGCCTTAATTAATGGGCTGTCGCCCGGTCTATGCCACTGAAGCACGATTTTGATCGATTATCTATTAACCAAATAACATAAAAACAAAACAAAATTTGTCTTTCTCTTCGTTTTTTTTGTTTTTTTTTTTAAATATCTATAATTTTTATTGCTTTTAAAAATTAACCAAATACACAACTTTCGTACGATATTTCTCTCTTTCTCTTTTCCTGTTCCAATAAAAAGATGATTATAGGTATTTTTTTCTAAATTCAATTTATTGTCCTACTCTTCATCAAATTAAATAGTACATTTTATTATTTGCCCCGTGTAGTACACAAACCTCTACTACTAATTTATGTGACAGAATTTATTTAATAAAGAAAAATAAAATAATTTTCACTCAATAATATTAATAATCGAATTGATGATGAGAAGAAATTTCTATTTTTTCTTTCACTTTTTTATACTTTTATTCAATTATCACGAAAAAACAGCAAACATTTCAATAAAATTATTACAATAATTACGGAAATCCATCGAATACACTTTATAGTTTTATTAAGTATTTTTCTCAATCTATACAATATAACCGAATTATTATTATTATTATTATAATAGTGTATAGAGAAGAGAGAAGGAGAAGAAAAAAAAACAAAAAATATAAATATATTAATATTAATTAATAACCAGGTAAAGGGAAACGGAACAGAAACAAATCACTTTTCCTTGAATAGTTTGAGTATTTTTACGCTTTGTTAATTTTATTTTATTTTAATTATTTTGTTTTAGTTTCATTATTTCTTCTCTTTTTTTTCCTAGTAATAATTATGGTTGATTTTTTTTTCTTCTGTTAAAGCTAGAGAGAAAAAAAATCAACAACAACTCAAAAAAACAAACTATTAATTTCCTAATAATAAGTGGGGCTATGCTCATTACATATTATTTATGATTGTTGTTTTATTTTTTCGTTTCTTTTGGTATATTTTATTAAAATTAGTCTCACACATATTATTTATTATTCGCAATTTATTATTATTATTATTCACAATTTACCTTCAGTTACACCAACAATTCCAACAATTAATATCAAACTGATCGGTCGGAGAGAAAAAAAACAACAACAACCGCAAAAACCCAAATAAATTTTTATATATCCATAATCGTTATTGTGAAAATATGTTATGTTTATTGACTATATTAATTGATGCACACCTAATCCTCAATATTCATATAAGAAATCATGCAAACTATGCGCAACAGTGAATCGATTTTAATGCTCGAATATCCTTAAAAAATGGAATAGTTCATAATTTTCACATATAATATATAATTTTTTTTTGTTTTTGCTCGAATTATGCAACACATGAACCGGAGAGACAAGGATAATCGTTTTATTATCTTTTCTTTCTTGTAGAATGTATGTTTTAACTAGAAAATAGTTGATAAAAATATAATGCTCTTTACTATGCAAAGGATAATAGTACGTGTATCCTTTTTGGCATAGTTTTTTTTTTTTTTTTTGAAAACTCTTTTTATGAAATTTACCAACGTTTCAATATGTGTCACCACTTCAATTGTTTAACAAAATTTCACCTTTAATACTAAAACAAACAAAACAAAAAAAACTTCTTCAATACCTCCTGTTGCACAAGAACTTTTCAATCCATCCTTATTTCTAATATCATCTCAAAACACATGCAAAATTGAAATCAATTTATAGTAAAAAGTTTCTTTTTCATCAATTTTTTCAACAACAACAAAGTTTAACTACATCAAAATAGTTTTTTTTTTTTTTTAAATTATTTTTGTGGTTTTATTATTATTTTTGGGCAGCCCTAAAAATTTTCCAAAATATTTGCACTTGATTTGTGTTGATGGGAACTAAAACAAAAAACGTCTGAAAACGACAAAAACCCCCAACAACCAACCGTATATGTTCGCTGTCAAACCGACACTAAAAACTCGTTGCCGCTGGTTCATAACAATTCCGTGTGTGTGCCTTGCGCGACTACCTTTTCAATCAGCAGCAGCAGCAGTGGTCATGCTTGTGCAAAACAACGACCTCAGCAACTTTCTCGTTCACGCGCACGTTCGACTATGGCTTATACACGGCTGGTTTTCGATCATCTATCGCATTTGTTCGCGTTGCTTTTTGTTCATTTTTCTCTCGCTTACACATAATCCTTCCTTTTTACACCTATATTTACGTTCGGATTGAATGTTGCCATTAATTTGAGAGAATTCATTTGGACCTCATTGAAACGGAGAGTTACTCCTCTTTTTTAAGCAGAACGAAACAGTTTTCCAAAAAATGTTAGTAAAAATATATTTAATCCATATTAACTTTAATCATAATAATTATTTGTTGAAAAAAAATTTTTTTTTTTTAAAAAAATACCCAATATTGACTGAAATGGAGACAAACTAATTATTTACTGACAGAAAAATTTAAATATAGAAATTCTCCTTCATTTTCGTTGTCACGATTTTAGAAAATGCCTTGAGATCCTTGCTTTGAACAAACGTACACAGTGTGAATTGCGGTTCCGTGCAATCGTACGTACGTTCTTAATGCTGTGCATCACATTGTGAACACGAAACTCTCTCTCTTTCTCTCTCAGAAAACCATGGCCAACAAGACTCCATACTGATTCTCAGCTCTCCTATACACCCACAATGCCAATAATCCACACTTAATCAAATCTGAGTCGCCGATTCATAAATTCACTCGGCACGCACGAAACAATCGCGCGCACACCAATTCCAATCGACCGGTTTTATGTTTTTTTTTTCTTCTTTCATTTACGATGCGGGCCTGTGTTTACGGCAATCGAACAGAAAAAGGCCGATCCAATAACAATTTAGCTAAAGTAGCCAATCAGCAGTGTCTCTCCGGATTCGAAATCCTCTCTCACTGAAATGATTAATAGAAACTTCGAACCGACATACTTTATGGCCCGTCCATCTGTTCGTCAGTTTTATCGCGAGAGGGATAGAGACTTTCGAAAATCGACTCTTATTCTCGTTGGGAAGAGTAGGTACACAGTAGATTGTCATCAACTAGCTGAGCACAATTCAATGAAGGCGTGTCCGATCCGAATTGAATTCGAACTTCGAAAAGAGGAAGACACCACTGTCGAAAAGAGATAACCGACTGTCCTAACATATGATTCACGAACGAAACGGTGAAACGAGTAACGTTTTTATCCGTTTATGGAGTCGCCCCATTCCCACTGTTTTTTTTTTGTTTATCACATACTAACAGCATCAACAAACCAAACCTTCTCACCAAACGAAAAAGTAACGACGGATAGATGGGGTCTGGCTCTGCTCTGCTTGCTCATCGTCGATGAACATTCAAATGAACAAATTTACCGTCGTTCATTCAATTGTTCTTTCTCTCGTACACACATTCACCTACCCCACCTTATTCACTCGTGTACCATAAGCGAAATTCTTTTCATCGCACGATTATTTTCCATAACAAACCATTTTATAGTAATTGTTAATTATGAACTCCATTTCTTCACCTCTTACGATGCGACGCGACGGATTATTAACGTATTGTTTAAACATCATCTGTCTCCGATAATTAATTTTCTGTCATTTCCCTTTCAACTAACAAATTAACTAAAATTAACATAATCAAACCGAAAACATATATTATAATTTTTGCTTGGTAACAATTCTATGCGAATATGTCCTTCAGTAAGGACAGAATTTCGTATCGAGCAAATATATTTTCGTCAAAATATATATTTTTTTTGCATAAAAAGAAATTGCAAAAGATTTGACACTTGTTTAACCTCATAAAATAATTAAAAATTAAAAGATTTTTCCAGTAATTAGAAAAATTTTCAAAAACTCGTCTTTAGGAAGAGAATTTTTACATTTTTAAGTGGAATATTTTTGTATTTAATAAAAGGTTTTTTTTTAAGGCTTTCTTGAAGTTCAATTAAGCAAGACTGGGCGCGGTGTTAGTAGTAAGATGATGGGTGACCGCGCCTCCCAGGGTTATAAATAGTCTCCGAATGACGCTTAAAATACACATCTCAGTACTAATACTACTTAAAATGAGAAATGATAAAATCTTAAAAATTTTTTTTGCAAAGAAATTATATACAAATTATATTTAATTTTTAATACAACTTTTATGGCAATTCCGATTATTTTTCAATAATTAAATATGATAAAATTAAAAAAAAACAACAAAAACATTACCTTTTGGCAGCTTTTTTTATGTAAATTCCTATCACATCACATATTTTAATAACAATTTTTTATCATTAATTTTTGTCAAAATTCCAAACTCAAATTGTTTATAATTTTTAAATTTCATTAAATACATTCTAACATCATCAATAAGAATACTTAATATTATGAAAAAGTTTGGTTGTCATTTTAAAAATTTTCTTTTTGCTTTTAAATTTTTTTCTTAAAAAAAAATATCAATGAAGTATTGACTTTTTTTTAAATTTTCAATCAGAATTAATATAATATTATATGTATATAAAAGTAAAGTGAATTATTTTAAATTTTATTATCGAATTTAAGTATAAAAATTGATATTTTCTAATTTTTTTCTCTCAAATAATATTGTAAGAGTGTTTGTTTAAAACTATTATAAAAATTCCTTAAAATCTGTAAATATTTTTTCTACATGCAGAAAAAAAAAGTTCCCTTTGGAAGAAAAACAACTAAACCAAAATATCTTATTTTTGAATTAAAGAATTGAATTATTATTTTGTAATTTTCTTCTCTCAAATTATATTTTCTTCCTCCAAACAATGGTAATATTTTCTAATTATAACAAATACCTGAAAACCTGTAAATACTCATAATGTTCATGCAGAAAAATTATTCCCCTTGAAAGCAACTCTAAATACTATGACAAAATTGAAGCCAATAAACTTTTCCTTCTTTCCAAAAACAAGTCGAAATATTTTTTGTAATTTTTTTTTTTTAAAAAGCATCATCGACAAGGAAATGATTTTATCTTATTTGTGTATCTATCAAAAATGTTATTTTATAAAACATTGTGTAAAAATATAGTAAAAACTAAGCTCTCCCACCCCTTCCCATACAAAAAAAAAAACGAAAAGGAACCCATTCTTTCCCACCCCATAATGGGATGATTTTATTGAACAAAGCAAATCGCATAGAATTTCGATAAGGATGCACTTATGAACGAACGCACGCACACACATATCGCACCGTATATTCAAGCATCATCGTTGATTTCATCTCTTTGAACTCACTTAATGGTGAATTAATCTTGTCGATTGCCATTTTTGTGATTTTCATCATTTTATCTCTTTTGCCCATACCATTGGTATCGATTCATTTCACAGTTGCCATTTCAGCTGCAATAAAATGTTCATTCATCCAAGAACATGCCCGATTATTTCTCTTGTTTGTGGTGTTTGAACACGCACGCCATCCCGCCTGGACGAAATTTTCGATCAGCGTGCGCATACTCCATCTCTTTTTTCCACCGCTGCAACGATACTGTGCCATTTCGAAGACGACGAGTTGGTTTTCTCCAACGGCGGGGGCACACGATGGCTGTATCAATCAACATCCAGCACACGTCGCGTCGCCAATGGTCCTCCGGATTTACGTGGAGTACTCTCCACTTCAGCTCCACATTAAATGTGATATTTAAAAAACGGGCAAACATCGGTCAACAACGCATCCATCTCAGTTCAACTGTTGCAACAATGCTGACTGCATGACGTCCGTAACTGGTGGTAGTAGAGGTAGTAAGTAGGCTGCTTCAGTTTCCGAGTATCTTGGCTCTCCCTCAGCCGTTATGCAGTCAATATTTTTGCTGCGTTTTCCTATATTGCCCTCTTATCTAATCTGAACGGTCTAATCTTTGTCTTTTTCTTTATCTTTTATACGAATATCAATGCTTCTTCTTTTGATTGTTTATTTTCACTTTCATGACACTTTGAAAACGGTGTAAGTGGCGTGGCGTATCGTGGAGTTGGTTGCTGGTTGCCTTCCAATCTATCCTAGCGCATCATAGCGCTGACATTGCGAGATCGATTCGGTTGGAGTTTGTGCCCAAACCTCTAAATTTGGTGCGATTTACCAGCATATGCGATGGTGATGGGTGTGGTGGTTGAGAGTAAATGTCAATTGTAGCTCCGCCTATCAAACAATTGCAAGAAAATTGCTGTAAAATGAGCGCTAAGTTGTGTCTTTGTTTCGGAGCGTCATAGCTCTATCACCGTGTGCGCCGTTGTCGAACTCATCGTTTTGTTCGTTGTTTATTGTCAACCCCCCACGTCCTCCGTTAGTAACCCCTTCACAGATTGGATTATTTGCTGCTCGTTGACTTTGTCTCCTCCATCGCCTTCTTGGGCTGTAGGCAGCACCGACAGCACACCATCCCCAAAATGTATTAACCAGTCTTAACCATTCGAACTCACACACAGATTCCTCTAATGTGTTCGTACTTTGTCTGTCTGTCTGTTTATCCGCCATTCGATGCCCCCCTTTTGTCAGGATCTTTCCGTATCGATTTTTACTTGAAAAAACTTCAGCGACACTAAGTTTTCTTATTACTTTGGAATTATTGAAGCACTTGAAAAGCTTCAAAACAGATGAAAACGAAAATTCCATACGTATACGTTTACATAGAAAAGCGAAAAGTATCTTTGTATTCGGTTCGATTTATTGTATTTTCTGTTATTTGGTGATGAAAGCACTTTTGGAGGACATTTCCACACAACAACGGTATGACACCTCAAGTGCGAAAATATTTTTTTATTTTTGTAATAAATTCCTTTAACCTTTAGATTAAGATACTCCTCTCTCCAGTAATTGAAACACACTCTTTACAAAATGCCACTCAAATATCAACTTTTTAAGGGTCAACCGAATTTACCCTCATCCTCATTTTTATAATCCGGTTGCAGTTATTACTATCAGAATTATTTTATTTAAAATATATTTTCAATTTTTACCTTTTCTTCTATATTTAAGGGTGGTTATTTTTTTGTTGACGTATTTAAAATGGCATTCATCCGATTTGGTATTACTGATTTATGATTGTGACAATTTATTTTAGTAAAGGTGTCGCATTTCATGCAGTCAAAAAAATAATGCAATAACGCAAATGGGGAATATTTGCTTATAAAAGTGTATGTGTTAATCGATTAGGCAATTTTGAAACAGTATTTAAAAATTTTCTATTACAAAAGAAGTCAATTATTCTATCTCTTGTATCCCTTAAACTAAAATGAATATTTTACTTTGGGTTTTCTATAAAATGAATAAAAGATTATGCAATTTATGCTTCGGAAAGTAAAGTTCAAAAAATTATATTGAAAATTCTTATTTTGATTGATTTTGTATTTAAATAAATTGCTTAAAGCTTGCCATATTATACAAAATATAAAATTATTTAATTGAGAATGAAAAAATTATTGTAAAAGTCGATCCTTTTTAAGGTAATTTCTGGTGACGATTTTTTCGCACATTTCGGTTATTAAATCGGTTATTGCTTGACGGATGTTGTCTTTTAAATGCTCTAAGGTCTGTTCACAAAATTATCGCGAATCTCCTTTTTGTCCCCTTCAAAGTAATCTTCATCAGATATTATAAACTTGTGCCAACATTTTTTCCAATCCTCGAAGCGCTTCAAAAAATTATTTTTTGGAATCTTGTTCAGCTCCTCTTTCGATGCCGTTTTTATCTCCCCTCAATCGTAGCGTAACGTTGTCCTTTCATGGGGTTCTTCAGTTTCGGGAACAAGAAAAAATCACAGTGGGCTAGATCTGGGGAATACGGGGGCTGCGGCATTATTAGTGTGTTGTTTTTGGCAAAAAAAATCGCGTACAAGCAACGATGCGTAAGCAGGGGCGTTATCATGGTGCAAAAGCCAATTTTTGTTCTTCCACAAATCCGGGCGTTTCTGGCGGATTGCTTCCCGCAACTTTCGCATAACTTGCAGGTAATATTCCTTATTGACCGTTCTACCCTGTGGCAAGAACTCATGATCTGCAATCGAAGAAAACTGTAAGCAAAACCTTTACATTCGACCGAACTTGGCGCGCTTTTTTCGCTCTTGGCTCGTGCGGCAGGTTCCATTGGGATGATTGAGCTTTGGTTTCCACGTCATAACCATAAGCCCATGATTCGTCACCAGTTATGACCCTCTGGAGCAAATTTGGGTCGTCGCGTACAGAGTCCAAAAGCTCCTTAGCAATGTTAATGCGAGGCTGTTTTTGGTCGAAATTGAGCAATTTTGGTACGAATTTCGCGGATATGTTTAAGTCCTCAGCAACTTCTCTAACGGTGATTCGAAGATTGGCCAATACTATTTTCTTCACTTCATCAATGTTTTCGTCTGTGTTGACGTGCTCGAGCGTCCGGCACGCTTTTCGTCGTTCACATCTCCTCGGCCCTCTAAGAAGATTTTGTACCACCGATAAACGTTGCTTCGGTCCAAGGTAGCTTCACCATATGCCACAGTCAACATTCGGAATGCGTCCGCGCAATTAATTTTGTTTTTTCACTCAAAATTTGATACAGATTCTTTGTTCCATTTTTTGGATTGGGAAAAAATCGAAAAAGAGCCAAAACACGTTCAAGCAAAGCAGCTGTCAAAAACTAACTGGACATTCAAAATGGACGAACACGAGTACCATAGAAAGGGTACCATAGTACCATACAAAAAAGTCTAATAGCGTCAAATAGCATGATTTTGAAGGCCAATTGACACTATTAAATCTAGACATTACGCGCCCCAAGAACTTTTTACGCAGTAAAGCCAAAAATGTTCATGTTGTATGGTTTGTGGAGCTATTTTTATAAAACCCAACAGAGTCTTAGTTAAAATCTTTGAGTTAAGGTTAAAAAAAATTCTAATCTTACGTGTACGATCATAGGGCTCAAAATTTTAGATACCGATCTCTGCTTTCTCAAGTAACTGAGCAGAAGCCATTGTATCCGAAAAAAAATATGTGATTTTTTTTGGGATAAAATATTCTCTATAAAGTTACTTGTACGTTTCAATCCATATATGGTAATTTTACATATTATCGTATTTATAGAGCAGAAAATATACCTCATCACCAAAGGAAAAATGTTCTTTGTGCAAAATCAGCATCCAAATCCTGTTGTTCCAGTACCTAATCAGCGTATTTTCTGCACATTCGATGATTTGCTATAAAAAAATATAAAATATCAAATGCCAATTTTTACCTTACATAAATTTTATCTTAAATAATATATATCTTTAATAGTTCTTTAATAACTAATCTGTACTTTTAAAACCGTAAAATGGATAATCTGAAATTTTTTTTGAAGTCAATCAAAAATGGCTGGTACCATTTGTGTACTGTAAATGTAAATTTTTAAGCTATTTGGCGATAAGTAAAAGACCGCGTACCTTTGTTATTAGCTGGATATGAACTCGAAGCTGACATTTCAATAAAAATTGTATACCGTCCAGAAGTTAGTAAAAAAAAATTTATAATAAATTCTAGAAATCATCAAACTATTTTCAAATCGGCCAAATTGTTCTAAAATGTATTTAAAAAAAAAAAAAACTTAAGCAATTGCTTATTCAAAATCCATTTCCCAAATCAGTAGGTTGATTATTTTAATTAAGCAAAAAAAACAAAAAAAAACATTTTACCTTTAAAAAACACGTTTATTAAAATCTTATCTACTCGCACTTACTTCTATGCAATTAATTTTAATTTATGAATAATATCATAAATAATATTTTTCTTGAATTTATTCAACTTTATGAAAATAATTTATCTATAAAATAGAAAGAAAGAAAAAAATACATACTCCCCATAAAAGACTAAATCATTTCGCCACAAAAGAATAAAAAGCGTCCAATACATCACTTAATATATTATTAAGACGGCTATTCACAGAGAGTACTCTTTTACTCTTATTACCCTTGGACACCTGTTAATTGAATCTACTATAAATCTTGGACTGATTGCACTGTCATCTCCATTACAATCTAAAGCACCACACGCTTCGTTCGTAAAGAATTTCTTCCTGGATAGTTTGCGGTTGCGGAAGGGGTTGGCCCAATGTTTGACGACATCGAATTTACGCTTCGAAAACTTATCTTGTGTTAATCGGAATTTTTAATTTTTTACCGATATCAATCTTTAAAAATGTTTATTTCTATACATTTTAACTTCTTTTGATCTTTTCACCTTTTTGGGAAAAGTTTTTCAAATGGGCGCGCGATTACGATGACATCGTTGTTCGATGTACTATCGTCAAAAATCGCCAAAAAGGAAACCGTAAATATTGAAGTAAATGTTGGGCTTTCCATTCCGAATTGAAGGTGTCATAAAAGCAATTTATTTCGGACGGTTTTTGGTAGAGTGCGTAATTAAATATTTGGTAGAGCTTGATTTTTCGGCTGAGCGAACACACTGTATACACTGTATAGTGACGGTTACCTTATATTGCACTCAACCGAGTTCATTAGTAAAGCTAACTGAACGTTTGTGGTTCAATTGCAGATGGTTTGATTCGAAATGATGATGGTCAGTAAAAAATAGCTAATTTGTTAGAACAAAATTATCATTTGATGACAGTCCGAAAACTTAATATTTATATAATCTTATCCACTATCTTTCCCCCGTACCCCTACTATTTTTTTGGTACTATCATATACTAAAGATCTATTAGATGGGCTAAAAGTCTAACTGATCTGCGCGTAAAAGTTCAGGTCTGACGACGTTTGAATAAAAACGTACAATTTTTGGGTGATACTCGGTCATTATTTTTAATATGATACTAATTACGACACATTTAGTTGTCATTTCGTTTGCTATCGAAATAATTACAAATATCCGGTGGATGGATAATGGCTGCGATGAGTCCACCATCGTATCTGTGCCTATGATCTGGAGTGACTGCTAATGCAGACGAATCCATCGCATCTAAATGCTGCGTGAAAAAAAAAACGGATTACAAAATAGAAAAACGGACGGCAAAATCTGTAAACCGCGTCAAATAGCAAAACGGTGAGCGCCGAAAAAACGCACGTCAAATTGATAGCAACAAACACTGACCGACCGAGCGCACGCACGGTGCGTGGATTGACTTGACTTGTGGTGAAGCGTTCCCGTTTGTTATGATGATTCGTTCCCGTTTTTACAGATCAGAAACAGAGGATCCACCTCCTAATTAGTGGAGATTTTAAGGCTTTAATTTTTTCCATTTCTTCTTTCATTCTTAATGTGTTTTTTTTCTTCTCTTACCTACAATTAATGAATAGTTGGCAATACCGTGCCTAGTTGACCATACCTGCACGTACTATTGACGGTTGGGAAAATGGCAGAAACACTATTTCCTGTCCATTAATTTGCTCGAAATTTCAGTTTTAAATTTATTTTATTTTATTACCTATTTTTCATTTGTATTTTTTTTATGCGGTGGAGGGGTGAAGGGGTGTTTGAATTTCGTAGTAGAATATTTTTAGGCTATCGTGTGACACTTTGTCTTATGTTTCAACGATCACAACACTATTAAATTAGCTTCTATAATAGCTTTCTCTCTTTTATTACTCTTTTTGGAGTAATTACCATTTTCTATAAAGCCTTAACTATTATAGTTAGTATTTTTTTCCCCTAATTTTTACTTTGCTTTATAAATTACCTTCTCTACTATCGGCTTTGTTTATTTCACCATCAGTTATAATTGACTGTCCATTAATATTTGAATTATATGGTTTTTTTTTTTAATATATCAAAGAATTAACTAATTTTAATAAAATTGTCACTTATATTACATATTTCACTTAATAATTATTAATATTTTGTAAAAAAAAAAATATTAAAGCTTTTTTATTTTTTCACAATTTTTTTGTGTGTGTTTTTTTTTTTGTATTGTATTTTGTTCAAGCTTTATTGTTACTCTTCCATTAAACGTGAATGCAGAGAGAATTGGTTTCGCTCTAAAAAATATTCATTAGCAAATTTGAATTTATTCAATTTGGAAACTTTTTTATTCAGTAATTGGACAACTTTATTGAGTGAATGATAATATTAAAACAAAAACCAACAAAAAAAAAGAAATGAATAAAAATATAAAAAACAACAACACCGAAACCAAATTATAAAAGTAAAAATAGAGACAATAAAAGGAAACAAAACCTAAAAATTCTAGTAAAAATTTTGTAATTGATACACTTTTGGAAAAAATAGGTAAATTCATTGATTTGTAAATTTAGCATATTTTTTTTTATATAAAAATATTTATAGGTATTGTTATTAATATTCTCATCAGGACAAAAAAAGGAGGTCTTGAATTGTTTGGTTAGGATTTTTTGACGATAGTCAACTAATTGTGGAACGTATTTGCAAAGGATAAGAAATTAAAAATTTTTTTTGACAAAAAGGAAATTCTATTTTGAAAATAATGAACAAGGATATTGTTTTATGTACGAAAGAAAGAAGCATCAACAATACACAAGGACCTGGACTCACTACGGATATGTACAATATTATCCAATAAGTAGTTCAAAAAGTAAATTTTATGGAAAAATACTAAAAATTTAGATTTGAATTAATTATTATATTAATTCTATTAAATAAGTTCTGCCATATTATATCAAATTAAATAATATTCAAATAATTGCCAAAAAACTCAATCTCTTTTAGGTAATTTTTGATGACCTTTTCGCACATTTCTTGCTTTAATTCGGCCATTACTTGATGGATATTAATTTTTAAATGCTCTAAAATTTAAAGATTACCTGTTTAAATATAATTTTTTCTATTGGATTATGAGAAAAATTCAAGTTTACGTTTGCATGCATCCATCGAGCTTGGGATGTACCTCATTCCTGTAGAAAAATTTGTTCCAAAAAATGCGAGCGACGTCAGCAACACCACATTTGTAGAAAGTTCTTGCACTTTTGATGTAGTGTTTAATAGCAAATTAATTTATAATATAAGATGCCAAATTCTGATCTCAATAAATCTAATTATTATTTACATTTATTTGAAGCAATTACCACATAACAGTATTATACTTTCTAAGTTACAAAATGGATATCATTAAATTTTTTTGCTCTATTAAAAAGATGACATTTTTTTCTTATAAATATGCTTATTTGTTTTCTTTTTCCTATAAAAAACTAGTATTTTTATTATTATCTTTAAAATAAATATTAATTAAATTATAACCAAAATATTGGTTTGGTATTTTGTCAATTTGTAAAATACTCAATTGTGAAAGTTTTGCAAATAAAGTTGAAAATTTCGCATAAAATCTATGGTAACAGTGAACATTTGGAAATTTAAGTCGAAATCATTATTTTTATTTAGAAATTACTTTAATAGTGAACAGAAAAATTAAATTGGCAAGTAAAGTGCAATACTATCGCATGGAGAACTCGAAAAAAACACCATAAGAAATAGTAGTAAACGCAATAATAATAATAATAATAATAATAATGAATCCGACTTTCAGGTGTAAAAAATCGATTAAAACAGTATAAAAATAATATTGGGAACATGAAAAATAGCGAATAGCTTACAATTTAGGGGACTCTTCGATGATACTTTTTTTTTGGTGAATTTGATGGATTACGAAAGGCAATAATTTGTCCACACTGTGACCACTTTACGTACTTAACCGTTAAGCATGAAAAATAAATAAGCATGGAATCGTTGAACCACTGAAGAAATCACCAAAAATAAAAACACTTTGTTTTCATCACTGAAAAAATAATAACTTAAAATTAAAGTGAAAATAAGCAAACATTTTAATTCAATATTGATACCAAAAGCACTTTTTGGGAGACTTTTACTTTTTTTATTCTTCATTAAAATAAAAACAAAAATTTTAAACCCGTTCCAACCTTTTTCCAGTCAGCACCTTTGGAGGACATTTATTTTTTTTATTTCTTATTAAAACGAAATCAAAAAATTTTAGAATTTCCAGCCTTTTTCCAGTTAGCACTTTTAGAGGACTTTTGTTTTTTTTATTTCTTATTAAAACGAAATCAAAAAAAATTCAGATTTTCCAGCCAATTTCCAGTCAGCATTTTTGGAAGACTTTTCCTTTTTTATTCTTCGTTAAAACCAAATCAAAAATCTTCAATACTTTCCAACCTTTAATTAATCAACACTTTTAAGAGACTTTTTTTTATTCCTCATTAAAAAAAATCAAAAGTTTTCAACCCGTTCCAGCCATTTTCCAGTAAGCACTTTTAGAGGACTTTTGTTTCTTTTATTTCTTATTAAAACGAAATCAAAATTTTTTAGAGTTTCCAGCCTATTTCCAGTCAGCACTTTTGTGGGCCTTTTTTTATTTCTTATTATTTAAAAGGAAATCAAAAATTTTCACTGCTTCCAGCCATTTTCCAGTTAGCACTTTTGGAGAACTTTTGTTATTTTTATTTCTTATTAAAAGAAAAGCAAAAAAATTCTACAATTTCTAGCCTATTTCCAGTGCATTTTTTTAATTATTTCTAGGCTTTTTCCAGTCAGCAAATTTGGAGGACTGCGGTTTTTTTTAATTCTTATTAAAAAGAAATCAAAAATTTTCAAACCTTTCGGCCATTTTTCCAGTCAGCACTTTTGGTGAATTTTTCTTTTTATTTCTCATCAAACCGAAATGAAAAATTTCTGCAATTTCCAGCCTTTTTCCAGTCAGCACTTTTAGAAAAAAATTCTTTTTTTTATTTATTATTATGACGAAATCAAAAAAATTATACAATTTCTAACCTATTGCCGCCAGTCAGCACTTTTAAAAGACTTTTGGTTTTTTTATTTCTCATCAAAATGACCAAAAAAATTTCCACAGTTTCCATCCAGCGTTTCCAGCCTATTTCCAGTCAGCACTTTTGGAGAATTTTTATTTTTCTATTCTTCTTCAAAAGGAAATAAAATCTGTTTAATTCTTTGCAGCCTTTTTCCAGTCAGCACTTTTGGAGGACTTTTGGTTTATTTATATCTCATCAGAATGACAACAAAAATGTCCACAGTTTCCTGTCTTTTCCCAGTCAGCACTTTTGGAGGACATTTGCTTTTTTTATTTCTTATTAAAAGGAAATCCAAATTTTCAAACTTCTCGAGCATTTTTCCAGTCAACACTTTCGGTAGATTTTTCTTTTTTATTTTTCATCAAAACGAAATCAAAAATTTCTTCAGTTTCCAGGTTAATTTCAGTCAGCACTTTTGGATGATTTTTCTTTTTTATTTCTTATCACGACGAAATCAAAAATTTCTATAATTTCTAGCCTATTTCCAGTCAGCACTTTTGGAAGATTGTTCCTTTTTTATTCTTCATTAAAAGGAAATACGTTTTTTTTAAATTTTTTCCACACTTTTTTTAGTCAGCACTTTTAGGGGATTTTTCTTTTTATTTCTCATCAAAACGAAATCAAAAATTTCCACAGTTGCTAGCCTAATTCCAGTCAGCACTTTTGGAAGATTTTCCTTTTTTATTTCTTATTACGAAGAAATCAAAAAATTTCTACAATTTCTAACCTATTTCCAGTCAGCGCTTTTGGAAGATTGTTCCTTTTTTAATCTTCATTAAAAGGAAATACGTTTTTTTTAATTTTTTCCACACTTTTTCAGTCAGCATTTTTGGGGGATTTTTCTTTTTTATTCCTCATCAAAACGAAATCAAAAATTTCCACAGTTTCCAGCCTAATTCCAGGAAGATTTTTCTTTGTTATTTCTTATTACGACGAAATCAAAAAATTTCTACAATTTCTAACCTATTGCCGCCAGTCAGCACTTTTGAAGGACTTTTTTGCATTTTGGAAGGACTCCTAATTTGTTTTTCTTAGAACCAAATCAAAAAATTTTAAAACTTTTAATAATCAGCACTTTTGGAGAATTTTTTTTACATTCCTTTCAAAATGTAATCAAATATTTTCAAGCCTTTCCAGCTTATTTCCAATTAGCGGTAAAAAGATATCCAATATTTTTTTGTTGCTTTTTTATCAAATAAATAATTTTAAAAGGGGTAGAAAATAACTATAAAAAAAAATTTATATAAATCAAAGACGACCTTAATAAGCAATTAATAAAATACGCAATGAATCTCTTTTGAAGTTGGTAAATTTTTAAATTGTAAATCGTAGACCATCCATCACTTAATATGAAACCGTTTTAAAAAGTTGACAGAATCAAATTTATACAATTTCTTTTTTAATTATTTTTTAATTTTTTTCATAGTAAAAATTTGCTTTTATCCAAAATGAATATTTCACCTTTGATTATGTAGAGCAATCGCGGTGGAGAGATTGTGAACGAAAGAGCGAGAGAGGAAGGGACGACCAGTCCGTAATATTTGTTTGTGTTTCGTTAATGAACAACTTTTAATATTAACGAATAAAGCTAAATGACAAATAAAAGGATTCAGCGCCTATAATATCTGGAAAATATTAAAATAACCCCAAAAAAATAAGTTTCGATGTACGAAGCCTTATTATTATTGTTACGGAGTGGACTTTTCTATGGTTGCCCAGACTACGATCGCAATAATTACAATCAGAATTCATTTCATATCAGAAAGGATAAAGGGTCTTCCCCTTGCAAAAGTACAGAAAGTTTACTCAAAAAATAAAAACTCAAACGAAAGAGCAATAAATAATGAAGAAAAAAAACCGATTAAATCGAATAAATTGGAAAGAAAGGAATTTTTTTTTATTTTTTGTGAACAGTCCATGGAAGACAAATTGGTCCCGGCCGATGTCATCAGATAATATGCGTCTCCATTAACTCGAGCTAAAGAAGAATAATTACCACCCTCCCATCTGTGGAATACTCGTAGCGCTATGACAGGGAACGAAGGGGTTCCGTTCACGTTACTCCACAACGTCAACTTAATTAAAACTCAAAAAATATTCAAATTACCGCAAAACTTTTTTAATGTCATCGTCGGGCGATGTTGTTGTACCGTCGATGATGACCACGGATTGTACGTCGGCGATTGCGATGGCGATGCTGAAAGAATTCGAATTGAATTTTCACCTATTACCGACTTGATACTCATTTTAAAAGTTATTCCCCAATATTCGGGGTATTTTTTTGGAATAACGGATTGTGTTATATCGAAAATTTGTTTAAAAGACGATTAAAAATATTGACGAAAAATTAAGTATTCAACGGAGAAGCTATTTTTTTCTAAATAAATTTCATATTTTTTATTGAATCATTTTTTTTGGTATGATTACTATAAAAGTTATTTGCACAAAAGTGGAAATGTAAAGTACCATCCCTTAATTTATATAAAAATTATTATTAATTGCAAAAAAAACGGACTTTTGTCTATCATGGTTCGCGAATGTATTCTCAAAAGTTACCGTGCCAACTTTTATCATAAGGCAAACACTTTCTACAAATGATCACTTTTCGTGCTTTAAGGAACAAATATTTTCTTTAGAGATTAGGATACCCCAATAAGGAAAATTGGCATATATGGATTTAAAAAACTTATAAATGACTATGAATAAGCCATTGTATCCCGAAGGTGTCAATTGGCTTGCAATTTCTTTGAAAAGGAACCAGTAGAGACGGTTACCATCGATTCTGAGCACTATTACCGCGTGATAACCGATTTTTTTCAGCCTAAACTTAAATATTTTAGTTCTGGCTTATGTTATTTTAACAAGCTAGTACCACAAGCCAAACAACGTCTGCTAATGGCCAAATTACATCCCGAAATGTGCGAAGAAAACCATCAAAAATTACCCCAAAAAGATCGAGTTCTGCCAGAAGTCTTATAAAAATATATATTTTATAAAATGACAAAATTTTAATAATACAACAAATTAAAATGTTTACCAAAATCTAAATTAAAAACCTATTTTATTAAATAATACTTTCCTAACCATAAATTGAATAATACTTTAAGATATGAAAAGTATAAATTTTTAACAAATAATAATTTTTCAAATGTGATCTTTAGAAAAATATGTCCACCTTCCATCCGGTAAATGTCAATTCATTCATTTTGGTAATAATCTATGGCCTTGAAGTGATTAAAATTTTGACAAAATCCCATTCACATACGCTCGATTTAAAGAACAGAACCGGCGATTTAAAAAAAATTCAAATCAAAAATAAAATATTATTAAAATGTTGAAAATAAAAAATTTCAACTAAAGAATTATAATGAACAGAGAATGTATTAAAACTTGAGTTGCTCTTTGAAATGCTATAGCGTTCATAATCGCATTACAACCGAATCCGTTCTTAGAGTCCACTTAATCTCTTCATTTAGGGTTCATTTGACATCTGACACCCCCTCTTTAATAATAAATGTCACGAAATCAGTACCAGTTTAAAAACTTATCTAAAAACAAAATACGTTTACACTGTGGAATCGTGGTCATCATAAACTGAATATACTTTTTAAATAAACCTATTCGGAAGAGCAACATTTTTTTGTCCTTTTCGTATCGACGATTAATCGAAAATAATCCCTGTGGGCTAGGAGCACTAAATTTTATAAGGTATAGTAACTGGAGTATATCTACCTATCGATATACGTATCACTGTCATCAGCTGTTATTCTATTCGTACAAAATCGAAGGGGTCTTCCTCTATCAAAATCCCACTTGTTAAGGATATCAAACACTCACTCATACTTCTACCCTCCATTCTGAACATATTTTGATTGGAATTTCAGATAGCATTCAACAATAAAAAGCGCATATGCTCAATAACAAATCGGGTTTTATTTTCAAGTTTTCAGCTCACAACAAATCGCTACGGTTAGAAAATATTTGATTCTATTTTAAAATGTTCGAAAATGTTCACACGTAAACAAAATAATGTTAAAGCACTTATACATGGTATTTGTTCATTAAAATTACTCTATAAATTTGATTTAAGGGAACATGTTCCGTAATAATTTGCGATTAACATTTTCAGAAATATTTTCAATAAACATTTTCAAAAAAAAAATTATATAAATTATCAATAAAATTTTTCCAGTAACAAAGATTCTGATTTAATTTAAAGTGAACGTTTTTTCAAAAATACATATTTCCATTGAATACATTTCCAGGAAAAATATATTCAGGCAAAAAATTTTCATTAGAAATGATTCCAACAAAAATTGTATAAAAATTCTATCAGCACAAATTTTCAGTAAAAAAATTTCAGTAAACAGTTTTTCACTAAAAATTTATTATTTAAAATATTTTCAGTAAAAAAATTGTTCACTAAAATTTGTTTTTTTCAGTAAACATTTTTTCAGTTAAATTTTTTCAGTAAACATTTCTTCAGTAAACATTTTTTCAGCAAAAATTTTTTCAGTACACAGTTTTTTAGTAAATATTTTGCCAGTGAACATTTTTTCAGTAAATATTTTTTAAGTGAACTTTTTTCAGTAAACTTTTTTTCAGTAACCATTTTTTCAGTAAATATTTTTGCAGTAAACATTTTTTCAGTAAACATTTTTTCAGTGACCATTTTTTCAGTAAATATTTTTTCAGTAAAAATTTTTTCAGTAAACATCTTTTCAGTAAACATTTTTTCAGTACAAAATTTTTCAGCAAACATTTTTTTTGTAAATTTTTTTTGAGTAAACATTTCTTCAGCGATCATTTTTCAGTAAACATTTTTTTAGTAACCAATTTTTCAGTAAACAGTTTTTTAGTAAATATTTTTCCAGTGAACATTTTTTCAGTAAAAATTTTTTAAGTAAACATTTTTTCACTACAAAAAATTTTTCAGTAAAAATTTTTTTAGTCAACATTTTTTGAGAACACATTTTTTCAGCGATCATTTTACAGCAAACATTTTGTCAGTAAACAGTTTTCCAGTAAACGTTTTTTTAAGTACACATTTTTTCAGCAAAAATTTTTTCAGTACACAGTTTTTTAGTAAATATTTTGCCAGTGAACATTTTTTCAATAAATATTTTTTAAGTGAACATTTTTCAGTAAACATTTTTTCCGTAACCATTTTTTCAGTAACCATTTTTTTAGTAACCATTTTTTCAGTAAACAGTTTTTTAGTAAATATTTTACCAGTGAACATTTTTTCAGTAAATATTTTTCAAGTGAACATTTTTCAGTAAACTTTTTATCAGTAACCATTTTTTCAGTAAATATTTTTTCAGTAAACATTTTTTCAGTAAACATCTTTTCAGTAAACATTTTTTCAGTAAACATTTTTTTAGTAACCATTTTTTCAGTAAACAGTTTTTTAGTAAATATTTTGCCAGTGAACATTTTTTCAGTAAAAATTTTTTAAGTAAACATATTTTCACTACAAAAAATTTTTCAGTAAAATTTTTTTTAGTAAACATTTTTTGAGAACACATTTTTTCAGCGATCATTTTTCAGTAAACATTTTGTCAGTAAACATTTTTCCAGTAAACGTTTTTTTAAGTACACATTTTTTCAGTAAATATTTTTTAGTAAACATTTTTCCAGTAAAAAAATTGTTTAGTAAAAATTGTTTCAACAAAAAAAACTGAAACAGCAAAAATTATTTCAGTAAAAATTTATTCAGTAAAAACATTTTTTAGTAAAAATTATTTCAGCAAAAATTATTTCAGTAGACATTATTTCAGTCAAAACTTTTTCAGTAAACAATTTTTCAGTGTAAATTCTTTCAATTAAAATTTTTTGCAGCAAAAAAATTCTTTCAGTAAAACTTTTCACAGTAAATTGGTAAACATAAAAAATAATCTCTTCCATAAACGCATTAGAACCATCCCATACTTGAAGAGGGATGAATTGTGGAATATTAGCTGGCATGGTAAATATATCCCAAATATTTTTATATTAAATACAAATACTTTGAAATGTTCCCTTTGCATTTTTAAATAAATAAAAGTACATGAAATTACCAGTATATTAATATTAACAGGATAATAATAATAATAAAAGAACGTAGAAATGGTTTTTGAAATACGAAGAAGAAGACGAGAATTTATAAAGAAACTTTACTCAATTTAAATAAATAAATAAAATAAGCATGTCGTTTTGATAAGATTGCCCTTAATATACAATATCAAACAGCTGCACTCCTCCCCTCAGCCAGGAGCAGTCACCCAATATCAGTGGACAAGAACAGTTCAGAGAAATTCAAATAAGCGAAAAGAGCGTAAATAGAAGAAATTTGTGCTCATTTGAAAATCTGTTGGACGAAATAAATGATAAATAAGTTGCCCTCTAATGGTGTTGCTTTACTAAATTATCATAATTGGCCCTCATAATGTCATAACGACCTCATCGTTCCATCTTCGGATTGTCAAACGGCTTGTCGAGCGGAGGGTCGGGCGTGGAGTTCGGTTCGGGATGAGTGTGAGTTTGGCGACACCAAAACGAGCTAATACACACGTAAACACGTAGAATTATTTATGAGCATTATTCGCTTTGACACTTTAAAAGCGAAACGGTAGTTGGAATCTTTTTACACGTAACACCCTCGAATCGCCTTTCATTTCCATAAGCCACCGTGGGACCCTATCGTGGGACTTATGAATACGTATCCAAAAGGAGGGTGCGACTACACTTTATAGAGGCGCACTCACACGTATGTGTAATGGGATGAGAAGTGGATGGTCTTATTTAGACTTAATAGTCATCAGCGATCTCCTCAGTAGGAACTCCTCCACTACCCCACCCCCCGACCAACCTTTATAAGTCCATTTCTAACTTCTAAAGCCATCGTTTCAATCGTTAGCTTTTCGTTGATTTTTCCTGGCTTCCTCCTCTAAACATTTCGGCTTTTTCCGTGTGCATCCCTGAAATTACTTTCGTTCTCTGAGTGGGTAGTAGTACCAAATAGACTCGGCTAAATATCTCCTCCTCTTTTGTGGACGGATCTGAGCCACCCTCTCGATTTTAAAACCACTTAACACATTCAGGCTAAGTGCGAGCATTTGGCATTCTTAATCGTGAGAGCCGGAAAACATTTGCTCGAGTACGTCTACCCAATTTTGGGTTGAGCGCTCTGCCTCGCCAGAAGGACGACCAATGTCGGAAAACACAACGCACCCCTTTCGTCCTTCTCTAAATCCATTTGCATGTGCAAATGTTGGTGCTTTGTTACCTGTTAGCACGGTTTATTTAGACACAAATTGACGCGGCAGTCACTTAAAATATTTACTCGTCTAATTGGAGTTCAAGTTGCTGCCTTTGCCGAGAAGGGCGGACGACCCCAACTCCAAAAAAAGTTGGAGTCGAAGTGCTGGTGTGTATTCCGTCGGGCAGCCATACTCCTATTCCGAGCTCATCCTAAATAATTGTCATAAAACACACACGATGAAAGCATCATTTCGATATTTTTTTATTTCTTTTCTCCACAGCAGAATAGGAATAGGCACAACTGATGCTATTATTATGGGGATTAGGAACAGGAATAGGAATAGGTGTTCTTTGCATGGTAGAAGGGTACGAAAGAAGAGGGTTAATTTTAACGCCATTTTCGTTTTTAATCTCATATAAGCACTGCAGGAAGGTGAAATGACGAGCGCGTATTTTGAGATTCTGGTTTGCATGTAGCCTAAGCACGACCCATCAGGGTGACCCTTGCAGTAACAGTAACTCCGGGTAGGTCGGGAGGATGACAAACATAAGCGTGAGTATCAACATAAAAGTGCTAATAACATTTTCCGATTCTGATTATGATGCCAGTAAAATTTCTATATTCCGTCTTTGTTCTTGTATTGAGAGAGTCGTGTATGCGGATGGATTTACCCGAACCCGCATGTTGGAGGGAGTCGATTTCGTTGGGGATGTTTGTGGGTCTGCAAATTTATGCTGATTGCGATTCGCTCTTTTTGAATATTTAAGCACATAACCATAACACGGATCGGGTCGTACGTGCACTGCGGGTAAGGATGGTTGGTTGGTTGGCTTGGATTCGTCGGCAGGGATTCGTCGACAGGAATTCGTCTACCAATTAATGGTTTGTTGTTGCTATACTTTTACTCCAAATAATCTAAAATTGTTACGTGTTTACATATCAAATGATATTCATTCTCAGATTGTTAATTTTTTCTTATAAATCTTCCTAATTGCATCCTTTTTTATGCTGATTTTATATGAAAATGAAAATATTACCAAAAAAGATCTTTTTTTCTATTAAGTAGTAAAATTATTCTTAATAAGCATTAAAAACTCTATTAGAAAAAGGATGAATAATAATTTTGTTATAGTTTTATTCAGTTTAGTGACTATTAAATCAAATAACAATAAATATGCACTTATGTAAATAAGCATGCATTTGTGCATTTTTTTCCCTAAATATAAAAATTTGTTTGCCATTAAAAAAAATTCTTTGACGAACATTTTTTAACAAATCAAAAATAGATTTTTCAAGTAAAATTTTTTCACTAAAAATTTTTTCAGTAAAACTTTGTTTTTAAATAAAATATTTTTTAAGCGAAGCCATTTTCTTAGTAAACATTTTTTTTTGCAAAACTTTTATTCCGATACTTTTTTTAGTAAACATTTTACCAGTTAAAATTCTTTAGTAAAGCAATTTTTTTATATTAAATATATTTTCAACATTCTTTAGGACAATTTTTTTTTATAGAAAGTTCTTTCAGTAAAAAATGTTTCAGTAAATTTGTTTAGTAAAAAAAAATTGTTTTTCGCAACAAAATTTTTACATAACAATTTCTTAGTTAAATTTCTTACCGCAGAAAATTTTTCAGTAAACATTTCTTCAGTTAACAATTTTCAGTAAAAAAAAACTTTGGTAAGCATTTTTTGGTAACCCTAAATTTAGTAAATAATTTTTAGTCAAAATTTCTTCAATAAAATTTCTTTGTAAATATTTTTTACCGCAGAAAAGTTTTCAATTAATATTGTTTTTATAATAGAAGACAATTTTTCATTAAATATATTTTGGTAAAATATATTTTGGTTTGTCTGTAAACCTTTTTTAATAAACAATTTTTTTATCAAAACAGTTTTCAGTAATATTTTTTTAGTAAATATTTTAGTGTTTTTTTAATAAAAATTTCTTCAGTAAAAATTTTCTCCGTATTTTTTCGGTTGACATTTTTTTCTGTAAAATTTTTCTAACAGAAGTTTTTAAGGATAAATTTCATTACAAACTTTTTAGTCAAAACATCTTTAGTGAAAATTGTTTTTAAATTTTTTAGCAAATATTTCTTTAGTAAAAATTTTTCCATTTAACTATTTTGCGGTAAACATTTTTTCAGTAAATATTTTTTCTGTAATATTTTTGAGAAAAAATATCATTTTCCATTTTTAAGTAAACATATTTCTGTTAACACATTTTTAACTCAAAATTTTTTACGGCAGAAATTTTTGAAGGGAAAAATTCTGTTTTGGATTTTTTTGTAATATTTTTTCAGTAAAATTTTTTCAGCAAACATTTTTCTGTAAACATTTTTATGGTAAAATTTTCTTTAGTAAAATTTTTCTAGGAGAAGTTTTTTAAGTGAAATTTTTTTATTTTAGGTTTTTTGGTAAATATTTTTTTATTAAAAATTTGTTTAGTTAATATTTTCTCATTATTTATTTTTATAAATAACATTTTCTCAGTGAAAAAATTTTCGTACAAATTTTTCTGTTAAAATTATTTTGGTTGAAAATTTTCAAGTAAAAATTATTTTGGCTGAAATATTTTCACTAAAATTTTTTTCAGTAAACATTTATCAGTAAAAGTGCTTTCAGTAAAAATTTATCAGGTAAAAACCTTCTCAGTAAGCATTTTTGATTGTAGAAATTTTCTAAGTAAACATTTTCGGGTCAGCATTTTTTGGTAACTCTAAATTTAGTAAATAATTTTTAGTCAAAATTTCTTCAATAAAATTTTTTTGTAAATATTTTTTACCGCAGAAAATTTTTCAATTAATATTGTTTTTATAATAGAAGAAAATTTTTCAGTAAACATATTTTGGTAAAATATATTTTGGTTTGTCTGTAAACCTTTTTTAGTAAACAAAATTTCAGTTAATTTCTTTTACCATTTTTGAGTTAATATATTTCTGTGAAAAGTTTTTCAGTAAAATTGTTTACCGCAGAAATTTTTCCAGTAAAATTTTTGAAGGGAAAATTTGTATTATATATTTTGAAAATATTTTTTTAGTAAAATGTTTTAAGGAAACATATTTTCGGTAAACATTTCCTCAGCATAATATTGTTCGAAGCAATTTTTCAGTACCAATTTTATTTTTATGAAACATTTTTTAAGAAAAATCTTCTTTTTTTTTGTAAACATTTTTTCGGTAAACATTTTATCAGTAAAACTTTTATTAGTAAAAAATTTTACAGTAACCAAATAGACTCGGCTAAATATCTCCTCCTCTTTTGTGGACGGATCTGAGCCACCCTCCCGAATTTTTTTTGGTAAATATTTTCAGTTTTTTAATAAAAATTTTTCTGTAAACATTTTTTCGGTAAACTTTTTTTTTGTCAAATTTTTCTAACAGAAGTTTTTTAAGAAATTCATTTTCCATTTTTAAGTAAATATATTTCTGTTAACACATTTTTAACTCAAAATTTTTTATGGCAGAAATTTTTGAAGGGAAAAATTCTGTTTTCGATTTTTTTGTAAATTTTTTTTGCAGTAAAATTTTTTCAGTAAACATTTTTCTGTAAACATTTTTATGGAAAAATTTTCTTTAGTATTTTCTCAGTAAACATAACATTTTCGGGTAAATATTTTTTCTGTAAACATTTTTTTCTGTAAACTTTTTACTGAAAATTTTTTAGTCAATGTTTCTTTATTCAAAATTATTTTTTTAAAAAAGGGATAATTTTTTTGAGAAAAATTTTCTATTTTAGAATTTTTGGTAAATATTTTTTTAGTAAAAATTTTTTCAGTTAATATTTTCTCATTGTTAATTTTTGTAAAAAAACATTTTCTCAGCGAAAATATCATCGTACAAATTTTTCAGACAAAAATTTTTTGGTCAAAACTTTTCAAGCAGAAATTTTTTTGGCTGAAATATTTTTACTAAAATTTTTTTCATAAACAATTTTCAATAAAAGTTTCTTCAGTGAACACTTCTCTAGTAAAAACCATTTCAGTAAACGTTTTTTACTGATTAAATTTTCTCTATAAAAATATGTGAATATAATTTTGTTCACAGCAAATAAAGTTTTGTTTGAAAATGTTGCGGAAAAATATTGTCAATCAATAAAATGGAGCATTTTGTTAAGGTTTCAGAAATATTTTGTCAACGATATGCATGATGCTTGATGTAAAATCGCAATTATCAAATGATTACCTCTCTCATACATGAAATGTGTTAAATCGACAATGTTCCTTTGATAGAATGAATTTAATGCGCACACGAAACACAAATAATATAAATGTATGGATTTATGGAATAGACAAGACACAAAAATGTCTGTTGTATTTGTTAAATTCGCATGTTGAATGGCTGTTAACGCATTCAATTAAAAACCAACGACAACATAATGCACTTATCAGCTACAAGTTGCAATCGGAATTGCACGTTATCCAGATCGAAATTGTGCAGCTCACGACCATATGGACAAGTACTATTGCCATTTCTAATGATTATAAATAATCATCAGTATTAGCGGGATCATTATTTTTATTACTATTATTATGATTATTAAATACATTAGTAAGCAAATTATCCTTTACGTGAACGATATCGTTTTGCGGATCGGAGCAGAACAATACAGAATAGAGTGAAGAGACCGTTTCGGAATATGGGGACCCAACAGTCCAGACAATAGCGAATTAGAATTAAAATTGCGTCAGAAACGATTATAAAAAGTGTTCAACGAGCGTAACCGCTTTTACTGGCATTTATTTGCATTATTATTCTGTGTGCATCGAACACGGAAACGCAGCTAAACTGTCAAATGCACTTTAGCCATAAAGACGCCAAAACGAGCGGCTGGTGGAAACACATATATTCCCCCCCCCCCCCCCCTTTTCATAGTTTTTACGTATATTTATTACTTTTAACAAGTGGACCAGTACTAGTTACTTTGGGGACTACTATTTGCTGATACCAAACCGAATGTCCTCCTACTATGGGTTGCCATACATCGATTATATGAAATTTATTCATAAATGTTTGAAAATGTTAATTTTTCAAAGATTACATTTAAAAAATTTCTAAACTACGAGGCTAATATATCGTTTAGTTATGAATTTTTAATTGCTCTTACGTGTCATCATGAAACCAATACTAACATTAGTCGAACCTATTTCTTAGTAGTTTTGCCTAAGTTTATGGACATTTTTTTTTCCTGTTTGTATTAAACATTGTGCATTCACGTTTTGTAATTGCATTTTCTTCTCGAATAAATCATGAAAATAATTTTGCATCCAATTACAGACACGTTCATATGTGCACATAAAGTCATTTAGAAAAGGATTTTGTTTTAATAAAATGATAATAATTTAAAAATATAATAAAATTATTAAATTTATGATTTTTTTTATTAAATTTTTCAAAACATTTTTTACATAGAAAAAAATTGCTTTTAGGCACTCCAGGAGATTCAAGAGATTACTACCGTCTACATATTGTGTCATTATAAGTTCATATCATTGCCAAGGTCATTTCCAACTAGCAGTTAATACGGAATTCAAAGAAATAAGGTATATCCTTTTTTAGCTGGAGTCTCACAGGGTAATATTCTTTGTCCCATTTAATAAAATATTTATACTCAAAATATCTCCTCTGATTCTAGGACTGTCATTGCTACTTAAGCAGATAATATGGTTACATCTACTACCCACACACATCCTGATCGTAAATTAACAGAAAAGTGTTCATATTACTTTTACTCTTTGCTAAGCGGCATCTTTTAGAGGTTTATAGAAGTAACGAGACTATTTTTTTCTTAAAAACAATTTTATTTTATTTTTATATATCAAAACTATCGCCTTCAAATTATTACCTCTGGGCAGCTATGCGTCGGTGGAGGTGTTGTTTTTTGCAACTTCGGAGCAATGTCGGAAGGCTTCAATTGGACTTTCCGTCAGATCTTCGGTTGCACTCCTTTGTGTTTTCATTATGAGCAGTACCAAGATGACGTCCTTCAAGTATTTATAGACACCAAAAAAAGTTACATGGACTTAGCGAAGGACTCCAAAGGAATCTATTTTTTTGGTAAAATTTCGTTATTAGAGATGGCTGTGGGTAAGGAGGCGTTGAGGTCATTGTCTAAGCTTTACAAAGACTTCTTTTTAAAAAAAAATGTACCTTTTTATAAAAATTAACCTAAACAGATTCTATATTTTCTAGATATATCGTAGTTAAATTACCATACAAAAATTTGTTTTATGCCACCGAAATACATGTGCTCTTAATAAGGAATATTTTTCATAGGCTCTTTGCAACTTTGCGTAAGTCGAACTTGTGGATTCACCAAGCTTAGCACAAAATTTAATGGCAATCGGTTGCTCAAAATTTTGCTGTTCTATTTTGGTATAAACACAATACTTCCGTTATCACCCTCTATAGAGTCACCTAGTTACCAAATGAGGTTGAAACATGTACTGTATGTCTACGACGGACTAAATGCAAATCCGCAATAATGCCAGATCGTTTTTAGTGCTGCCAGTCTTACCACTTTCCTGTCATACCTCGTATATTTCTAAACACATATTTTTAAAAGAAAATTTTACTTAATTAAAATATATTACTAAACTTAACAAAACTACCCCCTACCCCAACCACCCTTAAAGACCAATCCCCACCTCCCCCTACACCCCTCAAAACCATACGAACTTTTCATTATAACGAGTAACTTTTAAGTGTTTGGATTTCAAATTTCCAAAAAAATATAAAAAACTTATAAAAGTATATAAAATTTTTATTCGAATCGATAAATCAATGCTTGTCATTTATTTTTTAAAAATTACTTTATGTAAATATTAGCTACGACTATGTTTTAAGCGATCCGTGAAAGAGCTCTACTTTTTCGAACATTCTGGCTGGTACCTCGCTAATAACATGTGTAATGTTGTCTTCCAAGGCTGCAAGTGATGCTGGTTTATCGGCATAGACGAGTGACTTCACGTAGCCCTCTAACAAATAGTCTAAACGCGTCAAATCGTACGATCTAGGCTGCAAACACACCGGTCCGAAAAATCGCACGATCTAGGCTGCAAACGCATCTCTCAATATGTTCATTGTTTCACGTGCTGTGTGGAATGTAGCGCCGTCTTGTTGAAACAATATATTGACGTCTTATTAAAACAACATGTCGACCAGATGCAGATGATTCCACCGCACCAACAGTGCATTTTCTGGATGCAATGGCAGTTCTTGTTTTGCCTGTAGTTGGTTGTTCATCAGACCAAATGTGACAAATTTGCCCGTTGGCTGTTCATCATAGCCATTCAACCAGAAGAGAGCTTCGTCACTGAATGGAATTTTTTTTTTGTAAAAAAACGGATTTTTCTCAAGACAGTTCGGCAGGTTGTTCGGCTTTCAGATCAAGATCCTTGGGCAAAATCTTCCACATAATCGAGTACACAATCCCAATTGCTGGAAGCGTCCAGTGTTAGTGAAGATCGCGACGGATCGACAAATCGCGGTCTTCACCAACACTGGACTCTACGGCAGAAACATTTTACTCTGTTCGCATTCTACGCACTCGGTTTGGTGGTTTGATGTTCAATAGCGTAGAATTACTGCGAAATTTTGTCACTATGGATTGAGTTGCCTTCTCAGTAAATCGATTATGATGAGCATAAAGTGGTGGACGTGCGCGAAACACATTTTTAACAAAGCACGAATTTTGATAATAAAATTCAATAATTTGTAAGCTTTGTTCGGATATAAGTCATTTCATGATGAAATGGCAAAGCTAACTGAGCATTTTTGACTTTAACACAGGTCACGTGTCATGCTCAATCTGTCAAAAATAAAAATATGAAAAAAATCATCTCCTACATTTATTCCCATTAGGTCGAGACCACCTATATAAAGGGTTTTCGAATAAGAGTGATATGATTTCTTTAAAAAAAAACACACTAATTATCAAGGAAATTCAAATGTTTTTTATTTAATGTGAAGTAAAATCAATACAATTAAGTTCTGAATAAAATGTCATTCAAAGGGCCTCCACGACTTCTTTTGCAGGAACAAATTCAATGAACCCAATTTTCGAGCACTTTTTCCACTAAATCAAGTCGTATGTCATGAATAGCACGTTCAGTATTGACTTCTAAAGCTTGAAGAGAGTCTGGTTTATTGCTAAAGACCAATGACTTCAAATAACCCCACAAGAAATAGTCTAATGGTGTTAAATCAAAACTTCTTGGAGGCCATTCAATGTCACAATTTCTTGAAATAATCGAATCTCCAAACTTTTCTCGCAATAATTCGGTTGTTGCACGTGCTGTGTGGCACGTAACCCCGTCTTGTTGGAACCAGATTTTGGCAAGATCAACTTCTTCCAATTTCGGCCATAAAAAGTTTGTTATCATCGATCTATACTGCTCTCCATTGAAAGTAACGGTGTTACCAGCTTCATTTCGAAAGAAGTACGGACCGATGATTCCACCATGTGTTCATGACGAATTTGTGGATTTTCTTCGCACCAGAATCGACAGTTTTGTTTATTTACGGCACCACTCAGATGAAAGTGAGCCTCATCGGAGATGATTTTCTTAAAAAAATCGTTATCGTTTTCAAGTTGTTCGTAGACAATAAATCAGCAAATTCACGACGTTTACGATGGTCCAATGGCTTCAGTTCTTAAGTGATAATAATTATATATGGATGCAAGTCCAAATCCTTTCTCAAAATCCGCCAGGTTGTGCTTTGAGACAGTCCCAATTCTTGAGAATGTCTTGGAATCGACAAATTGCGGTCTTCAACAACACTTGACTGAACGGCAGTAATATTTTCATTACTTCGAGCGGTTCTTTGTCTTATTGGCACTTGAATATTATGTAAAGAAAATGTACTCTCGAAATTTTTAATAATTCGATGAATAGCGAGCACAGTTGGACGATTATTACGACCATAAAATCGCAAAAGCGCACGAAAAGTTGCAATTGAAGAACGATTATTTTGATAATAATCAAAAAAATTAAATTGAATAATTTCTAAACTTTGTTCTTGCGTATATCCCTTCATGATGAAATTGTAAACATTACTGAAATTTTGGCCATTTGTAATATGTCATGATCAAAAAATGACAGATCATGACATATTACAAATGGCCGAAACGTCACTTAGAAATCATATCACTCTTATTGGAAAACCCTATAGAAAGAGGTGATTTCCTGATTAATATTCGAATCTTTGAAACGTTGAAGTTTCTTGTATAAATTGCATTAATTGTTGACAAACACTAAACAGTAATCGTTTAGATAATCGCCAATCAATAAATAATATTCTCTACATATTCCAAAAGAAAAAAAAATATGAATACTACTAGCCAATAATATTGAGCTTTCGAAACTTTGCCAATGAACACAAACTTAAAGTTAATCACTCAAGGGCTTAACAACTTATATGTATTTATTGCATTCGGATTTAGTAATAATCGTAATAAGTTGATTATTTCAAAATAGTTAAAGTAAAATTTATTTATTATGGATACTTTATGTCTTTTTTTTATGTAAATTTTCATTTCTAATCAGACAATAATAGACAGTGTCGATCGGTCAGTAATGTTATCATTAAACTCGGCCAATGCTATTACTCACAAGTTTATTGGTTGAGTGCGATTTTTTGTGTGTCCAAGCGCTCATGCACTCTCTATTTAGAAAATAATTTTTTTTTTTTCATTCTAATATCATCTATCATTTTAGGTCATCAAATAATATATTTTCCGCAGTATTTTTATTTCGAATTGAAACTTTTGTCTTTAGTACTTTGAATTTAGTCGTCATTTTAAATAGAACTGATTCTAGAAAGTTTACTTAATAGTGACTGTTTACTATTCGATTTTAGTATAGAAATAAGTAAAACAAAAAAATTGTTGAAGAAAAAATGTCTAAATTAGTAAAAGTTTTACTGATTCAATTATTATTGCTTGTTGTACGTGATGAATGTCAAGAAATCGATGAAGTTCATATCGACTTGGAAGATTATTGCTCCAATAAAATATGCCGAAATATTTTGTTTCCTCAGGCGAATATACTGATTGCTAAGACAACGACTGAAATTCACGGGACAAAATACTTTTTTAAGGATAGCAGATTTCAAACAATTCCAAAAAATCTGTTTACTGTATTAAATGAAGTGGAACATTTAACTTTTTTACGTTGTGGTATTAAAAGAATTGATAAGTCGAATTTTGATGGAGGAGAAAAACTTCAAATGCTTAATCTCGATAAGAATTTCATTGACCAATTGCCAAGTGATGTATTTGTGAATTTACCTAAATTAAAAGTGCTCAAAATGGTATCGAATAAAATCACAGTATTACCAGGGAATTTATTCCATCCATTGATGAATCTGGAGGAATTGTATTTATCAAGAAATATTATTCGACTTATCGATGAGAATGCATTTGCTTATCCGAATAGACTGCGAATAGTTGAGATGCAACATAATAAAATCAGCATTAATGAAGAGGTGAATGCCTTTAAGAAATTAACTGCCGTTCAAGAGTTACGTCTCAATGTTAATATGATAACAAGGATAAGAAACAGAACATTTTCGGCATCGGGAAATTTACAAAAACTTTCACTTCGCGGCAATATTATCACCGAAATCGATTGTGATGTCTTCGATAGTTTACCCGATTTGGAGTATCTCGATTTAAGCTTTAATCAGTTGACATTTTTAAATATTGAATCGTTGATAAAACTACAAAAGTTAACAACACTCTTTATACAAAACAATAAAATAAATAATTTCGATATTATCCGTTTGCTGGATCATATTAATTTGAAGGCATTCTGGATTGACAATAACAATTTCTCGTGTAACTATTTGGACAGGATCAAAACGGATACACGTCTAAGTGAGATCAATTTTACATATACTGGATGTAAAAATACTACTGATGAAAACTTAATCAATCCAAGCAATAATAATGTTTCAAAATGTTCCAAATAAATATTATTTATGATTTAGTGTAATTTTAAGTAATCCAAAAAAAAATTTTTTTTTTGTAATATTTTTAAATTTGGAAAAGAAATAATTTTTTTTATAATAAATTGGAAGTTTTTTTAAATATGAAATTTGTATTATTCCATATCTAAAACTACAAATGAATAAATTGTATGGAGCAAATTTACATAAGGGGAGAGGGGGTGACGGCACACCCATCCAGCATTTCTCCCTCCAATGAAAGTAAGAAGATTCTACAATAATAAATCTCGGAGCCAATGTATCTTTAGTTTTCGCTGAGTGTTTTTGCGGAGCGGTTTTTAGAAGAAAGGTTCAGTAAGGAGTGGATTATGATTCATTCAAAAATTCAATTCCATAAGTCCAAATAGGTTCTATAATTGTTTGGTAAATTAAAAGTTTATTATTTATTTATTGTTAATTTCGAACGATTGTGTAGTAGTTTGAGTAGTGGTTGATAGCGTCTTTTTGGTAGAATCTTCTTATTTTTTAAGAAGATTCTACCAAAAAGACGAAGTGGTATTGTTTTGGCGTTACGCCAAATAGAACAGCGTTATTTGGAGCAACGATGTGTTATTAAATTTTGAGTTAGTGAATCCACAAGTCTGACTTACGAAAAATTGCAACGAGCTCATTGGGAATAGATAATTCCTTATCAAGAGCAAAAGTTTTTACTGCCCAGAAAGTATATAGTGGTTCCATTTGTGGTCCCAGAAGAAGAAGAAGGCGCCATCTTCGGTGGAGTGATGGCGTATAGCCAGATTGCTATAAACACGCTGTGACATCCGCAGTTCTTTGATTCAGCAGGCATAAACCGGGGTCCTGGTTGTGATGATAATTATAAAATATTGTCGGAAGGTCGAGATTTAGTGGAAGACAAACCTCTCTCAGAATGGCCGTCAACATCGAAAACTGATGAAAATGTGGAATAAATGAGGGCGCTTATAAGGTCAAACCGTAGATTAATATTGAAGATCGTTAAAAAGCTCAATAATTGGGCTATTTGCGTCAGATCGTACATATCAGGCATGTGCATACGCCCTCTGTCATCAGACCATTTCCATCTACAAGTCTTCGTACTTTGCTTTAAGGAAAAAGGGCATTTCTGTGGTTCCCCACACGCTCGCCTACTAAATTGATCTAAGCCCGTGCAATTGTTTTTTGTTCCCCAAAGATAAAGAATCATTTGAAAGGACGTCAGCTTGTTACTGTCAATAACATCCAAAGGAGTTGAATTCTTGCTACGAAGAGTACAATCAACGCCTCGACCAACGTACCAGGGGTATAATCATAAATCCACTGTTTGGTCATAGATGGCGTGAGTGGGCATATTAAGCTACCATAAGATTGACATCTATCAACATTAATCAGTGCACATTGTCAGCAATTTCGTACAACAACATACATTTTTCCTTTGGTAATCATGTCTAGTTTTGTGCCAGAAAAAGAGCAGCTCTGCTTTTCTGCTTCAATTTGAAGAATTCGGCTGCTGAATCGTATCGAATGCTTATGGAAGCCTATGGTGACAGTGCTTTATCGGAAACAATGTGCCGAGATTGGTTTTGTCGGTTCAAAGATGGCAATTTTGACTTGTGGGACAAGAAGCGTGAAAAACGGCCTAGGAAGGTTGAGGACCATCAATTGCAGGCTCTTTTGAACGAAGACGATACCCAATCGCAAAAAATGCTCGCGAAGCAATTGGGTGTTACTCAACCAGCCATTTCCATGAGTCTACGTGCCATAAGAAAGATTGAAAAGATCGGCAAATGGGTGCCGCATGAATTAAACGATAGGCAGATGGAGCGACACCAAAACACATGCGAAATCTTGCTCGCCAGACAAAAAAGAAAGTCGTTTCTGCATCGGATTATGATAGGTGATGAAAAGTGGATATATTTCAAGAATCCTAAACACAAGAAATTGTGGGTTGATCCAGGCCAACCATCAACATCTTCCCCAAGACCAAATCGCTTCGGGCGGAAGACGATGCTGTGCCTTTGGTGGGATCAGCAGGGTATCGTCTACTATGGGATGTTGAAACCTGGTGAAACTGTTAATGCCCACCGCTACCATCAACATGATCTGCGTGAAAAAACGACGGATTATCAACAAAACCATGAAAAGCTGATTTTCCTCCACAACAACGCACCATCGCACACGTCAAAAATAGTCCAAAACTACTTGGAGACACTCAACTGGTAGGTTTTACCCCACCCCGCATATTTACCAGACCTGGTCCCTTCCGACTATCACCTATTTTCGTTGATGGGCCACGCGCTTGCTGAGCAGCACTTCGAATCTTACGAAGACGTCCGAAAATTGCTTGATGAGTGGTTTACCTCGACAGAGAAGGAATTTTTTTAGCGTGGTATCCACAAATTGCCCGAGAGATGGAAAAAATGTATAGCTAACGAGGGCAAGTACTTTGAATAAATTTGTTTTTGCTTTCTCTAAAAAACATGTGTGTTTTTGACTAAAAAACAACGAATTTAAGCTTATACACCTGCAATATTAAAATAAAATTCTTGCCAAAAAATTATGATCTTTACTATTCTATCACACCTCGTTAAATATGATTTTTTTAAATATTTTTTTTAAATTTATTTTATTTGATTTCAAACAGACAAATAAATCTTAAAAAAATTACAGTTTTATAAAATTATACTTAAGAAATATTTTTAATTTTTTTACTATCCTAAATAATCAAAAGCCAATTGCAACGCGCTGTCCAAATTTTCAAACATTCACAATCGAATGAGTGCGTACAGAATGTGAGGCAGTAACAAAAAGAAGTTACTACTAGTCGGTCTATCGTCTTAGATTTTTGCAACTTTGATGTCTTTTTATATGCCGATATTATTTAAATTGCAATTAAAAGTAAAGTAAAATTTATTTTTAAGTTTTTGTGAACATACTGATCGAAATTGGGTTTAAAATTTTCTATCAACAAAATTCTTAAACGAATTCCGTTGCAGTCACAAGCCCCAAGTCGTAATTGTATTCATGCCCTCAAATAGAAGCCAAACTTTTATTTTGGAAAAAAGAAATCCTTTGAGTAATAAGAAAAAAACTCAATAATTTCCAATAATTATATAAGAGAAAAAAAGGAAAATTTCTATTCGTTTTTTCAAAAAAATTCTACTAAATATAGAAAAATATTATTCCTATTAACCATTACCTGAAGAAAAACGGAACTGAAAAGCCTTAATGGAACCAATGGAAAAAAAAAATACTGAACTTTGAAAACAACAAAATGGAGAAAAATTACAATTAATTAGGTACCCATTCCTTGAAAACTTTTATTTCATCACGTAATATTTTACCTTTTCATTGAAACAATTTAATAAAATGGAAACCTTTTCTATCGCTCAAAAGCTCTACCATCCCCTTCATCCCCAGTACAAGTTATTCAATTCGTGTACTGCTAATTATTTTCACATACAATAATAATTATATTTTATTGTTTTTTTTTTTTTTTTGTTTTTTAATTGTTATTTTACGCATAAAAAACTTGAACTGAAAACAATTTCAACAAAACATTTTCTTACTTTTCGACTCTTAAATAGTCGTAATCAAAATACTGAATCGAGTGCAATTTAATGACTTTTTTGATAAAATCAAAATTTACATATGTAAAAACATGCGTGACCACTTTGTGACTTGTATACGAACGGATAGGGGGCGTGTAGGAGCCTTTTAGAATGCGTTGTTGTGCGTGGACAATGGCGACGTGTTTTGTTCGAGTCTAGAATAATTTGTCTGTTCAGTACAATTGATATGGAAATGATCTTGTTTTATGAAAAATTACAGTTTAATAGTAATGCATTTTAGTTTTTTCAATATATTTTATTCTTAAATGGGAAAAATATGATGAAAATCCTCTTCCATTACTTGGAAGGGTATTATTGGTCACAGAGGCTGCCCAATTTTAGACCTCATGCGGCATAGTCTGTTAGGAAATAGAAACTAAGCAGTGTTTCTGGGCATATTTTTTTAGCGAAACCAATTTTTTTGCTAAATCTGTATGCCAATGAATCACTAGATGGCAGGTCCAGCAGTATAAGGATATCACCAGACAGCAATCCTATTTTTAAATTAAAGAGATATCCAATTTGTGTTTTGGAAAAAAAATATTAAATAAACTATATTAAAAGATCATATTTTAATTAAAATTTTTATTTTAATAGATGTTCTAAATTTTGGCATTATGTAAGAATTTTTAAAATTTACTTCAAAAGTAGTGATTATGCAGTAGTCGCGTTTTTAACAGTGATTATGGTCATAATAATGATGCTTATTTCTCGCTCGGTGGATAGCTGCTAATACTCATAAATCATTATGTAAAAGTTATTTTACCTTATAAAAAGTGACTTTCTGATGTGCATTTGGATCTGATTGACCTGTATTTCTTTAAAAATGAAGAAGGAGAGACAATTACCATTAATTCTGACCGCCAATTGATGTATGACAACCGACTTTTTTTTGGCCTAACCTTAAAATTTTTAATCTCAATCATATGTGGCTTTAACACAATGACTCCATAACTCATAAAACACAAGATCATATAAAAAATCAACATCCGTCAAATAATAACCGAATTACAGTTCCGAAATATGCGAAAAAATAATATTATATTTAATATATAATGGCAAAGTCTAAACAATATATTAAAATATAAATATAATGAAAATCTGAATTAAATTTGTATTTAATTTAACTTTACATTTAATAGTTCAAATTGGATAAGCCTTCACATTGCTCTACTGAAACGTATATGGACTTATGAACTAGAACTTAGTTGGATTCCACTCTTATATTGTAGAATTCAATTATATTAATCAAAATTACTTTGCAAAATTGTCGATACTCCCTTTAATGTTCTTAATAGTCTTGCTCATTCTGACCACATAATCCCATGTTTTCGTTATGTGATTATGTGTCGTTATAAAAAGTTTCGTTTTCGTCTATTCAATCACATTTATCACCCTGTTAGAGAGATATCCTTTAAATACTTCCATATAGACATTCATCGAAATATTAGCATACATACACGCGAACCGGAGAAGCTTCAGTGGTTGTTTTTCTTCTCGTTATAAAAAGTTATCCTTTAAATCCCTCTCCATAGACAACCATAGACTTATATTCATATATATATACACGCGAACAGGAGAAGCATCGACGGATGTTTTTCTTCTCGTTATAAAAAGTTATCCTTTAAATCCTTCCCTAAAGACATCCGTCGACATATTAGCATATATACACGCGAACCGGAGAAGCTTCAGTGGTTGTTTTTCTTCTCGTTATAAAAAGTTATCCTTTAAATTCCTCTACATAGTCAACTATAGACTTATATTCACGTATATACACGCTAACAGGAGAAGCTTCGACGGATGTTTTTATTCTCGTTATAAAAAGTTATCCTTTAAATCCTTCCCTATAGACATCCGTCGGCATATTAGCATATATACACGTGAACAGGAGAAGCTTCAGTGGTTGTTTTTCTTCTCGTTATAAAAAGTTATCCTTTAAATTCCTCTACATAGACAACCATAGACTTATATTCACATATATACACGCGAACAGGAGAAGCTTCGACGGATGTTTTTATTCTCGTTATAATAAGTTTCGATTTCGTCTATTCAATCATACTAATCATCCTGTTGAAGAAGAATTCTTGTTTTTTCGGATGTTTTTCTTCTCGTTATAAAAAGTTATCCTTTAAATCCTTCCCTATAGACATTCGTTGACATATTAGCATATATACACGTGAACAGGAGAAGCTTCAGTGGTTGTTTTTCTTCTCATTATAAAAAGTTATCCTTCAAATTCCTCTACATAGACAACTATAGACTTATATTCACGTATATACACGCGAACAGGAGAAACTTCGACGGATGTTTTTATTCTCGTTATAATAAATTTCGATTTCATCTATTCAATAATACTAATCACCCTGTTGAAGAAGAATCCTTTAAATCCTTCCCTACAGACATTCATAGGCTCATAATCATATATATACACGCGAACAGGAGAAGATTTGACAGATGTTCTTTTTCTCGTTATAAAAAATTTCGTTTTTATCTATTCAATCATATCCTGTTCGGGAGGTATTCTTGAAATTCTTGCCTACATATATCCAAAGCCTTATATTCTCGAATATATATGCAAAACGGAAAAGCTTCAGTGGATGTTTTTGTTCTCGTTATAAAAAGTTTCACTCCCTTATGCGTGAGCAAGAGAAACTTCAATGGGTATTTACTCTCCATAACCATACATACGTTAATTAATACCATTATCTTTTTATTACATTTTTGTAGTTATAGATATGTATAAAATTATTTGCTAAAAAAATTACGCGGTAATCAGTCTAAACTTCCTGCAACTTTTATTACATACTCTCTACACAAACTTCTACAAAATAAAATCACCGTAAGAACGTACAAAATCTTAAATATCCTTAAAAGGCTATGGATATAAAAATGATTATAATATAAACTAACTGCAAAGAATAATAATAATACTAATAAGACCATACTCAGAAGTATAGATAAATAATCGCAGGTTCACATTCGATTTCATTCTATTAGACGGCATGAATACACGAATTAAGAAATGTTTTTCGTATGAATTGGAAATGGTTTCACCTGTCGATTTTTATTAGCGATATGGATTCTCCTTTAATGGCTATTAAGTACAACATTTTCTGGTCTTATATACAACTTGTATACTAACAATGTGCAATGAAATTCGATGCCTAGACTAACCGATCAGAGAGCCCATTATAAGGTTGACATAATAATAGTGTTTGGTTTTGGTTAGTCGGTTTGCTATGCTAGAAGGAGTCTCGTAGTCCTTTTTGGTGGCGATTAAAACAGTTTTTCGCCTTCTACAATATATAATTAGCGACTATTTATTTTCCGATTAACACCATAGGATCAAAGGAACTACATGTTGGCTGGTTATTTTGTCATTTGACACAAAACAGGACGAAAATAATATTAAAGTCCGTTTATCTTGGTTCTTAATATGATAGTCGGCGTCCTTTTCGGTTTTCTTTACCTCTCTTAATATTATTCGGTAATTTTAATTTATTTTCATTACTGCCCACTCTATTTATTATTATTATTATTTTTTTTTTTTTAAGTATTTTCGATATATTCTACCATATAAACTGTATTCGTTGTGAGCGAAGGTAAAAAAGGAAGTGTAGTTCTTTGCCTGTCCAGCCATGGTATTCTCGATTTCAAATGTCGAACATACATAAGTGCGTCCTCATTAATTTCAACATAATACACGTGATTATTACTGGCAGGTGGATTTTAATTGCCACTTGCCGTGCCCTGACCATGGTCAGTCGTTAGTGTTCAAATTTCATACTTAATCGTTTGTTGTTGGTCTTGCCTACAAATAATTTTCAGGATTTTTATATTTCCCCTTTATTATTTTAACTTGATACAAATCGATTCCTGCTATAAAAAAGAACTATTTTTCTTTCTTTTGAGTGAAGAAATATTTTTAATATTTTATTTAAAGACCTTTTTTTTAAATACTATTTTTTAACTACTTCACATTTATCGTATACTTCGAAGAGTTTATATGCCAATTAAAAAATATTTTTATTAACATAAATGAAAATAAAAAAATCTACTGAATAATTTGCACTAATATCTATAAAATTAAATTTAAAAAAAAAACAAACAAAAACAAATAATTAATTTAAAAAACTTGCCTAAAAAATTAGCATTTTTAGACATTTTTTGAATTTTTTTTCCGTTTTTTTTTCAGAAATACTATAAATTTTTTTTATTTTAATTAGACTTTTTTTTTGGTTTAAAGTATAAAATTTACCATAAGTTAAAAATTTCATATCTAATAATTAAAAAATAAAAATGAGAATTTGAAGGAAAACGATGGGAGGTATTTATTTGGAGCAGTTATTTTCTCATAACCAGTCCAATTGCAATGAGTCTTCGGGATATATTCCTTATGAAGAGAAAGGAATCTTGTTTAGGGAGTCGTTCATGATTGAAAACTGATGAAAAAGTATAGAGAATGAAGGCCCTTGTATTTCCAGGACAAACTGTCAACGAAGTTTTTTATAAAAAAATTCTTGCAAGGCTCCGAAAAATGGGTTATTTGCGTCATCAGTTTTCAATCATGAACCCTAAACAAGGTTCGTCTTCATTTGATTCTCGGCCTCTCCAAAAATTCCTTTTGCCACCAGAAAACCCTACTCTTCATAAGGAATATATCCCAAAGGCTCTGAGAGTGTTTTGTCTGGGCAGATGTATCAAAACTTCCCAGGTAAGCTCTCTTAATTTTTGGCGAGTCATTAAATATGTGTATGGCTGAGCTGGTGGAAGACGACACCCTTCCTATTAATCAATTCTAGATTTTTTTCCTCAAGCGCTTGGAATAATCTCAGCACAGTTTTAAGTTAACAATTTCATTCAATGGTAGCAGTTCATAATAAACGATTCCCTTGCAGTCCCCACCATACACACAGGATAACCTTATTAACCATCAATCTTCGCTCTAAAAATGTTTATGAACGTTCATCTTTCTTTTTCCATAATATTCTTGTATTTTACCTTTTTTTTCATTGTTAGTGATGATTTGCTTCAGAAATGGGCTTGATTTCATTGCGCCTTAGCAGCAAGGCGCAACTTGTTTTTATTGTATACTCAATTCATAAGACATCGAGTTTCTTTTTTAAACCCAGCCTATTTAAAAATAGGTTTAAAATAGTTTGATAATGAGCTATAAATTTTTTCGAGGATGTCATCACTCTTTTTATTATAGTAATTGGCCAACCAGAACGAGGCTCACCTTTAATATTGAAATTTCCAGAACAAAATCACTACACAAAGCTTTAAGTGTCAAATTTCAAACGCACGTCCTATGTTGTTACAATACAACTAGTGGTTGCTGATTTCTTTATTTTAACTCCATTTGTCGGAAAATCCCATAAACTTTTTCGACTAACTAATATAATTTGTAAAAATTCTTCCTAAAATTCTTTGATGCCAAATATTTACAAAGAAAAAAACCAAAACAAAAAAAAAATCATTTTACATTTTGTATTTGTACAATTTTTTTTTTAAAATGTCTAATTTTTCATCAATTTTCCCGGCTTTAGAGAAATTTGTACTTTTCGTTACTTCTTCAAAAGGACCTTTTTCTTATCTCTCAGAGAATCATAAAAAGACGGTAATAGATACCAGATATTGTTAGTAGTTTTTAATATTCTAATAGTCCAATTAAGGTATTTAGATATTTTCAAATTTTTGTTGTAAGAAAAAAATGTCTTCAAGATTTTTCGAATACGATAACGAGATAAGAAAAACTATCCTTGTTTGTAGTTGGAGATCAGCCAAAAATAAACAAGCTCACTAGACTGAAACTGACGTCAAAAGGATTATGGTGTCGAGTACTTAAATATTATAGAAAAATTTTTTGGGTTTCATTTTTCGTCGCATCTAACCCTAATTAGCTTATATTAGGAAGACTATTGAAACAATATATAATTGTATATTTTTGAAATGGATGAAAATAATTCCTTATTAGAATAATATCATTTATACATTATTTTTTTTTTAAATAACCAAATAGTATGAAATAATAAAAATTACAGACATAATCCTGCTGAGCATCTGTCATTGAACAGAAGGTGCTAAGAAATTTTTACTATTGACAAATTAAAAATCAATCAAATGAAAATGAATTATTTAAGCCATCTATCAAAATAGTAATTTGTTTTAAGTGTATACAACACTAACAATAATCAATTGTTAGAAGAAAAAAAAACGGAAGATATCTATTTTTTGGTTTCTTCTTTAAATTTCACCTAAAACTATATCGAACTTGTGAATCCCTCTAATCGTTCGAAGGTAATTTTCTATTTGAGTTCCTCCTGTTGTGTTTTTTTTTTATTATTATTTAACTTCTGTGTTCGACCATATGTCACCTTTTTTGAACTGTTTCAATTGGAATTAACAAAAAATATCTTCTGCCATTGTCTGGTATTTGGAAAATATTCATTCCAGTTGAGCCGATCTTCATCGAGCCAATAATCGAACCAATGAGACGTCATTTAATCAAGCATAACCTAAAATTACCGTATCAGAAGCCAACAACGACCGGCCAATAACAATAATTCGTCACGAAAATTTGTTCCGGAATCCAAAAAACCACGAACACGGAAAAAGCGTAGAACACGGATACCCTCAGTTAACTCCCGCAGAGCTATTTGAGAAGTTTACGGCTGGAAGAGTGTAATGCGAGGTTTCAAATTTCTATAGTTACTGTAATTTTCGATAGTTCAGCTCTTAGATAAATGACAAAATTATATAAGATATTAGAAGTAGAATCGAAGATGGCACAAAATTTATACGAAACTAGGCCTTAAGGTAGAGATGGTAATGCCATTCTATCCTGGTTGAACTTTGCTCCACTATTGATCGATCAGTGGTCAGCTTAGTAATTTTCGCGGTTTTATATTTACCAAAAAAGATATAAAACACAGAAAAATATTCAATTTTCATCTTTTCTAACAGTTCACACATATACAATTGGCTTCCGGTCATTTTGAATGGTGTTTCGTATTTTTCCTTTTCGGATCCTTATTCTTGACATGAACTCGATAAGCTGCAGTAATTTAATATGACATTTTTTTTTTTTTTTGAATAGTCAAAAAAGAACTGCGACCATAAAAAAAATCCAAATAATATTAAAAGATTGAAGACAAACGCAAACATCAATAATATCTAATTTGGAATTAAATAGCGAAGCCATTTTGTGCCACCATAAAAAAGAAAATAATTTTGTGTCAAATTGCTTTAGGTACGCACTTAATTTTTTATAAATTACTGATCCTTATTAACCGTATTCAATAATATTTATTGTATTTTTATCATTTTGAATGAAGGAAGAAGAAAATTTAATTTTATGTATTTTTTAATTTTTTTTTGGACAAAATGTATTTATTTCTTTGACTTTTTGGAGTAGTTGAGGGAGACAAAAGAGGAGGATGAGGGTGTCTTTAAATATTTTCTATGCAATATTGTTACGTATAGTAAGTCTTATTTAGGATATTAAAGATTAGATAACCATTAGTATAGCTAATCTAGCACACGTGCCGTCACATTAATTACATTTGGTTTAGGTTAATAGAATATTTTTGTATATTTATGAAGGTTATTTTTTCAGCCTGTTTTGGTCAAATTGCAATTTTGCTGGTGTTTTATTTTTCGTTTAGCCAAAATTCAATGTTTGCTTACGTACACAATTTCTAAAAAAAAAAAAATTAAGGCGATTTCGAGCACATAATATTTGTTAGTTTGGGGATACCCTCGGTGTGGCCAAAAAGTAACAAGACTGATTTTTTTTTATTTCTATACATTAATATTGTTCTTTTCAAAATAGATCTATTGAGCAGCTGTACATCAGTGGAGACTTCGTTTCCGCTCTAGGAGGCTTCGGAGAGGTGGAAGGCTTCAACTTGAATCGCCATCAGCTTCTTGGATACACACATTTTGGATGTTACAACACAATCAAAATGGCGTGTTTTCAAATCGGTTTTAGTCTTAAGGACCAAAAATAATTCACCCGGGCTTAGATCAGATGAAAAAGGGGACTTGGAAACCACAATTATCCCTTTTTTTCAACAAAAACTAGCTGGTGGATCATCCAAGTGTGCCCAATGTGCGATTTGACCCTTTTTCTGAGATAAAAAACCTTTTTTTCTGAGCCTTTCAAGTACTTTTTTTTATAAAAAACTTTTTTGGTAGTTAGAACTCCTACTCGTCTGATCTCACATGTAGACCTATTTTTCTGACCCTTTCAAGAAGCTTGAATATTAATGAACTGTCTGACTCCATAGCCTCCTACAGTATTTTTTCGCCAGCACTTGTGCGCACGTAGATTATTCTTTTAGACCCAAACATGTGGAACTTTGGAACAGCTAATATTTTTAAAATCCTTATCAGTGCAGTTTTGAAAGAATAAAACCCAATCCCTTTTGTTATTATTTTGATGATATAGTAATGGCTCCCAATAGCTCAAAATTTGGATTTTCATCATTGCTAGAGACTCTGGTTTGGCACAGCTTCTATTTAATGCACACCAAATTCAAGGTGCTATAACTCTGGGACATCTTTTTCTATTTAAATTAGTAAAAAAATTAGGCTCGATTTCCAGTTTAATTACTTTTATAAATGCAACTTTTTGAAATTTTATATATTATTTATTTAAGGAATTTTTTTGCTTTCCATATTTTATAAATTTTAGTTAAATAGACTTTAAAAATATTTTCAACTTTAGATAAATATTAAGAAAAAAAGATCAAATTATCACAGGATAATTTTTAGCCATAGTATTAAAGTATCATAAAAATTCAACAATTTTTCTTACCAGATAACAAACACAATCGCAAATTTGGTAATTGTCCTAAGAGTATAAGCTTAAATCCGTTTGGTCATAGATGGCGTGAGTAAGCGCATTGAGCTATAATGGGCACGCCATACTTTTTTTTTATAAGTTTGACATCTGTCAATATTAATCAGTACACATTGTCAGCAATTTCGTACAACAACATACATTTTTGCTTTGGTAATCATGTCTAGTTTTGTGCCAGAAAAAGAGCATATACGGGAACCTCTGCTTTTCTGCTTCAATTTGAAGAAATCGGGTGCTAAATCGCATTGAATGCTTATGGAGGCTTATGGTGATAGTGCTTTATCGGAAACAACGTGCCGAGATTGGTTTTATCGGTTCAAAGACGGCAATTTTGACTTGTGGGACAAGAAGCGTGAAAATCGGCATAGGAAGGTTGAGGGCCATCAATTGCAGTCTCTTGGACGAAGACGATACCCAAACGCAAAAAACGCTCGGGGAGTAATTGGATACTACTCAACCAGCCATTTCCATGCATCTGCGTATCATGGGAAAGATTGAAAAGATCGATTTGGCGTCGCTCCATCTGCCTATCGTTCAATGGGTGCCGCATGAATTGAACGATAGGTAGATGGAGCGACGCCAAAATACATGCGAAATCTTGCTCGCCATACAAAAAAGAAAGTAGTTTCTGCATTGGATTGTGACAGGGGATGAAAAGTGGATATATTTCGAGAATCCTAAACGCAAGAAATCGTGGGTTGATCCCGGCCAACCATCAACATCTTCCCCAGGACCAAATCGCTTCGGACGGAAGACGAAAGACGATGCTGTGCGTTTGGAGGGATCAGCAGGGTATCGTCTACTATGAGTTGTTGAAACCTGGTGAAACTGACAATGAGTGAAAAAGAACGGATTATCAACAAAGACATGACAAGCTGATTTTCCTCCACGATAACGCACCATCCCACACGTCAAAAATGGTCTGCAATTACTTGGAGACACTCAACTGGGAGGTGCTACCCCAACCCGCATATTCACCAGACCTGGCCCCTTCCAACTACCACCTGTTTTCATCGATGGGCCACGCGCTCGCTGAGCAGCACTTCGATTCTTACGAAGACGTCGAAAATGGATTGATGAGTGGTTTGCCTCGAAAGAGAAGAAATTTTTTTGGTGTAGTATCGACAAATTGCCCGAGAGATGGGAAAAATGTGTAGCTAGCAAGGGTAAGTACTTTGAATAAATTTGTTTTTGCTTTTTATAAAAAAAAACATGTGTTTTTTTGACTAAAAAACAGCGGATTTAAGCTTATACACCTGGTAGTTGGCCTGTTATGTTAAAAAAAGGACATTAATGGCTTCTCTTTTTCATTACGAACAAACCAATAACTTACTGACATTTGTAAGGTTTACAACTGTCAGTAAGTTATTGGTTAAGTTGTGCTTACGAACAAACCAATAACTTACTGACATTTGTAAGGTTTTATTTGAACCATTAGCAAATTCGCTTACTAATCGTTCGATTTATTTTTTATTTAATTAAATACCTAATATTTTAAATATTTAAAAAAATTTCTCACACGAAAATAATTAAAAATATTTTCTGTAATAATTTTAAATCAAATTTTTGAAAAATAAACTTAGTTTAAATTGAAATTTTATTAATAATCTTATTGGTACGTTATCATTCTAAGCCTTTTGCAGCTCATCTTTTAATAAAAAAAATATAATTTAATAAATATAAACATTTCCAATTATCAATCATAAATATTTAAATAGAAAATTCCCATCAAAACGTATCAGAAGTCAATTAAAATCTTCTAAAATTTAAGTATAGATTCTCGACATCGCCCATTACAAGTATTAAATAGAAGAAAAAAAAATTAATTTCCAATTATTTCCAATTTCTTGATTATTCTTGTATGTGTATAGGAATTTCCGTGACACTAAATGCATTTCCAAAAAACTTCTTTAAATCAAAAACTCTTTATATCATTTCGATTATACATAAATGCTGTCATTTTAAGTAGAAGCCCTATTATTATTTTCAGAATTGTTTTTATTTTCTTCTCAATTAAATAACAACAAAGAATAAAAGAAACTAACAAATTTTATTTGTAAGTAAAAGAACATTCATTGAATCAATTCTTTCGATTAACTCCTCTACCTTGCGATATCACCAAATATTTAAATGCTCCTTTCCGTATCCCGAAGGAATATACTAGATTCCGTGATGCTTTCTCGCATATCCGTTTATTGTTGTTGAATGGAAATAGAAACAAAAATCCCCGGTTAAAGCGACTTATTATTATATTAGATCCAGTTTGTAATCTAATTATAATTTAGATTATTTCAGAGAATGTTGCGTGCAAATGCTAAACCGAAACCGAAACAACCTTGGCAATAGAGATGATTCACGTAAAGATCATCATCGAAAGATCTCGTCCAACGAGAACCTCCAATTATACCGGTCGACTAGTTAATCCTAATCGAGACAAAAGTTGCCAAAGAAAAGACATCAGACACCATCGAATCACGATCATGCGGAGGAGACAATTATACCAAATTGGCCAACAGGTACAGGAAAACCATTGGACTCCACATAGCGACAAGTTCCGAACTGGCCGATAGGTACAGGTTCTGAATATTCGTGCAGGTAACTAATTTCTACAATCTACCTGATAGTTTTCGACACAGTCAACTATATTATTTTTTGGTCTAAATCTAGCGCCTCTAGTCTAGATTATCTAGTTGCGTCCATTGACAAAAATTCACGCTCTAAATCTAAAGAATCTTGATTGTGTTCGAAAACTCAGGTAAAATCAAAAATAATCCTAAGGCTTGTATTTATTTACTTACCTTTTCTTTTGTATTTTATTTCCCTTTAATACACCATTAATCAGATTATTTTTTGGTCAATCATATTTTATAAGTAATAAAAATTTTTAACATTCATTGACCTGAGGTTCGTATTTTCAATATGAATGTTATTTTGGACATTTTTACGCATTCATTCATAATAAAAATTTCATTCATAAAAATTTGATTGTTTTTAATATAATCATAATTTTTTTTCTTCTCTTACTGAAATTATATATTTAGGTAAGTTTTACAGTTTTATTTAGTACTTATCGTCGATACATTTAATATTAGTTAAAAAAATGTTTTATGAATTAAAAAAATTTTTTTTTTACAATTTTCCGTATTTATTTCCAATTTAAAATTCATGAAATTTTTTTTATTTTTTCTTTAATTATTTCAAAAAAAAAGTGGTAATTTTGCTCAATCTGTAGATATGGGGCTCTAAAAATCCATAACTATAAGGGTAATTTTTCGATCTGTAGATATGGTGCTCTAAAAATCCACAAGTGATTGTGAAAAAGTCATTGTACGAGTACTTACTAAAAGTGACTCTCTGATACGAATTTTGATCTGAAGGTGCTATTTACTTGTGTTTTTTTTTTGGAAAATTAAGAAGAGACCTTTAATTTGCTTATCATATTTTTTATAATATGAGCTTAAATATTTTAATCTGAAACATATGCGGTTTTAGCAAAGCGGTACCACAAGCAACGTAACACTACAAATTTTAACTTTACAACGCGAAAAGTTCCGAGGACGTGTAATTTGGTGATGTCAATAGGCATCCAAGATTGCGCGATGTTGTAAAACTTTTTCTTTATAAAACTAAATAGAAACTTATGTTAAATTCATTAATTTTAGAGCATTTAAAAATCAATATCCATCAAGTAATGACCGAATTACAACCCAAAATGTGAAAAAAAGTCATTAAAAAAAATTTCCAAAAAACATTTAGTCTTGCACGAAGTCTTCTTTCTGGCATTAATTTAAATAATGTTATCTTTTATGTATAATAGTATGATTAAAGTAATAAAAATAAAATATTTCATTTAAATTTACTTTCCAGAGTATAATTTTTTAAAACCATTTAATAGTAATTAATTAGTAAAAATTAGTTATTAAGGATATCAACGTGCTATTAGGAAATATAATATATTTTGTTCGTGTATGTTCGATAAAAATTTTATCAAAATAGTAATAAATTTAAATTGTCCTATAATTCCTTAAATAAAAATCATCTACATACGAGTACCACCATGGAAGTTTTTTTTTTTTGTATAATTTACTGAAATCTAAAATTTCCATTCAAGATACATGGTAAGATCTATGCAAGTGAAGATGAATTTTTACTTTGACAAGAATTTTTCTATCAAACCATATCAAATAAAAATGATACAATAATCGTTGAGATTATAATATACTGAATGTTACCAATATTGTTCTATCGTCCTACTCAACTATGGCTACAGAAATTGAAACTATCCATCCATAAACGCATAATAGATTTAAAACGAGTACAAAAAATCAATAAGATACCACATAGCATTCAGGTGTGTTTACCACTCGTGCATATCTGATCTGAGATGTAAAATGAAATGGTATTAAAATCAAAATGAGACTTAAATTTAGATAAAATTATATATCATCTTCATTTGATAAAAAGGGAGTAAAGAAAAAATTGTAACATTTCTGCTCCGGAAAATAAATTCATGACTGTAGGTGTTAAAATTCATGTGTTTCGCTTATCTAAATTGCTCTATAACGCGTTCTCTCGAAAGGCTATCAACAAACACCTACGATTTAATTTTATTTTTCAATAAAACTTCAGTTTCTTTCAGTTTTCTCTGTTCACATTTTGATTACAATATAAGATCTAGTTTTTCTTTAAAAGGGTTCATAACTATAAGAATTACATATCATATATTTAATTTGTATTTTATTTAAAAATATCTCAATTCAATTTTTTCTTATAATAATCTATTTCATAAATAGATTAGTTTTTATTTCTTTATTCTGAAATAGCAATTTTTAGCTTTAACATTAATTTAAGTACACTTAATGCAGTTGAAAAATAAGTACACTAGTTCAAAACAGATCACTTGGTATTGCTGATAATACCCAGTTAGCAACATGTTGCTAGGAACATTTTTCTGAATATTTTTTAAAAATCGTTCGTAAGCGAGTAGAAGCTTCACATTTTTTATTTTATTTTATGTACTCCTGTAACATAAATATTTGCTTTATTTTTTTTAAAAAGATTCTTAATATTTATAATATAATTTTACAATACTATTTTCGTTAATAAGTAATAAATTTTTCGGGCTCACAGTAAATGTTAATGATTGTTTCATTATCATTTTACATTGCATATAGTTATTTTAGTATAAATTAGATTATAAGGGATTATTTTTCAAATATTATTATTTTTTTAATAACTATATATATCGCAGAAATGAGAAAAAAACCTATCATAAAAGTACCTTTGAGTAATGGCAGCACTCTATTAATTGTCTGATTAATAGAAGAAGAAGAAAACCCTCCCGTTAATAAATAAAATCCAATTTATTCAATTTTTTTTTTCAAAAGTTTATTCTTTTTACCTTAAAAAAGGAAGTTTTTTTTTATTCATATTTCTATACGAACATAAAAATGTAGTTATTTACATATTGTGATGATATGCTAAGCACATACATACGAAATAATATACATCACAATATACTTGATAGAACAAGGGATAACAATTCACAGGTGAACAACATTCAAAATGTAATTTATACAAAAATTCGATATAATTTGTTAAGCGAACGAGATAAGACTTAACACCTTACACGGTACGTTGGCTCAATGAAGATCATTTAAGTGCGAGTATAATAATAGACGATGAAGAGAGGTTGAACAAGATGATGGGGACAGGGGCATAGTACTATAATATGTTGGACAACATACATACAGTCGTATATTTTATGCGATAACTGGAAGGCTAAATGAAGAATTTATGGACCATTGGCAGATGACTAATGTCCTCGTCGCAAATACTGAATATTTATTCAAACGCAAATACCAACTTTACCGAAGCTTGAAAAATATTGGTTAGGGAAAAAAAAGTTTATCCAATTTTTACTTCGGAAAGTTAAGTTAAAATTTAGATTCTAATAAAAAAAATACTTTTCATATTAATTAAACTTTGCCATTAAAGTTTAGTTAATATGAAAAGTATTTTCATATATTTTTCGCGCATTTCAGACTATAATTTGGTTATTACTTGACGGATATTAGATTTTAAATTCTCTAAAATTTGAAGATTGTCTGCGTAAATAAAGGGTTTTCGAATAAGAGTGATATGATTTCTTTTCAACAACAAAAATACACTAATTGTTAAGGAAATTCAAATGTTTTTTTATTTAATATGAAGTTCAATCGATATAATTAAGTTCTGAATAAAACGTCATTCAAATGGCCTCCACGACTTCTTTTGCCGGAACGAATTCGATGAACCCAATTTTCCAGCACTTTTTCTACTAAATCAAGTCGTATGTCATGAATAGCACGTTCAATATTGACTTCTAAAGCTTGAAGAGAGTCTGGTTTATTGCTAAAGACCAATGACTTCAAATAACCCCACAAGAAATATTCTAATGGTGTTAAATCACAACTTCTTGGAGTCCATTCAATGTCACAATTTCTTGAAATAATCGAATCTCCAAACTTTTCTCGCAATAATTCGGTTGTTGCACGTGCTGTGTGGCACGTAGCCCCGTCTTGTTGGAACCAGATGTTGTCAATATCAACTTCTTCCAATTTCGGCCATAAAAAGTTGGTTATCATCGATCTATACCGCTCTCCATTGACAGTAACGGTGTTACCAGCTTCATTTCGAAAAAAGTACGGACCGATGATTCCACCAGACCAAAAACCACACCAAACTGCCAATTTAGGTGAATGAAATGGTTGTGCATGAATAATTTGTGGATTTTCTTCGCACCAGAATCGATAGTTTTGTTTATTTACCTCACCACTCAGATGAAAGTGAGCCTCATCGGAAAAGATGATTTTCTTAAAAAAATCGTTATTGTTTTCAAGTTGTTCCAAGACAAAATCAGTAAATTCACGACGTTTACGGTGGTCCAATGGCTTCAGTTCTTGAGTGATTACAATTATATATGGATGCAAGTCCAAATCCTTTCTCAAAATCCGCCAGGTTGTGCTTTGAGACAGTCCCAATTCTTGAGAACGTCTTGGAATCGACAAATTGCGGTCTTCAGCAACACTTGCCTGATCGGCAGCAATATTGTCATTACTTCGAGCGGTTCTTTGTCTTATTGGCAGTTGAACATTATGTAAAGAAAATTTACGCTCGAAATTTTTTACAATTCGACGAATAGCGAGCACAGTTGGACGATTATTACGACCATAAAATGGCAAAAGCGCACGAAAAGTTGCAATTGGAGAACGATTATTTTGATAATAAAATTGAATAATTTGTAAACGTTGTGCTTACGTATATCTCTCCATGATGAAATTGTAAACATTACTAAATACAATGAAAAAAAAAGACAAATCATAACATATTATAAATGGTCGAAACGTCACTTAGATATAATATCACTCTTATTGGAAAACCGTATATAATCTGTTAAAGAAAAACCACCACCAACATCAAATCACACGATCTAGAAGGACAATTGACATCACCAAATCTATTACATATAATTTTAAAAATCACGATTGAAAAATAATATTAGAATAATTTTGTCAGATTGTATTTATAAATATTATTCATTTCAACAAATTGTTATGCTATAAAAATAAATGCAAATTTATGTAAGTGAGTTATTGAAATAAATTATTTAAATAGTAGAGAAATTCAATTAGTTTTATTAACGATGTTAATATTGAATTGATGTGTTCTGTTGTTTTTATTTTATTGGTTGTTAATTATAGGTCAAAATAAATTGTTAACTCATAAATCCAATAATTATTGGTTTTAAATCCAATTGCTATAAAGTATAATACAATTGATTACAAGGTATCCAAATGGAATGTAGAATTTTTTCTTAAAATAATATATAAAATTCTACTCAAACATAAGTTAGATTTAAATCAGGAATTTTTATTTCAAAATTAGCTAGTCAAAATTTTTCTAACAAAAATACGATAAACCAATTTTTACTTCGGAAAGTACTAAAAAATATCAAATTTTTATTTAAATATATTACTTAAATTTAGTTATTTAGGTATAATATATAATATTATTTAAATAAGTAATATGAGACTTCTTGCAAGATTCAATGCTTCTGAGGTAATTTTTGATGACGGTTTCGCACATTTCTGCCTTTAATTCGGATATTACTTGAAGGATGTTTCCTTTTAAATGCTCTAAAATTTATGAATTATTATGTAAATATTTTTTTTATATCTTAGCGAAAAAAAGTCAAACGGCTTCAAATCTCACGATCTGATAAGCCAATTGACATCATCGATTTCCGAAATTACATGACCTGGGAACTTTTCACGCAATAAAGTCAAAATTTGTAAAACTGTGTGGCTTGTGCCACCCAACGTTCTTTTAAAACTACATGAAAATTTTAAGTTTAGACTAAAAAAATCTGGCTATCATGCGACCGTAGCGCTCAAAGAAATACCGGCCAATGATACTTTCGGACCAAATTGCAAAAAACTACCAAAACGCTCGCAGACCTGTCTATAATGGGTTTCGCCAGCTTAGCCAACTAGATCTACATCTGCACCTCATTTTATATCATGAAACACACCTCATTTCATACCAGCCGCAGCATGCTCACTCTGCTACTTGGTCCCACCACAAGACCAGCTACATCCATCATGGGCAGGTCCATTTGCTAAGAGTCAGTAATCAGTTATAAGATAGTAACCCTAAATGTTGGTAGCAAGGCTTACCTAAACCTTCACTATCATTTGAAGTGATAGCATCCGGGATCCTAGCATCCCTTAACACCAGTCCTAAGACTGTACCCGCGATGTAGGTATTAAACCACAGACACCACGTTTCAGCGAAAGGCTCCTCACCGTTGACCGGGCACGGCGACTAAACCACCGTGGGGCTCCCCGTGATACCGAATTTTATCATTAAAGACACCCGGTAAATTCGCTTCGCTCTAAAAGAGCTACAGTTGGAACCTTGTAAATTCCTTTGGCACTTCTAAGCCGGCTGAGATCCACCGGTTTGCCATACCCGTAAGCACTTCCTGGCATAGTGTCCAATGGATCACTCATCATAAAGAGTCTCTTTTATATACCCGTCGGCGCTTCTGGCGGGCCCCAGATTTTTTCTTCGAAATTTCAGAATCCAAAGCTTATATTTTCAGCATCGAATCGGCCTTACTTCTACATATTTTATGAATACTTCATAAATCCATAACATAAAATGGCAAATTTTATTCTAAATAAATATTATTTTAAACTATATATAATATATATATTTTCTAACAGGGTTGTACTTTTCAAACAACAAAATCAATAGCTCCGTATTTAATATGATCTGTTTTTTTTTTAATTTTTAATATTACAATAGTTTTATAAATGTTACCTTATAATTTTATGATTTTATCTTTTTTAAGAGCAGCCAACCGCAATAAATAAATTAAAATACACCGTTTCATTTTTGTTGATACAAATGAACAAAATGGAAAACATCTTATCTTCCTAAGTATTTATAAGAAAAAAGAAAGACTTTAACTAAATACTTGCAACAGCGGATTTGCAATTTATTTTATCATCATATCGTCACTTTTAGTACGAGTCCATCGACAATTACAAATACATTTTCACATCCTCCTCAATGGCTTCATAGTGTTATATTCTCTTCAAAGTATTACGATTTCTGTTTAAAAAAAAAAATTTTAAAAAAAAGTGAATAAGTTTTCCTTACACTTAAGTATTCTAGGTCTTAAAGTTTGCTTTTATTTTTATTACAACGAACAACAACTGACACAAAGTAATAAAAGCTGTGTTTCGAGATAAAATGCACATCGTCATTCTTTCGCTTAAATTTATGCAGCATCAGAGCTAATTTGTGGATTAATTGAAAAGGGGGATGGTTCATTTTGTGTTATCCAAACAAACAAAATTCAATATTCTTTTGGAATTAAATTTTCATTTTATTTTCATATTTTTATATTGAATTAAATTTTTTTTAAATAAATTACTTATCAACTGAAATATTGAGTGGTAAATTACTGAATACACATTCTTAATATTAATTTATCCGGAAAGTTTACTTTTTTTTAAATTTTCCTTAAAAATATTATTTTACAATATATTATTAAGTTTATAATTTCTAATTACAGATAACAGCAGTAGACTTACTTCTTAATAGAACAAAGTCAATATTTTCTTATATTGACTTTTCTTTCGTAGTTTTTAGTTACAGGGTGGGCTCCAACTTGAACTGACTGATTTAAAATACATATAACTTTTTTTATTTTTGCAATTTATGAAGAATTTTATAAAATTTTATAATTGGTTCATACTCAGTGCAAGAACGTGTCAAAAATTGTTGAATTGTTTTATTTTTCTTCCGAACGTTCTATTGTAACAATACAACGAAAATTTCATTATCATTTTAATACTATTACAGCTCAGCTATCAGAGGAAACATTATAAGAAACTTAATAATAGGTACGAACTAATTTTAATTGACATGTTCGCAATGAACAAGCTGTGGAGACTGTACACGAAAGTGTCAACGGTGCTCCATCTGCCGACGTGCTACTCAATTGGGTATCTCCAGAAAATCGCTACAATGCATTTCGAAACTTGATCTGTGGATGTTTTCATATAAAATTCAATTTGCTCAAAAACTATTGCCAAGGGATGCAGCACAACGGCTACAATATGCCAAAAGGTTCATTCAGCTTGCAACAGATAATGCCAACTTTTTGAACAGACCTCATTATGAGCGATGAAGCACATTAGGCGTTCCTTTGGAGCAATTTTGCTACTAGTCAGTAGATGACCAAGGAAAGCCAAATTCTAAACACTAGTAGAAACATAACCTCAAAACAATACTGAGTTTACTCACACATTGTCAGAAACAATACTGAGTTTACTCACACATAAACAATAAAAACTGAATTTATTCACACATAAACAATACTGACAAAAATATGACTCTTCAACATAACCAACGAACCCGCAAAACTATCTATTTTCACTTTAGCAACTAGAATCCACTTAAAGTAAATTGTATGCGTAACTCACAGTTCAATGTGCTCGTTTGTTCGAGGTAGAGTAGATGATGACAGCTTGACCTACCGACTAGTAGCAAAATTGGTCCAAAGGAAAACGCCTATTTTTATTTTAATGGATATGTCAATAAACAGAACTGCAGAGCTTGTGGTACGGAGAATCCGAGAGCGTTGCATCAGCGTCAATTACACCCTCTTAGATGCACTGTTTAGTGTGGAATTATGATCCATATTTTTTCGAAAATGAGAGTCCATCTCTGTGGCGGTATTCCGGAATATGTTAGAAAATTTTTTCGTCCGGCAGCTCTAAATAACCCTGGCATATGGTTTCAGCAAGATGGAGGTACATCTCATACCGCGAGAGCGACAACGGCGATTTTTCAAGAACTTTTCGATAACCGAATAATTTCAAAAAATTCAAATTTCGCTTGGCTAACTTTTTGTCCTGATTTGGCGGCCTTTGATTTCGTTGTGTTGGGTTTCTTGAAGGCACTGGCAAACGTGAACAAACCAAAAAACATGCAGGTAGTAAAGCAGAATATTTAAACGGAAATTGCAAAATTTTGAGCTCGAAACATTACGCACCGTAATGCAAAATGCCTCAAAAAGAGCTATTAACTGCCAACAAGACAACGGAAGGCATTTAAGGAATATTATTTTTAATACTTAAATTTAAAAACAATTAATAAATTACACTTTCTTTAAAATATTAAAAAAAGAAACAAGTAAAAACATTTGAAAATACAAAATTTTTATGTGAATTTTAAAACAGTTAGTCCAAGTTGGCCCACCCTGTACTAACGTTTTTATTATATTAGCAAATGGGAAGTAGTGGACAGCAAACGATAGCAAAATAAAGTTGACTTTAAAGTCAACTTCGAATTTGAGAATATAGCTTTTGTGGTTAAAATAAAGTTGAAGTCGATAGAGTCGAAGCTGCGTTACAGTGCACTTCAAATTTGCACCTGCGTTACAGTGCACTTCAAATTTGCACCTAGAGTCTGTGTCAAAGTAAACAAATGAATTTTGATATTTTTGTAAACATTAGGATTTGCACCAAATGGATTTGATAAATTTGCTAAGCTAGAAAGGATGTGCGGTACTTAAAAAATATACTGAAGGATTATAATTGTCAAAGCCGAAGTTTTCGAAACTGTATACAATTATTTGAAGCCATTTCTCTGGAAAGCGGGTACCTACCTTTATGATTGCTAAACAAGAATGACTTCAAAATCAATTTCGAATTAGAGAATATTAATTTTGAAATTAAAATAAAGTTAAAAATGAAGTTGAAGCAACATTTTACTTGGTAAAATAGAACCTGGATTACAGTCTTCATAAAATTGTAACTAACAAAAAAATCAAAATATCTCACAAAAATGTTGAAAATTTCTTTTACTTTTATCTACAAATTAATTGATAAAGCGTTAACCAATTTGTGATAATAATATATTATAAAAATCTTGCCATTATGCATAAAATATTATATATAATAATAAGAAGTGTCTTCTTGCAGAACTCGCTCCTTTTTCGCACATTTCGGGTTGCAATTCATCCATTATTTAACGGATGTTGGGCTTTTAAATACGCCAAAATTTGAGGATTTTCTGCGTAAATGCAATTTTTAATGTAGCTTAACAAAAAAAACCCCACGATCTTGGTAACATCACAAAATCTTAAATTTACGTGTCCTGGGATCTTTTTTAGGCATTTCAGCAAAAATTCGCACATTTAGGCCAAAACTAGATTAAAAAATCTTCAAGTTGAGGCCACTAAAAAATCGGCTATAATACATTCTTTCTTTTTAATTTTCAAAGAAATACGCTTCTCCACGTATTAAATATATGTTTTTAAAGTACTATAAATGGCAATTTTGATTATTGATGACTTTGTCAAGCAAGAAATGAGTCTCATTGCTAAAAAAAATGTCATCCAAAATATCACCATCCAAATCCTTTTGTTTCAGTACTCAATTGGAGTATTTTCGATTATTAAACAGTCTATGATGATAAAAGCTAAGCAAATGTTATATCAAATAATACATATGTTAAATAGCTGTTAAATGACTGGGCTATAATGTTCAAACTACAGAATGAAAAAATAGTTCGTTCAAAAATAATACTACGAGTGTCGAAACGCATACAACCATTTTTAATCCTTTCTCTAGAGAACAGAGCGCATTTATCAACACTATAGGGTCTCTCAATCCTATTACAAACATTATTTAAGTCAGTCTTATAAAGCTTGCTAATTAAATCTGTTAATTTTTGTCCATTTTTTGTCAATTCAATTTCTGCATGTTTTTTTTTAAGAAAAAAAAAACCTCAAAAAAACCATATCTTTTTCTATAATTACCAAAAATAGTATTGAATTTAATCTTAACTTGTATACATTTAATTATATTGAAAAATCAATCATAATTAATGCGATTTTATTTTGCTCTAATTTCCTTATTGGAATTTTTTCTCAAATAATTTCGGTCCAATTAATTTTTCTAAGTAATACCTTCAACAACAACAATAACAGAAGAAAAAACCCAAAAAAAAACCAATAATATTAATAAAATAACAAAGTTGACAAGCAGTAAAAAGAAAGCTGTTAATTAAATAATCAGTAAACAAGTATTACTCTTTATAATTTATCTAAATAGATACAAACTTGTGTAGATAGATTTTTTTCCTTTAAGTTTTTTGGTAAAAAAAAATTATAACACGCGAAGAAATAATGATTAAAAGCTAAATTATGAACAAACAAAAAAAAACAGAATTTTTTTTTCTACTAAAGAGAAAACCTATAAAAATTATTATTGCTAATAGATTAAGTTAGACATTGCAAAATAATTATTATATGACATTCCAATTTCATCATGAGTTTTACGTCCATTCATAAAATTCCAATGATTATCGCAAGGTGAATAGTTTGTTGGCAAACAAACTAAGATCATGGCATGTGGCTACTTTTCGAAACGGATTCAGATTAACTTCTCTTCGCGAAGCAACAAAATATATAGAATATCAAACTATAATATCATAAATAAATAAACGTAAAAAAAAATTGTTGTTTTGTTTTCATATAATCTAAGATAACAACAAAAGAAATCATGAATCAATTTCGGCTAAGAAAAGAGCGAGTAGAGAAAAAAATTCATTTTAAATAAACAACAAATCAGATTTTATGACTAGATGAATGGATTTGAAGATATTTGAACACACCAACAAAAAAAAATAATAATAATAATATTTGTATCTGACCCACACAAAAGATTTAAATTCAAAACAATCCTGGTCAGATCTTGCGTAAAAACTGTTGGCTAATCGATGGTTGATCTCTGCACAAAGGCGAGATGAGGACAAATTAACATAAACTTGAATGGATCGGCTTGTGACCGCAATTTAAGACTATGTTCAAAGGAACGATAGATAAGCAAATTTTATTGTGTAGAATGGGTCTTAATCAGAAACAGCCATCATTGAAAATTGGTGGTACAGAGAAGAAAGCTTCATGCTTACCAGTCGAGTAAGATCACAATTTCTACCGTCGATCAGTACAACAAACAAATTTTGACTATGGTTTAGTCGAATGTTACCCATCGAACCCGTGTTTTGTGGAATATCAAAAAAAAGAAATCTTCGTGATCATTTACTATTCTAGCCTAATCGATAGTATAGTGCAGCTTATGAAGAACTGTACCGCTTAGCTCGATCTTAAATTTACGCTTCATCTAAATTACAGATTGTTCTAAAGGAAGATTTACAAATTTAATTTAACGTAATTTTAGATAACTGTCATTTTTTCAATTCATACTTAGCAATCACAGAGAATAGATGTGGCAAAATTATTATTTTCAGTAATCATTTAAAGGTTTTTTTATTTGAATTAAAATTAATTTTAAGAAAAAGTTGTTTTGTTAGGCTTTTTCTTGAGGCGGGCAATCTTCTAGTGATCTTGAGCCCATATAAAACTCGTTCTATTTTGGCAGTTTTAACTTTAATTTCATAGTAAACAATTTTAATAAATATAAAATGAAAAATTTCAATTTAAATAAATCTTACCTTAATTGTATATACCAGGTGTATAAGCTTAAATTAGCTGTTTGGTCATAGATGGCGTGTGTGAGCGTATTAAGCTACCATGGGCATGCCATACTTTTTTTTATGAGTTTGACATCTGTCAACATTAATCAGTGCATATTGTCAGCAATTTCGTACAACAACATCCATTTTTTCTTTAGTAATCATGTCTAGTTTTGTGCCAGAAAATGAGCATATACGGGAAGCTCTGCTTTTCTGCTTCAATTTGAAGAAATCGGCTTCGGAATCGGATCCAATGCTTATGGAGGCCTATGGTGACATTGCTTCATCGGAAACAATGTGCCGAGATTGGTGTCGGTGGTTCAAAGACGACAATTTTGACTTGTGGAAGATCATCAATTGCAGGCTCTTTTGGACGCAGACGATACCCAATCGCAAAAAATGCTCGCGGAGCAATTGGGTGTTACTCAAAAGATCGGAAAATGGGTGCCGCATGAATTGAACGATAGGTAGATGGAGCGATGCCAAAACACATGCGAAATCTTGCTCGCTAGACAGAAAAGAAAGTCGTTCGTGCATCGGATTGTGACAGACGATGAAAAGTGGATATATTTCGAGAATCCTAAACGCAAAAAATCGTGGGTTGATCCCGGCCAACCATCAACATCTTCTGTGCGTTTGGTGGGATCAGCAGGTAATGTTGAAACCCGGTGAAACTGTCATAGCCCACCGCTACCACCAACAACTGATCAAATTGTACCGTGCTCTGCGTGAAAAAAGGATGGATTATCAACAAAGACATGACAAGCTGATTTTCCTCCATGATAACGCAACATCGCACACGACAAAAATGGCCCGAAACCACTTGGAGACACTCAATTGGGAGGTGCTTCCCCAGCCCGTTTATTCACCAGAGCTGGCCCCTTCCGACTACTACCTGTTTTCGTCGATGGGCCACGCTCTCGCTGAGCAGCACTTCGATTCTTACGAAGACGTCCGAAAATGGCTTGATGAGTGGTTTACCTCGAAAGAGTAGGAATTTTTTGGCGTGGTATCTAAAAATTGCCCGAAAGATAGGAAAAATATGTAGCTAGCGAGGGCAAGTACTTTGAATAAATTTGTTTTTGCTTTATACACCTGATGTATGTCTGGAAGCTGTTAAATAACAGTATTTTACTTTCCAAATTACAATGGATGACGTTGTATTTTTGCCCAATCAATGTAATATTTTTTATTTAAATAAAAAATTATTTGTATAAACTAAAGTTTTGACTTTTCCAAAACTGGATATTTTGATTCGTGCAATCAGCTTCCTGTAGAACTTTAAACTTAAGCCCAAAATAAAGCTCTTTCAATTTTAGAGCAGTATTTTTGTTGTTTATTTGTTTGTTTGCATACAAGATCTCTGAGACAAACGCCAAAGGGCATTTTTTTGACGCCCTGGTGTGAGGCCTTTCGGCGACTTCAAATATCGCGTATATTGGAGGCTACAATTGCAAGTCGTTAAATTTTATGGAGCAAATTAGATTCTTTTAGAAAATTATAGACAGGACTTTAGAAGATGCACAATAAAAAGAGTCCTACTCAAAACGAAGTTTAGTGGCATAGTCGCATTCATTTAAAATATGGGAAATGGTGCGTTGAACACCACATAAATGGCATGAAGAATGGGGTTATTTACAGATGACGAATTTGTGGGTAAAGGTACGATTAGACGATTGTCAGGATCTGGCAATGTTTGTACACATGTGGCTGTCAGGCAATCAGCTGACAATTGGCATTGCCAGGCACACCATTTGACAAGTTATCACACAACTTTCAGATCACACGATTGCCAGATTTATAATTGGAAAATTTTCACTTGCTGCTAAAAAGTGGCAGTTAGACTAGTTGAAGAAAATTTTCTACAATCTAAAGATTGTCATATAACTGCAAATAAAGGACATGTCATTGTCAGATACAAGCGCCAAATTGTTTTTACTTGACAGTTCATTGTTTTATTTAATGTATTGAAGGCATGGAAAATATAATATTAATTTTAGTGAAACTTGTGTGTTGCTGCCATAGCAGCAATAATGACAAAAATAAAAAATTGAAGAAACAGAAAAACTTAGGCAATTCTTCACTAAAATGTTAAAATAAGTAGATCAGTTTATTTTGGTGGCATTTCCAGATGTTATAAATTCCATTATCTGACAATATGCAAATGCCAACAAAAATTCTAACAATGGTTCCAAAGTGTGATCACACATTTGTCAGATATTGCAAGTAAATTTTATCAGCCAATGTTTTCAAATGATCTGCAAATGGTTTGTCTGGCAACATTTGCAGTTAAAAAATGCGCGATTACTCTATTACCATAATTTTGTGATAAATTTTGCGTCAAACATCTGCAAACATTACCAGATTTTGATGTGCAGAATCCTAGTTCTTAAAAGTTTCTGTAGCCAGAATTTTCGAATGATTGTTGGAAAGCAAATGTAATCCACCGCTGACCCAGTCTGTTCATCTACGCTTGGCTTTAGATGTTAAATGTCCTTTGGTCTGTAGTAGCGGCAAGTTCAGAATTTCAGTGGAAACAGGACGGTGATCACTCCCCGCTCATTGCCGAGGATACCTGCATGACCTGGAACTCAACACAATTCCACCAATCTTGTTTTTATTTCGATTCCATGATCTTGTAAAATCCACCGTCCGAGATCATTTAGACTTCTTGTAAACCATTTCTTTATTTCCTTTTTTTTGCACGATTTCTGTGACATTATTATATATATACATATGTTATATATCGTATATGCGAGAATACATCAATTTATAGCAATTTACACAAACATTAAAAAAAAATATAAAAATTCATTTTCATATTAAAAAGGGTTTTCTCATATTTTTTGGTATTTTTTTTTAACAAATCCACAATAATCAGTCGTTGTCAATATGTAAACGTGTATGTACTAACGACGAGTATTTCGGCTCTCTTTATTTTTTCGTCTTTTGTTGTTTTTTTTTGTTTGTTTGTTTGTATGTTAGCCTCCTGCTCCGAATGATCTTGTTCGCTTGGCAATCAAATAAAATAACTGATCGTAGTTTTTGATAAGTTAATTCAGTTTTTGTGTGTTTAGTTAGAATCTTATCTCGTTTTAAAGTGAGAAAGAATTCAAGAACATGTATTTAAGAAAAAAAGACAAGAGAGAGAGAAAAAACATTTACAAACAATACGCTCGATATACATATGTACATTTGTGTGTATGAGCTTTACTTATGGTTGAAAAAAAAAGCTAAAAGCAAAATGAAAAAAAAACAATTTCTTCCTGTGTTTTTGTCCTTTTTTAACTTGAACATTGGTTTTTTTTGTTTAATAAATGAAACAAAAGCAAAAGAATGAATGAAGAATTGATGGGTTGGTTAAAAAATTGTCACAATCGAAAATTGATGAATTAAAATTCGTTTGTAAAATTATGACCATCGAAGCGTATAACAAAATGAAATGGTAACAACAACTTCATAAAACGGGTCTCTTATTAAATCTTACTTACTTTGGTTTAGGTTAGATTGATTTTGATAGTTGGAAAGGCGGCAAAGGTGGATAAGGAGGAGTATAGATAGACAAACAATCGGATAAAGAGTCCATTTTGAACAGGTTTCACAACTACTCCATTCTATGAGTACACTCCACTCCACTCCACTCCACTCACTGGTACTCGTATAGTCAAAAGTGTGATCGGTTATTTAAATTAAGACGCTTTGTCAATTAATCGAAATGTAGAAATAAATACACTTCATCTTCGCCGTCTTCGAACCAATCGAAACGGTCACGATCAATCCATTCCGATTTCGATTTGCGCGATCATAAATTAAAAAAAGAATTTAAACACGATCGACTGACTAGTGGTGTCATTATGGATCACTCAATCATTTTCAGATATTTTCGATTAGATCAATTGATAGACTAAAGTGTGAAGAACTCTTTAAAAGTGTATTGATTTTATATTTAAAAAAAAAAACAGAAGTAGAACAAAAAAAAGAGGAATTTTAAATTCAAAAAAAAAAAAAAACCTAAAGAAAAACAACTCACACAAACCCAGATCTAAACTGTCAAATTATAATTTTTAATTGATCAAATCAAATCAAATATATGCACCGGACTGTACTTTACGTAGTATTATCACCAAAATGCCATTTGACATTACGAGCATTATCTGATTTAGTGATTCGTTAAATTTTCTTTCATTTTTATTTTAAACATTTTTTTTTTAAACGAAATTTTAATTGATTGACTATATTGTCTTTATTGAAATTGCTTCCAAGATATTAAGAAAAAATATATGGAGAAAAAAAATGTTTGCCGAAGTAAGAAAAGAAAAGTTTTCATATCAAAATTTTTATCGTATTTTAAGATGATAGAAAATGGATTTCAAAGGCAAACAATAATTTAATCGTGTAGGTGTTTATTTCGAAAAAAATTTTATCTGGATTTAATCTAAACCGGATACTCAAAAATAGTTTGTATTTCATTTGATTTAAATATATGGTATATCAATTTTTTTTGTTAATTCTTTGTTTTTTTTTTTTATTGTAGTTTAATGTTATATATAATTTTGATTTTGTTGAAAATTCAATAATATTATATGTTGCCTGCGGTTTTTAACAAAGAAAATTCTTTTTTAAATTTTTCTTCTTTACCTTTATAAATATTGGGTGTATAACTTAAAAATGCTGGATTTTTGGCAAACTTTGAGTGTTTATTTTGAAAAATTGTTACAATATATTTTATTCAAAGTATAAATCTTTCTGGCAACATATGGACTCCGCGCCAAAAAAACTGCTCCGGTTTTGAGGCCAAGAATGAATCGAGCCAATCTTTGATGCCCTGTTCTGAAGTGAAGCGTATTCCGGTGAGAGCGTTTTGCATGGATCTAAACAAATGGTAGTCGGACGGGGCAAGGTCTGGGCTATAAGGCGGGTGAGGCAAAACTTCCCAGCCACTGTTTTCTAAATAATTTTTAACCGGTCTTGCAACATGAGGCCGAGCGTTGTCATGATGGAAAATTATGGCTTCGTGTCTGGTCGCATATTCCGGGCGTTTTTCGGCCAATGCTCGCTTCAAACGGATTAATTGTGTTCGGTAGAGGTCGCCTGTGATGAATGCTCGCTTCAAACGGATTAATTGTGTTTGGTAGAGGTCGCCTGTGATCGTCTGGCCCGATTTCAATAGCTCATAATAGATCACACCTTTCTGATCCCACCAAATACAGAGCATTACCTTGGCGCCATGGATATTTGGCTTTGGCGTTGATTTGGCTGGTTGGCCGGGCTTCACATACGATTTTTTGCGCTTTGGGTTGTCGTAATGAATCCATTTTTCGTCGCCAGTAATGATTCGATTCAAAAACGACTTCTTTTTCTGCCGTTCAAGCAGCATTTCGGACATGCAAAATCGCCTTTCAACGTCTCTCGGCTTCAATTCATATGGGACCCAATTTCCTTGCTTTTGGATGAATCCTGCTGCTTTCAAACGTTTTGAAATGGCTGCTTGAGAAACTTCCAATGATTTTGCAATTTCTTCTTGAGTTTGACAACAGTCTTCGTCTAGTAATGCCTCCAAATCTTCATCTTCAAACTTTTTTGGCTGACCTGGTCGTTCTTTGTCATCCGTGTCAAAATCACCACTTCTGAACCGCACAAACCATCTCTCGCACGTTGAAATCGATGGAACATATTCAGGATAAGCTTCGGTGAGCAATCGATGTGTTTCAGCTGCACTTTTTTTCAAATTGAAGAAGTAAATCAACACTTCCCGCAAATGGGACTTTTTTGGTACGAAATTCGACATTTTTGAAGCAAAAAAAAACTTTGTTGTTTACACTATTTCGTTCAATGACTAATCGAGAATGAATGACAGATGTTTAACCTCCAAAATGCCATATGAGTTATTATTAACACAAACCATGTGTAAAAGTTATGCCATCTGTTGTCAATCCCGCATTTTTAAGTTATATACCCAATAAAATTTTTTGTTTTGTTTGTTAAATTATTAATCATCGTTTTTTAATTAATAATTTAAAATAAAAATTTAGCGTTTCTTTTCCAGCACTAGAAAATGATGAAGAAAGGATATTTTGAGAAAAATTCAATTAGAGTTAAAAAATTAGTTTTTTAACAATTTTACTTATAAATATTTTCAACAAAAAACTAAATTTACGAGTTTATTTTTGATAGAGAAAAAATTGGTCCACTTAAAACATTTACCACTTAAAAGAGGTTTTTTACCCAATAGTATCAAGTTCGTATGTAACTGGAACATTGCCTAATATTTTCTAGCCTGTATACTAAAGTGTTTTATCCAATTTGCGCTTTGGTAAGTAAAGCTAAATAAAGTACAATATTAATTTAGATTTTTATTATATTGTTAACTACAATAGTTATATTACTTAAGCATGTAATATGACATTATTCAAATAAAGGGTTTTTGAATAAGAGCTTGACAACTTTTTTTTTAAATATCTCGCAAACTATATGAGATATATGAAAACTTTTATTATTGGCTTAAAGTACAATCAATGCAATTATGTATGAAATATAACTTCGGTCATATATTTACCACGGGCACGTTTGCAGCGGTCGATTCGTTGAAGCCAATTTTCGATGACTCGGCCACACAATTCGACGGGAATGGCCACTATTTCTCGTTCGATGTTGACTCTTAGGCTTGTTGGCATAGACCATCGATTTAATGTAGCCTTACAGAAAAAAGTCTAGAGGTGTTAAATCACAAGATCTCGGCGGCCAATCGACAGGACCTTTTCTCGATATAACACGTTCACCGAATTTGGATTACAATAAGTCGATTATTTCTCCCGCTGTGTAGGATGTAGCACCGTCTTGTTGAAATCACATATAACTGATGTCCAGCCCATGCAATTGACAGAAGAAATAACGCTGCAACATGTCTCTGTAGCGTTCACCATTAACTGTAACGTGACGGACATTTTCATCAACGAAGAAAAATGGCCCAATGACGCCACCGGTATGAAAACCGCACCATACAATCACTTTTTGTGGATGAATTGGTGTTTCATGAAGTACATAAGGGCTAGTAGTACTCTAATAATGCATGTTTTGTTTGTTGACGAAGCCATTCAACCAAAAATGAGCTTCATCATTGATCTTAAAGTTGCAATCACCGACCCGGAATTTCCGTAGTAATTTTTAATTACTTGTAAACGTTCTTCATTTGTAAGTTTTTGCATGATGAAATGTTTAAATTACTGAGTATTTTGACAGTAACAACGCACTGATTGGTTTCAGAGTGCATTCACAGTAAGAAATCAAAAAAGTCAAGTTACTATTGAAAAACCCGATACTTATCACAAAATTTTTTGCAGGTTTTAATCCTTTTGAGATAATTTTGAAGATGACTTTTTCGAACATTTCAGGCAGTAATTCCGTCAGCACTTAACGTATGTTACTTTAAAAATGCTATAAAGTTTGAGGATTATCTTTTAGGGGCGAGTCACTATAAAAATAAGTACAACATCCTCAAATCGGAACACTGTATAGAAGTCTGACCCTTTCAAGGACTTCTCATCAGGCTATCTGAGACTTTCAAGGACTTTTCATCAGTTTCAAAGTTAATAGACGGTATGACCTCATAAGAGTTCTCATTCGTTCCATATTTTCATTAGTTTCCGATGTTGAAGGACTACCTGAGGATTACCTAAAAGGAAATATTTCCCAGAGGAGCATTGCAAATTTTCGTAAGTCAAACTCGCATTTTTACCAAGCATACCCAAAGGCTATACAGCATTGTGCTTTGGAAAATAAAGTTAACTAAAATATATTTTCAATTCCAATTTTAATAAAATTTATATTTTTGCTATTACCTAAACTTTGCCATTATTTAAAAAAAAAGATTGAACATTATTCAAATGGCTATCACGAGATTTCTTGTAGGACTCGATCCTTGTGAGATAATTTTTAATGACTTTTTGTAGCTGTAATTCAGCCAATTGACATCACCAAATTGCGTCCTGGGAACTTTCCGTGCAATAAAGCCAAAATTTGTATTGCCATCTTGTTGAAATCATATGTAAATAGTTCAGAATGAAATCTTCAAACTCAGAACAACAAATTTCGAGGTTTTTTTATCATTTTTAAAGAATATCTTACTTTTTTTATTTTCAATGACACTTTTAGACCAAAATGCACAATCATTTTTTTACGGATACAGTGGCATTTGTGCAGTCACTTGTGGGTTTTTAAAGTGCACACCACACAATCATTTCTTTGCAGATACAGTGGCATTTGTGCAGTCACTTGTGGGTTTTCAAATTCACATATATGGCAATTTTGCTTATTGATTTATCCACTGAGCAATAAATGAACCTCATTGCTAAAAAAATTAATTTCCTCATAAAATTAGAAAAACATTTTTTTTTTGTACTGCACCGTTTTTGTACAAAGTTTTTACAATTTTAACGCGTTGTTCGCTGTTTAAACATTCTATAATATTATGGATTTTATAATAAATTATCTAAAATGGCAAATTTTAATTTAATTAACTTGTTCCTTATAAGAATCAACTCCTTAAAAACTTCTATAAAAATCAAATCAGAATCAACTCCTTAAATAACAAATTATATTTAGAGGCAATATGTGGCTTCTTATACATTCGGTTCTTATTTGAAAAGTAAATTACTTATTTTTTTACTTTTGAAATAAGAACCGAATGTATAAGAAGCCACATATTGCCTCTAAATTTCAAAAGTAAATTACTTATTTGTGTTTTTTTCTTTAAATAGTCAAAAATTTATACTTTCTTATATTAGCAAAAATTTTTTTAGATTTTTCGCCGTTTTTTTATTTTAAAGTTGTAAAGTTTTAAGGATTTGACCCCAAAATAGGGATACTATCATAAACTTTAGGGCAACTAATTTTCTTTGACGATTTCTGACATTTTTTTTGTTAAGACAGTCACTTTCTGCGAACACAATAACTTTTCACAGTCAGTTGTGGGTTTTCAGAGCCTCATATACAGCAATTGACGTATCTACCGAGTGAGAAGTGAGTCACAACCCTGAAAAAAAACGTTATTCGAAATATCAGAATTCAAAGCATTTTGCAGCAATCTTTAATTAACATAAAATTAAAAATTTTATAACATTATTTTGAACAACTTTTATATGACAGTGCTGTACTCTAAAATTGATAATTCTTTATTATTTTCAAAAAAACTTGTTTCTAAGAAAACAATCTAATTTTATTAAAATATATACATAAGATAGATACTCGTACAATATAAAAGGATAATTTATGCTTAAAAATAACAATTCTCATTCGATTGTGTTGAAAGACCTCCAAAGTGTTAAGTGTAACAATTACTTGATATTATTGCATATTTATGTTCTATTACTCAATTATGTACTTTAAAAATGTAACAAAACAAAAAAATCAATAAACCACACCTTGAGCATCCTCATTTGGTGGTAATGAAGGCTGTGAACATTTGTGAACACCGATGGCAAAGGTAATGTGGGAATTGTGGGTAAACGCGAACGAAAAACGATCAACGAATACACAATCGAATTCTATTGGGCCTTTACATGATGATGACCTGTACTCTGGGACCCATGTTCTAACTTATTTTAATGACCACTTTAAATGAACAAACCTTTTAATTTGCTTGTATCTTGGTCTGTTATCTCACCTATAGCCGGCACCAGGCCATCTAAATATATCACCGAACGATCGACGACTTATTACTGGCCACAAAGGCGTATGGTCAGGTTTAAGATTCTTCAGACCTAGCTTGAGACCTTACCGCATCGTACTCTTTTCGGATAAGCGCCACACGGCTTGTATCTGAATGTTTATCCACAAAATACTAAATGTGCAGAGAGCTTAATACATAAATGTGTTTATAGAATAGAAACGATCTTGGTCGATTCCATAAATTCATGTTTGGCTCTTATCTTAAAGGCCGGTCTTACATGAAAAGCAGACAAAAACCAGAAAAATTGTATCTAAAAAATAAATATATATAACAAAATCGGATTTTTTTTTCACGGTAGAGAAAGAAATAGTGCTGCGGGGGAAGAGAGGGACAAAAATAATAGAGAAAAGTCCGAGTATCTTTAAGATGATTTTGGAAAGAGGATGATTCTTTGAAAACCTGACCCAAACAAAAAGTGTCAAAACATTTTGTTCTACTAAATGGCAATAAATTAATTTAGTATCGATTTTTTTTTTACTCTGTCTCTCATCCCATTCAGAAATTTATTCTTACATAGTGTTCCTGATTTTTTTGTTTTTTTTTGTTTTCATTTTTTTGTTCAACTCTGAAATTCCAGTGATGAAGGTGCTAAGATTTATCAAATATGGTCCAATAGTATTCGTACAGGTTGCCAATAGTGTCTTCGTTAGTGCAGGTGTGTTCTTTATGAGATGAAAGAAGAAGAAGAAAAAACAACTGCTGCCAGTCCAACTAGATTTTGAATATAAAACGATGGATTAACAAAAAAAAAAACAGTAATAAATAAATAAAAAATTCCTTAAAAAAATACGATAAATTTTACAAATTTCAAATTTCCATTATTATTAAACTTTTTTTTATAAATTCCCTAATATGAGGAGGATATGCATGAATGTTGTCTGCTTTTCGATCAATAAATTTTGAGCAATTAGTCGAAACTGATTAAATGTTGTCACGGTTGTTAAGGAATATTTTCCATCAAATCAATTTGAATAAATATACACAAAAATATCAAAAATTTCAAACGATTTTATTTCGATTTTTTTTTTTTTATTACACCTGTTATACATATGTCTGCATATATATGTTTTTATTTATTTATCTTATCAGCAAAATATAAAATTTATTAAATCATTTATTATTTACTACAAATACTAGTTAGTGTTTAGATTGTGCTTTATTTAATAAGATTTTATTGAATGTTTTCTCTTCTCAGTTGATTATCAACAACAATTTTATTCATCATCGAATATTACTTATCAATACTTAAATTGTTATTTTATTTATTATTATTTGTTTTGTGTAAATATATTCAGAAAATTCTTTTTTATTCAATATTTTAATATAAATTTTAAATGTGTATTTTAGATTAAAAATTTATTAGCTTTTATTTAAAAACATTGTCTTTAAAGATGACTAAATGATAAAATACTCGTAGATACTCGTAAATATTTAATATAAATGTGATGTTTTTATTGATGTGCCTGCCTGTATAAATATTTTCAAAAGTTAATAATAAAAATTTATTGATATCTATTGTATGGCACGCTTTTTTTTTTAAATACATGCCATACATCGTAATGTGTGATTTAATTTATTCGATTTTGTAGATTTTTAATAATTTTCTAGATTGTTTTGATGTTGGAAGAATGGTTTTCGTTCATATGTCCAATGAATCAGGTACCTTTCCATTAGGAATTTTTATATTAAAACAAATTTTTATTAATATTTTGCACTATCAATATTTGAATTTTTTTTCCTGCAATTTAATATAATTTTAATTTTATCGAATTTTTTTTTGTTTTTTTTTGTTGATTAAAAAAAGGTAGTTTTATTTTTATATTTTAACAAATTGATATTTATTATCAATTTTAAATTCTATAAATTAGCATATTAAATTTTTTTATTGAAAAAGACTTTAGATTGGATCCTACACATTAAGATTTGTAAAGTTTTAAAAGTGGTTTTTGGTAGCCTAAGCATTTGGCTGTTCTAGAAAAATCTAAAAATTCTATTATTTTCGGTTTTTTTTTTCAGTAACAAGAATTTATTTTTGCAAGATTTAATAATTATAAAACAAAAATAAATAACGTGAAATTTTAATGGTGTATTTATAATTAAAAAAAATTTACTTATTAACCTTTTAAAATATTTTTGATAGTAAAATTGATAAGATATGATGTGTTGCAGAAAAGTAATGGGGAATCTGGCAAAACTGAAGATATTATGTCCACGTTGTTTGTATCATAGTTCCCCCTAGATGTGCAGTTTTCAAATTTGAAACGTGTTCGATCGGTGTGTTTTTGTAGTGCGTTATAAAAAATAGAACAGAGTAATTTGGAGTTACGATGTGCCATCAAATTTTTTTTGGCGTATTTTAGAGTTACAACGAGTCTATGGAGAATATTCCTTATTAAGAACAATCGTTTTTCGGAAGTTAAAAACAGTTTTGGAGGGTCGAGAAGCAGTGGAAGATCAAACTCGGCAGAGAGGCCCTCAACAGCTAACTCTGATGAAAATGTGTTTTTAGTTTAGGTTCTGGTGAGGTCATACCGTCGATTATGCCTCCAGGACAAACTGGCACTATATTTTTTTTATAAATAAGTCTTTAAAAGTCCTCAAAGAAAGGATCTTTGCGTCGAATCGGATATTCCAGATACTTGGATGGTCAACCATACCAACGCTCTCTGTTACATGGCTATTTTCATCAACTCAAAGAATGTTTGCCATTTTGTATTATGGACCTTCTAATTTCAAAGCTGTACATTCAATTTTTAAGAACATCCGAGCGAAATATGATTCTCATGATGAAGAAGAGAAATTTTCTTCATCGATTAGAATCCGATATGGCTCTGTGATTGCGTCAATAAGCAAAATTACCGTATATGGGGCTCCGATAACCCACAAGTGCATCTTAAAATGCCATTTTGTTCGAGAAAAGCGACTATCTGGTACGTACTTTGGTCTCAAGCTGTTATTGGCCCGTATTTCTATTAAAATGAAGAAGGAGAGACTATTATTGTCAATTCCTGCCACTAGAGATTTTAATCTGAATTATATGAGATTTTCATAAGACGGTTCAACTATCCACACAATGCAACAAATTTTTGATTTCTTGTCCAAAAAGTCCAAGGACGCATAATTTCAAGAATTTGTGATATTAATTGGCATCCAAGATCGTGTAATTTGACGCCATTTAAATTTTTCTTATGAGGCTATCCAAAAAATTATATATAAATTAGCATACTATAATCACGTAGGCTTGGATTAGAATTATTTTGTTTTCATTTTTATTAAGAAAATTTTATTAAGTGAGTTGAAAATAGTTGGTTCAATTCGACAAAAATAACAAATGCAGTCAATTTCTGGTGGTGGTGTGGGCATTGAAGGATCTGTTGGGACTATAGTACCTTTATCTGAAATGCTTGCCCCGACAATTATGATACGAATGAATCTTCAGCAGTAGCAGCACCTACAGTTTGTGATGTTTGGCTAGTGTACAGCAGAGTAAGTCGCATCCAGCGCAGTTCTACGTTACCGCAAATCAGACGAGGACAATAGTCCCTCTGCAAATTCATACAACCAGTTTGCCGACCAACATTAACATTCAGAACGGTGTGCTGACAAATGTTATTCCACAGACGCAATCACAGCCTCATGTTCAATCACAGTCACAACCTCAAATTCAACAGCTGCCTCAGTATCGGAAAATACCACAGTAGATGCTGTCAGTCTCAGCCAATACAACAGGCTCAGATAATTCAGCAATAACCACAATCTCTTCAACAACAACCACAACCTCTTCAACAACAGCACCGGCAAGAAGAGTCACTGCAACAACAACCGCAGTCACTACAACAACAAACCGTAATAAGAAGCAGCAACAACAACAAGCCGCAACAAGCAGCAACCACAACAACAAGCAACAAGCAACAAGATACAAGGAACAAGCAACAACCAAAAAGCAACAAGCTACAAGTAACAAGCAACCAGCAACAGTCTACAAGCTACAAGTAATAAGCTTCAAACAACAACCAACAAGCAACAACCAACAAGCAACAAGCAACAAGCAACAAGCAACAAGCAACAATCTACAAACAACAAGCAACAAAGTAAGCTAATGTAAAATTTTAATCAATCTCCACAACTCCAAAGTTATTTTGGCTTTATTACACGGAAAGTTCCCAAGACGCAATTTGATGATGTCAATTAGCCTGCAAGATCGCGCAATTTGAGGATGTTGGACTCATTTTTATAGTGATTTGCTGCTAAAAGATAATCGTCAAACTTTATAGCATTTTAAAAGTAACATACGTCAAGTACTGCCTGAATTACTGCAAGAAATCGAGTCCTGCAACTCGTACATGGCAATAATTCGAATGATATTATACGTGTATGTCATGTATACTGGCAAGGTTTTATAACATAATAAATTTTAAAAAAATTATTAAAATCAACATTTTAAATTTCTCTAATAATACTTTATCATTTAAATTTGTAGATGAAAGGCAAATAAATTTTCAGCATTTTTGTATTTTTGTTTTGTTTTTATTTTCTTGTAAATTACAAATTTTTTGAAATTTTCAAAATAAATGAAGGACTATAAAATAAATAAGAGTAAATTTTCATATTAATTCATTTATTAATCAATAATTGGTCAATTTCTTATTATTTTAATAAGGCAACCTAAAAGAAAAAATTCCTATTCACAAATCGATATTATCAAAACTTTTATCATAACATAAAATATTATCGAAACTTAAACCTTTCAACAAAATATAATTTTTTCTAATAAATTCTATTCATATTAAGATAAAGAAAATCAATCGTTACTTGCATAAATGTTATTCCAGTTATATTATAATATTTTCAGCACTTAATAGCCATGAAATCAATATTCAATTATGATAACAGGTAACAAAAAGCGTATACTTTCGATGACGGGCCGATGAAATAATTTACTAATATTATAGCTAGTAGTAAAAAAAATAAACAATATACAATCAAGTTTGAATAGTATTAACACAAATATGTCTATAAATATTACAACAACAACAACAACAAGAAACCTATAAAAATTAGATGCGGCAATATTCGTATTAAGTCAACTAACATACGAAAACGTATAAATCCGAATTAAAGATTTATTATTCATCATGGATTGAATGAAATTGAAGAAAACTCGAAGAAATAATACATGAATTATAACAAGGTAAAAATTCGAATAAAAATCAACCATTTCTAGTTAGATGCTAAATGCTCAAATACTGTTTCTGTTTGGCTGAAAATGTTCCGAAAAACGACTTTGTCGATTTAATCAAATCACACATAAATATAATGACATGAAACGGCCCTTAAGAACTGCTGGTCAACAAGACCCTCTGGAATGGTCAAGTGGATGAAGCAGGTCAGTTTATAGAATGTTATTGTTCACTGTTCGAATTCAAATAAAAGTTAGAGCAAAGAAGAAGAAGAAAAGAACACGCAAAACAATTTCGTCCATTAAGTAATCTTTCGAAATGGACAAAATACGGTTTATGAAAAAATGCCCACCGTTACATTTAGTATTTAACTACTGTTGCGAATAGGCAAAAGTTACTACATTTAGTAATCTTAAGATTGACGAACAAGCTGATCGAATGACCACAGACAGCGTCATAAAAGCCGAACCTACCACTTACTTAGTCCGCTGTGAAGACTTCGAATAGGGGTGAATTGGCTAGTGGTGGAGTATTGAACGGCTACCCCGTTGATATTCCACCGATTAAACGGTCCGATAACGCGCTAAATTTTTGTCGGTTAAGCAATTTGTTGGAAAAACGCAAATGAGCATTTACATCGAGGGCTGAATAATATTCGAATGTCATGCTAACTTGTGTCCTAGCTGGTCTGCAAACTATTCCTGCTGCTTTGACTTCTGCTTCTACTGAAAGTACACGGTCTTATTCTGAAACGGCTGCTTTCAGTTAATAATTTTATACTGCGTTACAGAAGTTCGAGCATTCCAACTCTCTTCAGAGGTAAGTAAGTGTTCACGTATGTACTTAGTTTGGACTTATTCCAAAAACAACATAGACGACGCGACGTCTTAAAAATACGCTTAGCAGCACGCCACATTTTACTAAATTGGCACTATTCCCACCCTTACCCGACTCGACTAGCCTTTCCATCTGACGCAGTTTATGGACTGCGGTAATTACGGGCAATTATTGGTAAGCTCTTGCAAAATGGGGCATAAATGTTGAATACATCGATGAAAAGTGGTAAACTGAAATATATGAATTAATAAAAATAAATAAATTTAGCCACATACAGCGTTCAAGTATGTACATCTAAGTTAGGGTTGTGCAAATTTGAGATAAATACATACCCCAGACATTGTTTAAGATTTCACCACTTGATAAGTTACAAATAATAGCCACCAACACCATCACTATCGGGACAAAAGTTACTAATTGCCATTTCCAGGAATAGATGTTGTCCACCACATAATATATTTTGATAAATAATTAGGAATTGTGGGGCTTACAAGTACGTTTTTAATATCTTTTTTTTCGTAGTATTCTTTTTTTTTATCGGATTTTTCAAAGTTCAGGAAATAATTACCCAGACCGTAGGATGTATGTGTATGCACTTGAAAAAAATTACCAAAGGTTCTATAAGGGGTGACATAAAAGTAATGAGACTGATATTTTCCAAAAGTTTCATTTTATCTTTTTTAAACAGTGCTGGAAAGATTCAACTGTATACGCCTTCAGCTCTTCGGTCGTCCTCTGAAGTGACGGAAATTAGATGAATAGGACAACTGAAAAACCAAACAAATCCGTTTTTCCGACAAAAACTCATGTGAGATAGGCGACATTGTCATGGAAGATCATCAAAGTGTCTACAATATTCGATCTGACAGGCAGAATCCTTTTACTTAGCCTTTTAGGGATTTCTCTATGAAAAAACTTGGCCAACTTTTTGCCCTGGAGACAGAAGCACTTTCACTCCTTTTTTTGAGTCTTTTACATCACAAAAGCCCTCCTTCGTTTGACATTTTTAAAAATTTTCATCAAGTTTTTCACTACTTATTAGCCCTACAAATCTGTTCTATGTAACCGAAGCACCCTTTTTTCTGAGCCTCTCAAGAACTTCTCATTAGCTTCAATATTAATCAAAGTTTTAATCTAACAAATGTACTCATTGTTTCTAGCCTTCAGAAATCCTCGAAAGTCACCGAAATAGAGTTCTTCGGTGGCCCTGCAAAATCCCTTTTTCTGTGCCTTTCAAGGACTTCTCAATCATCTTAAGTATTAATCGACAATCTGACCCACAAATGCCCTCGCTTGTTCCACATTTTCATCGATTGTCAATGATTAAGTCTTCCCTGAGCAAGGTTCGTATTTCCTTGCTCTTCAAAACGATTGAATTGTTCGGAAAGTAATTTCGTTTGCTGATGAAGACACAATAAAGGCATTAATTGATGCAAACCGGCGAATAATAACTAGTAAGATTACTGAGAGATTAAATTTATCGAATTCGACCGTTCATTATCATTTCAAACGGCTAGGTTTAATCTCAAAGCTCGACATATGGGTTCCGCATCTTCTTACGGAAAAAAATTTTTGCCGTCGCATTGACGTTTGTGATTTGCTTCTCAAACGCCAAAGAAAATGATCCATTTTTGAAGCGTATTATCACTGGGGACGAGAAATGGGTTGTCTATAATAATGTTAAGCACAAAAGATTCTGGAGTAGAAAAGATGAACCGGCTCAAACCAATTGGAAAGCCAATATTCATCAAAAAAGGTTATCCTATCTATTTGGTGGGATTTCAAAGGAATCGTTGATTTTGAGCTTCTACCGAGCAACACAACGATCAATTCTGAAGTGTACTGTCATCAGTTGGCAAAAATTGAATCATTCACTCAAAGAAAACAGGCCGGTATTGGTCAATAGGAAAAGTATCGTGTTCCAAGAGGATAATGCGAAACCACGTATTCTACAAGTTTGACCACTCGGCAAAAGCTTTTAGAGCTTGGATGGAATATACTGCTATACCCACCGTACTCTCCAGACCTAACACATTCCAATTATCATTTGTTCCGGTCTCTACAAAAAATTTTAGACGGTAAAACGGTTAATTCAAAAATGAGAAGGTCAAAAATTACTTGGATCAGTTTTTCACCAGTAAAGAACAAAAGTTTTATGAGCGTGGAATCATGCTACTGCCAGAAAGATGGCAAAGGGTATTGGATCAGACTGGATAATATTTAATTGAATATAATATCAATTCACTATAAGAAAATTGTCTTTCATTTTTATAAAAAAATAAAACGAAATTACTTTCCGAACAACCCAATACTTTATTCCACAGAACAACTTGTGCTCTTAATTAAGAATGTTCGCTATAGGTTCGTTGCAACTTATCGTAAGTCGTCAAATTTGCGGATTCATCAATCTTAACACAAAATTTCATGGCATTTTTGTTAACACACTATAAAAACACAACTTCACTTATGATGCTCTACAAAGTCGCGTAATTAATAAATTTTTCAAGACCCTTTCTATAAAAAAAAATAATTAGAAAATATTTAAAAAATACTCCTTACAAACCCAATAACTGAGAACTACTAGTGAAATAAGATAGTAGAAATGCCTAAACTTCTAAACATTTTCTAAAAAACTCATTCAAAAAAAAAAGAAATATTAAATAAAATAATCAAAAAAAAAACAACTTGTTTAGAACAAATTTTATTTTAAAAATAAACACCAACAACTCTGTAAGTATCCAATTTACTTTATTCCGTCGAACAAGAGCCCTTTATTTTTCATACACTGTAAATTACTAGCAACTAAATGAACAATAAATTAAAAGCCTTAAAAGTCGTTTTGCATCATTTTAGAAAACAACCAAACAATTTTTTTAAATCAACCTACGGCCGGTGTTATTGTTTCCTTGTTGGTAATAAATAGCCAGTAATGCCGCCTTCAATTATTGGCCCCATAATTATTTTAACATTTGCAAATTGGCCAACTATCATTAATGCACTTATTCAGGAGTCCAACTGTGTTGCTATTGGGTCCTTTTGCCGTCTCTACAAAGGCAAATATAATCGTGTGTTGTTCAGAATATATTTTCTCCTGGTAACCGTTTTACCATTCACATGTCTTATAAAGTTGCCTATAAGAGAGGCCAATACTCATACTGTTGTGTTCGTCCTTAAGTCCGTCAGGACGATGACTACTTTAAATTCAAAACAGAAATTAGATTTAAGTGGATCTAAATTTGCTTTATTCTTACACTAGTTCGTCTAGGTTTTTGATTACTTTGTTGATTCAATCAAAACGAAAAACACAATGTATTAGCCGATCGAAAATTACATCAATTATGATTACAAACTTTGGATATTTTATAAAGAAACAAAAATAAAAATATGCTTTTTCAACAAAACCTCTCTATAATACTCGTTTTAATAATATGCAGGAGTAATTAACAGAATAAATCTAATTAAAACAAAAAAATTTAAAAATATACAAAAAATTTTAAGCAAACAAAAACAAAAATATACAATCTCGCTCAAAAAAAAAGAAATTTTAAAAATCCATAGATTAGACCCCTCTTGGCCCGAAAAAATAGAACAAAAAATATGATTTAAGCCAAAAAGCGTTCGAGTCCCAAATTTACATTGTTATTCCAAAAAAAAACGTACAGTCTTAGCATACAAAATAGTGGGACACAAAATGGTTAGTCTTGATCAAAAAATTCAAAATCCAAATAAACAATGGTAGTTGTTAAAGTATAAAGTCAACGTGATCTTATTTATATTATTTGTAAGTTACTATAATGAAAGTGACATACAAAATTATTTAAATATGTAAAATAGAAAATTTTTAATCACACTTATTGCATAGTTTTTTAAGTGACTGTAATTACAGTGACATACAAAATTATGCGAACAGGAATTCATAAATTTAGTTTTGTACGTATTTGTATTAACAATGAAGTTTTGCTTTTACCAGGTGTACGTGTATAAACTTAAATCCGGTGTTTTTTAGTCAAAAAAACACATGTTTTTTTCATAGAAAGCAAAAACAAATTTATTCAAAGTACTTGCCATCGCTAGCTACACATTTTTCCCATCTCTCGGGCAATTTGTGGATATCACGCCAAAAAAATTCCTTCTCTTTCGAGGCAAACCACTCAACAAGCCATTTTCGGATGTCTTCGTAAGAATCGAAGTGCTGCTCAGCGAGCGCGTGGCCCATCGACGAAAACAGGTGGTAGACGGAACGGACCAGGTCTGGTGAATAAGCGGGGTGGGATAGCACCTCCCAGTTGAGTATATCCAAGTATTTTCGGACCATTTTTGATGTGTGCGATGGTGCGTTGTCGTGAAGGAAAATCAGCTTGTCATGTCTTTGTTGATAATCCGTCCTATTTTGACGCAGAGCACGGTGCAATTTGATCAGTTGTTGGTGGTAGCGGTGGGCATTGACAGTTTCACCAAGTTTCAACATCGCATAGTAGACGATACCCTGCTAATCCCACCAAACGCACAGCATCGTCTTCCGTTCGAAGCGATTTGGTCTTGGGGAAGATGTTGATGGTTGGCCGGGATCAACCCACGATTTCTTGCGTTTAGGATTCTCGAACTATTTCCACTTTTCATCGCCTGTCACAAAACGATGCAGTAACGGTTTTTTTTCACTGTAATAACACTAACTTACAAAATTATGCAATTAGATTTTTTTTTAAGTTTAGATTAATGAGGTATAAGGGGAAACCTTCAAAAGGTACTCGCCTGGAAAACCTTCTACCTGTCAGACGAGTTATGCGGGATTTTAACCTCGCTAAAACCTAACCTGCACCTCTAACCTTGCTCCCGGAACGATGGTTCCCCGGCGGCACTCTTTGTAAATACTACTTCGCCGGGGTGTTCTTTTTGATGTTACTGCATCGTATTCTTCGTACGTGGTGCAAAGTATCTTGATGATGGATTCCGCGTACTCTGCAACTCTGTTCCAAGCCGATTGGCTCTTCAGCATGCACTCCACTATGTTTCCTGGACTGATGGAATGGTCCCGATTTCTCTCCAGTTCTGCCGGTGTCCCCTCGTAGAAGGGGCATTGGAAGAACACGTGTTCTGCATCTTCGATAACATCGCGGCAATGATGGCAGTTTGGGGAGTCAGTTCTCTTGAATCTGTGCAAGTATGCCCGAAAGCATCCGTGCCCGGTCAAGAGTTGTGTAATGTAATAACTGACTTCCCCGTGCAGGCGAGTGACCCATTTGGTGACATCTGGGATCAGCCGACGAGTCCACTGACCCTACGTCGAGCTGTCCCACCTCATCAGCCGCTGGACTGATGACATTATCTTGCGGTATGTTGTTAGCTCTAACGATTTCGCCCACACTGGCGCTCCGTATAGCAGGACGGAGGTAACTACAGTTGCCAGTAGTCGCCTTCGGATTTGCGGGGGCAACCGATATTGTGCATTATCCGCGAGAGCGCGCCCTGTACCGCTAATGCCTTCCTGCTGACGCTGGAGATATGCTCCTTGTAGTTGAGTCTGGAATCCAAGACCACTCCCAGATACCAAATGTAGGGTAGCGACTTGATGTCGTGGTCACCTACTCTTATGGTGATGGTCTCCATTTTCTTCCGGCTACTCGCAAGGAGTGCCTCGGTCTTATGTTCCGCCAAAGACTGGTCTGCCGATGTCATCTACTGTCTTATCCTCCAGATGGTAGTGGAGAATGCGGCTTCCAGGTGTTCGGATACAAGGACAACCGCTACGTCGTAGAATTCAATTAGGATTTCTACAAATAGGATTAGCAATTAGGATTTCAACAAACTAGTTTTGTAGATTACTGCTATTACTATGACATACTAAATAATGCAGTTTAACTTTCTTTTTATAGTTTTATTGGTTACTGTAATTACAGTGACTTACAAAAATTTTATTTAGACTATTTAGTTTGCATGTACAATTTTTTTTGTTCATACTGTTTTATTTGGTATGGTTGTTTTTGCTCAACATTCTTTATTTATCATCGTTGTTGTTGTGTTTTTTTTTGTGTCTAATATCTATACTTTGTGGAGTTAAAGACTAATATATTTTTAGTCATTTCCTTCTATCCTAATATCATTAATCAACCTTCAATTTTCTATTTTATTCTTAGAAATAAATTTAAACATGCTAAGACCGAATAATTGGTATCTTTCCACTTTTCTTTTTTGTTTTTGAACAAAACTATAACTACTGTTTTATGTGCTGTAAAACAAAATCCTTCTTTTTGTAGAAATATTATGTATTTTTTTGTTTTATTTTTTATCCTGTGACTGTGCAATTTTGACATTCTATCCCTTTTCACTGAATATTTAGAGTTCTAATTTTTTTTGTCTAAATTTTATAATTGATTTGCTTCCTTGTTTTTTGTTACAATAGAAACAGTTTTATTTATATTGACGAGATTGTAAGGCAAAAAGAAAATTTGGTTTTTCTCCTAAATTAGTTTAAAAGCGCAATAATAAGTCTAATATTACATGCTTAACCAAAGACCATTGAAGGGAAAGGTTTTACTTATTGTGTCCTTGGATAATCCTTTCTCTTTCTTAATTTTTTTCTATTTTTTGCATTAATTGACATTGGTTGAAGGAATATTATTATCGAAGAAATTTTTGATACAATCTATTATCACAAGAAATATGACAGCATATTTTTATCATCCAGTTTAAAAGCTAATAATTACACATACACGTAGTATTTGTTTTACTTATTTTTTTAAGTTATAATTAAAAACTTATTTTGTTGATTTATCTACAATATTTTATCAGGAACTGAAATTATTTGTATAAATTTTGTCGGAAGAAATCAACTCGGAAATAGTGAACAGTCTTCGTGCCAGTAATTTACTACCCAAATGAATTGCTAGTTTGAATAATTTTACTTGTTTGATTATATTATATTCATTTTTTTTTGCCGTTCAGTTGGTTATCTATGAAAATATATAATATCCTATCAAGTCACTGTAACTACAGCTCTACAGCTTTACCAATACGATAGCAGGAATTCAAATTCACATTATTAATATAATTATTCTGATAGGTTGAAATTTTGAAAGGCTATCCGTTTAAATGTTACTGAATTCAGTTTAGTTAAATATATGATACACATGCGATTTGACTAGAAGTGGCTATTATTATTAAATTTTATATTACATCATGAATCAAGTAAGGATCATCGACACTCTATATTCTATTATAGTTTGAAACTCTCTCCCTCAATTAAATATTTTTCGCATGTACTCGAACTCTTGTGCTAACCAATTTGTAAAAAAAAAAAAATTGCACTTTTTCTAGATTCATTGTTGTTTGTTTTCCTTATAAAATTTAACTAAAATTATTGCAGACAGGAAACAATATTTTCAAATAGACACGTTATGTTGCGATTTAAAAGGTTTACTCAACCGTTTATATTTATATGAAATCATATACAATTTTCTATCAAAAACAGAAGTGCATAATAACATGAAAAAGGATGTATACTTTAGGAAGGATTTGAAAAATTATTTTGTGATGGAAAAATTATTTCTACGAATACAATTGAACAACGTGTATTATTTCAGAAAAAAAAATATTCATGACTTATGGTAAAAGTTTGTGTACAAATTTTTAGATTTTATCTATTGTAAAGTCTCGAGTTAACGTATAATTTTAATTGTAAATATTGGGTTTATGTTTTTACTGTTTCGTTTTCATATTTTTATTTTTAACATGATGATATGTGATGTATATTAAAGTTAAAAGTGCTCAGTTACCATTGCCATTTTATCATGGAAAGACTTACACATACACTCGAATAATGCTTACAAATTATTGAATTTTTTTATCAATATTCGTGCTCTGTGAAAAATGTGTTTTATGGTCGTCATAATCAACCTACTGAGCGTAAGCAATTCAAGTCATAATGACAAAATTCTGCAGCAATTTTATGCTATTAGATATCAAACCAACAACCCGTGTGCGTAGAGTGCGTACAGAGGAAAATATTGATGCCGTAGAGTTCAGTGTTGGTGGAGACTGCAATTTGTCAATTGGAATTGTGTTACTTGACTATATGGAAGATTTTACACAAGGACCTTGGTTTTAAAGCTTATAAAATACACTTTGCACAAGAACTGCAGCCGAACGACCTGCCAAAGCGTCGAATTTTCGGTGACAGGTGCCTTAGAACAGCTTAAGGAAAATCCGATTTTTTTTAACAAAAAAAAAAAAGCGGCGATGCTCATTTCTGTTTGAATGGGTATGTGAACAAGGAAAATTGTCACATTTGGTTTGATGAACAACCACAGGCAAAGCAATAACTGCCGTTGCACCCAGAAAAATGCATTGCTTGGTGCGGTTTATGGACTCATCCTCCTTCTTTAAAGATGATGCTGGCCGCAACGTCACCGTCAATGGCGCCCGCTATCACTCGATTATTTCGAACTTTTTTTTGCCTAAAATCCAAGAACTGTATTTGTTGTGGTTTCAACAAAACGGCGCTACATGTGGTTTCAACAAAACGGCGCTACATGTTACAAAGCACGTGAAACAATGGACATTGTTTCACGTACTTTGTAACATCATTGAGAGATGATTTCGGTGAGCAATTTATGTCACGTTTCGGACCGGTGAATTGGCCATCTAGATCGTGCGATTTGACGCCTCTAGACTATGTGTTATGCGGCTACGTGAAGTCACTCGTCTATGCCGATAAACCAGCGTCACTTGCAGCCTTGGAAGATAACATTACATGTGTTATTAGCGTGATACCAATCGAGATGATCGAAAAAGTGGTTCAAAATTGGACCTCTCGCATTGATCACTTAACACATTGGTTGAAAACCCAACACTTAAAAAATCATCCATTATGATTAAAACATTTTCATTGACATAAATTTTCTCCAAAATAAATTATTTAAAAATAATCTTTCGTACTAGTGCGATTCGAACGCCTTAAAGCTTATAAAAACATTATAATAATAAAATTAGGAAAATATTGTATTTAACTTTAAAAACAAAAGATTTCATTAATTTATTTTTTTTAATGAAAAAAAATCCGTTGTTCTATGGTTAATGACGCTATAACTAAACTTATACTATTTTGTACCTAAAAAGGCTGTAAAAATATAATCATGACATGAGTTTTTTGGCAGATATTTTGAATGCTAAAAATTTTTGAAAAAATGACCTATCCTTTATATGTCATCTACCGGTAAACTGATGTACCAAGGCTTTTTTTTATCTTTCCGCAAGATAAAAGTACCAAGCTTGCGATTGCTAGGACATATCATACAGGGAATCTTCTGTAGAAATCCAGTTGGCACACCTGCAAGCGTACGCTGCCTCATAGATGGAAGGGCTACACTGAGTAGGATCCAAGCAGACGCGGTGTTGGAAATGGAAGGGATTGTGTTAACTGATATTTTTGGTGAATACTTTTTGACCGGGGAATACACTCGTAGTTCCAATAAATTATAATAAAAAAATTCATTTATAATGAAAGTCCCATACCCACTTTATAATGCTTTAGTAAACGTTTTAATTTTTTACTTTTTGTCTTGAATTTAGGTTGTCCGGGTCTTAATCTAGTCTTTTTCCGAATATAAAGATATTTTACGAGAGTAGCCAAGGTCTCAAATTTGTATTTGATCGAGTATAAGGATCATTACAGATATGTTCAAAATTGATATTTAAGGATAGTAAGTTAAAAAAATAAGGAAAGGAGAATATTATTTAAAGTTTCTTTTAAGGGAAAGAGGACTTCAACAATAATAATAATAATAATGTTTATTGCATCAAGATTATACAGAACCTATTACAAGGGCTCCTAGGGCGCCTTAATTTTGTACATATTTTGGTGTTTAGCATTATACAATTTAATAGATAGAATCACGTATCTTATAGTTTGCACTTCATTTGGCACATATTGCATGGGTAGGTAGAGTGGCAGATTTAACCTGCTGTGTTATATATAACATTTAGATAATTAATAACAATACACCCTTTTTGAACTCAGATCTTATACAGTAAAAAAAAAACTGAACTTTTAAATTACATTTTAGATTAAATTTGACAGTTCAATATCTACATTAAAAGTTATTCGAACAGTAAGAAAGATCTTGTTTTTAGGCAGCAAGTGATAAACTTATATAACTTTTTACAATCCTGTTCTGTATCTATTAGAAATAAGTCATGGTACACGTTTTGGGAAAGACAATCGATTCTAAAATCCGTGTAAACTGGGCATCCCCAGATAAAGTGTTGCAGTGACTCGGGCACATAATTACTGCAGAGCGTGCATAGTTCGGTTGTTGGGAAACTGTATTTGTTATTTTTGAACTTGAAATAAATTCTTTCAAAACCCGAGAGCCTCATTTGGGCTAGAATTCGTGTACAGTGAATGGGAATATTTAGGGATAGGTATTTCTCACAGTAAGGAACGTCAAGGTTTTTTATGAGCTTGTATGTTGGGTTGTAGCTCGAGTTTCGAGTTCTGTGTACGTCTTCGTTGTGTGTGTGGGTTATCAATGCCTCGCGGAGGTTGCTCCAGCCGAGTTGGCCCAAGTTTTGATTTTCCCATACTGCTTCCCATCCCAGTTCCAAAAAGTGTTGGTGCATGAGAGAGACCCAGTTGTCTCTCTCATACACCAACACTTTTATATTATTAGGTGACCTTTCCTGTAGTAGTAGTATTTTTAGACAAATCTTGGAGTATCTTTGATCCTCCATGTTTTTGACCTTGAACCAAAATTTGGAAGCCGAGAGGACTTCAACAAATCTTTGTGATTATTTATAATTCAAAAGATTCTATATGGTCTTAAAATTGGTAAAATTAAAAAGTTTCCGCACAAAAAAAAAATTTTCCTTTTCACACAATCAAATTAACTATTTTTCTGAGAAAACTCAAGTCAAATTAAAAAGATAAACATAACTTTTTCAGCCCCCTCCCTCTTGTACACATTTCAATAATTTTTTTTTTTTTTTTTTGTTGAGTGTACAATACAAACTATATGCTCAATAAAATCGTTTATTTTAGATTTTATTTTTTTAAACAAAAAAAAATTTATAAAAAATTTAATAAAAATCGTAGCTTCTTTTGTAAAAAAAAAAACAATTTTTTTTCTAAAAATAGAAAATATTCACAATTTTCTTATATCAAGAATCATATCCGCACTTATAATATTGTCCAAACAATATAGGATCCGTCAAGGATTAATGTGTATTATGGCACAACACTTACGTTTGACATGGAAAGTGAATTACTATTGTCGCTGTAAGCTCCAAGGACATTCGTGCAAATAATTTGGCCATTTGTTGTGCTGTGTAGTTGGGGTCACTTAAAGATAATTAACAAGTCTCCAATTTTCGCCTTACACGTCGTAAATCAAGACAAGTACACAACTACAGAGCCAAATCAACTTGGGGTAGCAATCAGAGTCTCTATCTCTAAATAGTCCTGCACGTAGAACAATCAATTAGGTGAAATCCAATTAGCTATTTTAAGCATACAACTATATATACATGCACATATAGGAATATACTATTTCGTTATTGGGGCAAAATGAAAATCCGGATATAGTTAAAATCAAATGGTAGGGGATGAATCTACCCCCTGCGTTTGGCTGGCACTCTACAAAACGGGACGAGCATTTGAAGCGATTGGAAGAAATCGCTTGACTTGACTTTGGTGGGATAAGCTAAGCTTAGGTGCTACCCTGTTTAGCCAAATACCACCCGCAATTATCGCACACTACACTACACTTCAGATAGAGTAGACTAGCGTCAACCCCCGCAGATCCTTAATAATAATACATTCAAAGCTAATTGGACTTCAGAGGGACTATCGTGAACATTGGTATTAACAGAAGCAATTACACTCCATTTTCGAACATTATAACACTACCATTTTAATAAAAAATTCAAGATCTGCATGTGGCCGTATGCATGTGTAGACGAAAAGTTCCGTTCAGTGTAGTAGTGCCCTCTTCTCTCTCATAATTGACGTTGCGTGCGTGCACTCATAGCTGAGCGTTTTCGTGTTAAAAATTTTTAATTTTTATGTTTTCAGGTCGTACGTTTTGTTTCGTTTCTTATTCTTAAATATTTTTTCCGCATTTACCTTTACAATTTTCTTCTAGTTTATATTTCTTTACTATAATATTTTCTATATAACGTTGGTATACTATTGTATAGAAGAAAAAACCCGAAGAAATAGTGTCGGAGTGAATGATTATTCCTTGGATTGGCCTTAGCCGCATAGTATATACGTGGTGTTTGTTGTTCGTTTTTCATATTCTATACCCTTAAAAACTTTCGTTTTATGAAGGCAAAAAAAACCCCATTGCATAAATCATAATTGTCCACAATTATGTATTAATTGTGATTATTTAAGTTAACATTTATCGACTTTTCTCCACGAAAACCTTGAACGGAATATTCATTAAGTTTAGTTGTTTTTTTTTTTGGTTTTGTTTTGATGCTGTCTCGTGACTGATGATAACTTTATTATTACCAAATACCAACAATAATTAATGGCATTCATTCCATAAATTCAGTTCAAATTTGCTCAAATTTAATTTCTGTGACCACTGTACATAGTCGTACTATTTGATAACGAACTTAATGCTTAGCCATTTTTGGTTTCATCTACTTTAGATTTAATTACAACTTAACCAATATGCGCCTTCGTAGAGTGGAAAATTGATAAAAATCGTGTAGAAAATATAACTTAAAGTCAAACCACTTACGGAGTTTTATTTTTAATATTCTTTTGAATTTTCTTTATAGCCTAATAATAATAATAATATTTTTTTTTCTCCATTTACCTTCATAGTACACAAGTACAAGTATTTATAATCACGAAAAGGAAAAATTGAATATTGTTCTTAATTTTTTTGTAAATAGTAGAAATAAAATAAATTTTCATATTATTATTTTTGTTGTTTTTATTTCCTTACATTTTACTTAATGGAAATTTAAGTATCGTTCAAAAGTGAGCTAAACACAATATAACCATATTTTTATATTTATGTTATAAAAGGACAATAAAGCTTTTAATTGTTTTTATATCCAAAAAGTAATTTTACTTTTTATTTTAAAAAAAGTAGTCGAAAAAAACGAATCAAATTTGTTCCTGAAATTGCTTATAAATTTTATGGAATAAAAACTACTACATTAAAAGTATTAATTATTACTAATCTGCACATTATAGTATAATTAGTATTATTCAAATATTCATAAAAAAATTATAAGTCATCTTTGATGTTTTAATAATTCTTTTAATGGGAATATTAAAAATAATTTACAAATAAAAAATTTTAAATTACAAAAAAAAAATATTGCTGGACACATGTTGCTGGGAGCGTTATGTTACTAGGAGCATTATTTGGGAACATGCTGACAAGGAAAATGTGTCTGGAACAAAAAAAATAGCCCATTCAGAAGAAGCTTTTTCTGTGCATTTCAAGGACTTTTCATCAGCTTCCATATTAATCGATGGTGTTACCTTACAAGAGCCCTTATTCGTTCCACATTTTCATCAATTTCCGATGTTGAAAGACTACCTGAACAGTGCCTATGGGAAATATTCCCCAGAGAACCGTTGCAACTTTCACCAAGCTTACCCAAAGACTATCCAGATATGTGCTTTGGAAAGTAAAGTTACCTAAAATTTATTTTCAGAATTCAGATTTCAATAAAATATATATTTTCTCTATTACCTCAACTTTGCCATTATTAAAGAAAAAAATTAACTCTATTCGAAATGGCTACCATGAGACTTCTTGCAGGACTCGATCCTTGTGAGATAATTTTTAATAACGTTTTCGCACATCTCAGGCTGCAATTCGGCCATTACTTTATGGATGTTGGTTTTTTAATATTCTAAAATTTGAAAATTATTTGCGTAAATACGGTATATTTCTAAGAAAAAATTTGGTGAATGTCAATTGACATCACCAAATCTCAAAATGATGCTGAGTGGAAATTTTTCATGCAATAAAAATATAATTTCTCAAAATCAGATTAATATTTTTAAATTTAAAATAACAACAATAAAGTTCAGATTGAAATTTTGAATTACAGGGCACAAAAAAGTCAGTTATAATTCGCCCATAGCGCTCTAAGTTGGGGAAATGAAAATCATTTTCAAAAAATAGTCACTTTTTGTAGATTTAATAACTATTTTACAGTTACTTGTGGGTTTATAGAGCCTCATAGATGATAAATTTGCTTATTTCCAAATCCACCGAGCGAGAAATGAGTGTCATCACTAACGTTTTTTGAAAAGTCAGCAACCAATTTCATGCTTTTCCAGTGCAAAATCGGCATAGCTTCCCAAAAGAGAAATACAGGGTGGACCATAAATGTGTTGCAAATTTAAAAGTTGAATTTTAAAAAGTAAATTTAAAAAAAAATTGGTGTATATTTTTTTAAATTTCCAGTTCTATTAGAAAGATTGAACCTTGAAATTTAAGAATAAAACACAACATCATTAAATTAACGGCCACGGCTGGCCTTACAGTACCCCTTTCGCTCGATCCAATTTTTCAGTACATTTTCGATTGTCTGGGCCTATATCTTTTCAATGAAAACTTTGATTTTGTGTTTCAAGGCCACAATTATCTTTGGATGGCTTGCGTAACATTTATCCTTAACGGCTCCCCACAGAAAATAATCCAACGGACTCAAATCGCAGCTCCGAGGCGGCCAATTGACATCAGAATTTCGGCTGATTAGTCGGTTTTCAAAAGTTCTCAATATTTCCTAGTTTTCTCGGAATGATGTTGTGTTTCATTAATTAATTTTTAAAATGCAACTTTTATATGGTCCACCCTGTATTATAAAATGGCAAGTTTTATTCTAACTGGATTATATCTTACTTAATTTATATATTTAACAGTTGTTAAATTACAGTATAGTCCTTTCCGAATTATAAAATGAATAATCTCATTACTTTTCTATCAGACCTCGTACTACTTAAAATATAATTCGAAAAAAAATGCCAAAATTATAATTATATAAAAAATATGAATATAATTTTTTAAAAAATATTTATTCACAACACATGGAAGAAAAAAACCTTAATATCTAAAGTCTAAAATTAACTTATTTCGTTTTTCATTAAAAGTTTTTTTTTTTTATTTTGTTTTTTTTTTTGATTTTTTACTATTATGAGTCAGTAAAATTTATTTATATGATCTTAAATTTGTTGTTCTTTTTTCTTTTTTTTTTGCCCATAAATCACAGTTTATAAAATATTTTATATTTCAGTAAGTTTTGAAACGATTTCCGTTCATGGTAACTATGAGAACGATAAAACGATTAAGGCTCTAGAAGATATTCATTTTAAACGCTATTAATTAGTATCGAATCTTGATAATTTTCAAAAAATTCAAGCAACTCATTGATAACTAATTTCCTCTTATGACCCTATAATTAACCTAAAAAAGCTTTTAACGCATGGGAACTTTTGTAAATGGTTTTACCAAAAAAAAAAAACTTTATAATAATACGTATGTATTCATACATTATGAGTAATTTTGTGATGAGCTAGTTAAATCATCGTTTGTGGCTACAGCTCAAGACGAAAAACAACATCCCCAATGTGACCTCTGATAAATTATTAGCGATTATTAGTCAAATAAAAAATTTATAGACGAATATCGATAATGTTGAACTAGCATTTCAACTTAGCTAGAAAAAGAAAAGAAACAATAGAAAAAGAAGGCGTTAAAAGAAATGCTCTTCGAAGATCTGAGGATCAATCCAATTAGATTATATTTTTCGATTTGATCTCTTGTCTAAAAGAATTAGAGCATGTGGGCGAAATGGCTTCGAACCGGAAATGTTCCTCACATCGCATGATGTCAAATGGTTTTTTTTTTATTGCCGCCATCATGTTTCTCTTTGATATAAACCGAAATTTTTGATCCACATTACAGGTTAAAAAGTGTTTCTTCTGTTAATTTTTTCCCGATAATCTGAATATTTTTCATCTTATATCGAAAATAATATCTTTTAGTATCTTTAATCGAAACGTTTGTGCATATAAAATTTAAAGTCACAACAGAAATTTTTCTTTTGCTTGTTTCTGAGTTCATTAAGATTGCAATTATAAATAATTTTTTTTTTAAATTTTACAGAGATTTTTTTAATCATTACTTTTTTATAAACTTTCTTAATTAGTAAATAAGAAAGTTTATATAAAAGTAATGATTAACGTGAAGGGATTATGGGAAGAAAACATCTTTCGAAGTGTGTATATACACGTATATGAGAAAATGTGCAAGATAACACTTAGAATCTAACAAATCATGATGATGGGGGGAAGGGGTAGTTATGTGAGAAATTTCGGTCTCACGAACAAGCTGGAGAAATGCTCCCAACCTGTCTGGCCTGCTAACAAAATCGCGACCAATAAACAAATCGATTCAATATCCATGCCGAAATTCGTAGCACCCAAGCACCTCAGAATCTGGATTAGACATGCTGTTTTCATCCATAATTTTATTTTTGGCCAAACCAACCGTCCTCTATGCTAATCCTACGGCACTCAGTTTACCATCACCCGCATATTATATAAATCCCATCTGACCAAGAATAACTTCCCTTCCATTATTGAGCCAAAAAGTCTCCAAACCATCTCTTTAGACTTTCTCCACAAAATCTAACAAAACTCTCACTATTCCACCCTACTTACCATAGACCAGTCTCATTTAGACAGCTTCCCAAACCAACTGAACAAAAAGTTCTCCAATTTGCGCTTCGGAAAGCAAGCTTACCAAACAAACGCTGAAGTTGCCAAATGGCCTTATGGTCATGGCGCTAAAATGTGCCCTCTGAAACATATCTAAGAAATCTTCCATAAATACAAAAAAAAAACAAATGGCAGGACTAGTAACGCTTAAATGGTCGATAGTTGTTTATAGGAAATTCAGTGGAGAATAGCTCTCGAACAACTGGAATGAAACTTTTTATAACGAGAAGGTAAACAGTCACTCCTATTCGCTTGTATATATATAAATATAAGTTAAAAGTCATTGATTAGTGTTTATAGGAAGGGAAATGGTTTATAGAACAAGTGGATTAGTATGATTGGAATGTTGAGAATGAAACTTTTTATAACGAGACACAGTCACATTACGAAAAAATTGGACTTTAATGTCACGATGAATAACATTATTGAAAACATAAAAAGGAACCTTAACAAATTTTATTTGTTAACAAAAACGAAGGATTTATATTCGACGGGAATTGGAATATTTAGTAAAACTCCAAAGTTCTAGTCCGTAAGCTCATATTGGTTTTCGTAGAGATTTTATAAAATAACTTTTTTATCAATTTTGATCTTAGAATATTTGTGTAAATATAGTTCTAGCTATTGAATTACTTAGGTAAGTACAGCCCTTAGGTGTCCTGTAGTATTTCACTATCATTTAAATATGTGGAAAAACATGCATCATGGAGGAAAATAAAAGTTACGTGGATACATTTGCGCTCGTTAACTTTTATTATTCATTTGGTAAATAAGTTTTGGAGATTTTCGATTTGAGCTTGTAGAATTTCAAAAATATATTAAGGATATTTACTAAATGCAAAGCAGGCTGAATGATCAAATTGGAATATTATATGTATTAAAATATCAGGTTTATAATTATTGTAGAGCATGGGACCAAGTATACTGCCTTTCGAAATGCCAATGAATATTGGAAAGATATTTGAAAGCTCGTTAGGTTCATTTATTTGAAAGTTTCTTTATCTTTTTTTTTAGTTTAGAAGGAATAATTTAACCATTAGGTAGAATGTGGAAGTAAGGATCCTCTTGAGTTTCCAGAGCAAGCTCGGTTACCATGTCTGTGTTATGTATAAAAATACACCAAGATAATACTATTTTCTTTCTAAAAAGGATGCAACGAAATCGACGCCTCAAAAAAAGGATACAAGGAAATTGAATTGATGGTTGGGAAGTAAATTTGAAGGTGCAACTGGGGTATATTTTTTTAAAATACTTGCAAGAATTGGAAGGAGACTTATTTATTTGGAGGAAGTGCGACAGTTTATTGGTCTATCGGGGTCTATCGGGATTCGGGATAATTTTAATAATTGCGAATTTCCAGAGAATTGGAAAATATATTGTTTTTTTTTGTCTATTGTGAGTTTAGAATATTTGTGTAAATATAGTTCTAGCTATTGAATTACTTAGGTAAGTACAGTCCTTAGGTATCCTGTAGTATTTCACTGTCATTTAAATATATGGAAAAACATGCATCATGGAGGAAAATAAAAGTTACGTGGATATATTTCCGTTCGTTAACTTTTATTATTCATTTGGTAAACAAGTTTTGGAGATTTTGAATTTTAGCTTGTAGAATTTCAAAAATATATTAAGGATATTTACTAAATGCAAAGCAGGCCGAATGATCAAATTGGAATATAATATGTATTAAAATATCGGTTTTATAATTATTGTAGAGCATGGGACCAAGTATACTGCCTTTCGAAATGCCAGGGAATATTAGGTTCATTTATTTGAAAGTTTCTTTATCTTTTTTTTTAGTTTAGAAGGAATAATTTAACCATTAGGTAGAATGTGGAAGTAAGGATCCTCTTGAGTTTCCAGGGCAAGCTCGGTTGCCATGTCTGTGTTATGTCTAAAAACACACTGCGACAATACTATTTTCTTTCCAAAAAGGATGCAATGAAATCGACGCCTCTAAAAAAAGCCTCATGCAACTGGGGTATATTTTTAAAAATACTTGCAAGAATTGGAAGGAGACTTATTTATTTGGAGGAAGTGCGACGGTTAATTGGTCTATTGGAATTCGAGATCATTTTAATAATTGCGAATTTCCAGAGAATTGGAAAATATATTGTTCAAAAGATGGAGTTTTATACTATAGCAAAGAGGACTATTAATATTTTTGAGAGTTGTTTAAGTATATTGGAGGTGATCAGATCATACCTTTGTGGAAAGACTCATTAATAAAGGAATTGTTAGTTCTGTCTCGATTTTAATTGAATGAATTCTGCCCTAATATTTTTTCATGTGGAGTAAAGTTTTCTACAATATATTCAGCAAGTGTTTCTGCTTTATTTTCGTGTGTTTTGATCTATTATTTTTGTCAATTATTTTAAAAGAGATGCACTGTTTTGTTATAAGATAAACAACGCCCTTGTAGCTGTTCATAATTTTCCAATTTTTTATGAGTGATAAAGTTTTATTATTAAAACGCAAGGCACAAAAATTTTTGTTCTGAAATTTTGTCATGAAGTTAATTTTCTGTTTGATTCAGTTTGGTTTTGTCAATTGGGATTTATTAAAAAAAAAATTTTAAAGTAATTTCGAAAAAAATTTTTACTCAAATTTAAATTCTTCGCACCAGGACAATTTAAGCTAATTTATGACAACTAAACGATACCCCGGCTATATTACTGGCTGAATTCGAACACAGAACTGTTTCATACGTTCTGAATGTTGTTTAATCAAAACACTTAAAATTGCAATTATTTTTATAAAATTTTGAACTTTATTCTTTGAAGAAAAAAAAATATAAGAATTATCAGAAAATTACTATTTCAAATATTTAGTTAAATTCCGTTCCTATCAATTTTGTTTAAAGGTAAACGATTTAAGTGATTAACTCATAAACAATTCGAAAACAGGCAAATTATGGAAATGTAAAAATAGCTGTTGGCAAATAAATAAAACAAAAAGTAAAGCTTGTTTTTAGCCTAATCATTATGATAATTCAAGTGCCGTGTCCTTTTTTATTATTAATAAAATTACATCCAAGGAAGTAAGGAGGAGAAAGAAGTTCTAATAAAAGCGTCAAAAAAATAAGAACGCGCAAACGCATATTTCAATTAAGGCTCTTATCGTGCTCATCTAATGAATATTATCGCACGAATATACCATATTCGCTTGTTATTCAAATGGACCCTAATCGAACTAATGCTAATGCAAAACGAAACAAACAAAAAAAAACTTTATTTCAGTTGAAAATGTAAGAAACAAACTCGAGCAAAAAAAAAAAAAACTAAAGAAAAATTAATAAAATAAAATAAAAAGACTAAACGAAAAAGGGAGCGCCCGTCCGTCGGTAAATCCGGTAACTACCAATTCCATCATCCTAATCACGATTAGAATGGAAAAAATGCTAAAAGTTTTTATACTCCCGCTAAGTGGATGTCCTGTGGCTTTCCCTTATGATTTCCTATATTATATACAAGAACAAAATATTTTTATTCTTTTTCAAAGTTTTCTTTTAAAATTCAATATATATTTTTTTTTTTGGTCTTATTTTTCTTTCAATTTGCTTGCTTTTGATAATATGCCACTACCATTGATGTATTTTGATGACGACGATACTGCTGCTACTACTACTACTGCCATTGGTAAAAGGGGTGCGTACGCTAGTAAATTTCACTAAATAAATATGTTGAAGAGGCACAGGCCTACACCTCATTAATTCACAGTGAAGCGGGGAGTACACAGGAAGCGGAACACTTTCGCTTACTTTTCCTTTTCAGCATGCTGTCGTCTTAAGTGGCACATTCAGCTTATCAAAGCTTTTTAAACGACCTCAATCGGAGGGGAAAATTATATTTCGCCTTTAGGATACAAATTGGTTGGGCGGATACTCGACAGGAGTTTTATGGAAATTTCTTTAAACAACACAAATCCAGGTGGTAAATGGTGAAAGCTTATTGCCTCTTTCTTCTATACCCTCGTACTTCTATAGGTGTTTAAAAAAACATACAAACCCAAAGTTAACATAACCCGTTCCAATTTAATGTTCGTAATATAAATATGCTAATATATCGGAGGTAATATTTTATTTGCGTCTCGTAGAGATGCATGATTTTTTGATACACATATCCTCATGAACAAATTATTATGTGAAAATGATACGAAGTTTAGAAAAATTATACGAAAATCAATTTCTTCACTAATGTGATCTATGCAATTATACAAAAAATTATACGAAAATCATAAAATTATCCTGTTTTTAGATATACTATTGGTGAATGCAAAAGTTATGACCGTTTTTTATGATCCTTGGTAAAAAAATTTTTCTTCAGAAATGATGAATAGTATTTTCTTTTAAATAATTCCATTGTATAAAGGATGCTTTCCCTCTACTTTTTATTCAGTTTTGGCCTGGCCAGAGTACAGTGAAGAGCCCTTGTATTTTTTCAAAATGTCGGTCGATAAAGTGCATATGCGTCATTGTTTACTTTATAAATTCCGTAAAGACAATACCGCGAGTGTGGCAACCAAAAACATTTGCGAAGAGTATGGAGCAGATGTAATCAAAGTTCGACAGGTACGAAGATGGTTTACAAAATTCCGATCTGGGGATTTTTCACTAATTGATAAACCACGTACCGTGGCGGCCATTGAAGTCTGATGACGACAAAAGTCATAATTGACACCAATCCACGTCTAACCACCAGGGAGAGATCGCGTCGATGATGGGAGTCAACCAAACAACCGTATTAAGACATTTGAAGGGTATGGGGATGGTTTCGCGGTACGACGTTTGGATACCTCATCAATTGCCGGCTGCCAATTTATTGGATCGTATTTCAACGTGCGTTGCTTTGAGTGCGAGACAAAACATGCACCTTTTTGCATCGTTTGGTAACGGGAGATGATAAATGGGTCGTGTACAACAACGTGACAAGAAAAAGACATTGGGCTATACCTGGACAAGCCCCATTAACAACTTCGAAAGCCGAAATCCATCAAAAAAAAGTTATGCTTTGTGTTTGGTGGGATTGTAAGGATATTGTGTATTTTGAACTCTTGGAACGCAATCAGACAATTACAGCAGAACGATATTGTCAGCAATTATCCAAATTGAACATCGCCCTTCAAAAGAATAGACCAGAATTGGTAAACAGAAAAGGGGTAGTGTTTCATCACGACAACACGCTACCACATGTGGTAGTAAATGAGTTGAATTGGGATGTTATCAAGCATACACCGTATTCTCCAGATCTTGCTCCTTTCGATTTTCATTTATTCCGATCACTGCAAAATTTTTTAAATGATTAAAAATTTGATACAATAGAGCAGGTAAAAACATCCCTTACTACATTTTTCGCATCAAAATCCACGGAATTTTACACTAATGGTATTAATAAGTTGATAAAAAGATGGGAGAAGGTTATAAGAACGGATGGAAATTATATAACTGATTAAATTAATAATACAAATCTAAAAAAAAATGTTTAATTGTATATATAAAAAACGGTCATAACTTTTGCATTCACCCAATAGTAAAATATATGAAATTTTTTCTTAGAAACTTACTAATCAATACAAAAAAAAAAGTCCAAATATACCAATTTTATTTTTGTTTTTTTTATATAATTTTTTTGAAGTGTCTCCCAGTGACAATTGTATTAGAACATACATTCTAAGAATCACAGGAACTCAGGCTATTTGGCAATAACTAAATAGCCTCCTGGCAATGCGATAAGTTGGATACGAATACAGAACCCCGACGTCCCAAGTGTCACTAATTTTTTTTTTTTTTGTTAACGGGCTAATTGCATTTATCTGCTCAGGCGGTTTGTGGGTCTGAAAGGATAGGATAACGGATAAAGGAATGAAAGTAAAGCTGTGAGGTAATAAGCAGAGGATCATGCTACTGCAGTAAGAGTCGTGAATCCACGCCTTCATAGATGGTAGTATAGACTGTGCTATCGAGATCGGCATTGTCGCTAAATCAGGACACCATACCTAAATAATTATCGATTTTACAATTTGGAAAATATAATCATATTATTTAACTAATATTAAATAATTATATATTATTTAAGATAATAATTATTTAGTTTGTAGTTTGCCATTTTAGATTTTGGATCTTTTAATTATCAGTAAATGCATTAAAATTATAGAAAATATTGTGAAATTTTGACATAGCCACTTTTTCGAAAAAAATTTTCCTTAGCAATGAGGGTCATTTTCTGATCGGTAGATACTTCAATAATCAAAATTTCCATATATGTGGCTTTGAAAACCTCCATGTAACTGTTTAGAAGGTATTGTATTCGCAAAATATTACTGTCTGGTGTACATTTTGATCTGAAGATGTCATAGCCCTGTATTTCGTTGAAAGTGAAGAAGAAGAAAAACTGTTACCGTCAATTCTAAGGCCGTATAATAACTGACATTTTTTTTTAGCCTAAACTTGAAAATTTCAATCGTGATTTTATTTTTATTTTCTTTTTTGACCTGAATTTGAAGATTTTGATAAATTATGTTCTTATTGCGTGAATAGTTGCCAGTATGCGTAATTCTTAGATTGATGTGATGTCAACAGGGCTCCAGATTTATGCGATTTGATGCCGTTGACTTTTTTATTGCAGTGCCACGTACAAAATTATGTATTTACGCAGACAATCTGCAAACTTTAGAGGATTTAAAAACCAATATCCGTCCAGTAATAGTCTAATTATAGACCGAAATGTGTGAAAAAGTCATCAAGAATTACCGCAGTCGTCCTACAAGAAGCCTCATAGCGGCCATTTTAATAATGTGGTATTTGACACATAATGACAAGTTTTTCGTAATATAAAATAAATTTGACATAACTGTAAATTAGACACATGCATGATGTGCTTTTTTTGTAACAAACCTTACAATTGTTTGTACATGAGTGAGACCTTATGTGGGCAAACGCCTTTTTACAAAAATTACGACCATGTGGCCATTTGATGAAAATTTTACAGTTGCTTTATGACTTAATTAACTTTATAAATAAATTTACTTAGATAAGTATATAGATAAATTATATGGCAATTTTTTATCCATATACTCATCAGTTTGGCTTCAGAGAAAAACACTCCACTATAGATCAAGTATAAATAAAGTGGAAAAAGCTCTAGAATTGATGTTCCCAGTAATTTTTCTGAATGTTGTGCAAGCATTTTACAAGGTGTGGCATAAAGGGCTTATCTACAAACTGCTTTGAGAGAGATCTCCCAAAACAATTCTTTGAATTTCTCTATTCATATATTTCAGAGAAGCAGTTTAGAGTCAGGTATGGTCAAGCATATTCTGCCCTAAAAGACATAAAAACAGGAGCACCTCAAGGGAGCGTACTAAGCCCCCTTTGTACTTATTATATACAAGAGACAACCCACAAAATGATGAAATATTAAAGCTCAATAGCTGGTCGACTCAATGGTGCATTAAGCTAAATGAAGCAAAGTCAGCGAACATTATCCTTTACCTACAGACAATTTGATCCTATATATATTACCATTAAGGAAAAAATTGAACCTTATGCGGATACAGCTAAGTATCTAGAGATAACCCTCATGAATTAGTAGAGTAGCAACCGCAACGAAGAACTCAACAATAAAATAAAATAAAAATTGTATTAAATGCTGGGGATAATCTCTGAGCTCTCAACACAGAAGAAAATCCTAATTTACAACCAAATACTTAAGCCGGTTTGGATGTACAGTATCCTACTATGGGGTTGCAAATTAATTATGTTTGTAATGAAATAAAAAAGAGAGCTCTAAACATGATCAATAATTACATTTACACGAAAATTCTGAAATGAAAACGATTGTTAAAGTGATCAACAACGTACGAGAGTCGTTCAATAAGTCCTTAGAAAAAGATGGAAAAAAACTGTTTTTAAAAAAAAAAAATTTATTTTTCAACATAATCTCCTTTTAGCTCTATACACTTTTCCAACCGTTCTTCCAAAATTTTTATCCCGTCCAAAAAATAGGATTTCGGAAGTTCTGCAAAATACTCAGGTTTGAGCAATGACGTCCTCGTTGGAAGTGAACCGTCGTCCGCCAAGCCATTTCTTCAGATTGGGGAAAAGAAAATAGTCACTCGGGGCCAAATCTGGTGAATAAGCGGGATGCTGCAACAATTCCATTCTCAATTCCACAATTTTGGCCATGGAAACAGCGCAGGTGTGCACACGCGCATTGTCCTGATGCAAGAGGATTTTTTTCTTCTTCAGATGGGGCGTTTCTCTTTGATTTCCTCACTCAACCGTTGCAATAACGACGCGTAATACGCTCCTGTTATTGTTTTTCCTTTTTCCAAGTAGTCGATAAAAATGATGCCCTGCGAATCCCAAAAGACCGTGGCCATCACCTTGCCGGCCGATGGCACAGTTTTCGCCTTCTTCGGAGCCCATTCACCCTTGAAAATCCACTGTGATGACTGTCTCTTCGTTTCTGGAGTGTAGTAGTGTATCCAGGTTTCGTCCACAGTGACATATCGACGAAGGAATTCGGCAGAATTGCGATGAAAGAGTGCCAACATAGCCTCAGAGTCCCCTACACGATTGCGCTTATTCTCCTCTGAGAGCAAACGCGGCACCCATCTTGCCGAAATTTTTTTCACAGACAATTTTTCATGTAAAATTGAAGCGACTGTACCTTGTGATATACCCGTGGCCTCAACTTATTCGCGCACTTTAATTCGCCAATCGTTCAAAATCAGATCGTGGATTTTGTCAATGATTTCAGGAGTAGACACCTCAACTGGGCGTCCTGAACGATGTTCATCTTTTGTGGATGAACGGCCACGTTTAAATTCATTCACCCAATTGTCAACCATCGCAAACACAGATGCAGATGTGCCATGAACTGCATCCAACTCGGCTTTGATTTCTTTCGGGCTTAAGCCTTTCAAATGGAGATGTTTGATGACAGCCCTAAACTCGCTTTTTTCCATTGTTATGCACAAATAAATGTCGTTAACTTTAATCGACGATAGAAATTGACGTACGCTATGGATCGAGCTAAAATTTTGAAAGCTTTCCTGTCGATAATGCTACTTACAAAAAAAATCTTTACCGACACTACGAACTCAATTTTCTAAGGACTTATTGAACGACCCACCCTCGTACGTCGTTTTAAGTGGATCAAACCTCATGATTGAGTAGAAAGATAAGTTATTAATCGATTAAAAATAAATAATTAAAGAAAGATAAGTCATTAGTCGATTTTAACTAAATTTGGTCAAGGCACATTGCAGAGAGGTATTTTTAGTGGGTTAGAGTGCCACACTATAACGAGGAGTCCTCTTAATGTCTTTTAAGATTTTCACCTACCCAGGAAAAAAAGACACTTATCAACGTAAAATTATTTATCAGAATTGCGTAACGATTAGTTATAGCCCCACACATAATATAAGATAGGATGGATAAAAATATTTTTTTATGTTGTATATATATACAAATGTAATATGAAAAAAATTGTTATATAAAAAAAAATATAATTGCAAAATTTTGCAAATAACATACCACAAATAAACGATGAAATTCAAATTCCCAGCCCATGAATAAATGATTAGTTTTGAGATTTGAGTGATAATGTACTATCGTCGCCTTGAGTGATGGAAGGAATTTCAAATAAGCAAATTCGAAATTTTTTACGACTCCCTTCGTTTTTTCTTTGGAAAATCCGGAACTAGAGTTATGTTAAAATGTTTTATATTAACATCATTTGTAGATGTTTGTTATCGAAGAGAATAGTAATATTTATATTAATTTTTATTTTAAATAAATATTAATATAGAAATCGTTTAAAAGAAAGTGAATTTTATTACTTTTCAAATTTTTTTGTCATAATTGGGGCATTTTGAAAAAAAAATTCTACATTATCATTTATTGCAAAGACAAATAAAATCATTTCAATTGTTTGAAAATGAAAACAAAATGGCGCCATACTATTAAAAGTTCAGTTTTTCTTTCGCTGATCAATAGATTTTTTTTCCTTTTGACAATATTAATGAAATGAAAAAAATTTACTTAAACTTAAAAAAAAAACGCCCCATTGACGCTTGAAACGGTGATGGCCGGAAGGTTTTTTTAAATTTTATAAAATGATAGTAGGTAAAGGAAAATAAATTTATTATTTTTACGATAGATGGCTGTAGTTATATAATTTTACGAATAGATGGTTGTACGTGTAGTGATATAATATTGATCAAACAAGTTCAGACTTGTGCTCGTTGGAAAAGTGACATTCCGTACTAAAAAAAATTATTTTACAAGTTTTTGATTACCGATTCAGTTTTAAGTTATAGAATGTAAAATATGGAAGTTAACAAAGAGAAAATTCGGTATATTTTACAATTTTGCTTTGATAAAGGCGAAAATGCAAGCCAGGCGGCTGAAATTGTGAATATGCTGTTTATGGTCCCAATACTGTTATATCTAATTACGCCCAATTTTGTTTTCGTCGATTCTGTTCCGATATTTTCGATGTTTAAAATACACCTCCCAAAGGTATACCCGTCATCGAAAATGTCGATAAAATAATGCAAATGATCGAAGTAAACCGGCATGCTAGCAGTCGTAGCATCGTCCAGGAGCTAAAGATCGACCACAAAACAGTTTTAAACCATACGCATACAACTGGATTCAAAGGGGAGGAATTTCCATCTGGGAAGCCTCGGCCAAACGGAACGAAATCAACTCATTTCTTAAACGGATGCTGACTGAGGATGAAAAAAGGGGTCAGATACGATAATGTTGTGCGAAAACGATCTTGGTCAGTGCTAGGTAAAGCGGGTCAAACGGTGGCCAAATCAGGACTAACGGCCAGGAAGGTTTTGGTGTGCATTTGGTGGGACTGGAAAAGAATCATCTACTATGAGCTGCTTTCATATGTCCCAACACTAAATTTGGACCTCTACTACCAACAATTCGACCGTTTGTAGCTAGCGATTGACCAGAAGCGACCAAAATTGACCAAAAAAAGAGTTTTTGTATTCGATCAGGACTCACGTCTATAGTGACTCGCCAGAAACTCCGGAACTTTTGATACATTTACCTTATAGTGACTAAGTGATTATCATCTTTTTTTATTATTGCAAAACTTCTCAAGTGATAAGAAATTGGCATCAAGATAAGATTGAGAGGATAGCTTAGTCTCTTGTATTTATATTCATAAAAATTTGCTTGTTACTAGTTATAAGTAGTTGTAGATATCAAAAAACCAACCAAATCAATTGAAAAATTACTAAAAAAATACAAAAACAAAATAGAAATTATAAATTAAACATCGTTATCTATTTTTTATATGATTGTTTGTAAACAATAAACTATTCAATTATTTTAAGAAGGTAAAATACCATTTTTATAAAGTTGCCATAATTTTTTTGAATTAAATTCTCAAATGGAAATTCTCAATAAACATAAAATATATATAAAAATATTCAAATAAAAAATCTGAATATGATATAGTCAAAGGAAAAATATAAAATATATTTTATTTTATTTTCAAAAACCATACAAACATAATGCATAGATATGAATGTCCCTTTGGGAAAATGGCGATTCTAGAAGAATTTAAATTGACACAATCTATAATCGAAAAAATATGCTGATCAGCTAGCCTACGATTTACATTTGAATTAAGAAATTCGCCCTTTGAACTAAAAAATATATATATATATATATATAGTTAGATAGTATGTATATCCTTTTCCGTGCGAATAACTCGATGTTAACATATGATGTGAAATAAGATATATTCGAAAAGCGTACATTTCCAAGGATAAAAATAAGCAATTCACTGAAGTAATACAGATTTGCGTAATTAGATGCAAAATCATATTCACATTTTCTGGATCTGTGCTTGTACATTGCTTAGGAAAGTGCCAACTAGTCTATTAACTACGTACTTCAGGATTTCTTTTTGAGATCAAGCTTTTTTCTATAATCTTATCAAAGCATACACATATATTCACCAAATGAAATTTTATAAACAAATCAAATATCTCCTCCTTTGATGTAAACGTACTTATTTACATTACTAGATTCGCATAGAATCCAGGAACTTGTTTTATGTAAATTTTCTTATGCAAATTTCATCATGCAATTCTCTCTAAATTACAAAATAGATAACTTCTTTAGATGGTACTTTTGCATTTCCTTATTATAATAATCTAATTTTATTTAAGTTGATTTCAATTTTTATTCGAATTTAAATGGACTTGGTTCATTTTTCGAAAGGAGCAACTCTTCTATGAGTTTAAATAATCGTATATGAAAGAGACGGAAATCATATTATTTACAAAACGATTAAATGTTATTCCAAATCAAATCGGAATACTATTGTATCTAAAAATGTTCAATGTATTTAAAGAAGAGAAACTATTTTAAAATATTCATTATAGAAGAAATTTTTACTTTTACAAATATAATTGTGCATTGAGTGGAATAAATGGTTCATTCAAGAGCAAACTGAAAATAACAGAGAATGCTTCGGAAAAAAATCGTCTACCTAATAATATTTTGCCAATATTATTCACAAAAGATCTTAAAATAAGAATAACAATCGATAAAATAACCAAATGCCGAACACTCAATAATCCCCCATGCGCAGACAATACATTTTGATATAATCAATTAAAAAAACATAATATGAAAAATAATCAAATTTAATGTGAAAACATATTTTCTATTATTATTGAAATTACAACTAGTTATAGTAAGATTGTTGTGTTAAGAGAAAAAAAAATGTTCTGATTGCTTAGATGTTAGATAGAAAAGTCCAGAAAATGATATAGCAGCACTCCACCCAGGTTGTATCTCGTAAAAAAAATCAATTTCTTTCCTATTGATAGTATAGTTCCAAATTCATTCCATCGTGAACCTCATCTATAAAGAAAATATTATTAATTGAAAAACAAAACATATAAATAGAAAATCGAATTTAAAATCATATCCAACTTACAATCGCATAACCTAATATGATCCTTAAAAATTGTATACCATTTTTTTAGGACAATTTTATCATATTTTGTACCAGTTTGTGCTGCTATTAATTTTTTTAAATCACCTATTGTATCTTCTGGATTACATTTCACTCTTACCTATTATGAAAATTCAAAAATATATATTTTTAATTTAGTATAAATATAGTAAAAATTTGTTCCTAACATGTTAGATTAGTTGTCAAAAATACCTTTTTACCAAGCCGGTCATTACAAGTTATTTCAATCATATCTATTTATTTCACGCTCTACTTAATTCACAAAATCCTTATATGATTATAAATATGAATTAAACTTTACTCAGTTGCGGAATACTGCTGATTATTTATATTTAACTCAATCCCAGGTAAAAGCGATAATAATAATAATAACAATAATAATAAAACCACACTAATAAAAATATGTCAAAATTTACTCGAAACTGAAGCTTCACACATAAGCAACCCATTCGCACACACACAATCTTTTTCCAACAAGCGCTATTTTTATTGCAGTCTTGTCAGATGAGAAATAAATTCTACAGGAATTCTTTTAATATTTTTTATTTTCACGAAGATTTTCTAAATTATAAAAAAATGAATCACTAAAAACTATATAATTTACGTTATTATTTATAATTTTCTTTATTCTTAATAAATATTAACCTCAGTTAAAGATTATTTGAATGAGAATTATAATGAAAAAATTATAATTTGAATTTACCGCCATCTTAACATTTAACTCAATGCAATGAACTTTTGCATATTTCTTAATTATAAAATATGAAAATAATATCTTTTGAAATATTTAATATTTTTTATTAACGTATCTATATCTATGATTGAGTATTATTTGAATTTTATGACAGAATATTTAGTTAGTGTATTGATTTGACTCCGGAACCGCCACGAATTAGGTTAGGGGATTCCACATCACTTTTTAAGATAGATTTTGACAGCCACAATTGTAGAGCAGGTGAAATTGAGCTCTCGTCGTCTCCGTAGATTTTTCTCGTTTGTCGGTCAATTGTGCACAATTATCATCACGTAAAGGGAGCCCAAACAATTCGAGGACGTATCGTGTGCGCCAGAATTGAGTTTTTTAGTTTGTTTTATTTTAATTTTAGTATAAATTAGATTTCAACACTGACTGAACAATGAATATACCGAATGAATACATATCGAAAACAGAGGACTTTGCCGATCAGGTAATTATTAAATAATATTAAACAAATCAATCCTTTGGTTCGATACCTATTTTCAGTTTAGCTCTAAATAAAAGTAAACATCTTATCTCCCGGTTTTGTCTAATTAACAATAGTGTCTACGTCATCTAAAAAAAAAATTACGCTCATGAAAGTGAAACGGTTCTTAAAAAATCGACTTTCAATTCGATTATTTTAACTAATTTGAATTATTTTTAATATATTTCGTTAAAACATAATAATTTCGAATTGTAATTTTTTTTAAAATATAAAAAGTTATTAAATAATATCTGTTGTAACTTGGGTCGGGTGCTTTGAAAACGGGCTGAAATTTTTTTCTTCATATTGCATTGCAACACAATCGCTTAAAAGTTTTTGGTGAAAGTTGAAGAAATACCGTTCGAATCTGTTGCTTAACTCAAATGGTTGCAATGTTCGACCTCAGAGTTTGCATTTAATTAATAGTTCGTCCTGTGCAGAAATTAAAATGGGAAAATACCATTAATTTAATAAAAATGTTCATTTAAATTATTGACTATGCTCTAATACAAGAAACATAATTTTCTATATAAATTTTTCTTCTTGATAAACTTTATTGCAAAAATTAACAATTTGATCATAAATTAAAATTTTATTATGCAAAATTTTGTTTGGTCATTGTTGGTCATTACGGCCTAAGGTCATTAAAAAACGTGCTTGATTTTTTTTCGAATAAAAATGCATACGTTTGATTTTCTATTAACTTTTTGATGTTTAAACTTTACACAAGAAAAATATGAATAATAAAATAAAATAAATTATTTCAAAATGAAATAGTCAAATTTCTAACGAAATTCACAAATTCATTTCGAAATAATACACGTACGCAAGTACAGTTTGTATGGGTTACGTGCGTGTTTTTCTCCGCACTTTCATAACGATTTCGATATTTTTCTTCTTTTTTTTATATATATATAATAAAATTACATACAGAAAAAAACATGAATATTCAATGAAAAAAAATTTAATGATAATAAATAAAATTTGTTGAAATGAATGTTCAATAAAAAAATTTTTACTGATAATAAAGAAGATTTTGTTCAAATATTTCAGGTCATTCGAAAAGGAAAACATGTTTTACCAACAATCGCAAGATTGTGTTTGATTGCGACATTCCTTGAGGATGGTCTACGTATGTGGTTCCAATGGGGTGACCAAAGGGATTACATGAATCACAGCTGGAATTGTGGGACATTTTTGGCAACTGTATTTGTTCTTACTAATTTAATTGGACAACTCGGTGGTTGTGTTATGGTATTGGCAAGATTTAAAGTCGAAATAGCTGTCGGAGTACTATTCTTTATTGTAGCCCTACAAGTAAGAAATAATTTTATTTTACTATCAAGAAATCATTAATTATATCGAATTTTAATCTTTCCGTTTAGACTGTTGCATATTCGATCTTATGGGATTTGCACTTTTTGCTACGTAACCTAGCACTTATTGGTGCATTGCTATTAGTTTTAGCCGAGTCACGAGTGGAAGGACGCAGTCTTTTCGCTGGTGTACCATCAATGGGCGGTAATAAGCCAAAGAATTGGATGCAACTCGCTGGCCGAGTACTTTTGGCCTTTATGTTCATCACACTTCTACGATTCGAATTAAGCTTCTTCCAGGTAATAATAATCAGTGAACCAACAATATTTTTACAAATTCTATTGGTGGAATCATAATTATTTTTTTTTAATTTCTGCCACTGCTTTTTTTTAAATTTTTATAATAACTTTACCTTATCCGGTCTTATGTCAAATCTCATTAGATATATTAATAAGAATATCTTATTAACATAAAAATACAATTTTTTTTTTATATATTTCATGCTAATTCGTATTTATTTATTTCTATTTTAGATTATTCACGATATCATAGGATCAATACTAATGGTAATGGTTACAATTGGCTATAAAACAAAATTATCTGCGCTAATCTTAGTTGCACTTTTGTCAATTTTAAATCTATACCACAATGCGTGGTGGACAATTCCATCATACAAACCACTTAGAGACTTTCTTAAATATGACTTCTTCCAGGTAAATAAAATTCATTTAAAATTAATTTATAAATAATAATAATTGAAATTGTTTTTTATAGACATTATCTGTAGTTGGTGGACTTTTAATGATAGTATCGCTCGGACCGGGCGGAGTTTCTATGGACGAGCATAAAAAAATGTGGTAGACTTAGCAATTGAATTATACTATAAATAATAATTGAAATTTCATTTTCTTTTGTACCATGATATTGAGATAATATATATAAGACAAACAAGAAAAGAAAGAAAAAAACTAGTTAAAAATAATTGCAACAACAACAAAAAAACAGCAATAACAGCAACAGCAAATATAATAATAAATAAACTCGACAAAATGAAAAGAAAAAAATTGAAAATAAAATAATCATAATTTATATACATATATTTTTTTACAATAATTATAATCAAAGTTGAGCTATTTTCTTTCATGATTTTGTATATATGTAAATGAACTGTTTTTTTTTTTTTAATTTGTCCAGATTGTCAATTTTGTTATTTTTTTTTTAATGAAAATAGATCAAAGATATTTGTTATTTTGACGACAATGCACGAATAATATCGTAAGAAGGCAGCATATTCATTTTATATAATTAAGGAAAAAATTTTTACGATAAAAAAAAACGAGGAGTGTAATTGATCCTTTTATGCCAACAATATTTTTGTAATTAGAACTTTGCATTTGCTTAGCTTTTTACAGCAAAGAAATTTTAAAAAATAATTCATGAAATAAAAAACAAATGAAAAAAATATACTGACCTCCTTTGAGATACAAAAAAAGAAATGAAAAGAAAAATTGCCATAGGAAACGCTATTTTGCCCAATTGTTTTAAATATTCGTTTTTCTTTTTTATTTATTCGCTTTCTTTTTTATTATACATATATCTATAAATAAATATTATTGTTAATTTTAAATCAATATTTAATTAATTGTAATTGCATTATGTGCTTAAGAAAAAATAAAAAGAAAGACATTATGATTTTTATAAATATCTGTCATTAAATTCAATGGTATTTTTTTTCTGTTCATGTGCAATTTTTTTTAGGAAAATATAAATGTTATAAAAAATTTTAAAATAGAAAATAATGATAGAAAAGAATTTTTTATTTAAAATAATGAGTGAAAGGATGAGTGGACAAGGCAATAAATAATTTTAAATAGATTTTATTTTTATAGATTTTTTTTTTTCGCTTGAAATTTAAATATGAAAAATTCATTTTGCTTATAAGTAACGAAACGTGCAAGAGCAGAATTTATTTCGATTGAGATAGAAAATTAAGATTCTTACAACAGAAAACAATTATCTTGTAAAAATAAATGTTTTTATATATTATAAATTTTTAATAGATATTTATATACTTCTTTTTATTCTACCCATATTTTTTTAATTATTCCGCTTTGGAATTTTATCCATTGTTTTGTGTATTATCGGAAAAAATTTCCCAAGATATTTTGAAAAAAATTATCCGCATTTAATAAACATAAAATTAGAATTTTTAGAAGTGAAAAGAAAATAATAACTCTTATTTATAATACATAGTGATCTAGTGAATATTTCAATTTCTGCAGTTGATTTAGATTATTTTTGTATACCTAAAGATTTATAACGGTTGGTCCCTCATTGACCACAGCCGTTATTCCAAATTAAGAAAACATCATTTAATTTTGCAATATATTCTTTATTAATACACCTTTTTATATAATATAATTTATTATTTGTCATTTGATGCCATTTGTTGTTTTATTTTCTTTTATTAAATAATATTTATTATTTAATTTTATATTAATATCTTATTCAAATCTAACTGACAAATACGTAAACTTATTAATTCACATCCAAGCTTACTAATAAAATAATTATGCTATAGTGTTCTAACACACTACTACAATAGGCACTTCAAGCCATATAGAATAATTTTTGTTTTTTTTTTTACTAAATTAAAAAAAACCGTTTTTAAAACTATATTTTTTATTTTGCTATGCATAATTTTTCAATTTGCCTATTTAATAATTCAGGAAATTCATTACCACCTTCAACATTTTTCAATTCATATTCCGATGGTTTATATCTTCCCAACAGTTCTGGATGATCTTTCCAAAATTTCTCACGTATCATGTCTTCATAAATAGGAATAATAAGTTGTCGTTTACCTAATTCATTTGATAGTTCAATTCGCTTCCTCAACAATATTGTTCCTTTACGAAAAATTGCTGGAACCTTATTATAATTAATTCCGAATCTACTAAAAAGAAGTTCATTTTTATCAGCTGAAAATGTTCCACGCAATTCAGCCTCAGCTTCTGTATTTGTAAGACCACTTTCTAATACCAGATTCCAAAAAGCTGTATTATATAGATTATTAATATGAACATCAGCTTGCCTCCAACTTAGATAATCTTTTAGATTTTCATCGGATGGATAGAGTATAATACGTCCATCGAAGAATGGTGGATATTTCAATTTCGTATTCGGGAACCAACTATTCCAGTGATAGACATAGGAGGATGTAAAGAGGCTGGTTACATACGATATCAATTTCGACGATCGCCTATTGTATAAATTTGTACTCTTATGAAATACAAAAGAATATTCATCACTTTGGCCATATCCAAGTGTGATGTCTCGGAACTCTTCCATTACATTTAACGCAGCATTATTCATAAGATTAAGTGCTGAAAACCATAACAGAAAATAACTTTTCGTTAAGCATCTTCATCTATTTCTTATAGCCAACCATTTACATCGTTCGGTTTTTCGAAATTATGTTCTTTAGAGAATTTATGAAAACCCCGGCCATCAATCCGCACCACAATCCAACAGTTCGGAAGTATTTTGTCATCCAATTCGAATGTACGAACATATTCAAAACGACTATTTGCCATAATATTGGAATAAATTGAACACTGAAAAGTATTTTTAATCAATGAATTTCTTGTATTTTTAAAAAGACATTTCAATAACATTTGATAGAGTATTTTTTGGTATATTTTTTATATAAAAAAAACCGATAATTCTAAACACGAACTTGTATCCTGAAAGAAAAGAGATTCACGATGAAATGTCAAATAGCTGCGAGAGAAGTTGTCTGCAAATGCTGCAATTGTTCTCATAAGTACAGTACAGGTTAAAAGTTTTTTTAAAAAAATTATTTGAATTTGTCAATTTTAATTAACTCTACGAACACAATTAAAATAGCTGATATATAATATATATATAGTTTTTTAGAATAAAGAAAATCTATTTGTTATGTAAAATTATTAATAAAGTTGCAGTTACAGAATTATTGTTAATATTGTAAAAAATTATTCTTCGCAAAAATTTATATTTACTCTAACTCTAATAATAAGAGTAAAAAGTGTCTTAAAATAAAGAGAAGAGAAAATTAATTCCTTAAGGTTACTTTTGACTGCGACGCACTGTTCAGACTAAAGTCAGGCATTCTCAAAGTTATCTTTTTCGAACAGATTTTCTTAGCAACAAAATATATGTTTTTGAAATTTTTGTATACTCACATAATATATTTAAAAACATTATATCTATTAATATATATACATATATAATATCCAACTTAATTAAAAATAAGTTTGTAGAATTTAGATTATTACCCAACCACCAGCAACAACTGCTGAAAATCTGAGAAATATAATATATTAACACCATAATATAAATATAATTAAAAAATAAATACCATTAAAAAAACTCTTTAGGAAGATATTCATATATACATATTTTTATATATATATATATGTATGTGTATATGTTTATATATTTTTTTCATCTCAGAAATATAAATATTTACCATTATTATTAATATTGGTTCAACTTGCTTGCATACAGTATCCGTTTTTTTATTATAAATCTCTATTCTCATTAACTCTGTATTCTTTTATTATTTACTATTTTTATAATTTATTATTCTTATTATTATTATTATTACTAATTGTGTTGTATATATATAAATTGGTATATTATACAATATCTTTTGATTATATAATTTTTTTTCTCAATTATTTAATTTTCAACAAGGAAAATTTGTGTATATATAATTAGATAGTTATAATAATAATAATAATAATAGCTATAATAATAGTTATAATATTATATAATACATCGAATTAATTATATATTTTTTATAACACATTCGTACATAAATTTAAATGATTTTTTTTTCTTCTTTCTTGTTACTTGAAAATTCAAGGCTAATATTATAAATACATTTGATATTTGATTTAATATTATTAATTCATTGTTTTTTTTCCCCTCCAATATATTTTTGCTAATAAAATATATATTATATTACTTTAGTTATTTTCGTTTTATTTTTATTTTTAAATGTGCGCAGCGCCATTTTCTTTAAATTCAATTTTATTTTATTTATTCTTCACTTTATTATATTTGATATTTTGAAAAATTTATATATATTTTTTTTTAAAATATAGAAATATTTAAAAAAAACTCAAGTAAAATAGAAAACACAACAATTAAAAAAATATAATTAAATAAATCCATTCATTAATGTGCAACTTATAATTCATTTATTTTGCATACTTTTTATCTTCTTTTTTTTCTGTAAAATAGAAAAATAATTCAATATTTTACCATAAAGCAAATATTATAATTAATATATATTGTATATATATAATTTTTTTTTAAATTATTTCCTATTATATTTATTTAAAGAACAAATATTTATATATGTATGTATATGACTAAAGTCAATTTATTTATTGTTTATTAAATATCATTAATATAAATGGACAGAAAAAAAAGAAAGTATTCTTAAAAAATAAAAATATTATTTTAAAAAAATATATTTATATAATGTCAATTTTTATTAAGCTAATTAGATATATATATATATATATCAAGTATCAGTATTATTATTATTATTATTATTAATATTATTATTATTATTATTGCAAAATAGAAATATTAATTTTTGTATTATTTTTCATTTCGTTAAATTTTTTTTCTTTTTATAATTCACGAATATTTTCTTCATTTAACAAAGAGAATAAAGTGAATATTTATTATCGATTTTTAATAAAAAATATATTTTATATATACTTGAAATTAGTAATAAATACTATTGTTTTAATTTAAAATAAACTCTTGATTTCACATTCCTTTTTTTTAAAAAAAAAAAAAAACCAAAAACATATTATATATGTATGTATCTTATAGGGATGTATGTAGGCATGTGTTACACAGCATATAATATAATGATAATAGAAGCAGTTATCGATCAGTAATTTAGTTTTTATTATAAATAATCATATTGAACCTTTCTCCTTAAAAACAATTTGATTATACATTTTTATTTTAATATTTTTTTTTATATATATATTTATGTATGTACATAAAATTAATTGATTATGAAATAGTAGACATTTTAATAAAATACAAAAAAGCATTTTTTTTTTCATTTTAGAAATTTCTGCATTATAGAATTATTATTATTTTGTGTTATTATTTTTTTTTTTTTATAGTTTCAAACAATATTTCTGCTCAAATCAATTAAATGAATTTTTATTTTAAGTATGTAGTAGAAAATGTTGTATTATATATAATAAATTAACAACATAAAAATGTTTTATAAAATAAAATAGTTTTTTTTTTTAAATTTTAAATATAATTGTTTTTAATCATTTTATATATATATATATATATATATTGTAGATATTAAAAATATCTTTCAATTTATAACTTTACAAATTCCCCCAAAATTTTGTTTTTAGTTCTAATTGTTGTAGCTTAATATATTCAGTAGTATAATATATGTAAGGCAACTTTTCTAATCATTTTCCCTTTACTAAATAATTTATTCGTACGAAAAACAAAATATTCTTATAAAAAAAAGTATAATTTATATTTCAATTTTCACTAGCATATATGATAGTACTAAAAATTTTTTTTTTTAATTTGAACATAGTATAATATAAGCATTGATTAATATCTGTAAATATATAAAATTGAAAAAATGCTGAAATGATGGCACATTTCAAAGACTTCATTTGTTTTTCGGTTTTTTTTTTTAATTTTTATAGTGTGTTTATTTCGAAAATATTTTAAGATTTTTTAAAATCTTTTTTTTTTATTTAATTTTTATAGTGTGTTTATTTTGAACTTTTATGAAATGTTTTTATACGCCTTGAAACTTGACCCTTCAATCCTGAAATAATTTCAAAACACTTCATTTCATTTCATGTTGTTTTTTTTATGATGGTTTTTAAAAATATAATGTAAGAATAAATTTCAAACAAAATATGTAATTTAAAATGAAAACGAATCGAATTAATTATTAGTATTTTTTCATGATTCAAGCAAAATGTGTAATTTGCTTACTACTTAACAATAGCAATAATGACTATTAATGAGAGCAAAATGTTCATAAAGAAAATAATGAAACTGTTATCGCTGTTATTATATTTTTAGTTGTATTATTTACTATTTCCAGTCGTTATCAGTAAATTGCATTTAGCAACTTGAGATAATGAATAATTTCTTTGTTATTGCAACGACTATATTTATTCTCACACAATATTAAAAGAGTTGTAAAAAAAAACAAATATCTAAAAACATGCATCTGTAATTGCCAACTATTCAACTGCCTTTAATTTAATAATAAAACAACTGTTTAAGATTTAATAAATTACGGATACACGAAAAAAAATCATAAAATATTTTAAGGTATGCGAATTAAAAAAGTTATGTTAAGCAAAAATAGCATATATTCTGTAAAAAATCTGTTTTTAATCTTAATTGGGTATAAGGTTAGAAGAAGAAAAATAAAAAAAATAAAATTAAAATCCACTAAAGATTTAAGAAACATGCACATTTTTTCAAGTATTAATATAATTTATTTATTTTTTTATATTATCCATTTTGTTTAGTTTCATTAAATTTAAATTATATATAAAAAGATCTATGAAAAATTATATTATTTAGTCACATTAATTATGACGACTTTTTTAATATCAAATATTTTATACTTTTTCACCAGTATTACTGTTTTTTAAAAAAAATATGATATACGCGGAGAAATGATTAACAATACTGAATATTCATTATGATTTTTATTATAATTATAATTATCATTATTATTATTATTATTATTATTATTATTATTATTATTATATAATAGCTGTGGCTGCATTTTGTTTTTATTTGAGAACTAGAAAATTATATTCAATGAAGAAAAAAAAATTAAATAAAACTTGAAATAAAATATTTTACACAAATTTTCTTTTTTAACTTTTTAGTTGATATTTTTTATTTTTTTTTAAACTTAGTTACTTTGATTTTTTTCCATAATTATATTGCCTTAAATAAATTTAACAATCACTTTGAGAAAAGTCCATTTCTTTTTTAACGTTTCTCGTTAATCGGTCCAATTCTGCAGCAGCATCGGTTCGCATTGCCATCTTATCTGGTGTTGATGTTTCGGTACCATTCGGTCGTGGCGAATTTATAACTCCAGCTGGTGTGCCCGGTGTACCGGATTTTTTCAATAACAACGTATTGAAGAAATTCGCTAGAGCGCCTTCACCTCCAGGTGTTGATGGATTAAGCTTAACGTCCATCTAAAGTAATTTTATTAAATATTATTAATTTTTTATATATAAAAAAAGTTGAATTATGTTTGCTATAAAATTACTTGTGAATTTTTACCTTTTTCGGAGAGCCTTGACCAGTTGAACCAGGAGTCCTTTGACTTGATTTTCCTCCTGTTTGTGACCTTAACGGTGAATCTCCTCTTATTTGACCCTGACATTGTTGCAGTAATTGTTGCTGTTTCATCAAAAATGTTTGTTCATCTTCGGTCTGAATTTCAACCTCTCTATTTGAGACAGCCTACATTTTAACAATAAACAAAATATTTGATGAGTTAAAAAAGTAGATGATTTGAATCAAATAAACTATTTACCTTTCGTGAAGTTGGAGGTGCAATAACATCTGTGTAATAATCTTCCGGTTTACACGAATGCATATTCTCATATAATATACTAATTTTCTTAAGATTATCCCAACCAGCAGGACTAAATAAAATTAAAAAAAAAACAGACGTTTACGAATATTTTCGAAAGTATTGAAATTTTTATTTTTACATTAAAACCGCATCCTTTTCAACGACGAGTGCAGGTGTTCGGAATGGTACATCATAAATTCGATGTGTTAAGTATTTATATAACAGATCACAGTTCTTGTCTTCTTTAACACTTGTATAGAATAGCGAGGCGCCGTATTGTAAACAAAAACGTCGAATCCATTGTTGCATAAAATCGAAATGTTCATCTCTATAATCGTATTCTTTTTCTAATGTTGTCATATAATCTGTCTGTAATGTTATACAATAGAAAAATCACAATCAATTAGAATTGATTTAGTAAGAGTATAATTTTTTCTATTTACTTTTGTAACTACAACAACTATATCCAAACCCAAATTTGTGGTAAGTGCTCCTTCGGGTAATGGTAGAACATCATCGTCATCGAGTGAATTCACTCGAACACTCCGTTTAATTGGCGATCCTGGATCTAAATCATCACCAACTTCACAATAACTTTGCCATGCTGAAACAAGTCGTTGTCTAGCCTCTTGCCGTTCACCTTTTTCTAATTTAAATTTATCAATATGATCGGCTAATATTTTAATCCAATGCTGTAGCTGCTCTAACCAACTCCAAGGTGTTGTCATTGAAACAGTTAATATAACTAATGTGTGTGCATAGTTTTCTTCGTTTAATGCAAATTTAAGTAGATTTGAATGTCCTGGATCACCATCAAGGACCCAAACTCCCAAACGTGTTACATCTAAAATTAAACGAATATTAAATTTTACAAATAAGGAAATTTTTTTTTATTTTACCGTCTCTATATTCGTCTTTCACATCGATATATGCATATTCTAAACCAGATCCCTTTTTTGGATCTTCGACTCCTTGTAATTTAGCAATTAATGTTGTTTTCCCTGATGCATTATCACCTAAAACTAAAACTGATTTGTTCGATGGTAATTTTGTGCTGCCTTGTTTCTGAACTTCGCTCAGAATGGCTGACCTATAAAAGTAAAAATTGTTTTCAGCATATTTGAATATATTCTTTTAATTTATTTAAATAGAAATATGCAATTTAATTTTGAAATCCCTTTTTAAATTTTATTTGCAGTGATGAGTTATAAAAAATAAAATCAGAACAAATATTATTAAGGTAATGATTTTTATATCAACACATAAAAGATGAACTATTATTATGTAAAGTAGAATTTATAAATTTGCAGTTATTATTTAAGATAAAAAAAATGTAATAAGTAAACATTTTTTATAAAAAATAAAAATGCAACAAAAATTAAGATAAGTGTTTTTTTTCCAGACAATAATTGAATAACAAAAATGAAGAAAGCGAAATGATGAATAAAAATCTGACTACAAATAATAACCAATGACGTAAACTTTTTTTTTATGAATAAGAATTTGGTAGGTGCGGTGCAACCGGAAAAAATATATAAATTTTGATCGTCAAATTATAAAATAAACGATATACAGGATGATTCGTTTGTAGGTAAATAAATAAGACGAATCAGAATTATTTTTTTGTTAAATACAATCAAGTTAAAATAGATTAAAATTTTAGTCAAAACAGAATAATTGCAAAGGAAGCTAAAAAGTCTCCAGTAATACTGTTCTATCTGAAAAATGATAAGGATTAATTATAAAAAAAATTTGATAATAATTTGCCTCACAATATTTATAAATAAAAGTTATTAAAAAAGAAAATTAAAAAAAAAATCTGATTATGAGTTTGGTATCAATTTAAGCGCCTATGATTTGCCTATTGAAAAAATAATATACTATAATTAATGTTATATATGCATGTGGGCAACGAACCGGACAACTATAGAAAATAATTAATTTGCAACTCAGATTTTTTCATATTACAACTTAAAAAACAGAGTTTTTTTTTTTAAACACAACAAGTTAAATAACAAAAAGATTTTTTATTGTTTTACAAAAACTTCCTGATTGTTTTAAAGGACTTTTTAAAATAACATAAATCATGAATCACCACGAAAGGTATTGATCTTCTTCTGGAATTGAAAACTTCTGGATGTAAGAGAAAAGATTTAAAAATTAAAAAAAAAAAATTAAAACAAAAATTTGTTAAAAATATTTTAAATTTCTCAAAGCGAATTCGAACAAATTCTTCAAAATTAGAATTTAGAAATAAATAAATAAGTATAATAATAATTGAGTGAGTGAATGATTTGAACTAAAATGGAATGCAAATAATATTGTATATTTAAGTTCATTGAACGTGCTTTCAATAATTAAATTGAAGGTGTCTTAGGACAATTCATAGCAGTTCATTAATAATTATTTATATTCTAAGATATCTGTTCAAAAAATGCATATTATTTTAATTTATCGGAAAACAACATGAAGCAGACTTTAGAGAATTATTTTTAAAGAAAACCACCACCTCGACGAATATTTCATTTTTGGCTATTGTTCTAAGAATTATGGTGAGAGGAAAATATGTATGACGATAGAGATAGTTCCAATTTAGACTATGACCTCAAAACCCGAAACTATTAAGAAAATGATTGTTTCTTTTCTGCAAAAATTATGTGATAGTCCATTTATTCATACATTATATACTCTTCTTAGAGATCAGTAGTGTATCCACCTAATTTGTGCAGAAAGAAATGGTGAACAATTATGCTCCCAACAATGTTTCTAGTCTGTTTAAGAGAATAATATACGATATTGGTTTTTGTTTAACAGAACATCAAAGATTTGTTAATAAGTCAACTTGAATGTTATCTATGCCATTCATAAAAACTAGTTTCTAATTAAAACTCATGGGAACCTTGAATTTGTATAGAAACCATCCAGTTTTGACTAAATAGCTAAAGGTGTTAGACGGCGCACATGAAAAAAAAAACTATGAATCATCCACACAATCTCATTTGACAGAAGCACCGAAGAAACTACGAATATTATGCGGAAGTGAGCTGAAAGAGAACATCATTATCTATACTTGGGATCGAATCCACGCTATTCCTTGCGGAATACTTCAATTAAAAATCAATGATTCTGCTCATTAGAATGCATACAAACTAGCAAGGTAAACATGCAATAAGGACTGCAATAAAACCTTGATGACGATTGTACGTATTGTGGACAGAATGAGAGCGGCAAACATGACGACAGCGACTGCGACGGCTGTCCGTCTAAGTACGCAGACTTCGACTTCTGCATTCGCATTACACAATAACAAAGTGCAAAGAAACATATTGTGTGGAGGTGGCTGAATTTGACGCACTGACCATTTATTCGCGTTTGATTTGCATCGATTCCGATACTCAATACAATAGAAATGTGTTAATTAGCATTTATAACATAATTCATTTTTAGACACAAAAGCGGAAAGGTGTGACACACACAATTGACAGATGATGACATTCAGGAAAACGATTTTCAAATATTTTCACTTCGATCATCTTTCACTTTATTAACAAAACAAAAATATTTTACAAAAAAATAAAAAACAAATGAACAACATTTTCCTAATTACAAATTTATTAACCGGAAGAGTTTTATTTTCTTAACGTTTGTATTTACATATATTATTAGTCATACCATAGATTTTCCTTTGGATCTAAATTATCCTTTTTCTTTTGCTGCGTCGTGAAGCCGTTCATTTGCGTTTGAATTTCCATTTTCTTATTTCCGAACACAATTTAACAAGCGAAAAATTTTCCGATTTATAAATTCACACTGAAAACCTTTCGAATTGCGGAATTTCTTTACGCCTTCTGTTTGCTTCGAAAATCTTCTTTATGTAGCAGCGGTGCAAACAGTAGACGACTTCGCAGCACAAACACTAAATATTACAAAAAAAAACTGTTATGTGGCTACTATATAGAGAAAAGCTCCTATTTCACTGATGACACTTGACACAGTTAGCCAAAAGATTAGCTTTAATAGTTTTTTTATTGTTTCTTAGCCAAAGGAAAAATCCGGAATCCTTTTTCATTCGTATAAAAAAAATTTCGTTCCCTTCGATTCTCTCATCGGTGACAAATGCATACTCAAGTTGCCAACGTTGCAAAATTTTTACACATTTTTGACGTTTATTTAAGACATGTTAGACAACTATTAAAACGAAAATATATTTCAATTTTTTTCAAACTTTACTGTTCAAATACGCGTAGGCGGCAATAAATCATAAATCAGCTTTTCCCCCGTAATTTTGTTTTTGTAGGAAATAAAATATAATTTCTATCTCATCATAAGCAATAATAAATTTAACTGCTATTTACTCGGCAATACTTTATAAAGCAAACAAATTTTACACACATTTTTACATTTTCTAACTTTATTCATGTTTTAAATATGCATAATTATAACACAAACATTTTTATACAATATTATATTTTATATAAGCAACTAAACAATAATATTATTTTACAGAATAAATCAAACTGGTACAGATATTAATGATCTTATACTAAAAAATACCCCATTTTTAAAGGTACTTATTGATTTTTTTCACATAATACATTTTAAATTTCTATCATATAATATATTTTGAATATCTTTTTCCATATAATAGTATAATTCACACAATATTTATATATAATATATGTACAAAGATAGCAATAACGATGATGAACGTGAATTATTAGTAGTGATTTTAATATTTTAATCTATTTGATTTTGCTTATTTAAAAAAGATAATATAATGTCCAATATTTAAATTTTTAACATCAATACTTTATAGATAAGGAATGTAAATTTTTTTTTTTTGATAATGTAAACGTGATATATTGGGTTGCAATTATTATTTTATCATGAATCTGATCTAAACATTTTTTTTGAAAAGAAAACAATTAAATATAGGAAAAAGAAATTAAAAAAAATAATAGTATATATCTTAATAAATTACATAACATTGGTTTGTTCGAAAATTCTTATTGGCCTTTTAGCATTTAGAAAATTTTTATATAATTGTCGATTTTTGCGCGATGTTTTTGTGCAACACATTCAGAGATCCAAACAATATTACGACATTCTTGTTCTTTCAGTTTTAAATAAGCATAAAATACACCAAAATGGAATTGTTGCATAAATGCATACATATTCAATTTAACTTCATGTTCGAAAAATTTATCTTCCAATGTTTTGTCACCCGGATCAGAGCTATCGAATAAAGCTGCATACTCAGCATAGTATTCGGCGACCGCCTTAACTTGTTCGTAATCATCAGCTCGGGCTAAAGCAGCCAATCCATCTGGATTCATTTTTCCACAGCGAGGATAAAGTTTGGCACGGTCATCCTTTGACAATTCAGTTCCAAATGAGTTAATTGTTATTATGATAGCACGACGATCTGCTTCGAACTGAAACAATAATATGAAAATTATTTCTTGTTTATTTTGGACTACATGCATGATAATTTGAACTTTCCACTTACGGCTAAAATTTCACACATAACATCGGCAGTTGTTCCACCGATTGTTCTGCAGAATTCGTAAAATGCCTCCAAATAGGCCTTATACAAAGTGTTTCGTATAATTTCGATGTTCATCTCATCGAGATCCTGTTCTGAAATACAGTCGACAAAGAATGGAGCAAGAGGCGTGTCAACTAGGACAGCGTTATATAATTCAGCTGGAGTTGCTGCGACATGGATTGCCTCCATTTGTTCAAAACTACCAAGCGGATGGCACTTTGGGATCAGCTCAGAAATGGGACGTTGGTGTAGTGTACCAGTAATTAATAAAATTATGTTATCGATCATGTAACCATAAGTGATAAAATCAAGGAAACTGGCCAATGGCTCTACGGCATGATTTCGCATATGCTGGAATTCGATTACGAGTTTTTCACGAAGTTTATCATCGATTACGGATACAGCTAACGGAGAAGGCTCATTAGCTAGGAATTGTCCATAATCCGTACCTTGAAGGTGCAATTTTAAATCTGGACAAAATAATAGTTAAATATTAATAATCAGATATTATGATATTAGGAAATATAGAAACATAAACAAAACAAGTCACTTTAAGGAAACTAAAAAGATGTACACTTGTCTGCATGTGTGTGCGCACCCACCTAAAAGTCACATGATTACAAGGTTCCACCAATTCAACAGAAAATTATAATTTACATTTAGAATTTAATTTTGAATCGCAAATAAAGCACACGATAAATGGTCCTATTTAGGATATAAATATAAATCAAATGCTGAAATTACCTTCTAATGTCTCGCATTGAACCAAATTGAGATAATCAGTTTGTTTCAATATTCCGCACTTAAAGCCTCTGCACAATCCTTCAAGATAGCCACCATCAATATTGAACATAAATCCAGTCATTTTTATTGTTAATTGTTAATTCAGATAGGAATTTTTAAACGAAATTTCAAACGAAATAACTTAATCGTATTAAATTTTCTTATAAGACGATGAAAATCTGTTCTTATTTGATGGCTCACTATTAACTTCAATTGTCATATGACCACTAAATCAGCACAGTGACGTTTATCGTTCGTGGAAATTCGTATCAAATGTCAGATTCATGTTGGGGGATTCTGTTGTATGCTGACATTTCTAAAAACCAATCTGGGAATAAAGCAGTAACTGTTATAATCTATCGAGGCGGATAAGAATTGTCATATGCAAACTTTATACAACTGAACGTTTAATATGAAAGTTTCCCTAATATTAAATAAATAAAAATTAGCCTTTTAATTAATGTCTCTATTCAACTTTAACAATTTCCAACTGTTAGCCACAAAATATATTTGCGAAGAAAAATTAACTTAATTTTTAAACTTAAAACTTAATTTTTATTAACTTAAAATAGCTCGGAATCTTTAAATTCAAATAACATAAAAAAGTACAAAGATGGCTTAATTAAGTTGGTTTCTATGGCAGTAATCCCATTAGGCTTCAATTAATTCAGTTTGCTTAACATTATGAGGTTAACACGTTATGTGAGGAATCAGTTAGCTTGGATACGATGAGTGTGAGGTAAATTAGCTGAAACGTAGAATTATGTGAGTTTGGTTTTTATAAATGTAGTATTTTCTGAGAATGTACTTCCATGATCACCATGTAAACGATTTTTAATTATGACGGATATCTTTATTACTGATTAAAATATATTCGTTACCATTATTATTTAAAAATAACGTCGTTTAAATGGCCCCACATGGCATTGTTTCCAGAAGGTTGCGAGAGATCCAATTTTAAATGACTTTTCCGTATAAATCGTGATGAATTCCACCGATGGCTTGAATGACGGTATTCTCCAGTTCGAAAAGTATTGACGGCTTATGGGAATAAACTATTGATTTAACGTATTCTTATAGAAAAAAGACAGAGTTTGAAATCTCAAAATGGCGGCCAGATAATATCAGTATGTCTCAAAATAACGCAACGTGGAAATTTCGTATGCATTTAAGTCCTTTGTTTTAACTACTGTGTGGCAAGTCACACCGTGCTGTTGAAACCAGATGTATTCCAAGTCCACATTGTTCAATTGAGGCCGTTATCAATAGTTACTGGCACGCCAGACTCATTTCGAAAGCAGTACAGCCTGATGATGCCGCTCGACCAAAATCGACACCAAACAGTAATTTTTTCTGGACGAAAAGTTCTCTTGCAACTTTCGTGTTTGCTTTTCCTCCCAGATCCGACAATTTTGCTTGTTTACGTAACCATTCAGCCAGAAATGCGCCCAGTTTTTTTACTGAATATGATTTTTTCACTAAATCTGGGATAATTGTAGGTCTCTATGATCAAATAGTGGCTATAGCAGAACACAAACGTATAATAATAACAGTGCTGCCATTTCGAACGTCAAAGTAATAGGCTGCCAAATATAGGACGTACGAGGTCTGTTCAAAAAGTATCACGAATTTTTAATTTCTGCGGCTTACGTATATTCGATTTTCGATTTTTTTGTGGTGTTTTGTTGGTACTCATGTATCACACTTATGCCGACATTTTGAATGTTCAGTTAATTTTTGACAGCTGCTTTGCTTGCACGTGTTTTGGCTCGTCTTCGAGTTTTGCCCATTCCAAAAAATGGATCAAAGAATCTGTTTCGGGAACAAGAAAAAGTCACAAGGGGCCAGATCTGGGGAATACGGTGGCTGCGGCATTATTAGTGTGTTGTTTTTGGCCAAAAATTCGCGAACAAGCAACGATAAGTGAGCAGCGGCGTTATCATGGTGCAAAAGCCAATTTTTGTTCTTCCACAAATCCGGGTGTTTCTGGCGGATTGCTTGGCGCAACTTGCGCATAAGTTGCAAGCAATATTCCTTATTGACCGTTCTACCATGTGCTAAGAACTCATGATGTACCACGCCTCTGCTATCGAAGAACACTGTAAGAAAAACCTTCACATTCGACCGAACTTGGCGCGCTTTTTTCGGTCTTGGCTTGTGCAGAAGCTTCCATTGGGATGATTGAGCTTTGGTTTCCACATCATAACCATAAACCCATGATTCGTCACCAGTTACGACCCTCTGGAGCAAATTTGGGTCGTCGCGGACAGAGTCCAACAGCTCCTTAGCAATGTTAATGCGATGCTGTGCAAACAAAGCAGCTATCAAAAATTAACTGAACATTCAAAATGGCAGAACTTGTCGGCATAAATGAGATACATGAGTACCAATATAACGCCACAAAAAATCGAAAATCGAATATACAGAATCCGCGGAAATTCAAAATTCGCGATACTTTTTGAACAGACTTCGTATACTAGCTTAAATTCTGATCTAAAGAATTTAAACTCACATAAAATGGTCAGAACTCACATAAATTCTGACCTAAATATTTTACTGCAATATAAATAAAATATACTTTTTACAAGAGTAGAATTTCTTTTTCTAGATAAAGAATATCAAAATGAATTAAATCCATATAAATAAAACACTGAACTTTTTTTATTAATTTTTATTTTTTATTTTCAATTTATTTTGCAACATAAAAATCTACAAATATTTCTTTATAATGTTCTATATAAATATTTTATTTTTATATTTGTGTTCAATAATAATGAAAATTTACGTCTGAGTTTGACAATAAAAATTTAAACGAACCATCAACGATTGACAACACTCAAGTATTCTTCGTTTTTGCCAACTCAAAATTTTCAATTTTAAAAACAAATTCAAAAATAATATTACTTAATCAATAATTAATAATATCGCAAATAAGCAAGATATTTTATCTAGATTTTTATTAATAATAATATTTATTTTTTATATATGATTTTATATGTTAAATTTGTTTTTTTTTACAAATCAGCATTGAGGATAATTTATAATTTACTTAGAACTATGTAAATAATTACTGAAGCAAATTCTCTTTTTATTATTCTCAATAAAAAAAAATTGTTCATTATTATTAGATTAGTAAATAGTATTTGTTCTGCATGAATGTGTTTTTTTTTAAATATTGGTTCTTTATTAATTAAGTGCATATACTTATAATTATCCTATTATAAATATTTCATTTTAATCTTGTTTAATTGAAATTCATTTAGTAGGCATACAAAAAAACTGAAAAATACGAAAGTTCTAAGAATTCATATTCCTACAGAGGGGAGGGGAGGGGGTTGTAAAATTTCTTTTTTTTTAATAAATACGATTTTTTATGCGTACAAAATTATCTCGTATAAAAATATTTGTTTTCTTTAAAAATACTTATCTTTCATTCATTATATTTCATTGGTTTTTTTTTTTTACTTTTAAACCCTTTACATTTTTACATACGAGTATTTTTATGCTATTATTTTCCAATATTTGTTTTTCTTTTGTTCCTATTAGTTTATTATTTAATGAATTAAGTTTCCTATTAACTTTTTTTTTTAAGTCTCCAACTCGTTGTATTATGATCATTTCTTCATTTGCTGTTAAATACTTTCTTCCCTGTTCGAGTACTTTACCAAAAAAAAAAAAAAACAATCTTTCCTATAAGGTCTCAATTATTATACAATATGTTCTTTTTTTTTACTTTATCAAATAAGTAAATTTGTATAAGATTTATAAAAAATCTGGAATATTTAAATTTTTGCAGCAAAAGAATTTTTTTTTCATATTTTAATTTGACATTTTTTTAATAGCTCATAACTAGTTTAAAACATTTTTTTTTCCGGCAAATATATCTAGACACATACAGTGTGGGGCAAATAACATACTCAACTGCCTAACAGTTTTCAAGGAAAGTTACTGAAAATGAAATTTCTACACAAACGCCTTCATTAAAAGAGATAAAAAAAAATGTTCAATTAATTGTCAATAGAATAATATCTTATTTATGTATATTTATCAGCGAAGAAAAAGAAACAATTTACATATAATACAGTATAAATATATTTAAAAAAAAAAAAACAAAAAACGAATCTTTCAGTTCTCAATAATAAGCGCACATATTTGATTAAATTTTTATAGAAAAGGCATTTTGAAGCAAAAATTACATTAATTTGAGAAAAGAACAGCAAAATTGCATAAGTTTAGTCTTCTCAAATGAATACATATTAAAAAAGTTTCATATTAAATATTTCATTTTTTTTTGCTACATATTTTTTACTATATTTAAATTTTTTTTTTTATCCACTAAACATTGTTTTTGTTTTTTGGTTTTATTAAAATATATACATTTATATAGATGTGTATATATGCATGTGTGTGTATACTCGTATATATTTATTTATTATAAATTTATTTTAATTTAATTTAAAACTACTAACTATATTCATTCATATACATTATTAATATAAGCAATTCATTATATTTATATTATCCATTTATAATCATTTATATATTAAATTTTATTAATTATTTTTCATTTATTTATTTATAGAATTTTCATTTGTTAATTTCTTTTTTTTTTTTGTTGTTTTTTTTTCTTAGCATTTGAATTAAAAAGCGGTTTTTTTTTGTTCACATTTATATCTTTTCAAAATATTTCTTATAATATTCCTTATGATTTTCAGTTATTTATGCTTTTTTTTTGTTTTTTTTTGTTTTTATATAGAAAAAAAACCGAATTTATAATATGTAAGCCTGTTTAAATATTTTAAACAGAAAAGTACAACTACTACTGAAGTTGGTGACATATCCCTGATGGGAATTGTATTTCAAATTTTTATTGTGCTTTTATTATTATTTTTTTTTTTTAAATTTTTTAATTAAATCGGTTTAACAAAATATATTATTTGAATAAATAGCCAATTGCAATTTTATTTTATGAAATATAATTTAATAATATTTATTATAAATTTAATGGAATAAAGTGTAATAGATACTTTGTCGTGACGTTTACTTTTGATCTATTATTTATTTGATTTTGATTACTAACATACGTGTACGTTGTGATCTATTACATTTCGATTGATATTAGCTAATATTTTGATAATTTCTAGTTGTTGTTTTTTTTGGTCAAATTATCTCATATAAATTTAAATATAATTGAGTAATGTATAAAAATAATAAGATCTAATTTTTTTGATATGGCATAAAGTGTATTAATTTTTTTTTTGTATATCATCAGCATTGTGACGTCTAATTTAATCTATTATTTATTTAAGTACATTCATCACCTTCCGGATCTATTACATTTCGATTGATGTATATTTTGTTTATGTTTTAAATACAATATTTAAAGCTGTTTTTTTTGTATTTTAATTAAATTATCTCATTTCCATAAATAAATAAATTTTTATTACATAAAAAAATAATTTCAAATTACCAATATTTGGGATGAAGTAGTTATATTTGCTTGTAGTTTTTAGATAAGGTCCCATTTTCATAGCCCCACAACAGTGTGGCCATTTAGCGACCACAAGTATCGTGTGAGTGGACGTTACCAATTTTTTTTACACATCGCTGGTCTGTTTTTAGTAGGTTGGAACGATTTGAGTTAGATAGATTTTATGGAGCATGTTAGTATATTTGATCGGATTAAAAAGGGGACTTGGAAATGAAATTGTTAGATCTAGGAGCTCCAGAATGGAAGGAACCCTGTGCGGAAAGAAATTCTTAATTTGCTAGCATTTGCTGAAAATGTGTGGAATAGTTAGTAGAACGCCACAGGATTGGCAGATAGGACGAGTGTGGTTTTCAAAAAGGAAGTTATGGGTGAGGGTAGTATGCCATATCCGAATTCTGAGCAGTTCTCGTGCTCACAGTTTCGGTAAGGACGTTAGTAGACTGGTTTTGTGATAGTTGGCCAATTGAGATGCTAAAAAGCTTTCACCTTTAGTCCAGTCTGTGTTCCTGAGGATCCAGTATGGCCGAGGATGTTGTTTGCCATTTTGTTAATAGGAAAGCATATTAAAGATAGCTGTGATCACAGGATACCGAAAAAAATTCTCCCGCCAATTGATCAGCACATTCATTTCCCATGATGCCTACCAGGTGTATAAGCTTAAATCCGCTGTTTGGTCATAGATGGCGTGAGTGAGCGTATTAAGCTACCATGGGCACGCCATACTTTTTATGAGTTTGACATCTGTCAACATTAATCAGTGCCCATTGTAAGCAATTTCGTACAACAACATACATTTTTCCTTTGGTAATTATGTCTAGTTTTGTGCCAGAAAAAGAGCATATGCGGGAAGCTCTGCTTTTCTGCTTCATTTTGAAGAAATCGGATGCCGAATCGCATCGAATGCTTATGGAGGCCTATGGTGACAGTGCTTTATCGGAAACAACGTGCCGAGATTGGTTTCGTCGGTTCAAAGACGGCAATTTTGACTTGTGTGACAAGAAGCGTGAAAATCGGCCGCGCATGGTTGTGGACCATCAATTGCAGGCTCTTTTGGACGAAGGCGATACCCAATCGCAACAAATGCTCGCGGAGCAATTGGGTGTTACTCAAAACCATGCAAAATCTTGCTCGCCAGACAAAAAAGAAAGTCGTCTTTATCGGATTGTGACAGGCGATGAAAAGTGGATATATTTCGAGAATTCTAAACGCAAGAAATCGTGGGTTGATCCCGACCAACCATCAATATCTTCCCCAAGACCAAATTGCTTCGGACGGAAGACGATGCTGTGCGCTTGGTGGGATCAGCAGGGTATCGTCTACTATGAGATGTTGACCTGGCCCCTTCCGACTAGCACCTGTTTTCATCGATGGGCCACGCGCTCGCTGAGCAGCACTTCGATTCTTACGAAGACGTCCGAAAATGACTTGATGAGTGGTTTGCCTCGAAAGAGAAGGAATTTTTTTAGAGTGGTATCCACAAATTGCCCGAGAGATGAGGAAAATGTGTAGCTAGCGAGGGCAAATACTTTGAAAAAAAAAAGTTTTTTCTTTTTTATGAAAAAAACGTGTTTTTATGACTAAAAAACAGCGGATTTAAGCTTATACACCTAGTACATTACCCGGCACATAAAGCAAGTCGACACTCCTACTTTTAAGTAGACTATGCCGAATCTCATTGAGAACAGGATCATTCAAGAGGCTGATGGCTGCCGGTAAAGATGATGACACTGCATACACATAGATTAAAATATCTAACAGTTCCCCATAATACGGAGTTGCCCTATATGGAAAGAATCCACAATGCAGATCACCGATTTTGATTCCATTGATCTAAATAATTGTAAATGATGTTATATTAAGATCGATCGCAGCATCCGTGAAGAGAAGTACACATTTTTGGAGCCCGTTTAACTGTTCGAAAAACTGCATCCTGTAGGTAGACTGGTGGGTAAAAGCCTTTTTAAACCTATTTAAAGTATTCTCAACACCGTTCCAAACCTTGGCTTCCAATTTTGGAAATTGAAATTATTAGCGATAAGGAGGATGAATTTAGTTATAATACTCGTAGTTTTGACTAAATTATGAAAAGGATAATTATCGAAACAAAGATTATTGATGAATTATTATAATTATTTAACTGCTATAAGGAATATTATAGAAAGCTAAATTTATACTTATTTCAATTAAATATTAAAAATTAACATTTATTTTATAATATTTTTTATATAGGTGTAGGTACATTAATAACCTACAATAATAATAATAAAAAAAAAAATAGAGACTAATTAATTGAATTTTTTTCTTCAAAAGCAGAATTCTTTCATGTATAAAGTTTTAATATTAGCAAATAGACTATGTAAATATATTAAAATATAAATTTTAAAAAGATATACACATATATGCATGTGTGTATGTATGCATGCATATATGTATAATGTAAATTTTTCACTTTTTTTTTTAATGAGACTATAATTATTATAATAAGAAAATTGATCTTTTGTTTTTCGTTAATAATAATTAGTTCAATTTTGTTTTTCTTTGCAGTATTTTTTTAAATTTTTTGTTGATATAATACATTTCTGAAAATGTTATACATTAATTATTATTTTTATATTATTATATATAAAAAACATATTACATTAAAGACTCATTTGTTTAAAAAATAAAATACATTACTTGCCGCTATTTTTAGTTGTTTTTATATATTTTATTTAATTTTTTTTTTGGATTTATAGAATTGTATGTATGTGAATTTTTATAAAGCTACCATATATACTTATACATTAGAATGATTGATTGATTTTTATTAGAAAAGTTTTTGGAAGAAATGTGTTATAATTTTCTATTTTTATTTATTGTAGGTAAATTTGTATAGTTTAAAATTTATGATAATACAATATTTATAGTTTTTAATGAATTTCTAAATTATAAATCATTTTAGGTAGTTTTTTTTTTTTAATTTAAATAGGTAACTTTTTTTGGTTATTTTTTTTTTTACAGAGCGGCAGTAGGCAGTGCAACGTTTCTTGATTTTTGTTGTAGTTGTTTTCCATTAAAAGGTAAGATAAGAATTAGAAAAATGTTTTTTTTTCTTCATATTTTATCTATGATATTTATTTTTACTTTTATTTTGAATTAATTTTTTAATAAGTGGATTAGTTAAAAAGTTGGATAAATTTTTTTTTCTTTTTGTGTTACAAAATATTGTATTTTATTTTAAGATGCATTTTATTATTTATATTTTAGTTAATTTGAAAATCTCTATACGTCCCCCCATCGTTATATGATTTAATATATTTTAGTTTTTTTTTTTAAATATATTATTAGTATTTAAATAACAGTTTCTTAAAAAGAATGAAATTTAAAAAGGAGTTTTTCACTGTTTCTTTTTCTTCTTTTTTTCTTTGTACAAACGACAAAAATTATATTTATGATTATTTTTAATAAAAAAAACGTAAATAGCAATTAATTTTTTATGAATAGTAAATTTCAAAACGAATTTTTATATATATTTTCAATTGAATTGAATTTAATTACAGAAAAAAAACCAATTTACTTAATATAAAATTTCAAACACAATCTAAATTCATATTATTATAATAAATATTTTATTTCTATAATAAATAAGCTCATTGATAATTTTATTATTAGGAAATATTAAATTATATTTAAGATTATAAGAAAATTAATATCATCAATAATATACTAAGCCAATAATTTAGTACATTGTATGAATATTTTCTTAAGCAAAAAAAAAATGGAATTTTTCAAATGGTAATCGTTTTTCTAATTTTTTTTTTTATAAACAATTTTATTTTGTATTATTTCATTTTTCTTTTGAACTTTTTATGTATTGACTTAGAATATTATTATGTAGGGTTTTCCAAAAAGAGTGATATGATTTCTAAGTGACGTTTCGGCCATTTGTAATATGTCATGATCTGTCATTGTATTCAGTAATATTTACAATTTCATGGAGAGATATACGCAAGAACAACGTTTAGAAATTATTCAATTTTATTATCAAATAAACTTGAAAACGATTTTTAAGAAAATCATCTTCTCCGATGAGGATCACTTTCATCTGAGTTGTACGGTAAATAAACAAAACTGCCGATTCTGGTGCGAAGAAAATTTACAAATTATTCATGAAAACCCATTACATTCACCTAAATTGGCAGTTTGATGTGGTTTTTGGTCTGGTGGAATCATCGGTCCGTACTTCTTTCGAAATGAAGCTGGTAACACTGTTACTGTCAATGGAGAGCGGTATAGATCGATGATAACCAACTTTTTATGGCCGAATTTGGAAGAAGTTGATCTTGGCAACATCTGGTTCCAACAAAACGGGGCTACGTGCCACACAGCACGTGCAACAAACGAATTATTGCGACAAAAGTTTGGAGATTCGATTATTTCAAGAAATTGTGACATTGAATGGCCTGCAAGAAGTTGTGATTTAACACCATTAGACTATTTCTTGTGGGGTGATTTGAAGTCATTGGTCTTTAGCAATAAACAAACTCTCTTCAAGCTTTAGAAGTCAATATTGAACGTGCTTGCTATTCATGACATACGACTTCATATAGTGGAAAAAGTGCTCGAAAATTGCGTTCATCGAATTCGTTCCTCCAAAAGAAGTCGTGGATGCCATTTGAACGACGTTTTATTCAGAACTTAATTGTATCGATTGTACTTCACATTAAATAAAAAACATTTGAATTTCCTTAACAATTAGTGCGTTTTTTTTGTTGAAAAGAAATCATATCACTCTTTTTGAAAAACCCTATATATATATATATATATATAAAAAAAAAAAAAATTATTTTATTTAAAGCCGCTGTGCTACATAAAAATTTTATTTACTTATAACTTAGTAACTCTAACCACCAACTAAAATAACTACTCTTTTTAAATCAATTATAACATTAAATTCTTCTTTTAATTTTATTATTGTTATGAATCAAATAATTCTTAATATTTCAAGAAAAAAATCGATTTCAATCAATTTCAATTATTTCTTTTTTGTATTCACTTAAAAGAAAACGTTCAGGAAATAATTCATAAATAATTAAATTAGAACAATTTTTTTTTTCATATGAGATTACGTGCGTTCGATTAAATTGAACTTGATTTCGATTTTAAAAAGTTAATTTTTTATTAATTGATTATAATGAAAATTTTATAAACAATGTTGTCCATGCGAAGAGGATTTTGTTATCCTCTAATAGAATCAGAACAAATTCTATAGAAAATCTATTAAAAAAAAGTTGATTAAAAGAAAAAAAATTAAAATTTTTATATTAACGCTGCAGAAAATTATGTATTTTTTTTTGTAATAATTCTAAATATGGATTTTGGATTTAGTTTTATTTTTTAGATAAAAAAATATAATAAATTCGCATGTTCTTTTAAATTTTATAAAATTTTCAATTTAATCAAAATCAAATCAACAACAAATTTCATATCAAATTACTCGCAAGTGTATTATTAATAAAATTTTGATTGTATTCTCGTATAATAACACTATAAGGACGAAATTTTTATATGCTCCCATATTTCATTTGTATTTTATTTACTTTTGCTTAATTTCTTAATGTTAAATAGAAATTACACATAAGTGAGTGCGTCCTATATACTCGTATATACCATATATCAATATGAATAGACATAATTTCCACAATTTTTTTTCTCGAATAAGATAGTTTTTAATCTATACTCTAGACACATTAGCCTTTTTGATGAGATATAGAAAATTTACACTAATCTTTATTATATCATATTTATTACTTCAGTTTATTTAAAACAGTACCATTATTTATATTCATATTTCAATTTATATATATAATAACAAAAAAGATTATTCCACAATTTTATTCTTATTTGAAACCAAAAACAAAAAAAAACAAAAAAAAATCGGTTTTAAACTTTATCCCTTAATTATTTTTTTTTAGTTTAACCATTTATTATACGACTATATTCGTAAATATTTAATATGTTGTTTTCCGTTAAATTTCTTTTTCCACTTGTATTAATTTCAACAAAAAAATTTCCAGCAATTAAAAGCGTTTTATTTACAAAAAGAATTAAAGAAATAAGAGTTTACAACAATATACACATATAATTTGATCTTCCTTTTTTTAAAATATTTTTAATTTTCCATTGAACACTTTTTGTTGAAATTTTTTGAATTCTATTTGTAAATATCATTTAGAATTTGTTTAATAGGAAAGAGATCCTCTTTTTTTTTAATCTAATCAGAATTTGATTTGCATTTTCCAGATGTACACAAATATAATTTAAAAAGTATTTATGTGTAAATGTTTGTATCTCTTCATTAAAGTTTTAACTTAATATATTGTCCTTATACTAAATAAAATTTTTCCTTAATCCAATTTTTATCGTTTTTTTTTAAATTTTTTTTTAGTAAAATTACCATTATATATATTATCATAATTATTATATTTTCCTTTTTCATGTATGTGTGTATGCATGTATAAATAGGCCCCAAAATATTTTTTCACACATAAATATATATATACTAAATTTATACATACGTGTACGATAATGTTTACAAAAAGGATTTAAAAAAAAAATTTATTATCTGACATCTTTTTGTCCGTTTGCACATCATATGTATTATATTGAAAATATTATAAGAAATATATACAATATATAATAATATTTATTGAAAATATACATACTTCTTGCATAAAAAGCCAAACCCCCTGCTGTCCATTACTATCCTTAGTAATAAATTATGTAAATTTTTAAACAATTATTTACACTTATTTGTGTGTAATAATTTTTTACATTCTCTTTTTAGTATAAATTTTTAGCTAACTTTTCATAAACTACTCGACCAACCCTGTATTCAATTGCAAGCTAATAATATTCATTTAATTATTTAAGTATCTATTATATTATAAAAATATTGTGTCTTATACATACATATGTATTTATGCAATTATTTCCATTTAATATAATTAATTGTGTTGTTCATATTTTTTTTTCTAATGTTGAAAATATAAGTTTTTAAAATTATTACAATATCGGTGTGTAGGTAGGTATGTTAACTGTGTGTATTGGTTTTTCGGGAGAACAATTATTTAAAAAAAAAATTATTGGTATTTTTTCAATTTATCCAGCGCTGGTATTTGTTTGTACGCAAAAAACATTTATTTCTTTTTATATTTAAATTTGGTAAAAATGTGCAAAAATAAGAATTGAGAGAATTTTATTACGTGAACAGATGATCAGCGAAGTTCTATTATAAGTGAATAAATATTCATATTTAGTTTATTATATTCCACAAAAGTAATACAATAAAAAAATTAAGACTACAAAGAAAAAAGCTAAAATATTTTCGACAAAAAAAAATGAGAAAATAGTGCCCATCGGTAAGAAGAGACAGCCAGTCAGCAAAAGATAACCTTATTAAGAGATTAAATCAAAATCGATAATGCTCTTAAAATAATAGAGAATTTAATTGTACGATGGATGAGAGATATTTTTTGTACTAAGAGTAAAAACTACTATAATCTAATTAAAAAGGAATTTAAAACTAATAAAAATTTGTGTAAAAAATAACAAAACATTAAATAATTACGTTATCTTTTTTAAATTAGTAAAAAAAAAAAGACAATAAATAAGTTGTGAAAAATATATTGGAGATAATGCAGTTTTGAACTTCTAAACTGTATAACTGTCAAAATTGTACAACAGAGAACATGCCATTTCTGTTCTCATATTAATAAACGAATAAATTTAAACAACTTCTCTTTATGATTGGTTATTTTTTTTGAAAATAATAAATTTACTAAAAAATATCAAATAATTAAATTAAAGAAATATTTTTTAAGTAATTAACTAAAATCAATGAATGGATGGATGATTAATTTTTTTCCTTTTCAATTAAAATTTGTTAATATATTTTTACAGCTTTTGGTAAGCTTAATAATTATCATATAAAAAAACAAGATAAAAAATCTAAAACCTCGAATTATTAATAGAAAATTTAAATAATCAATGGTATATGTGTATGAAATACTTGAGTTATTAAAATAACTTATAAAAATATATAATATAAATAGTCATTTATTTCAAAAATAAACAAATAATAATAATAATAATAATAAAAATTTAAACATACAATTTGAATAAAATATTTTTAATTTTCAATTGATATTATCTGCATCATATTCTCTCTATCAATGGGTATATAGTTAGTTTTCTTTTCTCTTATAATTTTCTTTTTTCTTTACCTATAAATAAAAACAAATAAATAAAAAGATATTGAAAATATTACAAATAAATCGATTTTATTTATTTATTATATATATATATTTATAAAATTTAAAAAGCATTTTACAATATGAACAAAAAAAACAAAAAAAAAATTAATAAATTATTCAATAAAATTACATAGAATTAAATTATAATCTTAAAATATAAATAAAATTACAATAATAAAGGAACAAAATTATAAAATGTTACTACAATTATAATTAATTATAATAATAATAATAATAATAATAAAAATTTTAAAATTTAATAACTTTAGGAATTATTAATTCAAAATAATTAAATTATATATATGGTATGTAAAAAAAAAAGGAAAAAAGAAATTACACTTAGGCGAAGGTGCACGGATATTTAAATAATTAATTAAAACACAAAAAGAAAAAAAACATTATCGTATAAAGGGAATAATATTCGTTTTTTTTTTTTGTAAATATTTAATTTTTTTTTCCTAATAGAAAATTAACTTATTATTTTGCTATAAAATTATGACGATTTATTCATTTCGCTATAAAATTATGACGATTTATTCATTATTTTGCTATAAAATTATGACGCTTCAGATTCACCATTATTTCACTAAAGTTCGCTATTGTTTTTAGTTAGTTTATTTTTAAAAAAAATAATAGTATTTAAATTGATAGTAACTAATTGGGCTATTTAAGAACTATTATTCCACAATTAAATGCATTCTCGTACACATTGGATTTTTGGTTGTGTTGACGTTCCCATTATCTGTGTTAATTGAGGTTTCCTATTTTACTGAAAATTAATCAACATTTAGAATTTATCCTTTTTTTTCGTATTGTATAAAAATTGAAACAACTATAATTAAAAAAAAAAAAGTAATAGTATTATTGCGATTATTTCTAATGGACGACGACATAGAAACCCATTAAAATCTTATGAATAATTTTGTCATTTTTTGTTGTTGTTGTAATGTCTGCTTATACGCACGTGTGTACGTGTAATATGTATACGTTCTTAAATAATATTATTATTAATTTGTCTGGCAGTAAAATTTATAGTTTACATTTAAGTTATTATATAAAACGATGTTTAGAAAATAAGAAAGGTTTTCTATTTTACTTTAAAGAAGTCGAAATAATAATAACAAGATGCCAAAAAAAAATTAATTTAAATAAAAATAAATGCAAAATAAGCAAAAGCTTCGCTTTTTTTTCTTTTTCTTTGTCTAGCTATCTCTCTTTGATTACTAATTAAATGATATAATATAACTGGGTAGAAAAAAGGGGGGAGGGGGGGGGGGAGAGTTTGTCAAAAAACCAATAGCGTAATTTTGTAAAGCGCAGGTGAAAATGTGTGTACGCGTTTGTGTATATTTTTTTTTATTATTGTAATTTTAAAAATGTATTTTGTAAAATTTATGTGGTGCTTATTATTATTATTCTTTGTGTGTGTTATGTAATAATATTTTTTATAAATTTGTGTTTTACAATTATTGAATGTAGGCTGGCTTCTTGTTTTTGCCCACTTTTATCGTTCAATTTATTGCATAAAATATTAAATTAAAAATGTTTTTTGTTTTTGTTTTTAAATAACATACATTTATCTTAAAATTTAATACTTATATGCATTTATACATATGTATATATTTATTTATAGATTTTTTTTTCTTTCATTCAAATTTTAATTGCTAAATTGTTTACATCTAAAGCGAAAAGAATAAAGTTGAACTTAACAAAATCGAAAAATAAAAATTTAAAATAAACGAACATATTTTTTGTTTTTGTTGTTCTTGTAATTATAAATTTTTCATACATATATATTTTTTTTTGTTATTTCTTCTAATTTTAGGAATTTTTTTTTCTTTTCATAATATTTAATTTTTTTTTATTTCCGTTTTTTTTCTGTTTTTAATAGGTATTGTTTGTGCTTGTATAAGAAATAGAATAATTTTTATTTCACATTTATTTTGTGTTTTTATACATAATACAAAAAAAATATTTTTTTTTTTTTTTTAAATGCACGTGTTTTTCTTTTTTTTTACCCTCGCTTGAATGATGATTTTATTTTTTTTTAATTTAAATTAATTTAAAACTATTTTTTTAAAATTGTATACATTAAGGAATATATTTTTAAAAATTAGAAAAGAAAATTAATTTGATCACTGGCATTGAGTTGGATTGTGTATTTAAATTGTGTGTGAAACATTTCGAGCGTATTTGATATTTGACCAATCGCCTATAGATATGCAAGAATGTTTATTATGAACAAGTTCCGAATTAGTTGTCGCTGTCAAAATCTTAAAACCCTTATAATCTTATGACAATGCTCAAAATTCCGTCGGCGAACGACAACTGCAAACGCTTCTATCGCCGAATTAAATCTTGTCTTAATTTTGTAGTTGTAGTTGAAGTTGAATTATTGAAATATATTTCAGTGTTTTGTTATTGTTTGACAGTTGAAATTAAAACACGAAATAAGATTAAGGGAATATTTAAATTTTTGTTAGCAATTGGAAATAGAATTAAGAGAAAATTTTCATTTTACTAATAATAATATTGCACTACTCAGAGCAGTATTCATTTTTAGTTACAATTAAAATTTTATATTTAGCATAAATGATAATTTGGAACATTTCCATGATAAAATTACTGTGATAAAAACGCATGCTACAGCTGCAACTGACATGAAAACATGTGAAAATATGCTTTATATTGCCTGTTAAAAGTATTAAAAAATTTCCTAAAATTTTTTTTTTAAACAATAAAAAAAAATATATTTTTTGTTAAAAATGTTTGCATAAATTTAAATAAATTTTTTAGTTTTTTTTTTACTTCTTTTTAAATAATATTTGCATTTATAATTTTTAATAATATTACTTATATGGGAAAAAAACCATCAAATCAAGCGTCTTTAACATATTTTATTTTTGATTTTCTCTAATCCTAATAAATACCACTGCTTTCTCCAAAAAAAACCGCACTTCTTTACATTTATTACTATTAGTTTTTTTAAGAAAAAAAAAGGTAATTTTTAATTTAAATATGTGCATAGTTTTCCTTTTTATTGATTTTATATCATTTCATTTTCTTTTTTATGTATTGTGATGAAATTCAATATTTTCTTGAATTTTTACAAATTTTTTTTTACTTGTAAATATTTATTTTTTTTAATTAAAAACAAGACAGAAAAATATTACTGGACAGATTAAAAACTAAAAAAAAAAACAATGACAAATTCAAAATTGTTTACTATACATACTCCTAAAAATATTAACTTTTGTGTAGATAGTAAATACATATAATATTTTTTTGATTGAAGATTTTTTTTTTCTTATTTATATTCCACATTTATATATAATATATGTTTGTTTTAAGGAAATGCGCTTTTTATTATTACTAGAATATCATAATTAAATTGGAGTAAGACACCTAGACGTAGGTAGCTACTGCATTAGTACCCTGCGGTTGTGACGGTACAGTCTGTTGAGTGTGTATCGGCTGTGGACTTACAGGCGGTTGAAGTTTGCCTGGAACGTATTGACCTATAAATGAGCCGTCCTCAGTAAATTGGCCTGTTGCACGCGCAGCAATGGGGAAAGCAAAAGCAAAATAGATTTTTTTTTTTTTTGGTTAGTTTGTTAGTAATAGTAAATTTATAAGTTTTCATAACATAAATTAAACAATATTTGATATCATTAAATTAAGAATTATTATTATTTTTAATTAAAAAAAAAAAACTCTGTTAAATATGCTTTTTTGTATATTTGTCGGAAAATAATTTCAAAAAAAACAAAAAATTACTTTTAATAATTTTTATTATTGTTTTAAAAGATCAAAAAAAAAATTGAGAAAGACTAAACAAATTAAAAAAAAAATAAATCTCAAAGTTCTAAAAACAAATTTCAACTTTTAAAAATAAACTAAAACATAATTAATTAGTAGTAATCATTTAAATTTTTAATAAAATTTGATTTAAATTATTTAAAAAAAAAATATTAATTAAAAAAAATTTCTTTAAATAAAATTGTACTTTTTAATGTTTGTAAATTGGAATATTACAATAACAAAAAATAGTATAAAGCTAAATAAACTATATAAAATATATAACAAAATTAAAACAAAGAAAAAATATTTAAATTCATAATTTACTTCTTATAACAAAAAAGAAAACATTTATAAAATGGGTCAATTTACATGCTCAACTAATGAATTTTAACTTTTAAAAATAAAATAAAACAAATAAAATAAATAATTAACAAATATTCTAAATTTAATACTATAACTTTATCAAATTATCTACTTACAATAATAAAAATGTGAATAGAACTTTTAAGAATTATTCAAGGTATTTGTGGAAAATTTAATCAGTGATTTTTCAGGAAATTTGCAATGGCAGCACGAAAAAGGGTAAATTATAGAGCACAAAAAATTGATTTGGAAAATTACTGATTCGAATAATAAGGGAATATATATCAAATTAATCGATTTATTTTATTAGAAGATTGGACCAATTTAGCTACTGCACTAGTTGTGTATCTGTCATCATCTAGTTTACCTCGAACAGAGCAGTTATTTTCAGCTGGAGTTACGCATACAATGTACGGTAGGTGGATTGTAGTAGCTACAGTGAAAATAGATAGATTTGCGGGTTCGTTGGTTATGTTAAAATGTCATATTTTTGTTTTTATTGTTTATGTGTGCGTAAACTCAGTTTTTATTGTTTATGTGTGAATAAACTCGGTATTGTCGGTGACTATTGTGAGATTGTATTTTACTGCTGTAAGTGATATGTTCATTTTATTGAGAGTCTACAGCGCTGTAGCAAAATTGGTCCAAACGAATACCGCTAATGCTGACGAATTTGCTGATTGATGAATCTACTCGCGAATAGATTGCGAGTCATTCGATAAATTTGTCTTTGGTTAGTTTGAATCTCAATTTCTTTGTTTGGAAAACGGTTTCTAGATGCCGTTAAGTTTATTAGTACATAAGCGTCAAGAAATTGTTATTCTCCATTTTTTGTTGTTTCAATTTCGAACAGCAAAACACTATATTATTCAAATCAAAAAAGGCTCGGTTAAATATCGGTTGATTTGTATATAATAGTTTGGTAGAACCGCTCTGACTTTATCAGTCCAGTAAAACTAAAAACTCAGTATAACTGTTGACATATAGAATTAAGAAATCTACAAATTGTTAACGATAAATAAATTCAAGATTAAATGCAATTTTTGTAGATTTAAATAGACAATTATCTTTTATTATTTATTTCTACCCAAGTACCTCTCCAGTTCCTTAACAAAAAAGTAGAATAAAATAATTCTATGCATCAGAGACAAAATGAATATTTCTCATTTTCGAATATTTTTGAATTTGTAAAAAAAAAACAATACTTTTTCAAAGAGTTTTTATTTATTAATGGCAATAACGTTTGTTATTTGCTGTAAATGAACAAAAAAAATAAAATCACTGATTTTTTTTCATATACTATAACTTAAATAATATGAAAATTTCAAATAAATATTTTCCAACAAAAATACAAAACAAGCAAAAAATAATCAAATATTAATAAATTATTTCAATTGTGAATTAGAAACAACGATTTTCTTTTGGATTTTATTTTAATTTAATTTAATGTATATAAAAAGGTTATCCATTTCGTGGTTTCGAAAGTATTGTTCCTGCTATCTAAAATCTCCTGTGTCGGACATATGTACGAGGTCTGTTCAAAAAATATTGCGAATTTTGTATTTCCGCATGTTATGTTGGTACTCATGTCTCTCACTTATGCCGACAAGTTCGGCCATTTTGAATGTTCAGTTAATTTTTGACAGGTGCTTTGCTTGTACGTGTTTTGGCTCATCTTCGATTTTTGCCCATTCCAAAAAATGGATCAAAGAATATGTTTCGGGAACAAGAAAAAGTCACAGAGGGCCAGATCTGGGAAATACGATGGCTGCGGCATTATTAGTGTGTTGTTTTTGGCCAAAAATTGGCGCCCAAGCAACGATGCGTGAGCAGGGGCGTTATAATGGTGCAAAAGCCAATTTTTATTCTTCCACAAAGCCGAGCGTTTCTAGCGGATTGCTTCGGAGAAGAGTCACCATACACAGCATCCAAGCGATCTTTGATTTCGCTGCGCGTTTTCCTTTTCAAAAACAAGAATCTAATCACCGAACAATATTGTTCTTTTTCCATTTTTGTGCAACCGACCGACACGTTCGCTTTCAAAGGCTCTCAAAATAAAACTAATGAAGGGAATCGACTGAAACTTTGACAGTAGGCTACTAAAAGAATGTACTTTTACACAGCAGTTCCATCGGGCGGTGAGGCTAAGTACTTGTTGAATGACCCTCGTAACTTGCAGGTAATATTCCTTATTGACCGTTCTACCCTGTGGCAAGAACTCATGTTGCACCATTCCATTGGGATGATTGAGCTTTGGTTTCCACGTCATAACCATAATCCCATGATTCGTCACCTTAGCAATGTTAATGCGATGCTGTTTTTGGTCGAAAATGTTCAAAAATCGAAGACGAGCCAAAACACGTGCAAGCAAAGCAGCTGTCAAAAATTAACTGAATATTCAAAATGGCCGAATTTATCGGCATATGTGTAAGTAGGAGACATGAATCGAAAATCGAATATACGTAACCCGCGGAAATTCAAAATTCACGATACTTTTTGAACAGACCTCGTATATGCAATCAAAAAAAGGTTTGCCACATTTTACCATATAGACCGTTTAGTTACCAAAAAAAAACCATTCCAATTGTAAAAAGCTAGTGATTTGCTGTAATTAGTTTTTTTTAAAAAATATTCAGCTCATTTCTCGGTCGGTCGATATGTTAATAATAAAAATAACTAACAAAAACACAAAAGTACCTAATGAGAAGGCATTGTATCCGTGAATAGATACATTTTCTATTGTATGGTGTACATTTGGACCGGAAAGTTTTTACCACAAACCACAGAACACGACAAATTTTGGCTTTATTGCATGAAAAGTTTCCAGGATGCAAACTTTTTTTTTCTTGTGGTGCTATGCGATAGATTGTGTTAACATAAGTTTGAGATAATTCTCAAACTAGAAGGCATTTAAAAGCCGACATTCATTAAGTAATAATGCGAATCGCAGGCCAAAATTAGTGAAAAACTCAACCGAAATTACCTCAAAAGGATTGAGTCCTGCAAGAAGTCGTTTGGTGGCGATTTTTTATATGATGTTATATTTTATGAATAATAGCAAGTTTATCTAAATTTTAGGTGTAATTTTTTTTTTAAATTTTACTTTCTGCAGGACAAATTGGATAACCTTATATATTTATGTATTGTATACGTGTATATATATTATAATTTGTTTTAATAAATAAATAAATTAAATAAATAATAAAAAAATAATTGTTTACACTACCTTAAAAAGCGAAAATCAATTAAAAAAAACAACAAGCCGTTTTAAATAAAATCCATTTTTATGTTTTGCATATGTTTAGATGGGTTTGTTTGTGTACATATATGCGCGCGGTCGCATACGTACGTACTTTTGATATATATTTTTTTTTTTTTTTTATATATATATAAAAACATTTTCGTATTACTCTCGTATAAATTGTATTTTTTTTTCTTGTATAATTATTTAAAAAAAAAAAATATTTATAATTACTAATTAATTAGCCCGGAATTTATTTTGAATTTTTTTTTTTTTGGTTTTTTATTTACTTTAAACAGATAAAAATGTTTGAATCTTTGATTCATCAATTTATTTACTCGTAATGTGTATAAAATTTATTTAAATTAAAAACGTATAAAAATTTATAGCAAATTAAGGGAAAAAAAAACATTAAACGGAATTTAAGAGATTCTTCGTTAGACAAGCGTTGCGAACGCTTGTGAATTCGTATCTGGCTGTCGATCTTTTGGTCCATATTGGCCAATGAACGAACCGTCCTCGTTCATACCTTCTAAAAATTAAAATTTATTTCATAATGTATATAAATAAACTACTAAAAACGAAAAAAAAGAAAGAAGAAAAATAACTACAAAATATTATCTATTAAAATAAAAACAATTACAACAACTAATATTATTATTGATGAATAAATATAAATTAAATATTTCATAATGTATAGTATAATAATTAATTACTTTACGATATTTATTCATTAACACAAAATCATCTTATTTATTAAAATTTTTTTTATAAATTAAAAATGTTGCAATAACAAATTAATACAATTCAATTAATAATACACTAAATTATATATAAATAGATTATGTCTAAAATATAATAAATATACTATATTTCATAAATATATGATAATAAAAAATGTTTGATATCTTAAATTATCTTAATTCAAAGAAATGTTTGACCAAATATTTTGTGTATGAATTTTCAAAATAAAAAAAAATAAAGTGCAAATAATCTTTAATACAATTATTGTGTAACTGTGTGCGTGATTTGATGGCACGATATTGTTGGTAAATTGCACTCCTGATTTTAATATAAAGGCAATTCTAATCAAATATTTTGTTATATTTTAAATATAAATTTCTTTTCATATAATATATTTAATCGTTTGTATATATTTAAAAAAAATTGTATATAAAAAAATTACGATAACCAAATTGTTTTTAAATGAGAAAATAGCAAGTATACCAGGGATATAAGCTTACATCCGCTGTTTGCTACCATGGGCATGCCATTAAGCTACCATGGGCACGCCATTAGGCTACCATGGGCACACCATACTTTTTTTTATGAGTTTGACATCTGTCAACATTAATCAGTGTACATTGTCAGCAATTTCGTACAACATATATTTTTCCTTTGGTAATTATGTCTAGTTTTGTGCCAGAAAAAGAGCATATACGGGAAGCTCTGCTTTTCAGCTTCAATTTGAAGAAATCGGCTACCGAATCGCATCGAATGCTTATGGAGGCCTATGGTGACAGTGCTTTATCGGAAACAACGTGCCGAGATTGGTTTCGTCGGTTCAAAGACGGAAATTTTAACTTGTGTGACAAGAAGTGTGAAAATTGGCCTAGGAAGGTTGAAGACCAATAATTGCAGACTCTTTTGGACGAAGACAATACCCAATCGCAAAAAATGCTCGCGGAGCAATTGGGTGTTACTCAACCAGCCATTTCCATGCGTCTGCGTGCCATGGGGAAGATTGAAAAGATCGGAAAATGGGTGCCGCATGAATTGAACGATAGGCAGATGGAGCGACACCAAAACACATGCGAAATCTTGTTCGCCAGACAAAAAAGAAAGTCGTTCCTGCATCGGATTCTGACAGGCAATGAAAAGTGGATATATATTTCACTTTCAAAAATCCTAAACACAAGAAATCGTTGGTTGATCTCGGCCAACCATCAACATCTTCCCCAAGATAAAATCGCTTCGGACGGAAGACGATGCTGTGCGTTTGGTGGGATCAGCAGAGTATCGTCTACTATGAGATGTTGAAATCTGGTGAAACTGTCAATGCCCACCGCTACCACCAACAACTGATCAAATTCACGGCAACTGATCAAATTCACGGCAACGCACCATCGCACACGTCAAAAATGGTCCGAAACTACTTGGTGACACGTAGGTGCTACCCCACCCCGCTAATTCACTAGACCTGGCCATACGCTCGCTGAACAGCACTTCGATTCTTACGAAGACGTCCGAAATTGGCTTGATGAGTGGTTTGCCTCGAAAGAGAAGGAATTTTTTTTGCGTGGTATCCACAAATTGCCCGAGAGATGGGAAAAATGTGTAGCTAGTGAGGGCAAGTACTTTGAATAAATTTGTTTTTGCTTTCTATGAAAAAAACATGTATTTTTTGACTAAAAAACAGCGGATTTAAGCTTATGCACCTGGTAATAGTGCAAATAAATATTGCTAACAATTAACAAGAAGGGTCTGAAAAATGTGTAAGAACATGAATTTCATTAAAAAAAAACCTTTTAGGTCCCATACTCTTTAATATATCACTACACCCCTATATAATTCTTAATAGCTCTACAAAATAGAGTTAACATATGCATTTATATTTTTCTTATAGCAAACTATACTAAAGTGGTGGCAAAAAATATTATACAAATTTAGAAGAGATATTTTTTATATCAAATACGAGGTCTGTTCAAAAAGTATCGCGAATTTTGAATTTCCGCGGGTGACGTATATTCGATTTTCGATTCTTTGTGGCATTATGTAGGTACTCATGTCTCTCACTTATGCCGACAAGTTCGGTCATTTTGAATGTATAGTTAATTTTTGGCAGCTGCTTTGCTTGCACGTGTTTTGGCTCGTCTTCGATTTTTGCCCATTCCAAAAAATGGATCAAAGAATATGTTTCGGGAACAAGAAAAAGTAACAGGGGGCCAGATCTGGGGAATACGGTGGCTGCAGCATTATTAGTGTGTTGTTTTTTGCCAAAAATTCGCGCACAAGCAACGATGCGTGAACAGGGGCGTTACCAATTTTTGTTCTTCGATAAATCCGGACGTTTCTGGCGGATTGCTTTGTGAAACTTGCGCATAACTTACAGGTAATATTACTTATTGACCGTTCTACACTCTGGCAAGAACTCATGATGCACCATGCCCCTGCAATCGAAGAAAACTGTAAGCAAATCCTTCATATTCGACCGAACTTGGCACGCTTTTTTCGGTTTTGGCTCGTGCGGCAGCTTCCATTGGGATGATTGAGCTTTGGTTTCCACGTCATAACCATAAACCCATGATTCGTCACCAGTTATGACCCTTTGGAGCAAATTTGGGTCGTCGCGGACAGAGTTCAACTGCTCCTTAGCAATGTTAATGCGATGCTGGTTTTGGTCGAAAATTTGCAAAAATCGAAGACGAGCCAAAACACGTGCAAGCAAAGCAGCTGAATATTCAAAATGGCGGAACTTGTCGACATAAGTGAGAGACATAAGTACCAACATATCGTCCCAAAAAAAAATCGAAAATCGAATATACGTAACCCGCGGAAATTCAAAATTCGCGATACTTTTTGAACAAACCTCGTATATTGTAGGATTGTTACCACTCACTACCTTTGATTGGGTTTTACTTTTAGATTTATTTTAAAAAATAAAATTATTTAAAAAAAACTACAAAACTTAGGCGCTCTTATATTTTATGGTTTCTTATTATTAAGAAAATAAATATTTTTAAAAACTTTTTGATTATTTTTACTTCAACAAAAAAATTATTTTGATTAGAAATTCAATAAAAAAATAATTTTTTTCTTTACCGATAATCGAAAAAGATTTTAACGAATTATTTTTGTATAGGACTGTATATGCACACGAATAAGTTGATTAGGCTCTTATTGCGTTGATCAAATACTCAAAACTTGATTGATCATGTTTGCAGATATTAACGTACGGTACCAGTGCATTACTTAGAACTGGTAATGCACGAGAATAGGGGGAAAAGCTCTGCGGCGAGCTTATTTATGAACGCATGTGGTAAATTGAGTCGAACGAACTGTAGCACTCTAGTACGTAGTACTAGTATCGCACGCAAATAGGCAAGAAAAGTTATGCGGTGAGTGCTTTTCATGAACGCACGTTGTAAATTCAGTGCAACGTATTGAAAGTATGTGGATAAGAAAGTACGCGCCAGTATATACGTCCGTGAAATGTTTTTGTGACGTATCGTTTCGATACGCACGTTCACTATATTTAATAGAATTTTTTTTTTAAATAAAATATTTGATCATTACAAACAAGTAAATTTTAATCAAAATTACCTTTTACCAACACAATACGATTTTATATGAGAAAAAAAATAATTTTGTGTAATTGACGAATGAAAAGCATTTGGTTTATGTTTATGTAAAGATGCAGCATGATGTTATTGCGATTTTTCTTGTGTTTTATATTAAAAACAAATTTCAAAAAAAAAAAAATGAAACAAATAAAAAAACACAAAATTAAAAATGTGAGAAAAACGAAAAATTAATTGTATATATTTTAATTTCATTGGTTTTTTATTTAAAAAAAAAAACAATATTAAGAAAAAAAGCATACGTATGGAAAATTTTGTAAAGATGAATTATTATTTGGATAAATATAGTATATTATTTTTATTTTAGGATAAATTATAGTTAAGAAAAAAAAAATACATTTTTGGGACAAAAAATATAATAAATTTTCATTGATAATTAATTACCTGTATCACCTTCGCCATATTCCGCCATCGAATCGGTATCACTCTCTGGACCCGGTTTTAATGAAGTCGAACCTACCGACTGCCGGCCAGTACTTTTAGTGTCAAGACTATAGAAAAAAAATATTGATTTGTAATGATTCGATTTATGGAAGTAAAAATGATCAACTTACGGTTGGGAATACTCCTGGAATCCACTCTCATCGGGATAGTCACGGCGCCCATTCGCCATTTCTCTATCGTGTACATCATACTTTCCTCCTCGGTTTCGTTTAATAATACAAATTATAATCAATAAGAGTAGCAGGAAAGCAATTGCCAACATCATTCCAATAAACCATCCAGCAGTAGCAACATTTTCACTTCGAACTATTATTGGACCCACTGCGCCTGTAGGGTCGGCATTTACGATCGCGCCTCTTGTGTCGATTTCTTGTATTAAACTTTCTTTCTCGTAATTGCCATCAACTGCAACAACACTAACCTCATGGACAGTATTTGGGTCTAAGCCTTTTATAATTAAGAAATCTTCACTCAATTCAGGCTTTGTAAATTTCCAACTATCATAACCTTTAACTCTACAATTGTTTTACGTATATAAAAAATAAAAAAAATTTCATTTTACTTTCATTGATCAAAAGTAAATTCTATGAAAATACTAACCTATGTTTAGCAAAGAAGTGCGATCCAGATCTGCCCTCAGTGTTCGGATGCCATTGAACTTTCATAGTAGCATAACCATTATCGGAATCAAGCCGTTCAGCTGTGAAGGTAGGTGTATCTGGCAAAAAGAAACCAGGCGGTAGAGTATTCCTCTCAATGAAGAACCTGTGAATTTTCATTGTTTTTTTAGTCAATCGTGAAAAATTCTATCTATTGAAGCAATTATGGTCAGAATTTTTACTTACTCAGCTCCTTCTCCCATTTTTGTTGTGGCAGTGATCGCTATACGATATTTTGTGTTTGGCTTGAGACCGGCTAATTTTGCAGATGTCTGATTCGGATCAGTTATATGAGGTTCTTTTTCCCGTTTTGGTCCGACTTCAGTTCCTATAACCTCCGAATAGTAAATCTTGTATCCAGTAAGTTTTCCATTTGTTTCTAAAGGTTTATGCCATTTTAAAAGAAAACCTGAAGAACCCAATGGATTAGCTGCAAAATATTGCACTGGCGATGGTACACCCTCAGGTGTCAAAAAGTCAATCACAGCACTTGAGGGTCCATTGTATTGACTATTATATGCAAGAACTCTGGCAAAATTTTTCGAATCTGGCTTAAATTTATTCATCATAGCTTGATTAGCATCTCCTTTTACGTGCATTTCTCTTAAACTATCCTCGCCTTCTGCTTCGGTCCATGTTTGAATTTTATATCCTTTGAAATGTCCACGAACACTTTCTATATTTACTGGATTCCAGGTAAAGAACGCTGTTGTACTACTAACAACTTCCACTAATGTGAAATTTGTTGGAGCTTCGAGTGGTACTGATTAAAAATAGAATGAAGAATTTTCTTAGTGCAAATTTCATTTTGTGGCAATTGGATTTAAAAACTAAATAACATTCATACAAACAGTAATAAAAACATCTACACAGCATGCATACTACACATACTACACATACACATTAGCATTCACTTGTGCACAGCTGACCACCATGGCAATAAATGTGCGTTGCACAGTCAGTCGTACGATAGCACTCATCAGTAACAGGCGCTAACTTAACATGAAAACCATATCATATGTGTAGTTTTTAATATGAAAGATAAACTAAGTGAATTTTATAATTTATGTACAAAAACAAATTGGTATATTATCAGGTGTTGTAATTAATTCGTAGCGTTTTTTTGCAAAGTTTCGTGAATTATTATGACAGTATCACTACAGAAGCGTTATTCAAAGTATTGTTCTTCGTTATCCACTATTTTTTGCCATCTTTCTGGTAATGCTCGGATACCGCGCCGAAAAAATTCTTCTTTAGATTCGATGAAAGAATCGATCCAATTTTTGGTCATTTTGTAGTTATCGATGCGCCATGGATCGAAACAAATGATAATCAGATGGGGCAATGTCTGGTGAATATGGTGGGTTAGGCAGAACTTCCCATTTCAGCGTATTTCAATAAGTTTTCACAACTTTCGCAACATGTGGTCTTGCATTGTCGTGGAGCAAAATTACTCTGTCGTGTCGATCTTTATATTGCGGCCGCTTTTCTTGTAATACTCTGTTCAAACGCATCAATTGTCGTCTGTATACGTCCCCAGTGATGGTTTCACCCGGTTGGAGGAGCTCATAATAAATAACACCCAGCTGATCCCACCAAATACACAGTAAGATCTTCTTTCCATGAATATTCGACCTGGGGGACGATGTGATTCATGACCGGGCAAGCCCCACGATTTTCTGCGTTTGGGATTGTCGTAGAGTACCCACTTCTCGTAACCAGTGACGATTCGATGCAGATATCCCTTCCTTGCCTGCTGTTGGAGAAAAATCTCACAGGTGACTAAACGCCGTTCGACGTCCCTTGGCTTCAACTCATGTGGAACCCAGGTTCCCTGTTTTTGTACCATTCCTATGACTTTCAGGCGTTTTCCGACCGTCGAAAAGTCGACTCCAAGCGATGTCGACAACTCCCGGAGTGTTTGGCACGGGCCTTCATCGAGCAACGTCACCAAATCTTCATCTTCGAACTTTTTCGGCTGTCCGGGACGTTCCATGTCTTCCAAATCAAAATTTACATTTTTAAACCGCGCAAACCACTTTCTGCAAGTTTGCTCAGCAAGAGCATGTTCGCCATAGACGCGGCACTTTTCTTCATGTTGAAGTAATGGAGTAACACTCCCCGCAAAAACGATTTTTCAGGCACGAACTTCGACATGTTTGACACTGCGCAACAAGTGCTACTGACACTATAACAAAATGTCATATAGTGGAAAAGTTGCGTTATGTCAGTAGCTTCTGGGAGAATATTTACTTTTGTATGTGTGACTATGGATAGTTGGCTAACGCCATCTTTTGTAAAACACTACGAATTAATTCCAACACCTGGTACATAATAAATAAAATATGAAATTTCAATAATGTGTTATAAATACAACTATTTTTATAACCATAATTTTTAAAAAAAACACCTCAATATTACGATAAAACTTTCCGCCAAAATAAATAAAAAAATAATACTTCTATGTAATAAAGACACTAGACTTACTATCTTCTCCAGAATATCCTTCAACAATGTCCGGTGATACATTTGCTTGGCCCATTTTATTAATGGCAATAACTTTGAGCAAATATTTCTCAAATGTAGGTTGATCTGGAATAACTACTTCGGATTGTTTCCAATCGTTGACATCTAGACTTTGCCAATTAGAATTTTCAATGTCACGTTTATACGAAACCCGATACTGGAAATTTGGTGCATTGTGTTCGATTTCGGGCATTGGTGTCCAAGAGATAACTAAGTTGTTGGGTGTTGTGCCTTTTCCTTTAACGTTATCTGGATTCTTAAACGGCACACTTGGATCTGTCGAACAGACCTGGCTATGTTTTGATGCTTGCGATAGTCCAATTTTGTTAGCAGCAATCACTCGGAATGTATAGTTGGCCCATGGGCTCATTTGTACGCTAGTCGTAAAATCATTAGACGGAATTTTGTCTAGTCCGGTTTGTTCCCATGTGTCTGGGGTAAACGAAGTGTTGTATTGTACTATGTAGTAGAGAATGGGTGAACGATTGTCTCCCATTGGTTCCCATGTTATACTAGCTACACTAACATCGCATCTAAGATCGACTAATTTTGGTGCATTCGGAACATCTTGAACAATTAGGGTAGCTTGGGCTTTGACTTCATCTAGTTGTGTTTTGGCAACGCAGGTATAGACACCTGAATCTAATTCTACAGTCTTTGAGATAATCAAGGAATTGTCACTGGTCTTAACAAAGCGTACATCAGTTTCGAAATTAATCGGCTCTTCATCTTTCCACCATTCAATTTCAAGTTTCAATGATGGATCGGCAACAGCATTGCAACGGAATGTGGCTTGTGTACTTGCTGGCACTTCGTAATCTTTCGGTTCTTCGATAATTTTCGTATGTTCACGCACCTCTAGAGACCCGCTAGCTTCCTCACTACCGAATTTATTTTTCGCAAAGCACGTATAATTACTGCTATCAGAAAACGCAACGTTACTAATTTCTAGATCGCCTGTTTCGAGGATCTTGTATTTGCCACCAGTCAATTCTTGACCGTTTCGCATCCATTTCACTTCAGGCTTTGGTGCACCAAATACACGACACATCATGGTCACTTTCTGGCTATCGACAGTCTCAACATTTCTGGGAGCTTCTTTTATTTCCGGTTTCAAAGCCAACACATTTAAGTAGACGTCTTTGTAAACATATCCAAGAGAATTTGTTGCATTACAACCATAGTTACCAGTATCAAGTTTCACAAGATCTCTAATTATGATACTATTCGATGTAACGGTACGTCTATCATTTGGTGCTGCATCGGCAATCGGTTTTCCATTATGAATCCATTTGATCGTTGGTTCAGGTACTCCTGAAGCTTCACAGCGGAATTCAGCCGTTTCTTCTTCAGCTGCATTAACAATTTCCGGTTCGGTCGTGAAATATGGAACGGACAACACATCAAGATTTATTGAATAGGATTGAGCTTTTCCAAAGCCGTTCGATGCTTCACATGTGTAAGAGCCACGATCAGCGAATGAGGCGTGTTTAATCAGTAAACTCTTTCCGTAATGACCTTGGGTTATTCGATCACTCCAATTAATCGATTTTCCGTTCTTAGTCCAGACAATTTGCGGTAAAGGAGTACCTCCAAAGATACAGAACAGTTCCACCTTCTTTCCACGGAGAGCATTTTCATTTTTCCTACTCACATACTGTTTTTCTGGTTGATGTCGATTCTGACCTGCGCTAATACTAGTCGATTGGACATTCAATAAAACTGGATTACCTAATTTGTACTCAGTACGAAAAACTGATGATGCTGCGCATGCATACGAGAAATCAGTTGAATGATCAGCAGTTGTTACATTCGAAAACCAAAGATTCCCCTCTGGATCGACTGTAATACGCGAATCATTGATATTTCTAATAAAACCATCGGGATTTTGGTACATCCATTCAACATTTGGTTTTGGCCAACCGTCTGGTGGTTGACATTTTATCAGAAACGGTTCACCCTCATTTGCTGACACAGTAACTTTCGCCTCATCCTTAAACGAATTCAATTCAGCTTTTCGTACAAATACTGAATTTGATGTGGCAACACCAAATTCATTCTCAGCAAAACACTGATACTGTCCTTGATCCTCATCTTGCGGCTTTGAAATAACCAGTGTACCACGTCCTGGATGCTGTAACATTCGTTCATCGTACGCTTGCCAATCGAATTTTTTACCATTTTTAATCCATCGATAACTGAAATTAAATAAAATAAAAACCATTATAAAATTAGTTTAACAACATAATGTTGCGTTAGGTATAAAAAAATTTCCAAAAAAAAATATCCCTGGACAAAATGGTGATATTTGTTAGATACTTTTTTTTATAGGCAAAATATTCATTTATCTCCTTTGAATTCAGTTTAATCTATAAATATAGTAGTCATTATCATTTTGTATACCATCAATTAACCCAACAGATGGACGTAATTAGTCCTTTGGCAGAGATGCTCTTTAATACACCTTCATTAAGTTTAATTGTTAGTGTCTTACTGGGAACGTAATAAAACCATCCAATTATTAGGGTTTGAATATGATTAATTATTCAAAATGAATAGCACCTTATATTGGTATCGTCCTTTCAGTTAAACATAATCCAACAGGAACTATATAAAATTTAATGCAAATAACATCAAATCGAAATGAATATAAAAATTGATATGATATCAGAATAGGGGAAAATTGGTAAAGCTTTTATACTAAATAAAAGTCAAACAAACTAATTATGATAAAATTTTATATAGTTTAATAATATTTTCTGCGTGGCCAAAATCAACATACCCTTTCGATACCATAGTTGAGATACTTTTGAAATTGGGATATATTTGGAAAGTTCCTCAATATGATTAGTTGATGCCTAATTAATCAATAAATTATTAATTCCCATTTGAAGTTCAATGATATTATCGAATCTCTATAGACTAGATAATATTATAAAATTAATTTTATGATATAATTACCAGGCATCGAAGTTTATTTGTTTAATAAAAAGGAAAAATATCGCAGTTAGAGAATTTCCGTTACTTTCAAATTTTGACGACTATAATTTTCTCTTAAAGCTCAAAACGTGGCTACGACACAATCATCACTTTTTTTTTAGAAATTTCCTAATCACCAAGTAGATATGCCTTTATAATCCAGCTTTAGCATTAGAAGAAATTTTAAATTTCTATCATCGCCTAACCAACTGACCATACTAGATACTATCATATCTTTTTATGAACACAAAAAACCAAATATCCGTTTCAGCATAAAATCTGAAAAAATGTCTTCTCCTTATTACAAAACGCATTTCGTATCTTAGAAAATGTACAGCTGTCCGTGTACATATAAATTGATTTATAAATTTTGGGTTAGCAACTAAGTGATTGCAGATATTGTCAATAGATGGTATTAGCTCATACTTTTGTTATGTCAACGTGCTCAAAGCACCTAACCTATATTTTTTTCTTGTTGTTTGGACTTCTGCCTTTAATTTAGTAAATCGTTTAGCTTTTTAGTTTTGTTTTCATCCAAATTTAAAAATGGAAGGACAAGACGTGCTTTTTAGACATATTTTATTGTATTATTTCCGACAAGACAAGAACGCATCGCAGGTACACAAGAAGTTATGTGCCGTATATGGGAATGAAGACTTGGAAAGACAGGCACTATCAAAATTGGTTTCCTAAATTTCGTTCTGGTGATTTTTCCGTCCAGTTGAAGATGATGTGGCCGATATTAAGGTCACTATCGATTCAGATCATCATAGCATAACACGTGAGATTGCAGAGAAGCTCAATGTATCGAATACATGCATTGAAAAAAAAATTAAAACAGTTTGGCTATGTTACGAAAATCGATTTATGGATTCCTCATCAGCTTAAGGAAATTCATTTGACGCAACGCATTAGCATCTGCAATTCGCTTCTGAAACGCAACAAAACGGATCCATTTCTGAAACGACTGAAAACTGGCGACGAAAAGTGGATAATTTACAACAACGTTAATCGGAAACGGTCGTGGGTGATGCGAGATGAACCACCTCAGACGACATCAAAAGCTGAGATGCACCAAAAGAAGATTGTGCTTTCAGTTTGGTGGGATTATAAAGGAATTCTGCACAAGAAACCAAACGATTAATTCCACCGTGTACGTTCAACAACTCGTCAAACTGAGTAATGCAGTTTAAGAAAAGTGGCCAGAATTGGCAAATTGTAAGGGTGTTGTTTTCCAGCATGACAATGCAAAGCTGCAAACATCTTTGGTCACTCGCCAAAAATTATTGGAATTAGGTTGGAATGTGTTGTCACATCCACCATATGGCCCTGACCTAGCGCCTTCAGATTACCATTTATGTCGTTCCATGCAGAACTCCTTAAATTGTAAAATTTTTAATGACGCTGATGATGTAAAATCACATTTAATTCAGTTTTTTTGCTAGCAAAAGTAATAAGTTTTACGAACACGGAATTATGATACTGCCGAAAGATGGCAAAGGGTCATCGTAAAAACGGACAATACCTAATTGAATAAAGTTATATTTTTAAGTAAAATTTTTGAATTTTTCTCCTTATTTAAAATCCGCAATCACTTAGTTGTCAATCCAATATAATCTTAACTTCGTGTGTGATCGTATAGTAGTGATTTTATGTTTTTTTTTTCTATTAACAACATTTATGGCAAAACCAAAAATAAATATAAAACTTTGACTATAATTTTTTAATTAGAATACTTAATTATTCTTAATTTAAAAATACTTATTCTCAAAAATATATCATATTTCAACAGGAGTACCACAGGGTAGTATCTTTGATCCGTTTTGTACACGCGATAATCCAAATTAATCGCACAAAAAATTGGAGACCGCCATTTTGAAATTGATTATATTTTTTTTAGAATTAAAATGCTTGTCTTATTTTTGCTCAAAAGTTTTTATTTTATTTATATGAACCGTTGTCTTTAAAATTGGTATAAGTTCACTTTTGACAAAAGAATGAGTTAATGTTAGTTTCACGGAGATTGGATATCCGCTTTTTATATATTAGGTAAGGGGAAAATAAATCCGATAGATGGCTGTAGTGATATATATTTCGTAAAGTATTGTTCAAACAAGTTGAGACTGACATGTGCTCTTTGGAAAAGTGACATTGCGTACTACAAAAAAATTCTTTTAAAGTTTTTTTTATTTTCGATTCAGTTGTGAGTTATAGGGTCTAAAAAATCACTGCCGAAAGATGGCAAAGGGTCATCGACAAAAACGGACAATACCTAATTGAATAAAGTTATTGTATATTTTTAAGTAAAAATTTTGAATTTTTCTTTTTATTTAAAATCCGCAATCACTTAGTTTTGCCCACCCAATATTATAAATTTAATGGAAAAAATATTTTCAATAACTGTAGCAACCGAAATGACGTCCTTTGAAGTGGTTTTTGATCTAGGAGAATATATCAAAAACCTCTTAAATTAAAGGTTTTTGATCTATTCATCAAAATCAAAATGTATTTTCAAGTAGCTGGCAAACCAGACGGAACTTATTTTTTTCGATAAAAACTCGTCCAAGAGGTTTGCAATAACTTATCTGACATGAAAAATACTTTTTCTGAGTCTTTTAAGAACTTCTTAATCAGTTTAAATGTTAATCGAAGGTCTAACCTAACAAGAACCCTGATTGGGTCAACATTTTCATCAGTTATCGATATTTAAGTTCACCTTCTACAGCTTTTTAACTCTCAAAAATTCTTTACACATTCTTTTATTATTTATTATTTTTATAGTTTATTATTCTTATTATTATTATTACTAATTGTGTTGTGTGTCCCACTGTGTATATATACAACACAATTAGTAATAATAATAACTTTATATTTAAATCATACAACATGCAGCGCCATCTATGGAAAATTTGCAACATTAAAAAGATACATTCATCCTCTTCCAAATGCATCTAAGTTCATGTAAATCGAATGGCAGATGTGAAAGTTACAGCTATTTCAAAAAAGAAAAAGTGTGCTAATGTTACAAAACAAAAATGGTACAAAGAGCAAATATAAAATTTTGTGTTAAATTTGAAAAGAAATTCGCTGAGACATACGAATTGATGGAAAAAGTTTATGGTGATGATTGTATGAGTTGTACTCAAGATTATACGTGGTTTACACGATTTTAAAATGGTTGTGAGGATTTAAAGGACGACCTAAGACCAGGTCGTCCAGAAGCTAGTAATCGTGCTGAATTGGTGGAAAAAGTCCGTGACATCATTGGTATCGATGCAAATTTTACTACGAGAATGTTGGCTGAGGAATTAAATACAAGTAGAAACACTATTTGGAGAATTATAACTGAAGATTTGGGTAAAAGAAAGGTCTGTGCGCGTTTTGTTCCACATGAATTAAATGAAGACCAAAAAATCATTCGTGTGGAGCATTGCAAAGACATTGTTGAAACTGCTGAAAACGATCCAGACTTTCTTGATTCGATCATAACTGGTGGTGGTTTTAAATGACATAAAAAAATCTATGCATGCGCTGATTGATCGTTCCAAACGTTGTATTGAGTCTAATGGAACCTATTTTGAATAAATAATAACTTTCAAAGATAATATAATGTGTATTTTATTCTATATCCAAAAAGTTCGGTTATTTTTGGGACACACTGTGTATGCAACCGGAAAACTTGTGATATTGATAAGGACTGTTCGCCATAAACTTGTTGCATTTTTTCGTTAACCAAACTCGCAGATTTAGCAAGCCTAACACAGAATTTGAAGACACTTCATTGCTCCAAATTATGCTATGCGCTACAAAAGCACATAGGGTCGCGTAGTTACTTGCCGAGGTTGAAGGATGAACTAACGTATAAGCTATGTTTAGGGGAATTCCCTCCTTACTTTTTCCACCTCACCTCATATTTAAATATGCAATTTTCAATCAATTTAAAAAAAAAATTAATATAAATTTGTCGCTTCATGAAATTATTTAAGAAAAAGAAAAACAACAAAATGTCCATAAATGTTAATTGCAAGAAAATTCAACCATTCACCACGAACGATTACAAATAGTGAAGAAATCCGATAAGATGAAATCGATCCAATCCATCTTTATGGGGACATTCTTCCCAAAGGATATAATATTCTATCCAATTAAATTGAGTGTAATGGGATAATGACAACTTCATTATCTAAAAAAAAATTTCCTCTAGTTCTCAATTAGAGAAAAATAGTTTATCAACTTTCAGACAGAAAACGAAAAATATTTCAACAAACTGGAAAAAGGATAGCATCAATATTCTAGACGATATTTTATATATATTCATGGATTGTTGATAATTTTTCCCATCCAAACAACTAAAACAATCTTCAAATAGGCGGCGAAAATTCAGACATTTAATTAAAATCGGATCCAGTGACTTGTATAGAATCGTTTATGTTTGCTGTCATCGTCGCAATTACAATTGCGGCGAGCGGTGGCGGCATTGGATGTGATGCTTTTTAAACAGATCCGAACAAAGAAGGGAAAATAATTTGTTATGCCGAAGAAATTATAAAATTTTCCAAACAATCAAAGAAAATGAAATACTTCCAAAAGATTGCAAGGTAAATCGACTGATTCCGACTGACTAATGTATGTTCAAAGTGGGAGAGAACGCCACAAATTAATAATGCAAAGCTATGTGCGGGGAGTACAACTATAGAGCTCTGGCTATGACATTACAGGGAACTGTGTATATCGTCAGAGAACACTTACGAGCTTGGATCTATGTTATACTATATACACATAGATATGAATAACGATACGCAGAGTACAGGTGCGCACATATGTATTTATTTCTACGTAATTTTATATAAAATACATAAGCTGTCCTCACACCTCCCCCTCTTTACCAACCATCCTCTCTAACTTTAGTGCATTGTATATTTATCTAAATAAGCATTACATCAAAAAGCTTCAGAATGTTTGGTTTTGCGTTCAACATTTTCAGTTTGATTGCCACAGGTGAGAATGAAGGCTAAATATTGTAGAATGGAATGAATTGAAACACAGGTAACAGCATTCGGTAGGGCAGGCAAGCAACCACAATTTGGTTGTAGCTTAACTGAAGTCTTCTAGGTAGTTATTCGAAAATATTCTATGTAGAACGAATCATTCAGCACGGCGGAACTCCATTAGAAAAATAGAAGCGAGGGTCAATGACTCGACTCTCTCATTGCCACTAAAGCTGTTGCTGTTACTGCTACTACTACGGCTACCGCTACTTGTTACCATTTCAAAATATTTATTACATTTCCACCACAATCATATAAATTATATTTGGTAATAATTAAAGTAAGAAAAAAACCACACGTTAGATACAAAAAATAAAAACAGTTGAGCTAAAAATACTTTTCAAAAGTACTATCTTCATATTATCTGGATATATTTATGTATGTATGTTAGCACAACTATTTCCTTAGTAGGCTTTGTCCTTTATTTAATAATTCAAAATTTTCTTTATTGCAATCCAAATGAAATGTTTTATTATTTCCTTAATCATTAATCGATTAGAGAGAAAAGTTCTTTGGACGTCAAATAAATTCTTGGATTATTCATAAAAATAAAATATCACACAAAATAGGACGAAAAAAATGGAATTTGGTGATGATATTTGATAAGAACGGTTATATGAGTGTATAGAGGTGTGTCTCTAGAGAATCAGTAAAAGTTCATGCATATACTATTTAGTCGACACGAGCACAAACAGGCGATTATACGCACTAGTAAAGTGCCAGCATTGGTCGGATATAATTAAAAGTTAATTAGAGTATCTGGTAGCCAACGAGGTTAATTATGAAGCCCTTAAATGTCAAGAAAATACCAAAAACATTGAAGTAAAATCATAGAAATGTATAATGTTTTATCATTTTTTGACTATACAATCAAATACAAACATTATCAAATATTGTTGCTATGATGATGACCTAAAAGGCGAAATTATATCTTATAAATTATTTTCTTAATTTATCAACACCACAACCTTATCGTATCAAAAAAAATTGAAAAAACAATAAGAATTAATTATTTTATATATTATTAAATATAAAAAAATTGAAATGAAAGAAAATATTTCATTTTTAAATTGTTGATTTTTTCTACTATTACTAATCAAAAGTTGATACTGTCAATTTCCACTATTATTAAATACACATGTAAATATTTATCCAGAATTAATTATAAAATTAAAAGATTATCGCCACAAATGGCCTCACGGTTGTGGCGCTATAAAGTGGCTCCTGGCCACTTACAAATAAACAAACAAAAAATTAAAAGAATCGTAACTGATATTATTTTTTTCGTTTTATTTTTTTATTTTGGAAAACAAATTGTGGAATTTTATTATTTATTCAATTTCGTGGTTCGGAAAGTACTTGCATGCCATTTGCATTGGTTTAACTAAGCGGTTGACATTTTACATTATAAGTCATTAAACTACCAAACAACGCGTTGAAATTGTAAAAAATTTCTACAAAAATAATAATTCTGGCGTAGCCACATTTCGAATTAAATTTTTTTAGCAACGAATCTTAAGCCAGCTTTACACGAAAATTATTTTCCTTCTTGTTTTCTTGCTTGCTACCGTGCTGGCTGCGGTGCTAGAAATTACGTCACTGCTTGCTCCTCTGCTTGTTTTCAAGCTAGATTTCAGAAATAGAGCTGCTTCAGTATTTTGTTATGTCAGAAGATTGTTGTTTGACAGTTGAAAAAATCAACTTGGAAACTAACTTTAAACCAAGCCCAACACGTGGCCAACACGCATAAAAACCATCACAAAATCAAGCGGCAATCACTTGAAAAGAAGCAGGTAAACAAGTATAAAAACAAGCGCCGGCTTTATTTCTAACTCGGTGGATACGTCAATAAGAAAAATTGCCGTTTATGGAGATCTGAATTACCTACAAGTGACTGTACAAAATCTATTGAATCTGTGAAAAGTGAATATTGGTTCATATATTCTGAGCGCTACGCCCGTGTGCGAACGGACACTTTTTGGCCTGTACTTAAAGATTTTCTTCTAGACTATATGTGTAAAATAACACGAATTTTGGGTTAATTGCTCGAAAATTTCTCAAAACGCCAAATTTGCAGATTTGTTGATGTCAAATGACTTCCAAGATCGTGCGATTTGACGCCGTTGAATTTTTCCTTTTTTTAGACCACCATCCGTAAAGTAATAACTGAAATATTATCATCAAAAATTAGCTAAAAAGGATCGAGTCATATTAGTTAGCTGAAAACATCGACAGTTTCTTAAAATTTCGCGAACTATTAGTGCCATGACACCCTCTGGAGTCAGATGTCTACCAACACGTCTTTGTATCTCATGTTTCTATATTCGAGGACAGATTGGGCTATTATCAATGTCTTCATTGTGTCATCGGTCGTTCTATGGATCCACAGTGGGGTTCATATGATGAATTAATCGCTACTGTCGCTTTGATTTTTTTGATTCCTTAACATAATTTGAAAAGAATCAATCGCGAGTATTTCTTAAAGTTGGTAGTTCGACTAAACGTATATACCCAGATCGGTCTATCACATAGCAGGATCAAGTCGATCAACAGAGTACTTCGGCATTATCTGAATCCAAAAAGATTCGTCTTTGTTCTTTAATGTCCGGCATTAGTTTTGACAATGCCTTATTGGCATACACATTTAAAAAAAATATATTTCTATAAAGGTACTAAATTTACCATCAAAATTTCTATGCTAAAAAGTTCAAAGGACATTTTTTTATTGTTTATTAAAAAAATAGTAAATTAAGACCAAAATTTCTTAGCACAAAAATCCATCTTTTTGAAAATCCTTTTTTACTTAAAATAGTTTAAAATGAAAATTTTCCGTTTTTTTAATTAATGATAGTATTAATAAAAAAATGGTTTTTCTCTCATGTGTTTTGAAAGCACCTTTTTTGACTATAGAACTTTTTTGTAGCCAAATAGTAACTATTCAAATACGTTCAATAAACCGAAAGTTTATATGAAAGGGAAAAAACTGTTATTTATTTTTATATGAAATTTGTAGATATTCTGGCAAAATCGATTTATAATGGAATAAATAGAAAGACAAATTTCAAAATTAGTTGACAGTGTCGTAGAATTCAAACCTACTTTCTTAGATCAGATCGGGATTAATATCCCAATGTGGTATATTTGCATAACTGCATCCATCTTCATTGCATCAAACGAAAATAGTGCAAATTGAAATGCATCACACCCTCTCGTGTTTTTCTATTCTAATCGTTTGAATTTCTACTATAGCTACTACGACCCCTTTTACTACTGTTGCTTTTACTACTTGTATTTAGTATTTTATCGTCTGCAGGTACGGGTACACATTCGAATTGCAAATTGTAAAGTTCACAGTTACATGATTTCCAGAGCACCTGCTCCCATCATTTTAATTGCAAAGAAATTTCATTTATATACAAAATTATTTTGTAAGGGAATTTATCCATATATCCAAACATACACATGACCATAGATATAGATGCACCTCGTTTAACGTACATTGTATGCGCTATACCACATCAATGAGACTTCAAAATCAGTCAAGCTTAAGTGATTCAAGTAGTCTACCTGCAATAGATTGTCTAGCATAAACAAACTTTCATATATGTACGTTATCCCATACAATATTTCACCTTTATACCAAGCATTCATATTTATTTCTATTATAAATCCTTCAAAGATAATAATTTTTGCTTTTTTTCAATTTTTATTATTTATTTGAAATTCAAAGGTATTGTAAATTATTATACATGCGAATGCGTTGTTGTTTGAATTGCAAGATAAATTTGCATAAGCAATATTAAAATGTAAAAAAAAAATTAAAATCGGAATTTTGTATGATGAGATTTTTACTGATTTTTTGGTACATTTTCTTAGGATACTTTAAGAAAAATAATAATAATCGTCATAAAAAGCCTGATAAATTTTTCTCAAAAAAAAATTCCAATGAGTAATAAATGAGGTGTTGCTAAAGTGTATGGTAGGAGAAAATACACGTAAATAAGAAAAACGCTACAACATCACTAAGGGGGCATCCAGGCTATTTTTCTAGTCGGATTCAAGTTGAAAATCGGTACAAATCAAAAATTATTCTGAATGGATTTTTTTTTAAAAAATGTTCAAATTATTTTCAATTATTTTGCAGTCTGAGAACAGTCAGAAAAAATATCTTAATAGTAGTATATCTATACAGGTTCTGGGACACTTTTTGTAAAAATTATTCAGAATCCGTTTTCGTCAAGTTTGCTGCCTTCTACAGCACCAGCGAATACACCCGTAAGCCTTTTACTGCTGCTTTACAGCACCAGCGACTTCTACTGCTGCTTTACAGCACCAGCGACTTCTACTGCTGCTTTACAGCACCAGCGACTTCTATTGCTGCTTTACAGCACCAGCGACTTCTACTGCTGCTTTACAGCACAAGCGAACTGACCTATAAAAGGCTTACACTTATGCAGCAAATTTGACGCAACACTATGGCGCATGCAGCAAAATTGATGGAATCGGACTTGGAATAATTTTCCAAAAAGTGTCCCAAAATCTGTATAGACAAACTACTCTAATTCCAAAATGAAAACCAAAAATGCTTATCTTCGGCCAATTGATCTTGAGCCCATTGGGCAAACCGAAAACGCATCGGATGGTTATGCGGCTTTAGTTGTTGTACTAATTGAACTTTGTAAGCTTTCATACCGAGGTCTTTGTGCAAAATTCTCAACAGAGAAGTGCGAGAAATGATCAATTCCTGAGAACGGTGACGAGTTGATGTTGATGGATGATCACTGACATTTTCAGCAACGGCGGCAATATTCTCGGTCGTACGCACTGTCTTAGTGCGGGAACGAGTTGCTTTGGCAACCAACAAACCAGTTTCGCGAACTCGCTTCACAAATTCACGTGATGGCATTCGATCTTTACTCATTTTTTTTTTAAATTTCTCACAGTTTGGGTGGAAGACTCACCACTTTGGAAGTAAGTTCTCAATATTTCCCAGTTTTCTTCAAGCGTATGGATTACCATTTTCCCAGTTTTCTTTAAGCGTATGGACTTTTAACTAACAATCTGTCAATTCCTGTTGACATTTAACACTCTAGTACTTCAAATAAATAGTAGTTCAAAATGGAACCGCTAGATGGACCACCCTATACAACCAAATACTTAAGCCTGTTTTGGATCTACAGTATCCAATTATGGGGTTGTATATACAAGCAAATCCAACATAGTTACACAAAATAATACAAAAAAGCCACGTGGGATAGTAAATGCTCTATGATGCAAAAGAAAGAAAAATATCCAAAGTGATTTGCAAATTAATTCTGTTTGTGATGAAATAAAAAAAGAGAGCTTCTAAAAATGATCAACGATTGCTTTCACACGAAAATTCTGAGATGAAAACGATTATTGTGATCAACTCCGCACATCATCTTAAGAGGACCAAACCCCATGAATTAGTAGAAAGATAAGTCTTTAGTCGATTAAAAATAAATAATTAGTAAAAAGACAAGTTATTAGTCGATTTTAAATAAAATTGCTCATGACACATTGCAGGGAGGTGTTTTTAGTGGGTTCGAGTCGAACACTATTCAGAGAAGTTCTCTGAATGTCTTTTGAGATTTTCACCTACCCAGGAGCAACAGGAGCAAATAAAAAAATAAAAAATAATCAAATTAAATTTGTAAAATTGTATAGAACTAATTTAATAGTTAGCCATAATAAAACTAGAATTTATTATGACATGCTGTGGTCTAAAGATATTGCTTAGAAAAAAAAATTAAAAAAAATTAAGACATGCAACAATTTCTCCCTGAACTTATTATTGTATATTAACAATAACTAGAAAAAATGTCATCTTGTCATTCTCTAAGATTCATACCGGAAGAGTCATAATAATATAGATTCATGAATGAATGTTCTCTTGTACAGATGCGGGTGGTTTGTTAAATGCAGACAAATATTATGTGGCATGCTTTAATTACGAATGTTTGAGTATTTATCAACAGACATACTGAATGGTCGTCGTGTAAAAAATTCATCCACCACACCATAATATGTTATGTACAGAATTATTCTCAATTTAATTACAATTTTTGTGTGTTGATATTTCTTATTTATACGACATGGCAATGACATTTTAACTGCTTTAAATACTTTTCAGTAACTCCTAATGACCTAAGCCCGGGGTTTAGGTCTAGATCTGAATTGCTTATTTCAAAAGAGGGCACAAAATTCTAAGTCGTTTGCATCAATACTCGTATATGCGTTGAAAGGCATAAGTTCATCTGTAGAAATTTTCATTTGATTTATTTTATTTACCAAAGCAAAATGAGTGTCCGTCCGGACATTATAAATAGGAATAGGGATAAAGTACGAATATGAATATATGTTTGGGTTTTGACTGAGTGAAGATTGCAGATGATAAGTTATACAAATGGACTGTATCCCTTCAGACGAAGGCACTAACAAGTGCCAGCCAACAAGGCATATCCGTATAGAGTACCATAGACGATAACCAACTATATTCGAACTTTTGCCATATGATAAATGATTGTTTTATATGAGACAATTTTCCTGTCATGCTCTATTATCATTTTACACATAATTAATGCTTAAAATTGTTACCACGTGACCATAGACCATATAATGTAGAGAATCAAAAGAATTCGAGTTTCCATTCTAAGAGTTTATAAAGTATTTTTCCTCCCCATTTTATAGTCCATTAATTAAGTTCTTATCTATTATAGTTAATCCAAGGATTAAATTGACTCACATAAGAACCATTTTCCATACGCTTTTGGTTGTTGTGTATTCGTAAAATTTGTGTGAACGCATATTATTGATTAACGCAGAGGAGTGTGTAAATTGATTATGATATTTTTAAATATTTTCTTTTTGAGCACACTTTCCTTCTTGTTTCTTATACCATAAAAAAAATGGTATTAAAAATAAACTCTACGTATAAATATTGTTTTTCTACATCAAATTTATGTGGTTCTAACTAGAAAAAGATGTATCCATTGCGTGATCCGGAAAGTATGACCCTATCTATCGACAGCTGGCAAACATACACGTATATAACATATGCCACTCATTTTTAATATTTGTTTAGCTTAAAGTTTGCCATTTTTAATTTTAAGTCATTAACCAATAATGTGGAAAAAAATTTCGCACTTTAAAATGAGATTATTATTGTCCAAATGAGGTAAATTTTTTGCTCAAGTGACTGTGGAGAAGTCATGTGGTTCTAACAAACAAAAGATATATCCATTGCGTGATCCGGAAAGTATTACCCTATCTATCGACAGCTGGCAAACATACACGTATATATGCCGTTCATTTTTAATATTTGTTTAGCTTAAGGTTTTTAATGTTATGTCATTAACCAATAATGGGGAAAAAAATTTCGCACTTCTAAATGAGATTATTATTGTCCAAACGAGGTAAATTTTTTGCTCGGTGAATACGTCTGTAAGTAAAATTAACGTATATGGGGCTCTGAAAATCCACAAGTGACTGTGGAGAAGTCCTTGTATTCTCGAAAAGTGAGTATTTGGTGTGCGTTTTAGTCTGAAGCTATTATTGGGTCGTATTTGTTTGAAAATGAAGAAGGAGAGACCTTTACCGTTAATTCTGAGAGCTATGGCCGTGTTATAACCGACTTGTTTTTGAGCCTAAACTTTAAAATTATGAAAAGGCCTTTACTGCCAATTCTAAGCGCTACGGCCGTGTTATAACCGACTTTTTTAAGCCTAAACTTGAAAATTATGAAGAGAGCTTTACCGGCCGTGGCTGTATTAGAACAGACTTTTTTTTGAGCCTAACCTTGAAAATAATGAAGAGACCTTTAACGTCAATTCTGAGCGCTATGGCCGTGTTATAACCGACTTTTTTTTTTGAGCCGAAACTAAAAAATTATAAAGAGACCTTTACCGTCAATCCTGAGCGCTATGGCCGTTTTATAACCGACTTTTTTTAATAGGTCTAAACTTGAAAATTATGAAGAGATCTTTACCGTCAGTTCTGAGCACTATGGCCGTGTTATAACCGACTTTTTTTTGAGCCTAAACTTGAAAATTATGAAGAGACCTTTACCGTCAATTCTGAGCGCTATGGTCGTGTTATAACGGCCTTTTTTTTTGAGCCTAAACTTGACAATTATGAAGAGACTTTTACTGTCAATTCGGAGCGCTGTGTCCGTATTATAACCAACTTTTTTCTTGAACCTAAACTTGAAAATTTCAACCTGAACCATATGTCAACTCAACAAAACGATTTTACAAGCCGTACAGTCGGGATTTTTCTTGTAAGGCTACGTAAAAAATCGTATTTACGCACATAATTCTTAAATTTTAGAGGAATTAAAAACCAACATCCGTCAAGTAATGTCCGAATTTACAGCCCGAAATTAGCAAAAAAAAACTTATCAAAAATGTCCTCAAAAGAATTGAGTCCTGCAACAAATCTCAAGGTAGCTAATTAAATAAATTTATATCCCATGTATAATGGCAAGGTTAAATCAAAATAATTGTATCAAAATTGTATCAATATTATTTTATTTGAAATGAATTTTATTTCATTTTACTTTCCAAACTACAAATTGGATAGTTTTTTTTTATAATCGTTCTATTCACGATATCAGCGATAACTTGGCTTATTAGCTTCCGAATTGAATAGCCTTGCCTAGTAATAAAAACGGCTTAAATAAACTTTCAACATGAACACCATATATTTATTTCCATACATACATCATAATCAAAAACATTATTTTATGAGGAAGGTAGAAAAAAAAATCAAGGATAGAGAATAAATTTGTTAAAATACCAACAACAACAAAAAATTAAAGCTTTTCTGATTATTTTATTTTAGATTTTTTTCCCCACATATAATGAAAGGACATATTTACCTTCCTTTGAAAATATATACACTTTTACACATACGTATATGACCTTCTTCCAATTAAAGCTTTCCTGATTATAAAAGGAAAAACACATCCCTTTCCGCCCGTTTCGAGATAGAGACGAAAATAAAAAAACAGGCCTGAAAATTCTTTATTGTCGCCTTTTTTATATCACTAATTTCAGAGAATACTTTCGTATTCGTCTATATTGGTGACAAGGAGCCTTATTACCAACCAGAGTTGTGTTGATAAAATAAAATATCGATTTCGGTGAGTCAGTCAGTCAGTCGTCATACAACAATGCCTATAGTCTTCAACGGGTCAAGGATATTTTAGTGGTTCGTAAAATATGTCATCCACCCACCTCCATCCGCCTTACCGTCTATCGATCAACTTGTAGGGTTTCCTTCTATTAGTCTAATAAAAATATTTTTGATGTTGTTTGAATATGTACATATTATTGCATACATGTTTACGTACAAAATATATAGAAGCAAATATTCACAAGTAATAAAAAATACAAAATAAAATGATAAATTTTCTATAGTCATGCGTACAAAATGGCGTCCAAAAAGAAATTCACAAAAAAAAACGCGTTTTCAATGAATTTTCTTTTAATTATAAAAAATAAATTCCTAATTGGAAATTAGGAAAAGTTGTGGGGGGGGGGGGAGGTAATATTATGATTAAAAAGTTCTAAATGATCCTTCGGAAATTGTCACGTGGTTCCTTTTCTGCCCGGTAGTGAACAAACGCGGTAGCCATCTTGCACAAATAGATTTTTTGCTATAATTTCTGGAATCGTCCACAATTTTGATGCCCTCAAAGTGCAGCATCACTGGCACTCACAATGAAATTCATTTAACCCATTTAAACTGGGTTATCCTCTTCGGAAAGTACAGTTTTGTTATTTGACAGTTGTCAACTATATATGTCATAGAACGTGGAACTTATTGGATATAGGCTTAGATTATAGAAGAACTGGATATGCCTCTACACAAATACTCTGTCCAATTTTTCTTTGAGAATACCTAATATAAGAACGTACACACTTGCAAAATAGCCTATCACGAAACACTTCGTATTTTGAAATAAAAATTTCCTATTTACTGTCATTAAAGAATAAAACTATTTATGCAAATGTATTAATTTATACTGACTTATTCGTAAACTATTTAAAATTTAATAAAACTGCACTTAAACTTTTACTTCGCTATAAGTAGCTAAATGGCAACAAAAGTATGCAAGCATTTTGGTATGCTACCACTTTCATGAAGAATGGCGTGTTTTAAAACTCTCGGAAAGTCTACAAAATTGATGCGATTGATATTTACATTAATAAATAATAATACCTAAAATACAATTGCATTTAAGACCAGAAGATTGGAAAAAAATAAATGTTGCCTTCTGTAGTATTTAAATTATATTTTTGAATGGAATAAGTGAGTTAAAATGAATATTAATTATGATTTTGGAACTCAATAAATTTCTATTACGAAAACTAAATGTCAGTGGGTGTCGTGTCTACATAAAAGAAATCTACACAAAAGTATGCAAAAGCATTACGATTTCTCGCCGCTTTTGAGATAATTTAAATAGAAAATTGCGTATACAGTTTTTGAACAAAATATTCTTCAGCGTTAAGTATTATTTCTCGCCCGGTGGCTACTTAAATAAGCAAAATTACCCTATAGGGGGCTCAGAAAATCTACAAGTGACTGTGGGATAAGCTATTTTACCAGTGAAAAGTGACTTCCAGATGTAAATTTCGGCCTAAGGTGTCATTGGCCCGTGTGTCTTTGAAAATTAAGAAGGAAAGACCTTTACCGTCAATTCTGTGCGCTATGACCGTGTTATAACAGACTTTTCTTGAACCTCAACTTGAAAATTATAAATTGTTTACCCACCGTAAAACATGTTAAAATTCTAAAAAAATTATACAAATGTGGTATTGCCAGATTGCCTAATAAAATTGATGTATATGGGGCTCTACAAAACCACAAGTAACTATGGAGAAGTCATTGTATTCTCGGAATGTGAGAATGAAGAAGGAGAGACCATTACAGTCAATTCGAAGTGCTATCACCGTATAATAACCCCCATTTCTTTTGCCCTGAATTCAATCTGGATCTAATGTGGTTTCAGTAAGACGACACCACAAATTTTAGCTTTCTTGCCCGAAAAATTTCCAAAAACACGGAATTTCGAGATTTTGTGATGTCATTTAGCCTCTAAGATTATGCAATTTGACACTTGAGATAATTTCGGTCAGAAATACAGCTCGAAATGTGCAAAAAACTCATCAACGAGTATTTCAAAAGGATCAAGTCCTGCATTAAATCTCGTAGTGGCAATTTGAAAGATATTATATTCCATGCATAATGGAAAGGTTCAAGCAATATGCGGAAATCAGCGAAATCTAAATTTGTTGATTATGTTTTATTTAACTTTACTTTCCATAAGTACAAATTGGAATTTGGTTATTTTCCTTTCTCAAAATAATGGGAAATTTCTCTAATGTTAAATGCAGGATTTTTTAATATCATGTTGTTTAAAAATTAAAATTTAGTTATACAAAATAAGTCCAACGAAATATTGCATAATTTTGGCGTTTAATGATGAATATGACTTTGAATTTGTGATCTCATGAACTGACTACTGAATGCTCAATGATGAGTAAGAATAATATAAAAAAAACACGACAAAATTAATTAGATTAATTGAGAAGAAAAAGATGGCGAAAAATTGTATCATGTCACGATATTAATTTCCTTTGCCAAGTCATATTATCCCAAAATGGACAGAAAATTTGTGCTCGTCTACACATGCTTGTACGATTACTTGCATTCGTTTTCATTATATTGTAAAGCCAAACAAAATGTGTAACCATAGCCAAGAGTTTGGGTTCCATTATCCAACTTGGAATAATATAGAGGAGGACTGGCAAAAGACATTAGCACAAGTGGATGGGAATTTTCGGGAAGTTGCATGTTTCGTTTCGTGTTGGAAATGTAAATATACTCTTGGAATGAGAAATAGTCGCTTTATTGCTTGGCATAAAAAGCAAAAACTCAACCAACCCACATTAACTTGTAAGAATATTTAAAAAAAAGCTGCATTTTCTAAACGCTAAGAATTTTTTCCCATTTCGGCCTTTGACACTGAGAACGAAGTGTACGGTCTTCAATAGATCTAGTCATATGGTCTTCGAAGGAAATGATTCATGTTCATTATTCACAATAGTGGTGTAGCGGTCTATGATGACTTAAAATTTCCATTAAAAAAGACGACTTTTTGGAGCCAAGTTTCACTATATACAAACTATCAAATACAAAATATCACGAAATATTTAAATTTGTTTATATAGAAAGGATATAACCAATAAAACTTTAAGGAATTGAAAGGATTCCACCCTCCTATAAGCAAAAAAAAAAAAGTCTAACAAAAGGAATCCGGAAGAACATATATAATTTCCCTTAAATAAATTGAAAGGGAATCGAAAGAATAATGTCGAAAAGAAATGTTACTTTTACACCCTAATCACAATTTCGTCATTGAAAAGGTTTCGTCAGGACAACCCTTATTCCTTAAAAAATAGTCTTCGGTTTAAGCGAATACGTTTTTATTATTAATTTACCTGCACTTACCTTTTTGACGATCTGATATTATTTTGCGTTGCAGTTTTTCGTTCTATTTTATTTTTCATAAACCTTTTTTTTTATCTGGTAGCATGAAGAAATTTAATTTATACTATTTATTTATCATAGTATATTGAAAAATGCAATTTATTTAATTAAGTCCGAATTAAATTGATTAAATACAACATTATCCAATTTTTGGTTCGGAAAGTACAGCCCCGTCATTTGACAGCTGTCAAAAATATATGTCATCCAAGGTGACATTTCTAATTTTTCCCTTTTACATTATGGATCACATGACCAACCACATATGGGGCTCTAAAAATTCCAACTGGCTATGGGGAAGTCATTGTATTCTCGAAAAATGTGTGTTTGGTGTGCATTTTGGTCTGATGGTGCTGTTGGGTTGTATTTGTTTTGAAAATGAAGAAGGTAAGACCGTAACAGTTAATTCTGAGCGCTATGGCCGTGTTATAACCAACTTTTTTTTTTGGAGGTTAAACTTGAAAATAATGAAGAGACCTTTACCGGCAATTCTGAGCACTATGGCCGAGATATAACCGCCTTTTTTTAGCCTAAACTTGAAAATAATGAACAGACCACGGACTTTTTTTTAGACCGTGTTATAACCCACTTTTTTGGAGTTTAAAGTTGAAAATTTTGAAGACACACTTTTATATTATGGATCATATGACCAACCATGGATTGCACAGAAGTAGCGCCGATTGGTTGCTGATGTTTGAACAAATCTTCTATAGCGATGAGGCTCATTTCTCGCTCGATGGATATGGGGCTCTGAAAAACCACAAGTGACTATAAAGAAGCCATTGTATTCGCGAAAAGTTAAACTTGACGATTTTAATCTGGATCAAATTTGGTTTTAACAAAACGGTGCCACATGCCCCAAAAAAAATGTTGGCCTTATTTTACGGGGAAAATTCCCAGAACGTGTAATTTAGAGATTTAGTGATGTAAATTGGTGCGATTTGAACTTCAAAGCATTTTGGACCGAATTACAGTCCGAAATGTGTGAAAAAATCAAAAGAATCGAGTCCTACAAGAATTTTTGTAGCGGCCATTTTAATAATGTTATACATAATGGTAAAATTTACGCAATATACGAGGGTCGTTCAATAAGTCCTTAGAAAAAGATGGAAAAAAACTGTTTTTAAAAAAAAAAAATTTTTATTTTTCAACATAATCTCCTTTTAGCTCTATACACTTTTCCAACCGTTTTTCCAAAATTTTTATCCCGTCCAAAAAATAGGATTTCGGAAGTTCTGCAAAATACTCATCCGTTTGAGCAATGACGTCCTCGTTGGAAGTGAACCGTCGTCCGCCAAGCCATTTCTTCAGATTGGGGAAAAGAAAATAATCACTCGGAGCCAAATCTGGTGAATAAGCGGGATGCTGCAATAATTCCATTCTCAATTCCACAATTTTGGCCATGGAAACAGCGCAGGTGGGCACACGCGCATTGTCCTGATGCAAGAGGATTTTTTTCTTCTTCAGATGGAGGCGTTTCTCTTTGATTTCCTCGCTCAACCGTTGCAATAACGACGCGTAATACGCTCCTGTTATTGTTTTTCCTTTTTCCAAGTAGTCGATAAAAATGATGCCCTGCGAATCCCAAAAGACCGTGGCCATCACCTTGCCGGCCGATGGCACAGTTTTTGCCTTCTTCGGAGCCCGTTCACCCTTGAAAATCCACTGTGATGACTGTCTCTTCGTTTCTGGAGTGCAGTAGTTTCGTCCACAGTGACATATCGACGAAGGAATTCGGCAGGATTGCGATGAAAAAGTGCCAACATAGCCTCAGAGTCCACTACATGATTGCGCTTATTCTCCTCTGAGAGCAAACGCGGCACCCATCTTGCCGAAATTTTTTTCACAGACAATTTTTCATGCAAAATTGAAGCGACTGTACCTTGTGATATGCCCGTGGCCTCAACTAATTCGGGCACTTTAATTCGCCGATCGTTCAAAATCAGATCGTGGATTTTGTCGATGATTTCAGGAGTAGACACCTCAACTGGGCGTCCTGAACGATGTTCATCTTTTGTGGATGAACGGCCACGTTTAAATTCATTCACCCAATTGTAAACCGTCGCAAACACTCGGCTTTGATTTCTTTCGGGCTTAAGCCTTTCAAATGGAGATGTTTGATGACAGCCCTAAACTCGCTTTTTTCCATTGTTATGCACAAATTAATGTCGTTAACTTTAATCGATGATAGAAATTGACCTTCGCTATGAATCGAGCTTTCCTGTCGATAATGCTACTTACAAAAAAAAATCTTTACCGACACTACGAGCGCAATTTCTCGGATTTTTTAAGGACTTATTGAACGACCCTCGTAAAAAAATACATTTTTTATCAAAATCTCCAATTTAAATATGTTTTATTCATTTTGATTCCTTAAAGAGAAAATTGGATAATCCTTTATTTGAACTTAATTAGAAAATAACAGACATTTTGAAAAACAAATTTTAACGAAAATCCTATTGAACTTGAAGTGGTCTCATCCTCTTTTGAATAGAAAACTGTAAATTATCATAGCGATAAATTCAAATCCAAATTATTTAAAGCTCATTAACCTCAAAGTGTTACTTTGTATTGCAGTAATAGTTGCCAATTCGGAATAGTTGCAAATTAAATAACTCATCACACTTAGTTCTACATTTCCCAAATATTTGACTATCTAATATTGTAACAAGAACAAAAATAATAATAATAATAATAATAATAATAATAATAATAATGGACGTTGGCGCCAGATTAATATTGCTAATGTCGTATTTACACCTGCTACGCTTGAATAGATTTAACACTGTTCTGTTCGTTTCACTTTTCTGCGCTAATATATTATGCTGTGTACATTTCCTAACTGTAATGCTTAAATAATAAACCAACTCTAATGTTAAAATAATGACTGCTTCCTTAAATCTTTACGTGTAATGAATAAAAGAAGAGTTTTTATCTGCAAAAATATATATTATATAGAAAAATTTGGAGAAAAAATATATGCTCAAAAATTCATATTTGATTATTTAAATTTCTTTTCTGTGTTTAAAATATTAATTTAAAATTTGTGTTTAGTTTTTTTGAAAAAAAAATCCCTTTAAAAGCATTTGGCACAGAAAAAAGTTAGAAAATCAGAAAAAATATTCTACTACAATTTACAACAATTTTTTATATTAAAATATTTGAGGAAGAATTTTTTTTATAGAAGTTTAATTTTAAAACTATTTGTCTTTAAAAACATTTTTTTGTATATAAGCAATTAAAAGGGGAAAAATGCACAATATAACCTTCTTTTTTGGTCAATAGTGTTTGAGCCCTCGAAGATATTTGTGAATCGTCAAATGATCTAGTGCTCATTGAGATTCGTCGCAACATCTTAAACAAAATAAAAATCGGATTGCATTGGATTCTAGGTCATGTTGGCATTTTGGGTAATAAATGTGCACTTACATTCTTAGCCATTACTAGACAAAGAGACTAGAGGAAGATTTTTTCCACATATTTGGTAATTATTTTAAAACCAGACTACTTAACAATAGTCACTTAACCACGAATTTCTTTTTGAATAGGATTTATTTCATTGTACGAGGTCTGTTCAAATAGTATCGCGAATTTTTAATTTCCGCGAGTTACGTATATTCGATTTTCGAATTTTTTGTGTCGTTATATTGGTACTCATGTCTCTCACTTATGCCGACAAGTTCGGCCATTTTGAATGTTCAGTTAATTTTTGACAGCTGCTTTGCTTGCACGTGTTTTGGCTCATCTTCGATTTTTGCTCAATTTCAACCAAAAACAGTATCGCATTAACATTGCTAAGGAGTTGTTGGACTCTGTTGGCAACGATCCAAATTTGCTCCAGAGAGTCATAACTGGTGACGAATCATGGGTTTATGGTTATGAAGTGGAAACCAAAACTCAATCCCAATGGAAGCTGCCGCACGAGACAAGACCGAAAAAAGCGCCAAGCTCGGTCGAATGTGAAGGTTTTGCTTACAGTTTTCTTCGATTACAAGGGCGTGGTGCATCATGAGTTCTTGCCACAGGGTGGAACGGTCAATAAGGAATATTACCTGCAAGTTATACGAAGCAATCCGCCAGAAACGCCCGGATTTGTGGAAGAACAAAAATATGCAAAACATGATACTTTTTGAACAGACCTCGTAGAGCTCCTAGACCCAACAAATAATCCTCCAAGCTCTTCAACCTTCTTAGGCATTGAAATATGATCTACAAAATTTAACAATCTTTGATTTTTTCCTCTAATTAACTATACACCAATTTTTTGGAGTGAAACTGCCCCTATCGATGGCATTGATGATTTGGTCGTTATCAAAGAGGTGGAAGATTCCATGATTCGTTGACGTTCTGTTGAATGAGTAGCGAAACTAGTGCATGACGTGTGCACAATAATGATGTCATAGACAGCATGGTATATGTTAATCGTATCTAAGAAACTGCACGCATGAGCGGCATCACGAGACAGTCATTCAAGGATTCTGTGCTAAGCCGTGAAGAGGGACTGTTTTTTTTTTTTTCTGATTTGTCACGTAGAAATTTAAGAGTGCAGTCCGATTATTGGGTTTGTCTAGTTAAGTTTTGTATGATCGGTTTTACGATATGGTATATTATAAAAGAAAATATACTCCTTCCGAATTTTTATAACTTCCTTTTCTCAAATCCTATTTCTTTCCCTATTTAATTAGTAAACTTTTCTCTAATTTTTTTGTTCTTGGCGATTTTTTTTCTTTAATTTTTACCATCTTTTTTCTTTTCTTCTTCACTATTAATCAGGTGAAGTTGAATAATGATGTGCTTATAAAAACTCAACACTTTCCGAGAGTTTTAAAAATTTTATTTACACTGTTAAAATTCTGTTTTCCTAATTAAATATTGTAGTTTTTTTCTGCTTATTTTTTTATTGTTGTGAATTTACTAATATTTTTTTTTACTGAAAAATTAATTACTCCCAAACATACCGTTGGCATTAAAAAAAAAAGATTTAATTTAATTTAATGGATGGCGTTGATGATCCCAAAAAATAAATGACAGTCGTTTCTATTCACCACCATATTCTCTATTCAAACTAATTCATTCTACTCGATTTGACAGTTTTCAACTTGGGGATGATCATTAATTATGAATCCATTGGGAATAGGTCTTTTTAGTCTGTTCTGACAACCAGAAAGAACCTTAAATAAAAAAAAATCGATTTGTTTTTTTTTCTTCATATTTTTCACTACACTGAATACAATTTTAATTGACTATTAATTACAATTGGAATTTTCTAAACTTTATTCATATTATAAATGTAAGTCAGCTAAAAATTGTTCCAATTTGTGGCAATATCAATAAAGCTCTTCTCATCCATAGTACACTATCTGGTTATGTTCAGTTTCATTTAAAAAATTAACTATTACAATAATTTAAAAATGTTTGTGAACAGCTTAGCTTTTAAAAAAAACACCATTTATTTACTGATTAAATTATTAATTTTTTTTTATATTCGTTTCGTCTCTGAATTATAATGAAAATAAAGTAATCTCTTCTGGGTTTATTTTGGAGAGTTTTATTGAATGAGATATTCACAGTTTATGATGTAAAATAAATTTTATATTTAAACAAAAATGCAAAGCAATGAAAGAGGCAAGGGGAACGGCTACAAGTTTAATATAAACACATTTCAGTTTAATATTTAGATACACAAATAGCTTTTAATTTACGACTATATCCATATTATATATACAGTCAGTCAACAAGTCAATGTTTGCTCTCATAATATTATCATTTCGTTTGGTTGTTAACGGGAGCTCGTTCTCCATACAGATTATGAATGGAATTTTATTGAAATGAAGAAATTAAACTGATAATATTTTTGTAATGGCTTTTTTTTTAGTGGAATAGGGGGGAAGGGTTAGATGGTTTTCAACTTTTGGCTTTTGGTTGGGGATGCTATGCTTTTACTTCTTTTTTTTTAGATAGCTTATATTTTGGGGACTTTTCCAAAATGACATCATAATTCAATCGACTGACTGCTATAATCATTCTACTCCCTAACTGATTTTTCCTTAGTTTCTCTAAGTACGCGTACATATTGTAGATAGGCAGAGCAGCCAGGTAAGTGGGTAGATAGGTAGGTAATCAACGGCTGTAAATATTCGTTTGCACACCTTAACTACCCATGTACACAATATATATATATATATATTGAGTACATAGGAAGTATGCCCAAAAGTACCTAAATACACACCATGATGGTATAATAATGTTATTTGAAAAAGCCCTTCATATTCCAATTTCGGAACATCAAGAATAAGGGTGCGTCAGGTTCACAGAAAATAGTCCTTCAACGTTGAATCATATTGAATCATGACTATGCCAGGTAAACTCAATTTTTTAAATTAACCTTGTCCATAATACACACACACACACACATACACTGATCGATGTATACGGAAGTGTACAAACATACAAATAAGATATGAATATGAGAGTATAATAAATCGTTAAATAAATTCGTACTCAGCCATTTCGAAAATATAAAGAAACAACAGCCTTTGCAGTACTTAATATGATAATTATTATTCTAAAAAGCACGCACGTAAGCTATATTTACTCCTTGAAGAAGGGAGAAGTTCATAATAATCGTATATTGAATATAACGAAAAAATTACCCTCATTTTCAGAATATAATTTTTTTCTATATTCATAGAAAATTTGATTTTCACTTTTTATTTTTTTTCTGTTACAAAAGAGTTTTGTTCTCGTAAATTAAATCTAAAAAAAAAAAAACGTTCGAAAAAAATTTTCAGTTAATAAAGTTTTATCTAATTTGTGCTTCTATAAAAGGTAAATTAACTAAAGAAATGTCATATTCTGATTTTAATAAAATTTCATTTTCATTATATTGTTTGAAGCTTGCCGTTTTCCAAAAAATATACAACTATTCAATGAAACTTCTTAAAGGACTCGATCCTTTTGAGGTAAATTTTGATGACTTTTTTTGCCATTACTGGACCGATGCTACTATTTAAAATGCTCTTAAGTTTAATGATTTTTTGCGTAAACAAGAGCCTTTTCGTAGTCATAGAAGAAAGAAGTCAAATGGCAGCAAATTCTGCCATTATTTTGAGTAAAATAAAGTAAAAATTAATCATATTGTGTGGCTTGTAGCGCCGTTTTGCTAAAACCACATATGATCCAGATTAAGACCTTAAAGCTCAAGAGCCGAAAATTCCAAATAACGCTCTAAGAACTGACGGCAACAATTTCTCCTTTTTCACTTTCAAAGAAATATGGTCCAATGCCACCTTCAGACCAAATACACACCAAACAGTCATTTTTTGCGGATACAATGGCTTTTCCGCAATCAGTTGTGGATTTTTAGAGCATCATACGAGGTCTGTTCAAAAATGTATCGCGAATTTTGAATTTCCGCGGGTTACGTATATTTGATTTTCGATTTCTTGTGGCGTTATGTTGGTACTCATGTCTCTTACTTATGCCGACAAGTTCGGCCATTTTGAATTTTCAGTTAATTTTTGACAGCTGCTTTGCTTGCACGTGTTTTAGCTCGTCTTCGATAAGGATCAAAGAATCTGTATGAAATTTCGTGTGAAAAACAAAATTAATTGCGCGGATGCATTCCGAACGTTGACGGTGGCAAATGCTGAAACTACCTTGGACCGAAACAACGTTTATCGGTGATACAAAATTTTCTCAGAGGGCCGAAAAATGTGAACGACGAAAAGCGTGCCGGACGCCCGAGCACGTCAACGACAGACGAAAACATTGATGAAGTGAAGAAAATAGTATTGGCCAATCGTCGAATCACCGTTAGAGAGGTTGCTGAGGACTTAAACATATCGATTTTTACCAACGATTTGGTCGTGAGACGGGTCGACGCGAAATTCGTACCAAAATTGCTCAATTTCGACCAAAAACAGCATCGCATTAACATTGCTAAGAAGCTATTGGACTCTGTCCGCGACAACGCAAATTTGCTCCAGAGGGTCATAACTGATGACGAATCATGGGTTTATGGTTATGACGTGGAAACCAAAGCTCAATTATCCCAATGGAATGGTGTAACATTAGTTCTTGCCACAGGGTAGAACGGTCAATTAAGAATATTACCTGAAAGTTATGCGCAAGTTACACGTAGCAATCCGCCAGAAATACCCGGATTTGTGGAAGAACAAAAATTGGCTTTTGCACCATGGCCAAAAACAACACAATAATAATGCCGCAGCCACCGTATTCCCCAGATCTGGCCCCTGTGACTTTTTCTTATTCCCGAAACAGATTCTTTGATTCATTTTTTGGAATGGGCAAAAATCGAAGACGAGCAAAAACACGTACAAGCAAAACTGTTGTCAAAAATTAACTGAACATTCAAAATGGCCGAAATTGTCGGCATAAGTAAGAGACATGAGTACCAACAACATATGGCCACAAAAAAATCGAAAATCGAATATACGTAACTCGCGGAAATTCAAAATTTGCGATACTTTTTGAACAGACCTCATATATGTCAATTTTGCCTCATTGCTGAAATAAATTGTCGCAGAATCACATAATTTTTTCAGCAATGAGACAATTTGCATAAGCCAAAGATATTATTTTTGGATAATATTCGCTTCTGTCGTCTTACGAATAAAACTGAATATCGACTACAAAAAACTCACTTTTAATTGAAAAAACAACAACAATCTTTTATCCGAAATAACATGTCCAATTGTAATATGACATCATCATACGTTATGACCCCATCTTATATTTGATCGGACACTATCGAATAATCACATACTATCTGCCCCAATCTAGTGTGAATGACGTAATTTATGGACACCCACTAATGACACAATATAATACACAGAGAAAATTCCATCGACTACTAGATTGGATAAAAAATGTTAACAAGGCAGAATGAATAGTGTTGTGTACATTCAACGAACACTGAATATTCTTGAATTTTTTTTTCTTCTCTCCTCTCTCTCTTAAACTCAACTAATTGTAATAAAACACTTGGACAAGGCTCAACCACTTTATTCGTATTATTTTTCGGATAATTATAATCGCCATTGGGTTAGTGCCGCTTTAGAAAAACGATACACAAATAAAAAGGGGTTCACTTTCGAGACTAAAAACCCTCCTTTTTAAAACTTACTAAATCATGAAAATGAATGGTGTGCTCTTATTAAAGCGGAATAATCGTTGGGAAGATTTAACAATTATTTTTTCGTTTTCTACCTTAATGCTTCAATAAACATTTGATGCTTTGACTTTTTCTAGCTGATATTTATTATCTTGTTATGTATTTGCTCTGCCTGACATCGAAATGGTATGAATGTGTTCGAACTACCCCACAAAAGAGATGTTATTGTAGAGTTCAAAAAGTCAAGGAAAATCTGATCAATATGGACAAGCATCTGATTTATTTTTGCCTGCTTTGTTCAACCGGTAAAAATCTATGTACTATACACACCTCAAAGTTAAATTCCGTATAGTTGCAGTCATTTTATGGTAGACTGAATATACTTGAAACTTTCTCTATACTGTATGAGTAATATACATTCAAACAGATTCGTTTAACATCAAAACGTGAATCTGTACACATGTTTGTAGTTTATACACATACCAACCAGAGGACGGATCAATAATAAATTTCGTTTTGTATGTTAAATAGCTTTGTTACCTTTTGCGCTCGCAAAATGAACATAAAAACACAATCAAGAAAAGAGGAATTTTTCTTTTTTGGAAAAATAAGAATTTTTGTGTAATGAAACAATTCAACTCAGAAGAACTTAGCCATCAAGCAAAAACACTTTATTAATTTGAAGTTTCTACGAAAAAAATAACCAACTAACACCCCACCTCTCCCTCAGATCTTCACTCAAATTTTAGAATACCAAAAAATAAGACCATTCAGATGATATGTTAAACAATGTTGGAGATATTATTAAAGTCCTTTTCGTGTTTGTTCTTGGTTCGTGTAAATTTCCAAAATTTAACAAAATTCTTCTATCTTTCATATCGATTGTAACGAAACACTCCTATTTTCATAAGAAAATTTAACTCAGTCGAAACATAAAAAAACAAACAAAAAAACAACCCTTATTTTGTACATCCGTCTTTTCTTATTTCCCTAAAAGGGCGGAAATAATATTCGAATCATACACTACGAATACGATTGCACATATTAGCCATTTTGCCAGTTAACAAGACTACTAGGGATATTGAAAGTCTTCTCCCAGTCTTATTATTGAAAACAACCCCCGATGGTATTGTTATTGTTGCCAAATCAATATAAAAACTTTTCAAAATACTCACTCATATCATAAGTGTGGGTGCATGGTATCTCTTATAACGATGGGACAATAAAAAAAAATTGAAGAAAAAAAAAGAAATAAATTCAAATCTTTTTCTTTTTTTGATTTTTTGGTTTCCAAACATAAAAGCATGCGATTAAACTTTTATACAGAAATGCACAAAATATAAAAGACGACTAGGATCGACTTGACTCCTTTTGTTATTATTGTTGTTGTTCACCAAAAAAAAAAAAATAATAATAAGAATTGTATAAGAAAATTGCAACACTGTTTTGTGAATGGAACGCATCATCAGCAGGCTATAATAGTCGTCAGCAGGCGCGTGGGCGTTCAACTTTTCAACTTGAGTGCATCGAACCCAACTCGGTTAGTAATTAATTTTGTTGCAGATCGATAACAATTGTCCTCCTTTAAAAGCTTTTCGTGTATTTCGAAATTATACTCCTTTCGAAATGAATTGTTAGCAAATACAATTTGTTTGATCGATGTATGTATATACACACATACTTTGTTGCTAATATATGATAGTATAGAGAAAGAAATTCGACCTCAATACTCAATTCCGATAACTTTTCAAAGTGTTCGGAAATAATTGGAAATATCCTCGAACAAAGTTTGGATGGATTTGGTGGTGACAACACAAATAGTAAAACGAACATTCATTACGAAAATAAAGGACAGACAATAATCCTAATATAGAATAATACCAAAGGGAAATATATTTTATATAATTTGTTAGGAAATTTCCTTCTTACAACAAGCTCTAATTTCAGATTAATGGCCTGGCCCCCTCCTTATTCATATGAATAGCAGAATTCGATACGATATGTATTTCCTGTTTCGAAAATGTAACATGAACATGCAATTTTAATACAATTTTATTGAAAAATACTTTTTTTTGTTTATTAAAATTCTTTAAAATTTTATGTACATTCAAAATCAATTATCAAAAAAATTAGTTTGTTTGCAAAATTTAATCTTTTAGCAATTTTTTTCTGGTTAGAAAATTGACTGCAGTGAAAGTGTGCACAGCTGTTGAGCACGGAAATTTTACTTTCAAAAATCGATAATGCAGTCATTCGAAAATACTGCAATACCTATTAACATATGTGCGAGCAGAATGATATGCGGCAAAAATGCTCAATACGAAAATGTCTCTACTCATACTCACTTGTACTACAATACAACTGTACTAAAAGTGGTAACGTATTATTTTTTTCCATTTGTCGTTTTAATGTTTTTAAAAATATTATTCATCTAATTATAATCATTAAAAAATATTGGAAAATTAACTAATAATAATCATTTTTATACAAAACTGATGGTAGGTATATAATTATGCTCGTATTCATTGATAAAGTTTAAAATTCAATAACCTTTAAAAGTATAACAGTTTATGTGATAATTTATGCCACAACACAACTGCAATGAATGACTGACAAATTGCTGTTAAAATTTTCGTAAAACCTTCACATTCTTATAGGAGTGCACACAATTGCGAAATTAATTTTATGTCCTGTTCGTAGTACTGCCAATATATAAAATGTGTTTAATTTTTTCAGTAGATGAATCTCTTACACTTTTCAAGTTGATGATTACGACTACTCGCAAGTTACTTTCTGCCAATTGTGTTTGGTACTCAAATTATAAATAATAAAAAATCCAATTAATAATTTAACGATAGATCAAATAATTACTATTAATAATATTTTAGCTTTAGCGCAATATAAAGTTTACATAAAAAATTTTAATTAACTTCCAAAATTATACCAAACATAAATTTTGTAGGTAATCATTTTTTTTCTTCCAATATTTAATTCCACTTCATTTCCAAATATTTATTATTCAATTTATTTGAGTAAAATAATAAAAAAATCCATTATTTGCATTAAATATAATATTGAAAAATTTTGGAGTTATTGAAGAAAATTTATACTCTTATTCTATTGTATATTCGCACAAAAATTTTATTCAGAATATTTCCATTTAAAAGAATATTTTTATAGATATGACTAGAATTAATAAAATATTAATAATACGAACATTTTTCGTGCAGCTGTTGGTTTTTCATGATTATTAATAATTAATCTAAGGTAAACATTTGACAATTTTTTTATGGAATTATGTATGCTTATGCTCCGTGTGCATTTATTTATAGAAAGGCTATTATAGATTTGGAACCATCCCCGTATATGAATGTATTTATGTTTATGGAAAATAGCAATAAGAGAAAAAAGTGAAATGACACATTTTTGCTAGAAGTGAGAAATAATAAACTCCAACGAACGATAACAATAATACTTTACCCCACCTGTGAGGTTGACCATTTAACGGTTTTCATTCATCTACTAGCCAGCCTACAGTAGTGTCCATATTATATTACCCTGTTACGTGACTTAAGGAAATATTTGAAGTAAAAGTACATTTATAACGTACGATATGAGAGCAGCTTTATTTCGGAATTTTTTTATTTTATTTTAAAAACCTAAAAAAAAAATTTACTTTTTATAATACCACAAAAAAAGGGTTATCCAATTTGTACTGCCGAAAGTATAGTTAAATAAAACAATTTTCAAATATAAATTTTGCTAACATTTTTATTTTATTATATTGCTTAGACGTTGCCATTATGCATTAAATTTAACGGCATTCGAATGATCGCTTCGAGATATTTTTCATTTTTGAAGACTTTTCGGTAGATTTCGGGCTGTAATTCAACCACAACTTGACGGATGTTAGTTTTTCAAATACTCTAAAATTCTTACGGCGCCAAATCGTACGAAAATTAAAAAAATTCGAGTGGCGTAAAATCGTACAAAAATTTCGAAATTACGCCTCTTGGGAACTTTTTTTTATAGAATCTTTGTTGTGTTGCGTTTTATTAAAACCAGATAAAGTCTAGATTGACATCTTTAAGTTCAGGTCAAAACAAGTCTTTTTTCAGTATCAAACACAAACGGCTCAATGACACTTTCAGATCAAAATCCACACTAGGCAGCCATTTTTTGCCGATACAATGGCTTCTCCACAGTCACTCGTGGGTTTTCAGAGTCCCATAAATGGCAATTTTAGTTGTAGATGTATCTGCCGAGAGAGAAATGAGCCCCATCGTTAAATAAAAATTTGTTACTAAATAAAAGGCTTTTAAAAGTTTAACACCAAGATCGCTGGTTTTGACGATCAATAATGTCAAATGGAAAAATCTTTAAATGATCAAATGCTACCTTCGATGACATTTCTATTTGACAGCTACTATAAATTTCCAATTTATAAATTTCCAAATAACAAAATGGATAATCTCAAAGTATCTTAGTTTTGATAATACGAGTATATTCTTTATGTGGATTTCAGTTGTCCAATATACTTATAAGTATATTAAAACTCATAGAAATTGGAACAACTTTAATATTATGCCCACAAATGAATGAACTCACGCATATTATAACAATGTTTGATTTTCATAAATATAATTTTCTATGCCTTTTTTTTTACAAAAAAAACCTTCTTTTTATTCAGGTAAACCGTAAAGAACGATTATGTTTTTGTTCATTGCTATCTGATCAATAGTGATTTATTAAATATTCATATGAAAAATGATGAAAAATTATACAGCAAGCGTTTTGCGGAAAAATTGAAGTGAACATTTTCATGTGAAATCCACCACCAACATTTTCGTATGAATGAATACATCCGAAAGGCAAATCCATCCAAACGAGCATACTTATCCTCTTCTAGACTTGCCTACTTTTCTACATACAAATTTGTCGGCACTATAATTTTTGTTCACTACCCTTCAAGAACAACACAAGAAATATTTCAAATATACGAGAAATATTTTATACACGTTTGGTTAGCTTCATACATACATAAGTACTCGTAAATTCATTGGGGGAAAGGGTGGTCGGACGACTGCAATAGATGAAAACGGAAAAGCGGAAAAGCGGAAGAGCTTTGGATTTAATGTAGTTGTTTATAGGGATTTAGCTACCTTAGAGCCGCCGCCAGCAATAAAAGGAAGGCCATCCTCTGATGAAATATGTATGCAACCCTCAATGCGAACGTCTGCGTTGGCTTCCTATTCCTACTTTGGAAAATGAATTTTCTTCTTTCACCATTTCCCAATAGCTGCCGTTTGAGACTTGGATTCAATGACTTATAGTATATCGCTTTCCCCTTAGCCACATGTTGTGTATTTATTGCAAAAAGAATTTTCTCTCATTGCTTCTTTTCTGTGTTTGAACAAAACTTGAAGAAAAGAACAAACCGAAAAACTTTTAACCAGAGACAGTATTGTAACTGCTGTTCTACAATACAAGAGCTTTCATCGAAAATAATGCGGGACAAAACTAAATCAAGTATAAAAAATGAAGAAAAAAAATATTTACATGATATTTCGTTAGAGGGTTGATTTTGATTCTACAACTAAATATAAATGTACGTCTCGACAAAGACACTGACTAACTTACTAGTTAGTGTGTTCTCAGTTCTTAAATCGATTTTATTACATTTTCGTATTTTGTATTTTGTAATTTCTTATTTTTTTCTTTGCCAACAATTTTCTTCCTTTCTTTCCCTATCTTTTAATGACTAAGCTTTATTGTTTATTGAATTTTTGAATATTTCTCTTAGTTATTGGAAATTTGTTAGAAAAAAATATACTCGTTGATAATAAAAGGTTACCCAATTTGTGCTTCGGAAAGTAAGGGTAAATAAAACTCATATAAAATTTAGATTTTGATTAAATTTTAATTTCATTTTCTATTGCTTAGACCTTACTTTTATGACAGTTGTGAATTTTCAAATGATCCAAAGTTAAAGAATTGTCTGCGTAATCATGAAAATATGCGTCAAAGTGTACGATTTTGGAGGCCAATTGATATATAAAAAAATTTAGAAATTACGCGTCCTTCGGAACTTTTTGCCCAATAAAGCCCAAATTTGTTGTATTATGTTCCTTTTTATTGAAACCACATACGGTCCAGATTAAAATCTTTAACTTAAAAGCAAAAAAAATCGCAGTTATCATATAGACAGGGCTATCAAAATGCACACCAAACAGTCTTTTTCGTGAATACAATGGCTTCTTCATAGTCACTTGTGGACTTTCAGATCCCCATATACGGCAAATTTGCTTATTGCTGTATCATACCGTACATGAAATGACCCTAAAGGATCAAAGCCTGTTGTTCCCGTACCCAATCGACCTATCTTTTGCACTTCTTATTTACGGATCAATAATGCAAAATGGCAAACCTTTGCCAAACAAGTTTTTTATTATGGATGATACATATCTTTGACAGCTGTCAAATAGCAGGGCTGTTTTTCTTAAATCACAAAATGGGTAATACGTTAAAATATTGTCTATTAGTTTTGTATATATAAAAAATACTTTTAAAACTAAGAACAATTTTACAAAAGTGAGAAATTGAGTAGTTCGATTATTTTAAATATTTTTAATGACCAAAATTTAACCAAATAATTGGAGAAAGTTTTTTTTATATTTTTATTGCATTCTTCTTTGTAATTTAAAAAAATATTTTTTTATACGCATTGTAACAAACAAAATATTATGTTTTATATTATAAAACAAATCAATTTGGAAAATATTCTTTCGAAAATCTTAAGTTTATCATCTCTGATTCATCGAAAATGGTTCTTTCATGTCTTCAGGCAAAAAAGAAACTTTTAAAAATATTCCAAAAGATAAATTAATAAGAATTCCATAAAATATCAGCTTTTGTGAGTCATTGGCGATATTATTAACCATTTACGAAGAAGCATTCATCGAATCATTGTGAGATAGAAAAATGCCAAGAAATTGGTCACTGCTTAATATCAATGATATTCCATTGAAAAGTTTTTGTGGAATTAAAATCAGCAGGAGTTAAGAATACCAAGTCATAAAAATAGTTTTTTTTTGTTTAATGTAATCTTTGAATAATATTTTCTTTTTAGTTCTTTAGTAAATAATATTGTCCTTTTGGTTGTTAGCTTCACAAATCTCAATGATTTTGTAGAATGCTATAAGGACTATGCTCTGCAAATGGTATAATGATAGAATTGGTGACTTATATTAAAATAAATTTGTTTCTTCAGAATTTCACTGCTTTTCTTATTTGATTTTTTTTTTTAAATTCAACTATTTTATTAAATTATAAATAATTTTAAATTGAAAAACTTTTGGTCCGATTTCCCTATATGTGTAGTGTACAACAAGTAAGGTTATGTCATTATATACTTACTCCTGGCGGCGATAAATCGAACAACGTGCACATTTTGTTTGTAAAATTTTTTTGTGTAGATATTATTTCTCAATTCCAAAAGTTTCTTTTTATACACTAAATTTTTAACAATATTTTTATATTAAATGGATTTAAATATAAATCAAATAAATAAGGTATCAATTTTGTAGACTTTCGGATAATTTAAAAAAATGCCATCCTCCATGAAGAACTTACTACGTAAACGGACTTTCTGTAAAAATGTCATTTTCCTTAATTGTTCTGAATAGCTTGTAGGACGATTAAATACACCGAAAGGATCCCAAATTGGTGCGGTTTAAGACACAAATTTAAGACACTCTTACCCTATATTTTGGAATAACTAGACACAAATTTTGTATAAAGGTCTTTCCGGTAGTTGTATAATCTGAGTAAATTTTAAAAAATGGCCTCTTTCAGTTTTTGTTTTAGATTTCATCAGATACTCGTATTTAGACTAGTGATGGCGAGCTTCAATTCCGTGTTTGTCAAATACACATATATTAATTTGTTTTGTTAAATTTAACGGTTAATCAGACACACTATGTATTTATAATTTATTTCGATAATTATATAATAGATAGTAAATTTTATAATTAACGAAACAGTTTATTTAGATTTTACATAAATTAAAGATATTAAAAGTAAAACTATTGCTCACAATACATAATTAATGCGAGAATTGCTTGTTTTTTGTCTATATTTGGTTCATATTTTTCCGCTAGATGGCTGTAGTTATATATATGTCGTAAAGTATTGATCAAACATGTTCAGATTTATGTTCGCTGGAAAAGTGACATTCCGTACTAAAAAAATGCTTTTACAGTTTTTTGATTGTCGATTCAATTGTGAGTTATAGGGTGTAAAAGATGGAAGTTAACAAAGAAAAAATGCAAGCAACTGAAATTGAAAATAGTGTTTATGGTCCCGATACTGTCGCAGCCAATTACACGCAATTACCTCGCAAAGGTAGGCGCGTATTCGAAAACGCGGTGAAGTGGTCAAACCAGGTTTAACGGACAGGAAGGTTTTGCTGTACATTTGGTGGGACTGGAAAGAAATCACCTACTATGAAGCTGCTTCCATATTGCCAAACACTAAATTCGGACCTCTACTACCAACAATTGGACCGTTTGTAGCTAGCGATTGACCGGAAGCGCCCAAAATTGGCCAACAGAAGAGGTGTTGTATTCCATCAGGATAAGGTCAGGCCGCACACGTCAGAAAACTTCCTTAGTGATAAGAAATTGGCATCAAGAGACGATTGTGAAAATACTTTTGTCGAATAGGGATCATGGCTTCTATGAGAGAGGCATTATCAAATGATTAAATGGCAACAAATTATAAAACAAAACGGTTTATATTTAACCCAAAGTGGACAACCCATTATCATGTTAAATAAAGTCTTGAATTTAATGGACTTCTTTTTCCTTAAACCACTAATTAAAATTCATTAATGCAACAGTTAATTTTTCACCAAGTTTATTTTTACTAAAATAAGTGTTTTCTTAAAGCGTGTTTTTTATTTAATAAAATAGAAAACACGCTTTTAATAAAAATATAAATTCAAATATAAATGAAAACGATCAATTACAATAATTAAGAGTGACCCTTTCTTTTTCAATGCATAATTATTAAAACATCAGCTACCCAATCATAACCGTCATGCGATTACTCGCACTTCTTTAATAAATAAGCAAAATTCTAATTAATGGAAAATATAACTTTACTTTTTATATTTCCCGTTCTTATTTCTACTGTATTTATTAATTTTGGTTTTTATTGACAGTGAACGGAAATTTAGGGTTTATTTTAAATCCATTTTAATTGAAGTATGTAAAAATTTTGTCTGTACTCCGTACTTTGGGACTATTATTTTCCTTAAATTTACACTTACAAGTAATTGTTCAAAAAATTCCTCGAATATGCTAACATATGTGTAGTGTTTGAAAATTTAGGAAATTTGTATATTATCTGTGCTTTTATTAAAATATAGTTTTTGCGTTTCCTTAAATTTGGGGCGAAATTAGGCATTGCGTCATTGAAAAACGTGCCATGGATCAGTCTGTGACCCGCGGGACAATAGGTTCTCGGCGTCACAAATCTAGGCTTTATGCATAAGTTGCCAGCATATATTTGTTTGTGCCACCACCACACATAAGCCCATTAGTGGTTAATCAATAAAAAAAATAACGCCCGTCTCCATACAAATTTGAGCATTGTCCGTTATGTGCATACCAACATATGCACCTTATAACCAACTAGTAATTATTTATTCCATTCTTTTAGGTTATGTTAATTATTATCAAAATAATAATAATGGTTGCCGTTATATTCTCCTATTTTTTTTCTTCGAAATAAACATACTTCCGCTTATAATTTCACGGTACAGAACATTTTCAGAAATGAAAAACAACAACAAAAAACGCTTGCGCAAGTTAATGAAAGTACGAACACATAATACGAGAGCATGGAATACTATCAATCGTTGTATGTGTGTTCAGCACATTACAGAGAATTTATTGTCTTCAAACACGTCAGAAAAGAATTCGTTCATGGCAACATCAAAGCGTCACATCGCATCACACGAACATTTCTCTCTCAAAAAAAAGACAGCAATTTAACTATTGTTCTCCTTATTTAGCTTATAGCTACTTATTATGAATAGTAAATCTTAATATTTTTTTCCTTTTACTCTTTAGTTAGTTATTATTACGCTCCCAAATATATGCGCACTCGTATGTCCAAGCGTAAAAGAAGGTGAACAAAAATACCATCGAGGAATTTCTTTGTGTACTCATTATGGTACACTGTAGGCAAAAAGTAAATTAAATAAAAAAAAATTCAATTTCATGTACAGCGGATACAATATTAATGATAAGTAAATTGAACTGTAAGTAAGCAAGAGTTATAATTTCGTAGATTATCATAAATTATTATATTTTTTGTTGGTTTTTTTTATATTTTCAGTATTTACTAAAAAAAAATAAACTTATCAATTTTTATTTAAAAAAAAAAAAATATTAAATCGAAAATTTTAGTAAAATCTGGAATTTGTTGACGGAAAGTAATGTTAAATAAAATATAATTAAAATTCAAATTTTGATACCATTTTCATTACAATATATTGCTTGAACCTATACATAGTATATAGCATCATTTGAATGGCTAACACGATATTTTTTGTAGGACATGACACTTTTAAGGGAATTTCGGACATATCGCGTTGTAATTCGAGGTTTGTTTTTAAAGGATCTAAAGTGTGACAATTTTCTCCATAAACAGGATCTTTTGTGTAGGTCCACAAGAAAAAAATCAGCTATATTTAATTGACACCAAAAACTCTCGAAATTATGCATCCTGGGAATTTTTTGCCTAATAGAGCAAAAATTTGTTGTGTTGTGTGACATGGCGCCTATAGTAGTCCAAATTAATCCAAATCTTTAAATTCAGTGCGAAAAAAAATCGGTTATTATACGGTCATAGCACTCATATTTGAGGTTTATTTCAAAGAAATACATGCCAATAACACATTTAGACCAAAATGCAAAGAATACGGATACAATGGCATCTCCCACACGAAACAAATTCCTTTTTAAATCCTTATAAGAAACAAATGCCATTTTAAATGACATATGGTATATGTTTGACAGCTGTCAAAAGTCAAGACTCTACTCTCCGAATCACAAAATGGATAATCCAAAAAATTATCAACTTTTACAAAATGTAAATTTCAATAATACATATTTTCAAAAATGTTTCAAATACAAAATAAAAAAATTAATCGTCGAAAAATGAGCGCCAACAAATGGATTAGTTAACAAAAAAAATAGTGGTAGTTAATTTTATGTTCGTGCAGAAAACAAAACTTAATCTATCACGTTATATAATGGATTAGATTTGTATTTTGTTCAATTTTTTTTCATGATAGAAATTTTCAAAAAATAAATATATACTCGTATATGCCATAATAGTAATTGATAACTAAGTATATTAAAATTTCGAAGGGAACATAGTATTTGTAAGTTGTGGAGTCCAATCCATCAAGTTGTGGAGCATTAAATTTGTTGTGACGCACTTCAATCTTATTCGCTTCGTTTGTTCTGCAATTTCAGTTAATATTATTCTATCGGCATGACTTTTCCATATCATATAACTCATTTGTAAATCCACATCTAGAGATTATTATAATTAATCAGAAACGTTCACACCCAAAAAAAAAAAAATGTAAAAAGAAAATCTACCAGTTTAGTTTAAAGAATAAGCACCCAAGTCTATGTAAAGATGGATTTTTTTTTCAAATGATATTCAAAACTCTTTTTGTATTTAATTAAATTTTAGGGCGGTTACCAAAAAAAAAATTCTACACAATACTTATTGGCTTACCAAATTCACAAAATACCATTTTATTAGCTTAAATGCTTAATTAACATTTGACTTCAATTAAAATTAATGAAATTCTTCGACATAAATTACAATTTTTTTTTTATGAATGCATCATAAGAACATACCGACGAGTTGATATCGTTAGAATTATTGTGAGCATAAATATTTCTCGTGAAGGCGTATTTCCTCCGTAAACACTTTGATTTCTTCCGATTTTTCAATTAACCGGAAACTTTGAATTCATTAAAACAATTTCAATAAAGAGTCACCTACTAATTACTTGTTGATAAAAAATAATTAAATATTTTACGTGGGAGTAATTTTACAGAAACTGTAATTTTGATGCAACGGATTATCAATTTCATGGGCCGGAAAAAAATCAGCGCTGTCAATTGGTATCTGGAAAACGCATACCAGGTGTATAAGCTTAAATCAGTGCATGTTTGGTCATAGATGGCGTGAGTGAGCTTATTAAGCTACCACGGGACACGCCATACTTTTTTTTATGAGTTCATCTGTCAACATTAATCAGTGCATATTGTCAGCAATTTCGTACAACAACATATATTTTTTCTTTGGTTAACCATGTCTAGTTTTGTGCCAGAAAAAGAGCATATGCGGGAAGCTCTGCTTTTCTGCTTCAATTTGAAGAAATCGGCTGTCGAATCGCATCGAATGCTTATGGAGGCCTATGGTGACAGTGCTTTAGCGGAAACAACATGCCGAGATTGATTTCGTTGGTGAAAAGACGGCAATTTTGACTTCTGGGACAAGAAGCGTGAAAATCGGTCTAGGAAGATTGAGTACCATCAATTGCAGGCTGTTTTGGACGAAGACGATACCCACTCGCAAAAAATGCTAGGGGAGCAATTGGGTGTTACTCAACCAGCCATTTCCAAGCGTCTGCGTGCCATGGGGAAGATATAAAAGATCGGAAAATGGGTGCCGAACGATAGACAGATGGAGCGACACCAAAAAACATGCGAAATCTTGCTTGCCAGACAAAAAAGAAAGTCGTTCCTGCATCGGATTGTGACAGGCGATGAAAAGTGGATATATTTCGAGAATCCTAAGCACAAGAAATCGTGGGTTGATCCCGGCCAACCATCAACATCTTCCCCAAAACCAAATCGCTTCGGACGGAAGACGATGATGTGCGTTTGGTGGGATCAACAGGGTATCGTCTACTATGAGATGTTGAAACCGGGTGAAACTGTCAATGCCCACCGCTACCACCAACAACTGATCAAATTGCACCGTGCTCTGCGTGAAAAAAGGACGGAGTATCAACAAAGACATAACAAGCTGATTTTCCTCCACGACAACGCACCATCGCACACGTCAAAAATGGTCCGAAACTACTTGGAGACACTCAACTGGGAGGTGCTACCCCACCCCGCTTATTCACCAGACCTGGCCCCTTCCGACTACCACCTGTTTGCGTCGATGGACCACGCGCTCGCTGAACAGCACTTCAATTCTTACGAAGACTTCCGAAAATGGCAGATGGGAAAAATGCGTAGCTAGCCAGGGCAAGTACTTTGAATAAATTTGTTTTTGCTTTCTATGAAAAAAAACATGTGTTTTTTTGACAACAAAATAGCGGATTTAAGCTTATACACCTGCTATATCATCTAAGGTGGCGTATGTTTAGCGTAGGGTTTGCCATTTTATATTATAGATTGTTTAAACAATACAATAAAATTGTTAAAAGGATCGATTCGCACTTCAAGCTGAATTTGTGGTGCTGAAAATCCACAAGTGACTGTGTAAAAGCCATTGTATCGGCAAAAAGTAAATGTTTGGTGTGCATTTTTCTCTGAATCTGTCACTGGTCATATATTACCATCTGTCATTGGTCATATATTCAGAGCACTATGACCATATGGTAATCAACTTTTTTTGGTCGTTTTGCCCCAAAAGCTCTTAGACCGCATAATTTAGAGATTTGGTGAAGTTAATTTGCATTCAAGATTGTGCAGTTAGTCATCATTAATACGCAGATAATTCTCAAACTTTAGAACATTTAAAAATTCACATCCGTCAAGTAATAGTCGACCGTTAAAAATCGTTAAAAAGTACCTTAAAAATGATAGAGTATTTTAAAAAGTCTTACAATATCCATTTAAATAATGATATATCTTATGCATAATAATGGTACAAGTAATTTAATTAATAAAAAAACTTCATCGAAATCTTAATTTAAAATGTGTTTTATTTAATTTTTTGTTAAGATTACTTTTGAGACAATATATAAAAAAATTTCATTTTGCAAAAACACTCAACCGTTTTGTACAAAAACAAAAATGGATAAAAAATTATTCTGTGCCTCATGAAGTTTACTCTTAAAATAATCAAATTGTATTTTTCTAAAAAAAAATCAAAAACCATTAGAATATAGAATAGAATTAGAAAAAGATGTGACATTAAAAGAAATTTCAATTATTTTCACTTTAGATAGAATCAATCAAATGCCTGTCAAATTGTTTGTCTTAATAATAAATATTAACAATATAACTAAACATAATATGACATTTTAAAAGCTTTCAACGATGAATATGTACAAATATAAATAAAAAAAACAATTAGAATTGAATCAAAAAAAAACAAAAGAAATAATCAACTCACGTCATTGCTGGTAATATGAATTATTTTCACCCATCAACCCTATCTATCCGTTATGGTTAGATGAATGGAAAATAAACGTTGAACGCTGTCAGACTAATATTCGATAATGGAAAGTAAATAATAATTTCCCTTTAGGGATAATGTTTGTTTACAACTTGACATTTTCCACGTTTTATAGAAGAACGACATTTTTTTAATGATATGTTGACAGAAAGGAACAATACATTTTTTGATATAAAACGAGACAACGTAAAGCGTTAACGTTCAACCATTGAAGAAAAGTTGACAGTTCTAATCCAAAGGATATGAAAAAAAAAACAATACAAATCCTGCCCTGGTGGTGTATATTGGAAAATTTAGTAACAATATATAACTGAGTATTTTTTTTTTTTGGTGTTGGTAAGATAAAAATTCCGATAGGAATAAGCTGTCATCTGTCAAAGTTTGTTAATGAATTTCGCAGTAAAAGATAAGAACACAATTATGTTGTTGTTAAAATTAAAAAACCTTCACAATCTTACGGGAATGCACAAAATTGCAACGATAGTTGACAACGACAAATGGTTTTCTTTTGTTTCTAATTTTGTCGTTGTCGTTCAAGTACTGCCACACATTTCAATGTTTTGTTATACGGCAGCATTGTTGAAATTGAAATCAAAAGCTAAATAAATGCATACGAGGTCTGTTCAAAAAGTATCGCGAATTTTGTGTTTTTTCAAAAATTATTTATTTATTTATGAATATCTATTTTGTCCCCTTCAAAGTAATCCCCACCATATATTATACAGTTTTTCCAATCCTCGAAGCACTTCAAAAAATCATTTTTTGTGATCTTGTTCAGCTCCTCCTTCGATGCCGTCTTTATCTCCTCAATCATAGATCTGGGGAATACAAGAAAAAGTCACAGGGGGATAGATCTGGGGAATACGATGGCTGCGGTATTATTAGTGTGTTGTTTTTGGCCAAAAATTCGCGCACAAGCAACGATGCGTTATCATGGTGCAAAAGCAAAATTTTTATTCTTCCACAAATCCGGGCGTTTCTGGTGGATTGCTTCGCGCAACTTGCGCAAAATTTGCAGGTAATATCCCTTATTGACTCATAATGCACCACGCCTCTGCAATCGAAGAAAACTATAAGCAAAACCTTCACATTCGACCGAACTTAGCGCGCTTTTTTCGGTTTTGGCTCACATCTTCTCGGCTCTCTGAGAACATTTTGTATCACCGATAAAAGTTGCTTCGGTCCAAGGTAGCTTCACCATAGCTTCACCGTCAACATTCGAAGGTAGCTTCACCGTCAACATTCCAAGGTAGCTTCACCGTCAACATTCGGAATGCGTCCGCGCAATTAATTTTAAAACAGATTCTTTGATCCATTTTTTGGAATTGGCAAAAATTGAAGACGAGCCAAAACACGTGCAAGCAAAGCAGCTGTCAAAAATTAACAGAACATTCAAAATGGCAGAACTTTTCGGCATAAGTGAGAGACATGAGTACCAACATAACGCCACAAACAATCGAATATACGTTACCCGCGGAAATTCAAAATTCGCGATACATTTTTGAACAGACGTATGATGCTCTAAAAACCCACAACTGATTGCGGAAAATCCATTGTATCCGCAAAAAATGTCTGTTTGGTGTGTATTTTGATCTGAAGGTGGCATTGGACCGTATTTCTTTGAAAGTGAAAAAGGAGAAATCGTTTCCGCCAGTTCTTAGGCTTATTTGGAATTTTTAGCTCGTGAGCCTGAAGGTCTTAATCTGGATCATATGTGGTTTTAGCAAAACGGCGCCACAAACCACACAATATGATAAATTTTTACTTTATTTTACTCAAAATAATGGCAGAATATGATGCCATTGTACTTCTTTGAGAGACATGAGTACCAACATAACGCCACAAAAAATCGAAAATCGAATATCCGTAACCCGCGGAAATTCAAAATTCGCGATACTTTTTGAACAGAGCTCATATATTGAGGGTAAGGAAACTTTAAAATTGATTTAAGCATAAAATATAAATAATAAACTGATCAGATAGAATTTCTTTACTCATTGCAATTGTGTTTGGTTTATTGAATTGGGCAAAATTTGGTAGTTTTTGACAGCAATTGTAGTTGTCGTTTTTCTTTGGCTTGGGAATTGTGTTATTACCGTACAGCTTAGATTAGACCGTGCGTGCGTGATGCACACAATTTAACGGAGAAATCTTCTCTTTTTTTCTCCTTTGAGGGATTCAAAAAAATGCACACAATTTCGGGATTCAAAAAAAAAAATGCTCTGCTAACTAAGTGGGATTGTTGATGTTCGAAGTTACAATGTCCCAGTTAATTGGCCGCCAAGATCACCCCACAACAAAACATGCCTTGAAAGCCAGTATGGAGTAAGTTATAGTGGAGTAAGAGCCGAAAAAGCGATCAAAAATTGAACCGATCGAATGAGCATCGTCAAGAATAGCCATGGTTGTCGATCGGTCATACATAAACTTGTTTTTAAAATGTAACAGAAAAAATCTCCCAAAAAAAATTGTTTTTCCCAAATATTAATTTTTTTTATTTTTATTTCAAAAAAATTTTGTTATCTTTTTGAAAAAAAAACACCAGATATTTGTAAACGAAAACAATCATCGTACAACTGCATAGTTCGACCTCCTTAATCAAACCATATTTTTTCCACAAGCAGACTCTAAATTTAGCGCTGTAATTAATATCAGTTAAAAATTTTGTGTGGGCAAAAGTCTGCCAAAAAGAAGTTGACTGATAATAGGTGTTCTGAACTGATCTTAAGCCCTAAAACCATTCCAATCAATAATTCCATTTTTGGAAGATTTAATAGAAGTCATCTGAAGAACGAAAATCAAAGTCAAACGAAATTTTGACACGAGCAGACACAAAACAAAGGTTATCGTTTTAATTTCAGGTTACATGAGCTGTTTTTACTATCTCTAATTAGCAGGAAAAAAAATTAAATTAATTTAATTTCGCCTTTAAATAATTGATGGCGACTTAATTTTCATTTTCTTATGTTCTTATTTATACACATAGGTGTGACTAACAATTTTTTTATTTTAATCGGAATCAATAAATTTTAAACTTTTGCTAATAAAAAATTATAATTTATTAAGAATTTTAAAAAAATTTGATGAATATCGTTTCTTCTAATGAAATTGATGTAACAAGCAGTAGATTTGTTGTTAAAGGTGCCATTAGAATAACGTACAACATGAAGGAGGAGAAGCTAAGAGCCATCGATGCTAGTATAACTATTGGGACTTAATTACGCTATTATTTGATTAGCATAATAAGTGTCGTGTCCATTCTCAAGTGACGACGAGTGTTATTGGGGAGGGGCACTGCGAAAAATTCTCTTACAAGGAAATCGGGATGATATGGTAAACGGGCATAAGACTATTTATAACGAGAAACAATTGTCTTACGAAGGAACCTTTAAGACACTATACAAACAAAAAAGAGCAGGCACAATTTTATGAAAGACTTCAACTGAGGAGGGTCACTGAGGATAATTGTTTTACAAGGAAATCGGGATGATATGGTAAACGGGTATGAAACTTTTTATAACGAGTAACAGTTAGTTCTCTTATGAAGGAAACTTTGAGCCACTATTACCAATATAAAGAGAAGCAGTCACAATTTTATGAAGGACTTTTAAACTGAATGATTTCAATACGACTGAACTTAGAAGGCTTGATAGAACCCCAGTGTTTTATTCCATTAGGCCAAATAGGTTTTAGTACTATCGTTTGAGTCTCGTATGTAGGTTCTGGATGAATTGTTAAGCTTTATGGATTATCATTATTCACTACGAATAAAATTTACGCTCCATTTCAAGAACCAGCTTTAGAATATGAGAAACGGTTTTCGTGGCTTGTTAAGATGACTTTCGTCGCACGTCTGCCGCAAGTTGCATCGAGAGTGTTATGTGATGTAGAAATAGCGGAATTGTAAATATTGACATGTAAAGATATCAGACTTGTAAATAATATAGTCGTTAGCATGCTGGACTATTACCTAAGGGGTCGTCGGTTCGAATCCACATGGAGGCATGGTCCTACGCTAAACCACTTTACTTTCCATTTAATTTAATTTCCTTATCCCATTATCCTTTCCTTAACATAAAGTATGGAAAAAACATCTGAAAAAGTCATCAGCCATCAGGAACACACAAATATCAATACCACATCGTGGAGAAACCTCCGTATTGGTCAAAGACAACAACCCAAAATGGACATAAAGGCCGCCCCTTCTATTGGACGACGCATGGTACTGCAACAACCTAGACGAAAATAAGCAGTAGAATACCGATCATCTCTAAAGCGAAAATATAATTTAAAAATAGATACAAATTCAATTAGAACATTTTTTATGAAAAGGAAATTAAAAAAAATATTATACACGATAGGACCAAGAATACTGTCCTGAGGAATACCGCCGATTATAGGGAATATTGTGGAATCTTTGAGATGCACAGCGACTTGAAAATACCACCGTGAGAGAAATGCTTGTATAATCAGACAGTAAGTAGAGGTATTCAGTTTCCAGAGTAACACATACGGTCAAATACCTGCAATAAGTTTAGACAATCTATAATTAATAACAATTTTAAACAAAATTTTTATGACTAATAATATTTTTTTTGGGATTTAAAAATTTTGTTTTTTTATTTTTTCTTAGATTACATAAATTTATAATTACAATTAAAACCTATTGCAGATAAATTTTAAATTATAGAAAATTGTCCTTTAACAACCTTACACCCCCCCCCCCCCCATTCTCTCCCTCCATCTAACCAAACTTCGGTATAAGAAAAATAAATAAAAATTAGGTTAAACATGTAAAACTGACACATAATATAAACACGGATAAAAATTAATTTTAACTTTAACGTTGCATAAATTGGATAAGAGAAATGGAACTTTTTATATAAAATTTCTACCTATCCACCCACCCTAGTTAAAAAGCTTACAATAAATTCCCTAACCCTCTTTAAGTCTAATCACTTTTTAGCCCTAATTCAATGATAAAATGGATTTAACATACTGCATTAAATATTATCAACTTTAAATTTAATTAAATTTTATTTGCTAGTTCATCAGATTACGTAAAATATTCTTACCTTTGGCAAAAAGCCTTTTTTCATTCCTTCTGATCGGCACTTTTTTTTTGTTATTCTCTTCAAAAATCTACTATTCGAAATTCGATAATAATTTTTTGCTCAAGTAAAATTTAAGGAATCTTTAAAGGAATTTCAGGAATCTATTGAAGAAATTGGGGGAGTCAAGTATAAAGTTAACTTATCTGGAATTATAGTATCTGAAAACGACAAAAACTATCAGAAACTATAGATATGGTATTTGTATGAAATCTATAGTTTCTGCCCCATTCCTGCTGTTCTATCGTAAATGATCAGCTAACAAAAGCACAACACAAAAATGATTTTACGTTGAGTATTCTAAGGAGTAAAACTAGTTTACACATTGAAATAATAAGTATGTTTGCACATCCTCTAATAGAAGCGACACGAGAACGTTAACAATTTAAGTTCGTAGCTTTTCTCTGCTTCCTTCCTTAATTTCACTTTTAATATATTCTAAAAGCGTACGTATCCAATCTTAACTTTCCGAATGTATGGCCTACTCGTATGTAGTCTACCAACTTGAGAATATATCGACTTTTCCCATTCAATATAAAATATTTGTTTAGACTAAAACTAAACTAAATTTTTGCTTCTATTAGTTCGAGGCATCTTCCACTTTTATTATTTGAATTAAATTAAAAAAGAAAACGAAAAAGAAAAATCCTTCAACAAATCGTCTTGATTAAATTTCATCGAAAAATCAATGCACATAAATGAAAGAAAAAATTTAAGTGACGATACTACCTAATAAATATAGGGTAAAAAAAATTGTTTTTAAATTTAATTGCGAATGTTCAAAAAAAAGAGAAAAAACCGTAATTGAATACTCAAAAAAAAAACCTTAATTTTAAGAATATTTAATTTTCACTAAATACAGAAAAAGCTTTAATTATGATTAAAAATAATTTTTATTATGACTAAATTTTCAATTATCAAATTACGAGATGTGAGGTGTGGTATAACAGAAAAGTTATGAAACTGAGCTAATTGAGAGCGATCTGGCAACACTACTCGAATGGGTGATTGCTGTGAAATCGGAGGAATTTGAAATTCGACGAAATGGGGTCGTAGTCTAATTAAAAAGCTCCTCGAAGATGCGACTAAATAAAATACAGAATAATAACCATCAAAAGTGAAGAGATCTGGCAACACTATAGAATTTTCTTCCGCATAGCTTGTCCCTCAACCTCGTTCGGTAACTGCAAATGGAACAGCGAAATTTGGAGTAACAATACACCATCAAACTTTGTGTAAACGAACCATGGGGAATATTCTTTATCAGAGAGAGCTTCCGAAGAGCACACTTTTTCGGTGTTATAACGCATTTTTGGATGGGCTAGAAGCGTTTGAAGGTTCTATTCAGGTTAAAACCTCGGGTTAATTACTATTTAAGCAAATAAGAAGTCCTTGAAAAGATTAAAACAGAAGAGGTTTTTCGGTGGCATTGAACATTTTTAGGAGGTCTAGAAGCACTAGAAGACGAACCTAGCTCAATAAGCCTTCAACATAAGCAACTGATGAAAGTGTGAAGCGATTGAGGGCTCTTGTGTGGTCAGAGCGTCGATTACTATTTAAGTAGATGAGAAGTTCTTGTTTGAGATAATCCTCAAACTTTAGAACATTCAAAAATTCACATCCGTCAAGTAATAGTCGACCGTTAAAAATCGTTAAAAAGTACCTTAAAAATGATAGAGTATTTTAAAAAGTCTTACAATATCCATTTAAATAATGATATATCTTATGCATAATAATGGTACAAGTAATTTAATTAATAAAAAAACTTCATCGAAATCTTAATTTAAAATGTGTTTTATTTAATTTTTTGTTAAGATTACTTTTGAGACAATATATAAAAAAATTTCATTTTGCAAAAACACTCAACCGTTTTGTACAAAAACAAAAATGGATAAAAAATTATTCTGTGTCTCATGAAGTTTACTCTTAAAATAATCAAATTGTATTTTTCTAAAAAAAAAAATCAAAAACCATTAGAATATAGAATAAAATTAGAAAAAGATGTGACATTATAAGAAATTTCAATTATTTTCACTTTAGATAGAATCAATCAAATGCCTGTCAAATTGTTTGTCTTAATAATAAATATTAACAATTTAACTACACATAATATGACATTTTAAAAGCTTTCAACAATGAATATGTACAAATATAAATAAAAAACACAATTGGAATTGAATAAAAAAAAACAAAAGAAATAATCAACTCACATCATTGCTGGTAAAACGAATTATTTTCACCCATCAACCCTATCTATCCGTTATGGTTAGATGAATGGAAAATAAACGTTGAACGCTGTCAGACTAATATTCGATAATGGAAAGTAAATAATAATTTCCCTTTAGGGATAATGTTTGTTTACAACTTGACATTTTCCACGTTTTATAGAAGAACGACATTTTTTTAATGATATGTTGACAGAAAGGAACAATACATTTTTTGATATAAAACGAGACAACGTAAAGCGTTAACGTTCAACCATTGAAGAAAAGTTGACAGTTCTAATCCAAAGGATATGAAAAAAAAAACAATACAAATCCTGCCCTGGTGGTGTATATTGGAAAATTTAGTAACAATATATAACTGAGTATTTTTTTTTTTTGGTGTTGGTAAGATAAAAATTCCGATAGGAATAAGCTGTCATCTGTCAAAGTTTGTTAATGAATTTCGCAGTAAAAGATAAGAACACAATTATGTTGTTGTTAAAATTAAAAAACCTTCACAATCTTACGGGAATGCACAAAATTGCAACGATAGTTGACAACGACAAATGGTTTTCTTTTGTTTCTAATTTTGTCGTTGTCGTTCAAGTACTGCCACACATTTCAATGTTTTGTTACGCGGCAGCATTGTTGAAATTTAAATCAGAAGCAAAATAAATGCATACAAAGTCTGTTCAAAAAGTATCGCGAATTTTGTGTTTTTTTCAAAAATTATTTATTTATTCATGAATATCTATTTTGTTCCCTTAAAAGTAATCCCCACCAGATATAATACACTTTTGCCAACAGTTTTTCCAATCCTCGAAGCACTTAAAAAAATAATTTTTTGTGATCTTGTTCAGCTCCTTCTTCGATGCCGTCTTTATCTCCTCAATCGTAGATCTGGGGAATACAAGAAAAAGTCACAGGGGGCTAGATCTGGGGAATACGATGGCTGCGGTATTATTAGTGTGTTGTTTTTGGCCAAAAATTCGCGCACAAGCAAAGATGCGTTATCATGGTGCAAAAGCAAAATTTTTGTTCCTCCACAAATCCGGGCGTTTCTGGTGGATAAGTTCGCGCAACTTGCGCAAAATTTGCAGGTAATATTCCTTATTGACTCATAATGCGCCACGCCCCTGCAATCGAAGAAAATTGTAAGCAAAACCTTCACATTCGACCGAACTTAGCGCGCTTTTTTCGGTTTTGGCTCACATCTTCTCGGCCCTCTGAGAACATTTTGTACCACCGATAAACGTTGCTTCGGTCCAAGGAAGCTTCACCGTCAACATTCGGAATGCGTCCGCGCAATTAATTTTGAAACAGATTCTTTGATCCATTTTTTGGAATTGGCAAAAATTGAAGACGAGCCAAAACACGTGCAAGCAAAGCAGCTGTCAAAAATTAACAGAACCTTCAAAATGGCAGAACTTTTCGGCATAAGTGAGAGACATGAGTACCAACATAACGCCACAAACGATCGAATATACGTTACCCGCGGAAATTCAAAATTCTCGATACATTTTTGAACAGACGTATGATGCTCTAAAAACCCACAACTGATTGCGGAAAATCCATTGTATCCGCAAAAAATGTCTGTTTGGTGTGTATTTTGATCTGAAGGTGGCATTGGACCGTATTTCTTTGAAAGTGAAAAAGGAGAAATCGTTTCCGCCAGTTCTTAGGCTTATTTGGAATTTTTAGCTCGTGAGCTTGAAGGTCTTAATCTGGATCATATGTGGTTTTAGCAAAACGGCGCCACAAACCACACAATATGATAAATTTTTACTTTATTTTACTCAAAATAATGGCAGAATATGATGCCATTGTACTTCTTTGAGAGACATGAGTACCAACATAACACCACAAAAAAATCGAAAATCGAATATCCGTAACCCGCGGAAATTCAAAATTCGCGATACTTTTTTAACAGACCTCATATATTGAGGGTAAGGAAACTTTAAAATTGATTTAAGCATAAAATATAAATAATAAACTGATCAGATAGAATTTCTTTACTCATTGCAATTGTGTTTGGTTTATTGAATTGGGCAAAATTTGGTAGTTTTTGACAGCAATTGTAGTTGTCGTTTTTCTTTGGCTTGGGAATTGTGTTATTACCGTACAGCTTAGATTACACCGTGCGTGCGTGATGCACACAATTTAACGGAGAAATCTTCTCTTTTTTTCTCCTTTGAGGGATTCAAAAAAATGCACACAATTTCGGGATTCAAAAAAAAAATGCTCTGCTAACTAAGCGGGATTGTTGATGTTCGAAGTTACAATGTCCCAGTTAATTGGCCGCCAAGATCACCCCACAACAAAACATGCCTTGAAAGCCAGTATGGAGTAAGTTATAGTGGAGTAAGAGCCGAAAAAGCGATCAAAAATTGAACCGATCGAATGAGCATCGTCAAGAATAGCCATGGTTGTCGATCGGTCATACATAAACTTGTTTTTCAAATGTTACAGAAAAAATCTCCCAAAAAAAATTGTTTTTCCCAAATATTAATTTTTTTTATTTTTATTTCAAAAAAATTTTGTTATCTTTTTGAAAAAAAAACACCAGATATTTGTAAACGAAAACAATCATCGTAGAACTGCATAGTTCGACCTCCTTAATCAAACTATATTTTTTCCACAAGCAGACTCTAAATTTAGCGCTGTAATTAATATCAGTTAAAAATTTCGTTTGGGCAAAAGTCTGCCAAAAAGAAATTGACTGATAATAGGTGTTCTGAACTGATCTTAAGCCCTAAAACCATTCCAATCAATAATTCCATTTTTGGAAGATTTAATAGAAGTCATCTGAAGAACGAAAATCAAAGTCAAACGAAATTTTGACACGAGCAGACACAAAGGTTATCGTTTTAATTTCAGGTTACATGAGCTGTTTTTACTATCTCTAATTAGCAGGAAAAAAAATTAAATTAATTTAATTTCGCCTTTAAATAATTGATGGCGACTTAATTTTCATTTTCTTATGTTCTTATTTATACACATAGGTGTGACTAACAATTTTTTTATTTTAATCGGAATCAATAAATTTTAAACTTTTGCTAATAAAAAATTATAATTTATTAAGAATTTTAAAAAAATTTGATGAATATCATTTCTTCTAATGAAATTGATGTAACAAGCAGTAGATTTGTTGTTAAAGGTGCCATTAGAATTAACGTACAACATGAAGGAGGAGAAGCTAAGAGCCATCGATGCTAGTATAACTATTGAGACTTAATTACGCTATTATTTGATTAGCATAATAAGTGTCGTGTCCATTCTCAAGTGACGACGAGTGTTATTAGGGAGGGGCACTGCGAAAAATTCTCTTACAAGGAAATCGGGATGGTATGGTAAACGGGCATAAGACTATTTATAACGAGAAACAATGGTCTTACGAAGGAAACTTTAAGACACTATACAAACAAAAAAGAGCAGGCACAATTTTATGAAAGACTTCAACTGAGGAGGGTCACTGAGGATAATTCTTTTACAAGGAAATCGGGATGATATGGTAAACGGGTATGAAACTTTTTATAACGAGTAACAGTTAGTTCTCTTACGAAGGAAACTTTGAGCCACTATTACCAATATAAAGAGGAGCAGTCACAATTTTATGAAGCTGAATGATTTCAATACGACTGAACTTAGAAGGCTTGATAGAACCCCAGTGTTTTATTCCATTAGGCCAAATAGGTTTTAGTACTATCGTTTGAGTCTCGTATGTAGGTTCTGGATGAATTGTTAAGCTTTATGGATTATCATTATTCACTACGAATAAAATTTACGCTCCATTTCAAGAACCAGCTTAAGAATATGAGAAACGGTTTTCGTGACTTGTTAAGATGACTTTCGTCGCACGTCTGCCGCAAGTTGCATCGAGAGTGTTATGAGATGTAGAAATAGCGGAATTGTAAATATTGACATGTAAAGATATCAGAATTGTAAATAATATAGTCGTTAGCATGCTGGACTATTACCTAAGGGGTCGTCGGTTCGAATCCACATGGAGGCATGGTCCTACGCTAAACCACTTTACTTTCCATTTAATTTAATTTCCTTATCCCATTATCCTTTCCTTAACATAAAGTGTGGAAAAAACACCTGAAAAAGTCATCAGCCATCAGGAACACACAAATATCAATACCACATCGTGGAGAAACCTCCGTATTGGTCAAAGACAACAACCCAAAATGGACATAAAGGCCGCCCCTTCTATTGGACGACGCATGGTACTGCAACAATCTAGACGAAAATAAGCAGTAGAATACCGATCATCTCTAAAGCGAAAATATAATTTAAAAATAGATACAAATTCAATTAGAACATTTTTTATGAAAAGGAAATTAAAAAAAATATTAAACACGATAGGACCAAGAATACTGTCCTGAGGAATACCGCCGATTATAGGGAATATTGTGGAATCTTTGAGATGCACAGCGACTTGAAAATACCACCGTGAGAGAAATGCTTGTATAATCAGACAGTAAGTAGAGGTATTCAGTTTCCAGAGTAACACATACGGTCAAATACCTGCAATAAGTCTAGACAATCTTTAATTAATAACAATTTTAAACAAAATTTTTATCACTAATAATATTTTTTTTGGGATTTAAAAAGGAGTTTTATTTTTTTTCTTAAATTACATAAATTTATAATAATACAATTAAAAACTATTGCAGATAAATTTTAAATGATAGAAAATTGTCCTTTAACAACCTAAGCCTCCCCCCCCCATTCTCTCCCTCCATCTAACCAAACTTCGGTATAAGAAAAATAGATAAAAATTAGGTTAAACATGTAAAACTGACACATAATATAAACACGGATAAAAATTAATTTTAACTTTAACGTTGCATAAATTGGATAAGAGAAGTGGAACTTTTTATATAAAATTTCTACCTATCCACCCACCCTAGTTAAAAAGCTTACAATAAATTCCCTAACCCTCTTTAAGTCTAATCACTTTTTAGCCCTAATTCAATGATAAAATGGATTTAACATACTGCATTAAATATTATCAACTTTAAATTTAATTAAATTTTATTTGCTAGTTCATCAGATTACGTAAAATATTCTTACCTTTGGCAAAAAGCCTTTTTTCATTCCTTCTGATCGGCACTTTTTTTTTGTTATTCTCTTCAAAAATCTACTATTCGAAATTCGATAATAATTTTTTGCTCAAGTAAAATTTAAGGAATCTTTAAAGGAATTTCAGGAATCTATTGAAGAAATTGGGGGAGTCAAGTATAAAGTTAACTTATCTGGAATTATAGTATCTGAAAACGACAAAAACTATCAGAAACTATAGATATGGTATTTGTATGAAATCTATAGTTTCTGCCCCATTCCTGCTGTTCTATCGTAAATGATCAGCTAACAAAAGCACAACACAAAAATGATTTTACGTTGAGTATTCTAAGGAGTAAAACTAGTTTACACATTGAAATAATAAGTATGTGTGCACATCCTCTAATAGAAGCGACACGAGAACGTTAACAATTTAAGTTCGTAGCTTTTCTCTGCTTCCTTCCTTAATTTCACTTTTAATATATTCTAAAAGCGTACGTATCCAATCTTAACTTTCCGAATGTATGGCCTACTCGTATGTAGTCTACCAACTTGAGAATATATCGACTTTTCCCATTCAATATAAAATATTTGTTTAGACTAAAACTAAACTAAACTTTTGCTTCTATTAGTTCGAGGCATCTTCCACTTTTATTATTTGAATTAAATTAAAAAAGAAAACGAAAAAGAAAAATCCTTCAACAAATCGTCTTGATTAAATTTCATCGAAAAATCAATGCACATAAATGAAAGAAAAAATTTAAGTGACGATACTACCTAATAAATATAGGGTAAAAAAAAATTGTTTTTAAATTTAATTGCGAATGTTCAAAAAAAAGAGAAAAAACCGTAATTGAATACTCAAAAAAAAAACCTTAATTTTAAGAATATTTAATTTTCACTAAATACAGAAAAAGCTTTAATTATGATTAAAAATAATTTTTATTATGACTAAATTTTCAATTATCAAATTACGAGATGTGAGGTGTGGTATAACAGAAAAGTTATGAAACTGAGCTAATTGAGAGCGATCTGGCAACACTACTCGAATGGGTGATTGCTGTGAAATCGGAGGAATTTGAAATTCGACGAAATGAGGTCGTAGTCTAATTAAAAAGCTCCTCGAAGATGCGACTAAATAAAATACAGAATAATAACCACCAAAAGTGAAGAGATCTGGCAACACTATAGAATTTTCTTCCGCATAGCTTGTCCCTCAACCTCGTTCGGTAACTGCAAATGGAACAGCGAAATTTGGAGTAACAATACACCATCAAACTTTGTGTAAACGAACCATGGGGAATATTCTTTATCAGAGAGAGCTTCCGAAGAGCACACTTTTTCGGTGTTATAACGCATTTTTGGATGGGCTAGAAGCGTTTGAAGGTTCTATTCAGGTTAAAACCTCAGGTTAATTACTATTTAAGCAAATAAGAAGTCCTTGAAAAGATTAAAACAGAAGAGGTTTTTCGGTGGCATTGAACATTTTTAGGAGGTCTAGAAGCACTAGAAGACGAACCTAGCTCAATAAGCCTTCAACATAAGCAACTGATGAAAGTGTGAAGCGATTGAGGGCTCTTGTGTGGTCAGATCGTCGATTACTATTTAAGTAGATGAGAAGTTCTTTTTAGGGTCTAGCGAGAAACCTTCAAGAACGAAAACTTATGAAAATGGGGAACATTTGAAGCCTCTACTTAGATTAACACCGTCGATTACTATTTAAGCAGATGAGAAGTCCTTGAAAAGCATAAAAAAGTGAGGTTCTTCGGTGGCATAGAACATTTTTTTCGAAATCTAGGAGCACTGGAGGACGAATGTAGCTCGAAAAGCCATCAACATAGTCAACTGATAAAAATGTGAAGCGAGTGAGGGCTCTTGTAAGGTTAGACCGTCGATAAGCATTGAAGCTGATGAGAAGTCCTTGAAAGACTCAAAAAAAAAGTTCTTCGGTTGTAGAGGATTTTTTGAGAGACGCGCAGTGAAAGACGAATTACGCTCAGAAAGGTCTTCAACGTCGAAAAATCTGGAATGAGTGAGGGCTCCCATCCAGGATAAACTGTTAACCAAGTTTTTTTTTATAGAATACATTGAAAAGGTTCATAATAGGATTCTTCTTGTCTGATGGTACATGACTATCTTTATCAAAGGGCTTTTGTTGGAAAAAGGATTTCCTGTGTTTTCCAAGTTCCCCTATTGGCCTGACCACAGTCAATATGACTTTTTCTGTTCGCCAAGATAGAAAATAACTTGAACAGACGTCATCTTGGTTTTGTCGATAACGTCTAAAGGAATGTAAACGAGGATCTGAAGGCGATTCCAATTGAAGCCTCTCAGATAGTTGCGAAATGCGACTCCTTAGAAAGAGATAACATTGATGTTTAAAAATTTAAAAAAATTGCAATATAAAAATCAGACTCATTATTTTTCTGCCACACTTCATACATTTAAAGTTGAACTAAGAACAACTGCACATAACCACTGCGTAATGACATCAACGTTAAACATCGTTCAACGTTGATATCATTATGCAGTGGTCATCATATGGATGAATTTTCCCCTTTTTTCCATTTGAATTATTTTCTCATTTTTTTATTCATTTTTTTTAGATTTATGCAATATAATATGTGCACTAATTACTCAGATTTCATTTTATATATAATTGTTTTGAGTTCATTCAGATAAATGGGAAAATATATTTGAAAAAAAAATACATGTTCTCTTGAAAAATTCAACATAAAAAATGTACTTGTAATTGAACAACAAGAATTATTCAGAAAAAAAGAGAAAAGAGAAAAAAATGAAACAAATAATACTAAATGAGTGGTTCAATTGTGTCAATGTGTTCTTTTTAAATCGTATAATAATGAGAGCGAAACCTAATACCATGGATAATAGATGCGATTTTTTATTCGTCTTTTAAAGAGGAAAAGACTGAGAGAATGAGTTGCTGAAATAATTTAGCGAATATTTTTTTTATTATAAGGTTTGGGTAATTTTTTTATAATTTCAGTCAAAGCCTTAATGAAAAACGTCAGTTGCGATCTTACTCCTAGCGGTGATAATTCGAACAGCGTGCATATTTGCGTGTGAATTTTTTATGAGGAGATATGACCTCTAGTTTTCGTAATGGAAATTTTTTTGAATGCCCCAAAAGTTTATTTTACAATATTTTGATATTAAATGGAATGGTTTTTATTTTTTTATATTAAATATGAATTGAATAAAAGGCGTGTCAATTTTGTAGGTTTTCAGAGAGTTTTAAAGCCCTATTCTGCATGAAGTGGTAGCATACCGAACACTGTTCATATTTAAATTTCGTTTACATTTTTCAACTTTTGACAAATATTCCGTTAAGTTGACTTTCAATTTACCATAGTTTTCATTTAATAATTAAAATATGTTCGCACAAATCAATATTAGTTTAGCCATTTTTTGAAAATAGTTTTTTCTTCGTAAAGTAACACTTACAAGCAATTTATTTTCTATAATAACGAAGTGTTTTGTCAGAATCAAAATTATATGATTTTGTTCAAGTGTGTGCGTATTTGAAAATGTTTTTTTTTTTAAAAATAAGTAGACAGGATTTTTGGTAGGGGCCTGTCCAATCCCGATTAGCAATTAAGTCATAATTGGTGATGTATGTGTTTATGGCGCCGTATTGTTGAAGTCATATATGGTTCAGATTAAAATCTTCTATTTAAGTTCAAAAAACTTGGTTATAATAAAACCATAGTGCTCAGAATGGACGGTAACAATTTCTGGTTCTTCATTTTCAAAGAAATATGGGCCAATTACAACTTCGGATCAAAATGGGCACCAAAAAGGATACAATGGCTTCTCCACTGTCACATGTGGATTTTCAGAGCCCCTATATAGGTAAGTTTTGTGCATTGACGTATCCGCTGAGCTAGAAATGAAGAAAATTTTCTTTGACGTATCCGCTGAGCTAGAGATTAATATGTTAATCTATAAATGCGTTATAATGTAAAATGGCTGAAATCAAAACAAACAAATACAACGTTGAATGACATATGTATACAATAATAACTTTTATATACGATATTATGATATTGCCCATAAACTCTGCTCTGTTTTACAAAAAAAAAGAGGTACAGCTATAATAAAAAGTTCCTGTTTCTCTCCTTTAAAAAGGGAGAGAAAAACAAATTGATTTTTGGAAGAATAAATAAAAAAGTTCCCAAAATTTTCATAAATTTTGGCCAAGTTTCCGTTTTTACGATTATATATCTACCTTTAAAACATGGTCCCAAGAAATTTTTAGATTTATTTATTTTCTAGAAATATTGAAATAAAACCGACACACCTTCAATACAATCAAATATAATAGAAATTTCAAATTGGGCAAATACAATTGTTTAACTGATTTAATCAAAGTCTCCCATTTTATTATCGACAACTTTTAGTAATGTTGATCAATTCTTATACACTTTTCCGCTTGTATTTGAATATTTTCTATATTTTTGAATTTATCTTAAATTAATAAGAAATTATTTATTAGATAATTGTTAAATGAAATTTTTTTTAAGAGATAAAAATTTTTAATTAATATTTGAAAAATGGAAAAAAAAATTTCACTGTTAAAAATTAAGGAAAAAATTTTAAACCAAAAAAAAAAGAAAAAGTTGAATAAAAACTCTCAAAACTTTACTGTTTCAACATAAAAAAAAAGTTCATTTAGGAACGAAAATTATGCTTATTGGAAATTGTGAAATACCCTAAAAAATTGATTGGAAATTCGTCGAAAATAAATTGAAGTATACCCAAAAGTTTTGAAATTCATTTAAATAAATTTGAATGGCAAAAGCACTGAAAATAAAATTCTGAAGTAAATAGAATTTGAAGTAGGAAAATTCAAAAAAAAATTACCATCCTTTTTCTATTTCAATCTCTGCACGCACAGTTTTAGCAGGTTTTAATTCGATAAAAAGGAAAATCCATCAAATAGAATAGAAAAATTTATTGCTTTATGTCCTTAAGATTTATTGTGGAAAATATTTCAATAATTTTTTCAAAAATTTCCTTGATATTAATTCAAAAGTATTTGATTACATAGAATTCGATTGATAGAAGCCAGTTTTAAAAAGCAATTCGCACATGATAAGTTTAAGTTGGTAGTTATTTTCATGGGATAACTAATAGCATATGGTCACTATCTTATTGTATATTCTCTTACAAGGAAAAATTTATATCTGAGCATTAAATGAAAAACAACATCCCCTTTCAAAATTCTAAGCAGCAACAGTCGAGAGAAAAAAACTCTCCACAAACAAATTACATCTGCTTATGAAACTTTAGAAGAATATTTAAATTTCAAATATCCAATCTACTGTTAAGTTTCGAACTTTTTGAATTGTTATTTATAAACAAACTTTTAAGGTTTTATTTTCTTTTAAAGAAAATCAAATTTAATAAAAAAAAATTCTTTGTGAAAGAAAAATATTCTCAAACAGAAAAATAAGAAATCTTACCCGGGCTTTGATAAGAAATAATCGAAAATTATATCGTCTGTATGCCATATGGGCTATGAGGTTAGTTAATAATATTTGGAAAATGAAATTTTATACTATCCGTTTATATATAATATCTATACTAGGAATATAAGAATACATTTTTTGAAATAAAAATCGAGATACGCCATTTGGACTTATCAATCTAAAAACACATTTTATTGTACTTGTGGTAAAAAAAAAAAATTTTTACTTTTTCTTTATCGCTTTAAATTTGCCAATTTTAATAAATAAATTTTATGATTTATGTTGCAAATAATTTTTTTGATACTATCAACTTTTACGAAAAAAATGGCTTTTTATTCTTGGAACACAAATGCAACTTGCAGAAAGTAATTTCAACTCGAAAAGGTCAGGAAATTTGTCAATTTGAAATAAATTAAAAACGATTACGACATTTAAATAAATTACATCTTTTAAAGAGAATTTATTATTATGATATTATAATATAATTGTAAACATTAAAAATGTGAAAATCTGTTGGCAGCACCAACGAACAGAACTTCTTTTTATTGCTGCTCGTAATAATTGTGTGCACTTCCATAAAAATGTGAAGGTTTCAAAATTTTTGACAGCGCTCTTCCAGTATCTCTTTGCTCCTGCAATTATTACTGAAAAAAATAACCTTTTTCACATTATGAGCTGGAAAATTATATTATTTTTGAAATCATGCTGAGTACACGTGAAATATTATCATCTCTAAATCACACTTTTTTTCTCGCATATTCCGGAATACGAAAGTTTAACTGACAAGAAAACACTCGAGATGGCGCCGGCTATCTAACTCTAAAGTGATTTCGGCAATAAGGAGTTCTCAAAATTCTATCTATAAAAATAGACTTTAATTATTAACAAACAAACAAAATTAAAGAAAAAGGAGAACATTTGTAGTTAATATAGGGTTATCCACTTCGTTGTTCGGTAAATGCAACCCTGTCATTTGACATCTGTCAAACATTCGAGTATATGTGATCCAAGCTTAAGATTCGCCATTTTATGAGTTGTTTTACAGAACAATGCGTTAAGATTCTCAAAACTTTCTACAAAGTGATGAATCTGCTACGTTTTACACTTTACTGTGAAAACATACAAGTATCAGCATTATTGGCTCGTATTTCTTTGAAAATGAAGAAAAAGAGACCGTTAGCGTTATGGCCCTATGAAAACTGACTTTTTTTACCTAAACTTGAAGATTTTAATCTGAAATTCTGCGATCTTGAAGGACAATTGAGATCAACAAATCTCAAAATTACCTGTCCTTAGTTCAGATTTTAATCTGAACTAAGGACAGGTAATTTTGAGATTTGTTGATCTCAATTGTCCTCCTAGATAACAGAATTTAATGCCGTTGGACTTTTTCTTCTAAGGGGCGGAAGATCATATTAACACAGACAATTCTCAAAATTTGGAGCATTTAAAAATTAAATTTGCAGAATTGTCATCAAAAATTATCGCAAAAGGTTTGGGACACCTATTCAAGAATTCTCGTGGCGGTCATATGAATGATGTTATTCTTCCATACATACGTGTACGAAGTCTGTTCAAAAAGTATCGTGAATTTTGAATTTCCGCGGGTTACGTATATTTGATTTTCGATATTTTTGAATTTCTCTCATATATGCCGACAAGTTCGACCATTTTGAATGTTCATTTAATTTTTGACAGCTACTTTGCTTGCACGTGTTTTGGCTCATCTTTGATTTTTGTTGGCATAAATGAGAGAAATTCAAAATTAGCGATACTTTTTGAACAGACCTCGTACTTTTGCCACATAAAGTAAATTTTATTTAAATTTACTTTACGTGGAACAAATTGAATAAAATAACCCTTTATAATCAAAAAATAAAAATTATTCAATTATTTTCGATTATTTAATAATAATCACTTTTTTCACCCATTTTATTCTGATAAAAAATTATGTATAACAAATTTCAATTTAGCAACAAAAAAAATTACAAAAAATAATAAAAACACTTCAAGAAAAAAAAATCCGAATAAAATTGAAATAATTTTTCTATAAGCTTATTTCCCTTCTAAGCATATACTCTTACTAGACTTTATATTATAAATATGCAAATTAACAAACGAAAGCGAAAGAGCCATGACATCATCTTAGGAAAATATCTAAAAATAACTAAGAAAACGTGCTTTTACAAGAAGTTTTTTTTTCTTTTTTCATAAAAAAGAATGAAAAAAAGAGTTTTAAACAACACAAAAAAAGAGTTCTAAACAATACACGATTCGATACGAAAGTTCTAACAGCTTTTGTCGTATAACTTTTAAGCTTTTATTAATAATCAATTAATTAATTTTAGTATATTAGTAAACGTATTTGAATAGGCTACAAGAATTTATATATCTATATGTGTGCGTTTATCTCAAGTTAATATAAATAATTATTCAAATAAGAAGAGCACAAAATTGAGAATAACAGAATTGACAAAGTGAGTAAAGAAGAGATCCCACACATATGTGTGTATACACGCACACAGCGAATGTCCAAAATAAAAAAAACTTTATTCAAAAGTAGTGCTGCCAATCTGGTATTTGTTTCAATTTATTCAAAAAAAAATTATACTTTAGTAAAAAAAAAACTCTTCAATTTATATAAATATTTATGTATGTTTGCATTTACTTAGAAACTAAATTAACTAATAAACTTGAATCGATATAAATTATCATTTTGAAAAAATTCGTTAAAATCCGATGATGTCTTGTTAATGATATAAAGATTCACATTTTCGATTATTCATAACCACCACATTGTTCAACATATCATGGAAAAGTAACATTTCCGTGCATACAAACATCTTTGTAATTACACTCATACATATGCCATCATTTTCGAATTAGCTATGAAAAAAAAACGATTTATGTATGCATGCGATTGTATCCAATAATGAGCGAAATCAAATTCTTATTGCATATTCAACGATGAATGAATGAAATTATTGTGGTTCTTCTTATTCTAGAATATTATTCTATTCGTGACAAAATTCAAACAAAAATACATGCATACACATTAGTATAGCAAATACAATCAATACGTTAGTGTACATTTATTTTATTAAGCTAATGAGAAATGCTTATAGTTTTTCTCTTTCTCAAGCAAAAAGAAGACAGATTCGATGAGTACGCGTGCACGGGCTATTGTACGTAGCTACTCTTCTTTACGTACATACGTACATGGATGGGATATTCGAATGAATGTTTGAAACAGAGATATTCCAATGACTTGTATGCTGTGCCATGCCCCATTCACAATGACTTACTTCTTAGGAATTCAATGGAATCGAAACGAAATTTTATTCATGAATACATTCAGTAAAATTTAAATACATTCGAATTGACATAAAATCGATAAAAAAAAATTAACTAAAAGGTCAAATCAAAATTAAATAAATTAGATCAGAGTTCGTATTCTACAATATATAATTACAACATTTACGAGGAATACATGCGTATCCTAGTATAAGATTGCCAGTAGTTAAGTAGGAACATTTCGAAATTTTACATATCGATGATGATGATTTATGTTCAAACTGAATATTTGTATTTATAGTGAAATTTCTTATTAGAATATATTCTGGTTTGTTTTTAAACTGGGAACACTGGAATCCAAGTTTCTATATCTTTTTGGAGTAATTAAATAGATACATTTTTTAACTATATTCATTGGTGTGTACACTTTTAGAAAGTAAAGTTAAATGAAATACACTTAAAATTTAAATTTCGATGGAGTTTTTATTTCATTATATTGTTGGGACCTTGATATTATGAATGGAATAAAATAATAATCAAATTATCGCCACAAGACTCGATTTTGTAGGACACGATTCTATTTAGGAGAATTTTAAATGACAGCCATTACTTGACGGATGTTGCTTTTTAAATTGTATAAATTAGAATTGTTTTTAAAATGAGTATTTCTTTCCTAAACATAAGAAATATTCCAAGGACGGTAAATTTCACTATCTTGGAGGCCATTGACATCATCAAATCGTAAAAACTGCTGAAAACTTTTTGTGAAATAAAGCCAAAATTTGTTGTATTGTCTGGCGTATGGCATTTTTTTTTGAAACCAAGAAACAGTCTTGATTAAAATCTTTAGCTTTAGGCCGAAGAAGCTAATTCAGCTCAGATTTGACGGTAACGGTCTGGCCCCATTAATTTTCAAAGCAGTGTCGGCCAATGACACTTTCAGATCAAAATGCACACCACACATGGTCATTTTTCGCGTATACAATGGCTTCTCCATAACCACTTGTGGGTTTTGAAAGCCCCATAAAAGGCAACTTTACTAATTAACGTATCCACAGAGCAAGAAATGAGCCTTGTCTCGCTAAAGAAATTTTATTTTCCAAAAATATTTGTCTTCCAAAAATTAGCACCTAAACCAAGTCTAAAAAAAGTTACTTATCATTCGGCCATAGTGTTCAAAATTAACGGAAACGGTCTGTCCATCTAAATTTTCAAAGGACTACAGACTAATGACACTTTCAGATAAAAATGCACACCACACAGTCATTTTTCCCACATACAATGGCTTCTCTACAATCACTGGTGGGTTTTGAAAGCCCTATAAAGGGCAACTTTACCAATTAACGTATCCACCGAGCGAGAAATGAGCCTCTCGTTAAAAAAATTTTGTTTTCGAAAAATTAGCATCTAAACCAGCTCTAAAAACAGTCACTTATCATTCGACCATAGTGCTTATAATTGACGGTAACGGTCTGTCCACCTTAATTTTCAGAGAACTAAAGACCAATGACACCTTCGGATCAAAATGCACACCACACAGGCATCTTTCGCGGATACAATGGCTTCCCCATAACCACTCTGAAAGCCCCATAAAAGGCAACTTTATGTATTAACGTATCGCCCGAGTGGAAAATGAGCCTCTCGTAAAAAAAATTTTGTTTTCCAAAAATCAGCACCTAAACCAGTTTGTTGTCTCAGCAACAAATCGGCATAATTTTCGCAAATTTAGTAAAACCATATTGAAAATGGCAAACACTCTACTAAATTTTAGTATATTATAGATTTTCTTACGCTTTGCATTTTTTGATTTTATGATAAAAATCATAAAATTTTTATAACAAAAATTTGATCTTTTATGAATTTTTTTTAAATTGAACTTTTATTTAATTTATCAAATTACAACTGCAATTGAGTAGCCACAACATACCTTTGCCACTAAACTAAATTTAGTTTTATTAAAAATAATTTCAAAACAAGTCACTCACCCCTTACTCCCTCCTCCCCCTCAAACAATATTTAAAAATGTTTTTGTTGTTGGAATTTTAATTTGAAAAAATAAACATTTTTTTGATTGGAAATATAAGATTACCAAATGCCGTTTTTTAATTTAAATTGATTTTCATTTGAATTTTCAAGAACCTATCACAATTAACGATTTGGAAAATATTTTCGTTTTAACGACACCCAATTTTATATGATAACAATTCTTTATTGACCTAAAATTATTTTTTTCCAAAAACACACATGGCATATATGATAAGCTTATCTAATAAGCTCATTAATCAAGTATACGTCCAATTATTTATCTAAATCCTAAAAATACTCATAAGCTAATCACAAATTTTTTCCAATAAAATATTTAATTAAAAATAATTTTTTCCAATAAAATATTTTATTCAAAATTGAATATCATAATAGCATTTTTTTTCCAAGATGGAGTACCATTTTTTTGCCTACACTGTTTTTCTAACAAAATCTCACCTTTTCAGTGGTCACACCACACCGATTTTAAGCTTCACATTATTTAAAAATGCACCTCTCTTGACATTACTATTTTTTTTTTAATATTGTTTTTTTTTCTTCTTCTTCAAATATATAACATAATAAGCAAAAGTTAAGCCCCTTAATCTTTTATATTGTATGTATACCCAAACCAGTTTTAGTCGAAAAACCAGTCAGTATGAATAATCATATTAGCAGAGCTTTTATACTCAATATGATTTTCAAAAAATTGCAGCAATTGGGAAATTTTTTTTTTTAATAATTTATTTTTATTAATATTAAAGAAGCGTTGGAGAGTATACAAAAAAAAGGTTAAATAATTTTTAAAAACAAAAACATATATTGTAAGAGAGGTTTTTTTTTAAGTTTTCAATTTGGTAAGGTTGATGTCCAAAAAGGGGGGAAGAATTTTCAAAACTCTTATTCCAGGCAACCAAATTTAGCCACACCTAAATATACTCAGAGTTCATACAAATGGTCATATACATATTTAGATTGTCAATATGACTGTCAAACTATTATAAAAGTTACAGTCAAAGCAAAATTCGTCGAGATAACATTTACCAATCAACAATAAAACGTAAATTTTGCACTCAAGATATTATTTCTGAACAACAAAACAATTTATTTTAATATGGATATAATTTTGTATACGATTTTAAGAATGTCAACAAAAAAAATTGCATTTTTAGCCAATGTCCATGAAATGCGTCAAACTTTATTTTTAACTATTCTTATTAATTGTCTTGTGATATTACTAATCGTAATAAATAATTCATATAACAATTATGAGTTGAATGAGATTTTTATGGAAATTATAGTAGATTTTATTTTGTGTATAGTAAATTTTAAAAAAATGTATACCATAATTTGTGACAGAATAATTGAAAAATTGTAAGATTAGTTAAATGTGTAATTATATTTTATAGTGAAAATCGAATTTCAATTTGATTAAACTCAACGAACTTGAAGGAGTTTTTTTTAATTATTTCTTAAGGTATTTTTATCTACTTTTTACAAATTTGGCAAATTTGATAGTATTAGGCACTGTTAACAAATACATCAGCTTTGTTATTTGACAGCTGTCAAACACATGTGTCATCAAAGCTAACACGTGCTTTAGCTAAGAGTTTCCCATTTTACGTGATTGATCGTTCAACCTCAAAAAATATACATTGAAATTGTATAATCTTTGCATTTATGCTGTAGCCACGTTTCGCGCTTAAAGAGGTATATAATTGTCGTATTTGAGACTCTGAAAACCCACAAGTAAATGAGTAGAAAAAAAAGCCACTGTATCCGCGAAAAGTGACTGTCTGGTGTGCATTTCAATTTGAAGGTGTCTTTAGTCCTTATAAGAGACCGTTACATACACGTATGATAGGACTGAACTTGAAGATTTCATTCTGGATCATATATGGTTTAAACAAAACGGCACCACAAGCCAGAAAAGACGACAAATTTTGACTATATTGCACGAAAAATTCCTAGAACGCGTGATTTCGAGATTTGGTGATACCAACTGACCTTTAATATTGTCGGATTGGACGCCCTATGGATCTTTTTTTGTTGTTAAGGCTATGCAAAAATCCCTCAAGATTGAGAGAATTGTTAAAAACGAACATCCATCAAGTAATGACCAAATTACAGCTTGGAGAAATGTGCAAAAAAGTCACCAAAAATTACGTGAAAAGGATTGAGTCCTTTAAACAGCCTTGTGGCAGCCATTTAATATAATAATATATTTTATGCATAATGGCAAGAGGTCCAACCAATATAATAAAATTAAATTTTTTTATTAAAATCTTCATTTTAAAAGTGTTTAATAAACTAAACTTCAGATTCGAAAATATGCTAAAAAGTCATCAAAAAATACGTGAAAAGGATTGATTCCTTTAAACAGCCTTGTGGCAGCCATTTAATATAATAATATATTTTATGCATAATGGCAGGAGGTCCAACCAATATAATAAAATTAATTTTTTTTATTAAAATCTTCATTTTAAAAGTGTTTAATTAAACTTTACATTCGAAAATGTCATCAAAAATTACCTCAAAAGGATTAGGTGATTTAATCAGTATTTGTGACAGCCATTTAATATAATAATATATTTTATGAATAATGGCAATGTCCAAACAATTTAATTAAAATTTTCACTTTAAAAGTGTTTAACTAAACTTTACATTCGGACGCGTTTATTGGATAACCCTTCATAATTAAAAAAAAAATTAATAAATCATTTTTAATTACAAATTTTTTAGATCTTTATTTTTAAGATTTTTTCTAGCAACATTTGTATTGATGTGTTAACTTTTAGAGCCACAAAAACTCATGCCATTTGCCATTGGACATTTTAAGGGGCATCCCCGCTGAGTTTGAACTCAAGACCACTGCTAAAACATTCCGCAATGTCGCTAAATCAGAACACTTTGTGGATCCTTAATTTTTTTATAGTTTTTTTTTAATAAACTCCTAATGATCCCCATGTACGAAGGAGTATCTTTATGAAACGATTGATTACAAATTTTATAACACAAATAAGTACATATAATTTTAAATATATTTAAAAAAAACCAGGACAAAATCTACCCTAAATACTGGTTAAATTTTACTTAAAACGCTTACCTAAAAAAAATTCAAACTAGAGGTCTCAAATAGAAGAACACATTCTTATTAATAATGTAATAAAAGTTTCATTGAACTTTAGATTTTAAGCGTGTTTTATACTACTTTCCGAAGCACAAATTTAACTATTAAAATAAATATGTTATTATAAAAATTAACGAAAATTATTTGAAAAAAAAGAAAATATGATAAATAGCCAACCACCACCAGCCCCTCTACTAGCAGGAAATAATTTTTCGAAACTCTTCTTAATCTAAACAAAAATAGTGTGTGTCGCTGCTATGGAAGAGCATCTTTAATGAAGATTGCCAAAACTCAACGGAAATGAAGCCAAGTTAAAATTATTTAAGAAAGTGAAAAAATTCTTCAATGGCGTTGTGCAACCAACATAGACGACTCATAGAGAAGAGATTGACCCAAGATTTCTACAACAGATGACATATTGTCGAATAAGAATTCTAGACTGTTTCGTATTCAGAATTCATATGTGGGGCTTCTGATAATCACACCGCTCTTTTTCTTCAATCTCAAATTCAATTTATTTGTCCTTGGATTTCTGTATAATATAGAATCGCTGAAGTTTTAACAGAAGAACACACATTTATGTATGTAAGGATATGAAACTATGTAAATAATTTTTAACAACTCAATAATGATAAGTTTGTTGTTGTTGTTTTTTTTTTTTTGGTGATATAATTTGGTTTTTATTAACTATCACCCCTTGCTCCTCCCTTCCACTTTTCAACTTTTCAAATAGAATATTATGTAGATGTAGAAATTTTGTATCTAAAACTAAAATAGTCGCGTCTAATATAATCTTTATTGCTTTATATAGTGTTTAATGAGCGACAGACAGTTATGCTAGCTGGCTTTCTGCATCCATTCATGAATAAATGCCCACCCGCACTTTTTCTGATAATTTTTTCACATCATGAATATCTGCCTTTAACGGGAGAAATCTATTAAAAATATCTTTGTACGATTGTTAATGATGAATTTTTCAATTTATCTTTTGAGAGTTAGAGGCAAAAACTACGTACATACAAGAGCGCACATAGAACAATTCTCCACTCACTCCTACACATTAACTGGAAATAAATTTCATCTTCTATACTTAAATTAAAGCCAGAAAAATAATGCAATTTACAGAGAAATATTTGTTTCATCTTGTTTGTTCGTAATTGAATGATATTATTACATGTTTTTTTTAATATATTAATGAATTTACTTTCAGGAATTCGCACTGCAAACTAATAAAACTAATAATAAGAATTTTCCTTGTTTGAAGCTTATTGAGAAGAAATAATCAAAAAAAAAAAAAATTTATTATCTTTTATGCAAAAAAAAAAAGATCTTTGCTAAAAATACAATAGAAAACAATTCAATACGAGCATACGAAATCGAAAAAAATCAAATTTATGGGCAATCTGGCAGCACTGACGACATGGTGGCCAGTGACTAACTGCAGTCAACAAAACATTTGTTGATAATATGCAATTCATTATCGCCTTTTTATAAAAGAGTTTGGTGCATGGAACAAAAAAAAAAGTGTGCTGCATGGAACAAAAAAAAAGATACGCTGCATGGAACAAAAAATCTGCTTTATGTTCCTTTGGGAACTCGAATGAGTGATTGCTCTGAAATTAGAGAAGTTTGAAATTCAACTAAATGGGGTTTAATTTTTTTGTAAGTCTAATTACAAAAAAATTAAGAATAATAACCATCAAAAGTAAAAAGATCTGGGAGCACTACATACTTTTCCTTCACATAGCTTTTTCGTAAGTCCCTCCTTGACGTGTAGCACAAGTTTCAACCTCGTTCGGTAACTGCACAACCCTACAGAGCATGGTAAGTATAGTTGACTAGAAAATTGGAATACAGCAAGTTTTGTGTAAAGCTTGGTGAATCGGCGAATTATACTTACGAAAATTTCCTCAGGGGTTTTTTCCTATATTTGGAGTACCGGGGAGCAGTGGAAGTGGAACCGCAAGCCCAACTTGTTAAATGTGTTGGGGCTCTTCTGAGGTCACACCTTCGATTAATATTAAAGCTGATAATGAAATGCTTAGAAAAAAGGTTATTCGGAGGGCATATTTGGATGGTCAAGAAGTAGTAGAAGACAAACCTAGCTCAGGGAGGCCTTCAACATCTAAAAAAAAGTGAACCTATTTGAGGAGGCCTTCAACATCTGCCGATAGGATCTAAAAAAGTCAACCTCTTTGAAACCGTCCAAAATAGGGTTCTTCGGGTCAGTTGGGACATGTGTCACGCGGTCATTTCCAGCATGAGTTTTTGTCGGAAATAGCGATTCCTGTAGTTTCCCAGCTCCTCTATTCATCTGATCATAGTCCATGTTTATTTTTTTTTTTGAATTGTCGATAGGATCCAAGAAAATGAAGCTACTTGAACCGTTAAAAAATGGGGTTCTTCGGGCCAGATCGGACGTGTCACACGGCCATTTCCTAGCCTACCTATTCACCTGATCGAAGTCCATTTGACTTTTTTTTGGTATTGTCGATAGGATCCAAAAAAGTGAACCTATTTGAAACGGTCAAAATAGGGTTCTTCGGGACAAATTGGAAATGCAGACACTTGGATGGTCTACCATGATATTGCCATGTGTCACACGGCCATCTCCATCGAGGTCTTGTTAGAAAAAGCTGTTTCTTGTAGTAGGCAAATATATTCAAAAATGCACCTGATCAAGGTCTGTGTTACATTTGCTTATTCTCCAAGATCAAAAGACCCTTAAAAGCAGTGTAACTGGGGAGCTGAAGTTGATTTTAGTTGAAGGCTTCCAGCACTGCTACGAATACAGAAAGAAAAATACGCCTTCGCCGTTTTATGTATATCTGCCCTAGGTAACCGAACTACATTGAAGAAGGGAAGGGGGTTATTACATTGATATATAAAAATAGAATCAAATAAAAAGTCGCATTACTTTTTTTTTGCCAATAAAATCTGAGCAAACACTCAGAAAAAACTCTCTTGAATGGAATAATTTGTCAGTGGTGGAGCTCTAAATACAAATTTTCGTGTATACTTAATTTCTGGATTGTTTTTTTCTTCTTCAATGACCCACTTCTTTAATATTATGAATTGGAGCATTTTTTTCTCCATCTTCATGAAGTGAACATTTCCAAATTGAAGAACCCATCCCAGATGCAGTTTAGACAAATACTCACGGAAAAAGATGCTTGACTAAATTGAAAAGTGGAAATCGTTTTGCCAAAAGAAACTACTTTTCCATAAATGAATAAAAAAAATAGAATAAAACTAATATAATACGACAAATTACTGTCTTTAGATATGCATATCTGTGCAAATCGGAATGAATAGAATCCAACGGAAATGATGTCATCATTGTATCAGATTGAATTGCTCATGGCAAAAAGATTTATGGTCTTGTCACATATTATCAAGAATAACTTTATTACGAAACAATTTAGACGTGAGGTGTACTATATAATAAAAATAAAAACAAGAACACTTAAAGCTCATAGCAGGGTTATACACTCATTTGTATGCAATCAGTTTGAATGCAAATAAACAAAATAAATCACCTACAATTAGTATCCATTAACTTAACTAAAAATATTAGCTCACTTATCTAAAAAAAAAGAGACAATTTTTAAAGCAAAACGAAAAAAAGAGAAAATTTCAATAATCCACCAATTATTCTGTGTTAAGAAATCTCTTTGCAATTTCATTAAGGTCATGGTAAAAATGGATATCCTAAAATAGACAAAAATCTATTATTAGCTGCTATGCTGACGTTTGACGATTCTATCAAGGGGTCTGTGTGTTTACATTTTAAAAATACCCGGCATAGTACGACACCTTGTGGTGTTCCATATCCACATGCATTTTGCAGCAATAGTGCAGCTCGAAATAAATGTCATCTCGTAATGCAGTCGCCGTACTCATAGAGAGATATTCTTGGAACTGTCGAATGTCAACATTAATAAAGTGGGGACCTACATTCATACACGCACACACGTGCATAGGCTTGTCTGCCTTTAGCATAGAATCTCCCTCCAGGCTTAAAACTATTTCAAATATTTAGAGTACACGTATTCTATTTTTATTTGAGATATATTTTTAGAATATTTAGGACGGGGTGGAATTAATTTCTACGGAAAAAACGACAAGTGAAATTGGGTCAAATTAAATGGTGGGAATTTTTTATTTTTTTTTATTTCTTTTAAACATTTCGTAATTTATATCTATAAAAAGAGCACCATATTAATTCTGAACTTGTATATGTATTTATATACTTTATAGATATGTGAATATAGTAGAAATAGAAAATCTAAATAATAGAAAGATATAAAAAAAAATGTACTCACGTTGGATCTGGTTGACCTTCAGCCTCACATTCAATTGTGAACGGTTTGTCAGTTTCCGAGGTCTTCTCTGCCACTTTAAAAAGTATCTCATCGGTTTGTGGTTGCTTTACAATCAGCGGTGGTGAATTCACTAAATTTGAGAAAAAGTAAATATTTAAACAAATAGAACCAAATATTTATTACTGCAATTAATAGTGTTTTATTTAAAAGATTTTATTTTTAAAACTAATAAAATTAATTTTTTTATAAATTTAACAAAAAAAAAATGTTTGTAAATATTTTTTTGTGTGAGAAATTTATTGACTTAGGACTCTCCTGCGTGCTATCTTTTAGATATTATTTTTTTTAGTAAATAAAATTTTTAAAAAAAACCACACTTTTTTTTTGTCTACAAACTATTTAACGCCACTCCAACTTAAAAAAAAAAGAAGGTAAAAAATATATTTTTCTGACGAAACTCCAATAAAAAATACTAAAAAAAAATGAAATTCTTAAGCCATAACCCATGTTCCATTGACCAATAAAATATAATTTCTCTGATAGAAAAACACAATAAATTTAAAATACAAATTATAACTTATAGAAAATCATATGCAGTTCAATTCTTAAAATAATAAATTTTCCTGACCAAACTCTAATACATAAAATAAAAAAGCAATAAAATGAAATTCTGTACTCCACCGCGAAAAGAAATAGGAAAAAAAAGCCTGATAAACAAAGTAGAAAAGATTTGCCAACACATAAAAATTAAAATATAAATTATAACTTGTAGAAAAAAAGCAATCCTTAAAAAAAAAACAATTTTCCTGACCAAACTCCAATTTTGAATTAAAAAAAAATTTACCAACACATAAAAAATTAAAATCAAAATGATAACCAGACTTCAATGGAAAAAAAATTGAAATCCTTAAACAAGTCATGAAAAAAATTATTCCCTAACACATAAGAAATTAAAACAGTAAAAATTATTACTAACAGAAGTTGATTTGGGGTTTAACTCTTAAAATAAAAAAGTTTTCCTGCCTAAACTCCCATAAAAAATAAAAAAATAAAAATTCTGAGCTCCACCATTAAAAGAAAATTACCGTAACACAAAATATTAACATAGAAATTACAAATAATAGCAAAAAATGTTCAGCCCTTAAATTTAAAAGTTTCCTGATCAAACTCCAAGAAATAATAGAAATAAAGGAAAATCCTGAACTCCATCATAAAAAAAACCATTTCTCCATATATACAAAATTCTAATAGAAATAATACCGTAGAGGAAAGAATATGGAGTTCAACCTTAAAATAAAAAGTCTTCCTGTCCAAACTCCAATAATAAAAGAACCTAAAATAAGGAAAATTCTGAACGCCATTATGGAAAAAATTGTACCAACATATAAAAAATTAAAATCGAAATGATAACCAAACTTCAATGAAAACTTTAATGGGAAAAAAAGGGAAATCCTTAAACAAGTCATGAAACAAAATGTCCCTAACACATAAGAAATTAAAACAGTAAAAATTATCACTAATAGTTGATTTGGGGTTCAAATTTCTGGGCCAAACTCCAATAAAAAATTTTTAAAAAAAATCTGAGCTCCACCATGAAAGAAAAATTTCTTTAATACATAAAAAATTTAAATAGAAATTACAACTTATAAAAAACAAAGTGGAGTTCAATCCTTGAAATAAAGATTTTTCCTGACCAAACTCCAATGAAAAAAAACTAAATACAAACGAAATCATGAATCCCATCATTAAAAGAAAATGTCATAACACAAAATATTAACATAGAAATTACAACTAATAGCAAAAGTTTTTCAATTGAAAAAAAAAGGCAAATACTTAAACAAGTCATGAAAAAGTATTATTCCCTAACACATAAGAAATTAAAACAGAAATTATTACTAATAGAAATTGAGTTGGGGTTCAATTCTTAAAATAAAAAATTGTCCTGTCCAAGCTCTAATAAAAAAAACCTGAAAAACATCCTCTACCCCATCATGAAAAATATATTAAAAATAATTAAAAATAAATGATAACTGATAGAAAAAGCTCAATTCGTAAAATTATAAAACTATAAAAAATCTGTATTAAAAAAAAATATTTTTATAAATTTAAATTTCTACAAGAAAGTTTTAATTTTTCTTAACGAATTTTCATTCCAATTCCACTCGTCAATAGTGAGTGGGTGAGAACAGTTTCTAGAAGCTAGTTTCCTAGTAGAAATTTTTTAAATATTTTTTGTTTCAACAATTTTTTTTAATGGACTATAATTAATTTTTTTGATTTTTCGGTATTAAATTAATTGTTTTTGTTTTACAGATTTATATTCTTTTAAAATTTAGTTTTTTATTCTCTTTAAATTTAATTAATTATCATTTTACGACATAATAAGCGGGAGTCCGGCAAAAAACTCCAGACGTTCAGATTTGGCGTCCTGGCTAACGCCGTTGCTACACCGAAAGCAGGGACTACCTCGTTGTTTGGGACCATAGATAAATAGAGCCACTGTATACTTTCTGGGCATGATCTTCGTAATGCATACGGATTAAGCCCAGGATCTCGTCGTTAAAAATTCTTCGAAGGAGAAAAATACATAGTGCCTTGTACAGCAGTAGCTTCAATGTTATTGTCAGAATTTTCGAGCGAACTAGTTTAGACTAACTGAAAAAGGCTACTACCCTTGACCCCAAATATGAATATTCAAAGCTATAATCTCCAATCTGTATGAGACAATTACTAATTGGTCTTGTTACTCTCGAACTTTGCTTCACCATCATTTATGTGCAGCCCAAGATTCTTCGCTGGCGACACAATTTTGAGTCATAATAAAATTTAATTAATAATGGATTTATATGTTTGGATTTTTTCTTCTTCAATTTTTAATCTTGAAATTATGCTTAATTTTATTAAATATATTTTTATAATTTTAAAAATTGTTTTTTTTTTATATTTAATCTTTTTAAAACATTTATATGAAAGATAATTTTTTATTTATTTCATTTTTTTGGTTCTATAAATATTCTAATGGGTTTAAAAAAAAAATTAAGTTTTGTTTGTTTTAATTTAAAAAATTTCTATAATTATTGATCAAAGTTTCCTCCATTTTCTATAAAGAAGCACATATCATCCTTTTTTTTAATAAAAACTCTTTATACCATTTTTGTATTTCATTTATACAAAATAATAATATAAAAAAAAACTACTACTCTTAAATATCATATAATAAAATGTGCTCTATCCTCTGAGCTAAGAATATGATTCACACTCATTATGGCGCCGACTAGGTTTGTCATCACCACACAATATTAATAACAGACGACCTAGTTTCTTATTGAACAATTTAAAGTGCAGAGAATTTTTGGGGAAACTTTAAGGAAAAGTTCTATTTTATGCTGTATAGGATAGATTTTTATGTCTCTCCACATTATAATTGGACAACAAATTGAATTTATTCATACTGAAGTGCAATTCAGTAAAAAAAAATTTTAAAGAAAGAAATTTTTGAAAAGAAAACCACAAATTTTCTAATTATTATTTTAAAACTTTCAAAAATAGATTAAATTGGCAAAGAATTGTAATGGAATTTATTATTGAGGGTTTTTAAAAAAAAAAAATCCTTTAATTTAAAAAATAAGTTTTTATAATAGAAATTTTTAAATATTTATTTATTTTTCATCGACAACAAAAAATATCTCTAATTACTCTTAAAACAGTACATTTTTTACTCTTACACTTCCTTTTGTATTAACAGAAAAGAAAACCCCAACACGAACTAACTCGTGATAAAAGGTTATAATTTTAAACTGTTCGTGCTTAAAAGAATTTTTAAAAAAATACTCCCTCCTGACAATGTCAATGTCCTTCAAATTTGTATGCTTATCAAAAAAAAAAAAAAAATATTAATGAAATTCTATTTGGTGGAAACGCGATTTCTTTTAAATATATTATCTCATTTCTAATGACCATCCCCTAAACATAGAAAAGTTGTCAGTGGTCTTTGGAGATGGATTTTTGGAAGAAAATTATGGCAAAATATTTGGTTTTTTATTTATTTATGACCTTTTTTTTGTCCAAAAAATATAATCAACTTATTGTTCAACACCATCTCTTTTTCCTTTTCTTTGTAATTCAAAACAATATTAAAAGTGCACTTCAACGCCATCTTTTGTAATTCTTTCTATATCATAAAGTGGACAGTTTTACGACAAAATATGATATTAAAAAATTATAAAAAATCAATAATAAATGAGCGATAATATTTTTGTTTTTTAATTGTTCGAATACATTTGAAGAGTAGCTAAAAAAAGTGTCATCCCCCAACTATAACCTTGATGCTTGTACATCCAATTCTGTGTTATCTGATGTGCGAATATACAATATAAAATAGACAATTTTACTTACACTTATATCCAAGTATTTAGATTGGGGGTGGGTTAGATTGAATTTATGGCATGGCTTTTTTTATTTTTCAAGTGACTATAAAATGACAATCACCTTCGTCGACAATTGGATCGGAAAACTATTGAACTGCCGCCTTACAAAGGAAATTTTTATTAGGCTTCGCTAGTTTATCACGTTAAAAAAGGGTGTTTTTTTTTTACTTTTAATATTTCTTGTTCTTTCGTTGATGTTATACTTTTCATTCTCTATCTTTTTCTATAATGTTCGTTATCAAAGAACCAAATAACAAATATCTACTTAATAAAAAAAATGCACCCCAAAAAAACTAAAGTGGGTGATTATGTTCTCCCGTCGTTATGGCAGAAAATGAACAGAACAAACAACTAAACTAAGTTGAATCTAAAACGGCTGATTCATATACTTGTGGGGTAAACGAATGATAGATACTGCCATGCGATGGTGTTCTCCCTTGTCACCGTGGACTATTCTTGAATGAAAGCGCATCTTCAATTTCCCGGAGGGTTGCACAAGTGCATTGCGAATTTTATGGAAAATTTACACTTCAAGCACTTTTTTACTATTGCACTTATGTATGCACATGTGTGCATGTATTTATGTACTTTATATTCATATTTATTGCTATATTAACGCCGTATTTTTTTTTTAAATCGAATTATTTTTTACACATATTCGTGACACTTAGTGAATATATTTACGTGTTTCTATAATGAAATGACTAAAGTTAGAGAGACGAAAGATATTTTTAAGATGTGCAAATGCTTTGGGATGAAATTCAAAAAAAATTACAAGATGCTCAAATATCAATTAAAATTGAAAGAATTTGAAAAAAAATTTCCAAATTCGAAATTTTCAATTAGTAATTTAAGAAAAATTGTCTCAATTATTTTCTATATTATTTTCACTTACGAAAATTCCCATTTGCAACAATTTAAATCAAGCAAAATCGATAAAATTTGAAATAAAATATTTTCGAATTTAGTTTTTTTTCGATCTGAGACCTCTAATAATTCGAAAAAAAAAATTTAATTTATAGAGGCTTTGGAAAATTACCAAAACGTCATAATTTTGATAGAAATTAACAGGAATTCTAATTGATATACCGAAAATGAGTGTTTTTTTTTAATAAAAAATTTACTTAGATACGGTAGTCCAATTTGTTCTTTGGCAAACGAATTTAAATAAAACACATTTAAAATTCAAAGATCATTTATAGCGCTGCCACGAGACTTTTTGCAGCACTTATTTTTTTGATTCCAACGACATCAAATCGAAAGATCTTGGAGATCAATTGACAGTGCGTCCTGGGAAATTTTCACAAAATAAAGCCAAAAAAATTTGTCATGTTGTATGTGTGGCTTCAGGGGCTGTTTTGTTGAAATCAAATATGTTCCAGACTAAAATCTTTAATTTTAGGCCAAAAAAAAAACGGTTATTATTCGATCATAGCGCTTCAAATTGACGGTTATCATCTGTCTTTTTTTATTTCCAAAGAAATACGAGCCAATGACACCTTCAAAACAAAATGCATATCATATAGTTTTTTTTCGCAGATATAATGGCTTCTCAATAGTCAGTTGTGGGTTTTCGGAGCCCCATATACGGCAATTTTGCTTATTAACGTATCCGCCGAACGCACAACTTTATATATGGGAATTTTGATTATTTCGAAAAATCAGCATCGCTAGAGTTTTCTTCGAAAAAATCAGAATAAAAAGATAAGTTTTTACAATTTTTATGTGGTGTTATATGGGAATTTTGATTATTGCTGAAAAATCAGCATCGCTAGAGTTTTCTTCGAAAAAATCAGAATAAAAAGATAAGTTTTTTACAATTTTTTATATGAAATGGAAAGTGGTTTTTCGGGAATTGGCGGAGGCCCATATCTTAGTGGGATACGAACACACGACCGCTTGAATGGTTGCTTTTTTTACAAAAATAAATGTGATATCATTTATTTTCGAAAATATACTTATTTTACAATCTTTGATTTTTAAGAGTATGGAATTTTAATTTTTTGCAAATGATATTTTACTACTACAAGAAATAATTTGCAAGAAAGCATTCTTATATATGTATACTAATTTTAATTAAAATCATCAGAATTGGATTTTCCAAATTGAATATTTTATAATTCTGTCGATTTCGTTTGTTAATTCCTACAAATACAAAAATTCAATTTCAATCAGATATTTTTTTTAAAAAAACTCGTCTGCTATCAGATAAAACTGGAGTATTCATTTAAAAAGTGAATATTTTTAATAATACTAACAATTATTTGTATTAATTAAATTAAAATCTGATCAAGTAAACCTTGAATTAGATTGTACATATAAATGAATAATTTACCAAATAATTCGCAGTTGTTCATTTTATATGTATTTAAATCGCAACAATGATATTTTAAATGTCTAGTCGATGATTATTTGAATCAAACATTTTTTATCATTTAAATAGACAAATACTTTTCGTCAACAGTGTACTTAGACGATTACTCTTTTCGACCACACCTATTCTTCTTTGTTAGAGGGGAAAAAAAACAAGAGAAACGAATGGTCATAGTAACATAATTGAGAGACTGTTTTTAGGTGTGTAAGAGGCTCGGACTATCAACCACAGAGAAAACTCAAACTTTGAACTATAGTGAATGAAAAGAAAACACGAGAGCCTCCGCCGATCGTGGAACAATTTGGAAACGAAAATTGCTTATGACCAACCGCGTACACGAATACTCAACCTTCTATTCTCAATTTTGATTTTTTTCTAATCTCAATTTTGATAATTTTTTCTGATCTCATTTGTCATTGTTTGATTTTCTCTCTGTCTATACCTAAAAATAAGCACTAAAAAATAGTAATTGCTGTCAAAAATTAAAGAATTTTGTCCGAATTACGCAATTAAATACAATTGCAACAAATAAAGAAACATCATTTAATCAGTTTATTATTTATATTTTATGCTTTGAAATAAAACTCATATATGCGTTTATTTTGCCTTTGATTTCAATTTCAACGGTGCTGCCACATAGAAAAACACTGAAATGTGTGACAGTACTTCAACGACAGCTACAAAATTTAAAATAAGATTAAATTCGGCATTTTGTGCTCATCCGTAACATTGTGGAAGGTTTTGAATATTTTGACTACATGCCGTTTGCAGTTGTCGTCCAAATTATGTTCCTGCCTAGAGACTGATTGTTTTTTGCTCTTGTGAATTTTTTTCTCTTTCTAGTTAATCTTTGATAAAACACTATTAATCTTTTTGCGTGTAACTTCTCTCTTTATTTCAACCATACAAATAAATTGCCAGTCTCTTTTACACATTTTACAGCAAATACAAATATCGAAATTTATTAGCTAAAATCAAATTTCGAAAATAAAAATGAATGAATTTTGATTTTTCGAATAATTTATGTGCTCATTAATAATAAATGAACAGAATACGAAAATATGCTAAAAATTAACCCATTCGCTCATATTCTAATTTTATAGAGCTGCTATTGCTAAAAACCTTCCCAAGTCTTTAAGTGTGGGAATTATTTAATTACTTATTCTTTTTATAATCGAACAAAAAAATATTAAAATTTAACAAAAAAACCCTCGATTTTTTAAATTAAAAAAAATTTCTTTTCTAATTTTATCAGATAATTAAAGAAATGACATAAAATTATCCCACGATAATTTTGTTTTACAGCAATCTCACTCAATAATGATTTTTTTTGTTGCAATTTTTAAAAATTTCCTCCCAAAAAATAAATTAATAATAAAAATCTTAAGAAATTTTATATAATTTGGTTATGTCAAATTGATAATATAAAATTTAATAGGAAACAAATTTTTATGTACAAATAACAATTACTTACCAAGTGCTTGTGTAGTCACCATTGCCATCATAAATATGACGACAAACGACGTCGATACTCTCCAATTCATTTTTTTCGAATAAAACATTTTCTAACTAAGAATTTATGTTGATTTAGATTTAAAATGTTCAAAAATAACTGTTTACAGATGCACTTATATTTGTCAAAATATTTGCTTGTCGATGAAATTTTATGATCTGCAAAAGAAAAAATATAAATAAATTAATATATAAAATATACTCTTATTTATTGTAGATTTTTGCTTAAATTATTATTAATGCTCGAAAAAGTACTATACTTAACAAATAGTAGTTTGCAATTAATCAATTTAATAAAACCCAAAAAAATTTAATTTAGCTGCTTTTGAACTCATTTTTATCTTCGAAAATGATGCAAGGCACAGCAAAGGAAAATCATTTTAACTATTATCAATAAAGATAAAAACTAAAATGTTCTTTAAGAAAAATCATCTTTCAAAAAAATAATTAAAAAATACCATCAAAATTATGACTAGTTAAAAGTTGTATGATGCTAATCCAATTTATTCTTCAGAAAGTCAAATTAAATAAATCACAATTAAAAATTTAGATTTCGAAAATTTTTACTTTATTACATTGCCTTGTCATTATGACTGGTGAAAAAACATTATTCAATTGACTCGATCGTTTGAAAGAAATTTTTTGCAATCTACAAGAAAAAGTTCAATAGCGTCATTTTCAAGTGTAGGTCAAAAAGAAGGAGGAATTATCATACGACCATAGCGTTCAAAATTGCCGGTAACGGTCTCTTCTTCTTCTTCATTTTCAAAGAAATACAAACTAATGACAACTAAAGACAAAAATTCACACCAGACAATCACTTTTCTCGGATACAAGAGCCTCTTTACAGTGGCTTGTGACGTTTCCACAAACGAGAAATGAGCATCATCACTTTTTCTTCTCAAAAGCAGTATTTAAAACCTGTTGTTTTAGCACCCACATTTGTAAACAAAATTTTACAATTTTAACGCGTTCTTAAATTGTCAACCAATCCAAAATGTAAAATGGCCACCTTGAATGACAGAATATATGTTTGACAGCTCTCCAATAACTGGACCAAACTTTCCCAATTATAAAATGGATAACCCTTTAGATCTTTAAGTAAAATGGAGAGAAATATCTTTTTTTTTATATGCGACACTTTGAAACCAGTTTGACATCGGTTGCCGTTGAGTTATCACGTCTTGGCTTGTATGATTTTGAAGCTCTATTAGTAATCTTTCTTTTTTGATATTCTTTTATATTTTTTGACCATAGTATATAACATATTTATGATATTTTTATTTGATAAAGGACATCTTGAATGTTCGAAAGAAACTACACATACAATCTGCGGTATTTATGGCGCCATCTTGAATGCTCGAAAGTGCTAAAGATGGTTTTAAAAGTTTAAAAATGGCGATAGTGTATTAAAGAACAATCCGCAATCAGAAAAACCTCTTTAAATCGATGATTAATGTATGGAATAGTACAGGATCATTTAATAAGGAATAATTATATATGTTTTTTTTTAAATATTTTTATTTCATTAAAAAAATGACATTTTTTTCGGTTTTACCTAATATATTTAGGAGTTTAGAAAAATTCAACAATATGGCAACATTAATTCTTAACTCTTGTTTTCATACGTTACTTATAAAAACCATCATCCTAGGTATGTTCAAATAAAATAATAATCAAATAAATTTCTTCCTTAAATAAAATAATAATATTAACGGATAAAATTGTAATATTTCGTAATGGGAATGAGTGGATCTAAGATTGGAGATTGGTAGTTTAGCTGGTTTTATTTTTCAAATATTGAAATCTAAAAATCTAAACTAAACATTTCTAATAATAAATTAATTTCAAGAGAAACATGTTTTTTATTCTTCTTATGTCTATAAAAAAAATATCTATTTTTATGTATTATTATTAGCCATATTACCCCATATTGATGATAGAGAATTGTATGAAAATATTTTATTTGTATTGAAATTTAGAATATGTGCGCATATTCGATGAATGTGTGTGGAATTATGCTGAACAATGTTTTGTTTACTCTCGGATTTCTTCAAAATGAAATTTGATTTTCGTTGGGAATCAGCATAATTTACGAAAAATATTTTTAGATTGTATGACTAAGGGAGGACGAATAATAAATTTATATATTTAATGTTTACGAATTGATTTTCCAAAAAAGGTTATGTACTACAATAATATTAAATATAAGAAAATCATCGCCTGTTTAATATGAAAAATAATATTGTAAAAGATAAAACTTCTTTCTCGTGGGTGGATGGGCTTTTGTTAAAGAAAATTTGTTTTTATGAACATAATTATAATTGGATTAATTCCCTTCCACTTTTAAGTTAATTTGACTAATAAAATTTATTTAACTTTAAGAAGAAAAAAAATCACTGCAAATTTACAATTTAAAATAATTTACTGAAATGGAAAAATGATCGTTTCAATTGTGGCTAGACATTTCACCACCCCCACACCCCTCCAAAAAAAATCGAACAGAAGATTAAAGAGAAAAAACAATATTTATACTCATATAAGGGTTATTTACCCTTATTTGTGAGGGAGAATATAGCTGATTCTATGAATTTTCAACAAAGCGTAGGCCAACACACCAAAAAAAAAAAAAAAATATGAAACGCAGAATGAATCATTGAAATGCACCGATTCATTTTTTGGGGGTTGATTTTAAAGAATAAAACCAAGTGGATTCGCGTAGAATAGCAACACGATGACGACAAAATTTCATGGTTATGCTGCCACTGCGGATTCAATTTGCAAATTGCAGTGCATGCGAAAAATTCTCCCACATCATCATCACCATTTTTGGGGGGATTTCGAAATACACAAAATAATACCATAAAAAAAAGTTTTCTTTTCAAATTATTTATTTAGGGTAGATTTTATTCTATTTTCATTGTATTTAAAATGATATGTACTTATTTGTCTAAAAATTGATTTCAATCAACTTTTGCATGGGGATTATTTTGTCAAAATTTTATGTTGAATTCCAACACACGTCGTTAAAGAGTTTATTGCAAAACTGCAAAACACTAACGATCCAAAATGTCCTAATTTACCTGTTGAGGTAGTTGTTAATGGCGTTTAGGCTCATTTCGTAACGGACATTGGTATTTAAATAAGGACTAAATTAGGATTGTTTTTTAAATGAGAACTTTTTACCTATGCACGATATTTTGTATAGCCCCGTAGCACACTTATGGAAGCCATTTTGATATCACCAGGCAAAATTTGCCCTTTTTTTTGCATTTGTAAAAGAGTAGGTAAAATTTTTTATTTGACAATCTTCGAAACTAAAAAAAGAAAAAATTATTAAAAGCACGTAAATTTATTTAAAAAAAAAAACTCAAATTGCACTCTGATTCACAAATAAGTAATAATTTTGATGAAAATAATATATTTTTTACTTTAATTTATGTTCATTTTTTTTAGGCTAAGAATCCTTCAAAATAATTCGAGATTTTCACATAACATTCACATGAAAATGTATTTAATTTGTTAAAAAATGTTTTCGGTTATTATTACCTTATATACCGCAGTACAATTTATTTTGCAACGATACTGTTTGTATAGTCAGGACCTTGTGTTCGTATTCCGACAATATTCGAACTATTGTACAAGGACTTATACGGTTTTGTGAATAGTCCTTGTTTGAATATCAGCAGGATCTCCGTACAATGATACATCGACTCCGTAAATGCACCAAAATTTCAAATTGGTTGGTATTATTGCAGTTTGGATTTTGTTATAGAATAGATTTGTGTGCAAACAATAAACAGATGTTGCGTCCAGAGAGCAGGACCGACAAACTGAGACTTGAACTTGAGACAAGGGATTTGGACATGGATTGTTTTTCGGCTTACATTTATTTGCTAGTCGATTTCTGCCGTGAGATTCTAATTTATAACAGCTCAAGGGAGATAAATGCAACTGCATTCAAGTCGCATACGTGCACGTATTCCTCTCCCCCTCACAATCGAATTGCTCGGCTGGACTTATATATCGTGGGAAGTGACCCTTGACAGCCAACGGTTATCGGTCATTTGTACGTTGGCAATCGCTATTAATAAGCCGCAAAGCAACTTTTGGGCGGAACGCGCTTCTCATCTGTGGTTCACTTTGGGGCTGTTTTAATGAAACATTCATTCTTGTCCTCGCGTGCAAACGAAAGTGCATATGTTCTGACCAATTCGTAGGTCCGTGACGGTCATTCTTCCAAATGCATACTTTCAATTCCTCCCCTTCTGCACTTATTACATTTCAACGATTACATTTACAGTCGAAACTATTTAATTACCCCAAAATATAATAGCATGAATAGTTCTTCCATCGTCAACTCATTTAATCGTAACTAAGACAGATGGTTTTTAGGGTGAAAAATTCATTTTCCGGATAATTTTAATGATTTTCACACTCGTTATTTGTATATTTGAGGCTATTTTCATCATTATTAAACTAAAACGTGCATTTTTCATAAATTAATACTTTTCTTTTCAATGAACCAAACAACTTCAGATGATCTACGATAAATTTCGTCTTATTATTCGTAAATTTATAAAATTATCTGCCAACCATAATTATTTCTATAGAATTTGATATTAAAATCACATTAAGGTATAAAAGCTAACCAAACCAACAGTAATTAATTATTCAAAATAGTATTTTTACCTGTAAAATAAAAGAAAAATTTACCTAAAATCCAGCATTTTTTTTGCTGATAGTACAATTATATTGAAGATATTTTTTAAGATGAAATTAGTCTCGTTATGTCATTTATTCTAATTTATTATTAAATTATTAAATTTAAAATCATAAAGACAGGATCTGCCATATAGCCAATAGTAAAAAGGGACTCTTCTTCCACTGAATATTAACAAATGCCGATTATCCAGTTGGTGGTTCGGAAAATATGGTCTTGTAATTTGACAGCTGTCAAACTTATATGTTATCTAAAATAAGTAAGTTTTACATTTGGATATTCCATTTTACATTAGTTATTAAATAATGCGTTTAAAATTATAAAATCTTCCTACAAAACTGATTTTGAATAAAATTTTCTTCTGGGATGAGGCTCATTTCTCGTTCGGTGGATACGTTAATAAGCCGTATATGGGGCTCTGAAAACCCATAACTAACTATTGAGAAGCTATTGTATCAGCGAAAAGTGACTGTATTTGTGTGCATTTTAGTCTAAAAGTGTCATTTTCTTTGGAAATGAAAAAGCAGAAACGGTTACTATCAATTCTAAGTGCTATAACCGTACGATGACCGGTCTTAAATTAAAGATTTTTATTCTGAACTATATGTGGTTTTAAGAAAACGGCACCATAACCCATATAAATGACAAATTATTGCTTTATTTTACGAAAAGTTTCCCAGGATGCATATTATGATATCAATTGGCATCCAAAATCGTGCGATATGACAACCTTTTGACTTTTCATTTTAAGGTTAAGTAAAAAAAATCATGTTTACGCAGATAATTTTCAAAAAATTAAAAACATTTAAAAACCAACATCTGTCAAACTAATGGCCGAATTACAAAACGAAATATAGGGTTTTCTAATAAGAGTGATATTATTTCTAAGTGACGTTTCGGCTATTTGTAATATGTCATGCTTTGTCTTTTTTTTTTTCATTGTATTCAGTAATGTTTACAATTTCATCACGAAGAGATATTCGCAAGAATAACGTTTACAAATTATTGCAAACGTTGTTCTTGCGTATATCTCTCCATCATCTTCTCCGATGAGGCTCACTTTCATCTGAGTGGTGCGGTAAATAAACAAAAATGTCGATTCTGGTGCGAAGAAAATCCACAAATTATTCATGAACACCCATTACATTCACCTAAATTGACAGTTTGGTGTGGTTTTTGGTCTGGTGGACTCATCCACAATATGGCCGAAATTGGAAGAAGTTGATCTTGACAACATCTGGTTCCAACAATACGGGGCTACGTGCCACACAGCACGTGCAACAACCGAATTATTGCTATAAAAGTTTGGAGATTCGATTATTTCAAGAAATTGTGACATTGAATGGCCTCCAAGAAGTTGTGATTTAACACCATTAGACCATTTCTTGTGGGGTTATTTGAAGTCATTGGTCTTTAGCAATAAACCAGACTCTCTTCAAGCTTTAGAAGTCAATACTGAACGTGCTATTCATGACATACGACTTGATTTAGTGGAAAAAGTGCTCGAAAATTGGTTTCATCGAATTCGTTCCTGCAAAAGAAGTTGTAGAGGCCATTTGAATGACGTTTTATTCAGAACTTAATTGTATAAATAAAAAACATTTGAATTTTCTTAACAATAAGTGTGTGTTTTTTTTTAAGAAATCATAACACTCTAATTCGAAAACCCTTTATTAGAAAAAATTCATCAAAAATTACGTCAAAAGGATCTAATCCTGTAAGAAGTCTTTTTGGTGGCAATTTAAATATTCTAAAATACCTTAAATAATGCTAAGGTACAAGCAATATAATTAAATAAGAATTTTATAAAAATCTGATGTTTAAAATGCGTTTTTTTTTTTAAATTTTACTTTTCGAAACGTAAACTGGATAACCCAGTAAAAGTGATTAGAAAATTTGTTCATTTTACTGATTTAATTTTTTGAATCGTTAACATAAATACAAATTCGAATTAAGAACTTTCATTTAAAACTAATTAGTTTACTTAATATGAGCGCAATAATCAATATTCACATTACAATAATTAATTTTTTAAGTGTTGATTTTATGGTAAAAGTTAGATTGGATTTTGAAACATTTCATCATTAATAACTCGCAAAGGAATTTTGTTTTCTATTCAAAAACTATCAAATAATGTATAAATTACCAAACTTTGTAAGTAAAAAATATTTACCTTAAAAAAAATTATCATAATTCAAAAGGTAAATGAACACTTTTCCATTCCGATCGAAAAATTTGAATGAAAATTATTAGCTTTTCTCTCACCTACGCAGGAGTACTTTTCTTGTCAACACTTTCAATTTGATGTGGAAAAGCAAAAAAAAAAAAAAAACAGGCTTTTGTCACAATAACTCTTATTTTCTTAATCATTATTTCTTGAATGACAGCAAACTTTCGAAAAAGAAAGTTTAAAGAAAAACCAATCAAATAAGATACTCGTATTGTGAAAAGAATATTTTTTTAGTTTATTAGAGCGTTACCAAGAGAAGTTGTGTACTTGTTTTTCCTATATAGAAATTCTTTAAAACAAAATCCTATTTTCTATAATTATTCAAAATTCTATTAGTAAAAAATTTGTAGAAAAACCCAACAAAAAAAATTCGTCGCTTTTTAATAAGATTTCCATCGTTAATTACTACCTCTACAAAATGCCAATCAAAAATTAATATTCAAGACTGCACAAAAAACTGAATCTAGTGGTCTTTGGAAAATAAAAACTAGCATTTTGCTCGTTTAGTAGATTCCCACGCCCTTCAAAATAACTCATCTTCCTACACGAAACTACACATATAATCGGTAAATATGAGAATCTGGTGACATCTTATTTGTGCCTTTTTTTAATGTTGCATTGCGCAATTTACTCCATTGTCGGTTTCTTATCTTTTCGTTAATATAAATTCTTGTCCTCCAAACAGTTGTACGCTCTAAGAAATTTTTCACTGTAGGCGACATAAACAAGATTCGTCTTACTGACATTGGATGGGCTTTTGTATTTTTTATCAGCCAGTCTACTATAAAAAGCAGTATAGTACTTACTATGGAATTGAAATTATATACATATGCTGTAATTTTTAATCGCATAATATTTTTATTACATAATTAAATGAGTAATGATTATTAAATTGAGATTTGTTAGGTTTCAGTAAAGCTATTAGATGGTCTTTAATAGTTAAGAGAGAGAGAGGTAGAGGGATATGGTTAAAAAAAAAATGTTTGATAGCCGGAGGCTTGGTCAAGGTCTAGCGAATTAATTAAATAATTCCAGACGTTCCGACGGTTTGGCGTCAAAGTAGTCCAGTTCGTCAAGCCCAAGAAATCATTAGTATCCAAATCGAGATTGAGAACAGAAGGATATGATCAACTGAGATGAGATTTGAGAGCTTGGCTTATGCCTAAAGAGTAAAAATATAGACTTAAACCATGCCCTCGCAACCAGAAGACGTCCCGATTTGGCGTCAGAGTCCACCATTTCGTTAAGCCCAAATATTCTTTATTACGAGTATCATCCAATCACTCGGATGGTATCTCACTAATAACACGTATATCTGTAGTCTTCCAAGACTGCAAGTAGCGCTAGTTTATCGGCATAGACGAGTGACTTCACGTAGCCCCATAAAAAATAGTGCAGAGACGTCAAATCGCATGATCTAGACGGCCAACTTTCCGGTTCGAAACGTGAGATAAATTGCTCACCGAACTCATCTCTCAATATATCCATTGTTTCAGGTGCTCTGTGACATCGAGCGATAGTGGGCGCCATTGACGGTAACGTAGAGTCATCTTTAAAGAAATACGGAACGATTATTCCACCAAATCATGCATTTTTTAAGGGTGCAATGGCAGTTCTTATTTTGCCTGTGGTTGTTCATCAGACCAAATGCGATAATTTTGCTTATTCACATACAAATTCAACCAGATTCGTTGCTGAACGCAATTTTTTTGGTAAACAAACAGATTTTCCTGAAGTTGTTGTCACCGAAAATTAGAAACTTTGGGAGGTCGTTCAGCCTCAGTTCTTGCCCGAGCTGTATTTAATACGCTTTCAGACCAAGATCCTTGCGTAAAATCTTCCAAATAGTCGAGTAACACAATCCCAATTTCTTTGAACGGCGACGAATGGTCTTCACTAACACTAGACGCTACGGAGCAACCAATTCAAGCCAACCCGTCTATACGCACTTTACGCAGACGGGTTAGCTTGAATTGGTTGCTCAGGAGGTCGATTATGTAGACCATAAAATCGTCGAAGTGCGCGAAAAACACATTTTTCACAAAACTCGAATTTTTATAATAAAATCCAATAATTTGTAAACGTTGTTTGCGTGTAAGTCTTTCCATTATGAAATTGCAATAATGCTAACTGAGCACTTTTGACATTGACACACATCACGTGATCTGTCAAAAATAGAGAGGACGTTATTTTTGTACTGCCGATGATAACGTCTAAAGGGCATACATAGCCTTTGTCATCCCACTTAAAATTTCCATTTCTATACAAATATTACATGAAATGAAGTAAAAAAAAAGTGAAATTCACTGAAAAAAACTGTTCCATAACGCAACTCTTTCCGACATATTCACCAGTTGATGATGTTTATAAATGAAGACAGAATCCTGCAGTGCCCATGTCAGTCGAAATTTAGGCCAAACAATTTTTATAAGAGTAAAAATCGATTCTAATTCTATTATTGGAAATTCCTTTAACAATTCATCAAGAAGATGGGAAAGAAAAGAAAATTTCTCTTTGACAAAGATGGATGCACCCATCATAAGAAACGATCTAATACAAGAATCATGACAAGAATTTACAGGCAATATCAAAGCTCTAAGAATTCGGATCAATCATTTTGATTAAGTGCCCTCATCATTAGTGTTCGCCGTGTACATCCATCCAATTTGGTGGAGCAATAAACAAGAAACCGTTTCGGTACGTTCAACTCATCGGAGGAGTAAAGGGGATTTAAACTCAATACATTCCAATCATACAAATATATTTACATATTCGTCAACTGTACATTTTAGAAACAATAATAAAATGGCTTTTCATCTATGTTTGGTAGAATTGATAGAGCTACTAACAGGCTCGAATACAATAATGGAACTTAATTAATTCGATAATTTAATCAATTATTAAAATAATTTTCATAACACAAAAAATTTCTTAATTGAATTTAATTTAAATTATTTGTTATATGAGCGTATTTAACCAGATATAGTAGTGAAAATGAATCAGAAAAACACGATGCTTGTTTTTGTGCTTATTTGCCTGCTGGATTCGCTGCTTGTTTTCAAGTTGACTGTGGCGCTTGATTTTGTGATAGGTTTTTATGCGTGTTAGCTACAAATGATGCTTTTTTTAAATTTGGATTTCAAGCTGGTTTTGATGCTTGCTTAGCGACACAGATCGAATGTCAACAAAACTGGACAGCAACACAATTTCATACATTTCGCCAGAAAATGTGCCAAAAACAATGAAAAAATTATTTTCCAAATATAAATAAACATACATATGTATGTGTCATTTGATTATTGATATCACTTGAAAACTAGCACCGGATAAACGTCATTTCTATCAACGCAACCAGCACGGTAAGTAGCAAGAAAACTGGCACGAAAAGTTGCGCCGTGTGAAAATAGGCCCGCTTAGATTGACAATTGAAGCCAAAAAGTCACGTAGAATTGGAATTAAACAAAGACCATCTCTGTCGCCACTCAGTCCCATAAATTTTAAAAATTCCGTCATTTTTTATTAAAATATATTGTATAGACAGACTTCAGACAAATGTCCACCACGACTATTGTATGTTTACAGATTACGATCCTTTCGATCAAATTTTTCCATAATTGTAACTGTATTTAACAGATAACACGGATGATATTGATTTTGAACTCTTGACTATTCGTATAAATCTTATTTTTGAAATATTGGGTTGGTGCAAAAGTTATGCCCGTTTTTTATGATCCTAGGTAAAAAAATTTTTTCTTCAGAAATGATGAATAGTACCTTCTTTTAAATGATTCCAATGTATAAAGGATGCTTTCCCTCTACTTTCTATTCTGTTTTGGCCTGGCCAGAGTACAGTGAAGAGCCCTTGTATTTTTACAAAATGTCGGTTGATAAAGTGCATTTACGTCATTGTTTACTTTATAAATTCCGTAAAGACAATACCGCGAGTGTGGCAACCAAAAACATTTGCGAAGTGTATGGAGCAGATGTCATCAAAGTTCGACAGGTACGAAGATGGTTTACCAAATTCCGATCTGGGAATTTTTCACTAATTGATAAACCACGTACCGGGCGGCCATTGAAGTCTGATGAGGACAAGTTAAAAGTCATAATTGACACCAACCATAATTGACACCAATCCATGGGAATCAACCATACAACCGTATTAAGGCATTTGAAGCGTATGGGGATGGTTTCGCGGTACGACGTTTGGATACCTCATCAATTGTAGGCTGCCAATTTATTGGATCGTGTTTCAACGTGCGTTGCTTTGAGTGCGAGACAAAAACATGAACCTTTTTTGCATCGTTTGGTAACGGGAGATGAGAAATGGGTCGTGTACAACAACGTGACAAGAAATAGACATTGGGCTATACCTGGACAAGCCCCATTAACAACTTCGAAAGCCGAAATCCATCAAAAAAAAGTTATGCTTTGTGTTTGGTGGGATTGTAAGGGTATTGTGTATTTTGAACTCTTGGAATGCAATCAGAAAATTACAGCAGAACGATATTGTCAGCAATTATCCAAATTGAACATCGTCCTTCAAAAGAATAGACCAGAATTGGTAAACAGAATAGGGGTAGTGTTTCATCACGACAACGCGCAACCACATGTGGCTTTGATGACCCAACACAAGCTGAATTGGGATGTTATCAAGCATCCACCGTATTCTCCAGATCTTGCTCCTTTCAATTTTCACTTATTCCGATCACTGCAAAATTTTTTAAATGACAAAAAATTTAATACAATAGAGCAGGTAAAAATATCCCTTTCAACATATTTCGCATCAAAATCCAAGGAATTTTACACTAATGGTATTAATAAGTTAATAGAAAGATGGGAGGAGGTTATAAGAACGGATGAAAATTATATAATTGATTAAATAAATAATACAAATTAAAAAAAAATTTTTAATTTTATATGTAAAAAAACGTTATTACTCTTGCACCAACCCAATAATAAAAGTTTATTACTGGTGCGTAGCGCCATGCTGTTGAAACCACAAGTCGTCGACTTCCAGGCTATCAAAAATATATTATAAAAAATTGGTTATCATGTCTCTGTAACGCACTTCCTTTGACAGTTACTGTAGCATCAGCTTCATTTTTTTTAAAATACGGACCAATGATGCCTTGGATTTTCAGATGCCCAAATACGACAATTTTACTTGTTAACATAGGCGTCTAAGTGAAATTGAGGTTCGTCCGTAAGCTTTAGATCCAGTTTTATTGAAAATAAGCTGAACGGCTTGTACAAGCTCTGATTGTTGTTATTATGTTTTGTACCCAATAACTAAATTCAAATTTATTATCCAAATTCTTAATTGCATGCTCAGATGAACGATCATTACGATCAAAAACATCGAGAATTTTACAAAATATCGCTTTCACAGATCGACCTATTTCATAATGGATTTAAATTATTTTAATAAGCTTTTCGAGCAAAAGTTGAAGACATTATGGCTGCTGTACGTGACATCTATTTTTTGCTTATAGAACTAAAAACAACCTACTTACTTGATGGACGGAGTTTATTGTATTCTTCAATTCATGGTTTTGCAAATTAAATGTGTACTCACTCATTAGAAAAAGTAAGGTGGAACAAATTATTATTTATAGAAATAATAAATTTGATGATTTAATGTGATAAAATATTTTCAGAAAATGAAGTTTTTCATCAACAATTGTTTTAATCATTTAGAAAACAAAAATTTTCCAAATTCCATTTTTAATTTCATTTGACAATGATAATAAATTATAATATTTAAAAAAAAAAACCAAATAGTTACTTATCTTTTAATAAATTTTTCAGTGGCGTTCGAAACTAACCGACAATTGATTAGTTTAGTTGTGATCATAATAACGTTTCAATGACGGTCGCCTAATTATTTTCCGATGGGGGTTTTATTGTTTTATTTTTAAATTTTCACATAATCAAAAATATTAAAAATTCTACATTAAAATTAGAAATCTATATTTAGTGTCTGGAAAAAATCCAACGTAAGTGTTCTAATAAATCATTTATAAGATTATATTTTTGATTATACAAAAAGTTTCTTCCATTGAACAAGATATTTGGTAAATTATTGAGTAAATTTCCTATTATCATAAAATTTTTTCAATATATTCATCCATTTTTGGAATTAAATCAAAAAAGGAAGTATTGTGTAGAAGTTCTGTTTAATATTTTTGAAATGTAAACTTTTATATGGTAAATATTTTTTATTTCAAGACTTTATTTAACATGGTTCGGATTGTCGGATTTGGGTCAAATATGTACCGTTTTGTTTTATAATTTGTTGCCCTTTTGAAAGTAACTTAATAATGACCCTCTCATAAAGCCCTGGTCCCTATTGGTGAAAATATCTACTAAGCGTTTTTCACAATCTTCTCTTGATGCCAATTTCATATTGTATAATATATACCGAATTTCCATTTGTTAACTTCCATCTCTTACACCCTATAACCCAACAATTGAATCAACAATTTGGCATTACAGCCATCTGACGAAAAAATAATGAACTAAGAAATAAATTGATAGCAAAATCAAAAATATCTTTTATTTAGTTTTGAAGTTTAAATTAATTAAATTATTTTTAAAAAAATACCGTAACTATTTAATTAATTTATATTAACTATGGATATTATTTTAAAAATGTTCCCCAAAGCAATGATAAAACTGACCCCTATCTGACAGTGATGCCTTTGAGAAGTATACATGTTCAACTTAGTTGAGCAGTATACATGTTCAATTTAAGGTTGTATTCGATATTTTGGGCTTTGACTTGGCACTTCAATTGTCCATCCTTATACTCTATTGAACTATGGAAAAAATGCATCTAATGTCATTTTAGTCGTTTTTCGAACAAGACCTCATGCGATATAACGTGGTGAATGAGGGCAACTCATACAAAAAATTCGTTAGACCAACACACTCGTATGATTAGGTGTATGTTAAACCGATGATAGTGTTGTTTTGTGAGTGACTTGGGTATATTGCGTGATCGAAACGAATCTACTTAATTGCCCGCATATTTCGTAATGAGACTTCTTTTATGCCAGGGGCTGTTAAGAGTCGAAGGCTATAAGTACGGTAAAAGGATCACGTTTTATTACAGTTGCATTGTAACATTCGAAATGAATTTCAATGGTTGGGGGAGGCTGCTCTCAATTAGATCGAAACTAATCTACCTAAACGGAAATCTTCAAAAATTTCAAAATACTACCACACCTAGCTAGAGAGTCACCCGCCTACCGCAACTAGATATTAAATAATACCTACTAAATAGCTATTTTATCCAATATATTTATTTTAATTCATTTACAACCAAAAAATCTTTCCAACTTAAATTTCGATTTGGTATTTTATATATTGTATAATTAATCAATAATTTATTTAGTTCTGTAAATATTTCTACACAAATACAAAAAAAAAAAAATTTGTTGTCTAGAAAATTGGATTTTTTAATAAATCTAGAAAATTGGATTTTTTTGATTATTTCAAATAAATACACATTTATTAAATTTTGTCTGTTCCAATTACTTATGACTTATGGAGTGGCAGAAAAATAATTGGCCATCATAAAGAGCGATTTGGCAATACTGCGGACTTCATCTACACATAAATTGTACGTTAGTTCCTCGAAAAGGTTCAATTTTCGAGGAAGCTTTAAGCTCGCCCGGTAAATATGAAACCCTATAAAAGTTGTGTTTCATAGTGTGCTACGAAAAATGGAACAGCAAAATTTGGGGCAACGCAATTTGCCATCAAATTTTCTATTATGCTTGGTGAATCCTCTGGAACATTTCTTATCAAGAGTACAAGTTTTACGGTGGCATAAGGCATTTTTGAAGGGCCGAGAAGCGGTGAAAGACGAACCTCGCTTAGGGATGCTTTCAACATCGAAAACTAATGAAAATGTAGAATGAATGAGGGCTCTTGTGAGGTCAAACCGTCCAAGATAAACTGCTAATTATATTTTAATTATTATAATAGATACAATTTTTACTATAATCTTTAAATTCAAAATTAATATAATTCCAAAAAATATATATTTTTTTCTTCGCTAAAACTTCCAAGTTTTATTTAATTTTTCCCTTAAAATAAAACCAAAATGCTCTAATATTTTGACTTGCAGTGTACATTTATGCGTGTATGGAATACATTTTTTATGACTATAACCTATCAAGTACTGTCGGTATGATAAATTATTTAATTTTTTTCTTCTCTACTTTTAAAAACAAAAAATAGTTGACATTTTTTAAAAAAATTTTATTTTCACGATTAATTTATATACATTTTTTAGATATTTTTTTTTAATGCTAACTAACTATTTAATTGACGTATTCGTCAACAAGCAGAGTCCACCATTTCGTTAAGCCCAAACATTTTTTATTACGAGTATCCTCACTGAGACTATCGCTTTCCAAAGGCAGGATCTGCCATGATTCTTCTCGCCATAAATGTGTTCACTGTAAGCTTATCGAACAGGGGCTTCCTCATCCATACGGGTTAAATGACCCGCGATACACATCCTTTTGAGGCTAACTTTTTCAACGAGTTAGGCTCAATAAGCTGCGGGGAGGGTAGGTCATTATCATATCGCTCATAAATTTCGTTTTAAAAGTAGGCTCTAGAATCGTCAATCCTCATGTATGTGTAGGGTACAAATTATTCTTCGAGCGCGGACAAGAGTTTGTAATGGTTATTATTGAGGTTCTAAATCTCCAAAGAATAAGTAAGTGCTGGCAAACGAAGGTCATTTTTGTGCATGAGTAGTTTTGATGGCTAGCTACAGTCGTCGAACTGCATAACTCAGACTAACTGAAATAAGCTCTGTTGACTACCAGCAGTCGTCGGTTGATTTCGTTCTTGTTGTTATCTTCAACCTCAGATAGGAAAAGGATTTGGCTCTTTCGAATATGTTGTCTCCAACCTGTATGTGATCAGTATTGCCGACTCAGTTTTAGTGAAGATCTAAAAAATTGTTGGATCAACAATTTTGTGTTAATTCCGCGAGTTTGACTTACAAAAAGTTTTTCGATGTCATTAAGCAGTTTTTAGAGAGTGGAGAAGCAATGGAAGCCAAAAAAAAAACTGATGAATATATAGACCGAGTGGGGGCTCTTGTGAGGTTAGATCGTCCAGGATAAACGGCTAATTAATTTTTTTTGATAAAGAAGTCCTTGAGAGGCTTAGCATAAGGGTTATTCGATACAGATTGCTGTCACACGACCAATTTAGTCGGAAAGAAACGATTCCTATGGTTCCTCAGAATTCCTTTTCACTTGATCACAGTCCATGTGACTTTCTCTGGTCACCAAGATTAAATATCTCTTAAAAGTTTTTTCTGTTCCTCCAAGATTTATATCTACAAAAAGAGCATCGCAAACCAGGTCTTTCAAACATCCTTAAACGAGCAAATTTGAATTCGACTTTCGAAAGACTCGAAATCCATAATAACGGATGATAAAATGTGACATGCAAACCTGTCAACAAACTTCGAAATGGCGCTTCTACGAGTCAAAAATGAAACCACTTAAAAGCCGCTCGAAAATTATAATGATGTAGTCTGTATTCTTTGATTATGGTGGTGTTTGTTATTCACTGAGAATCCCTTCCAGAGGCACCAACAATATTATCTGAGCGTTATGAAGCGTTCGAGAAAGTATGTTCGGCAGAAAAACTCAGATTTGTGGCAGAACAATTATTGAATTTCGCCGTAAAAGGTTTTTTTTCTAATACCCTAGTAGAAATTACTACATCGTGGAAGACGTTTTGAGTCCATTGACGCTATAAAGAAGCTCAGTTAGTTTTATCGTTGCCATCAATTTTATTGTATCAAATGTAATAGGCTACATGAAGGCAACACATCAAATCTAAATAATTAACTAATATTTTATGTTTTATTTAATCAACCATTCCTGATACTTATTAACAGAAAAAAATAAGTATCAGAAAAAGATTTTTTTTCTTCAATGTGACCGTGCGATTTTTAATTAATTTTTGACGCAGCAAATTGATAAGTTCAGATATAAGTAATAATAAATAACCAACAAAGGATGATATAATAAAATCTTGGACAATTTGCATTTCATGGTCTCTTGTTAGAAATTATAAATGGTCTAAAGTTTGAGGATTATCTCCTCTATAGAAATTATAAATGGTCTAAGATCGCACGATCTTGCCCACCAATTAACATCACCAAACCTCGAAATTACGCGTCCTTGGGACTTTTAGCACAACTAAGCCACAGTTGTCCGTGTTGAGAGACTTGCGGTGTTATCTTATTTAAATCACATATTGTTCAGATTAATATGTTCAAGTTTAGGCCAAAAATAAATCAGAATTGACGGTAACGGTGTCTCCTTCTTCATTTTAAATGAAATACCAGCAATGGCTTTTCTTCAACCACTTAGGGGCTTTTAGACCCCCTTATTTTGAAAATAACATTTCCACCGAGCGACAAATGTGGCTCATCGCTTAAACCTCTTTAGAAGCTCGGAACTTGGCTACGGTAGATTCAGAAGTTTTGATGAAACAGTTTTTGCAATTTTAATGTTAATCAATTTTTTGTTTAATTAAATATAAAATGGTATAACTTATCCTAAATACTGGTACTTTCCAAACTAAATAATGGATAATCCAACACTAAAATTTATTTCTCTAAATTCCAAAGAAATGGTAAAAAGTTTATAAAATTTTTTATTAAAATATTTAATGGGAAATTGTTATTAAAACAAGCTTTCCTGCCTACCATACTAATTCCCAGTCATATGGTGCATATTCGTAATTATTACATTTTTAAGTAATGATTGATCATAAATTCAACTGCAACAAACTTTTGGAGGGCACTGTATCAATTTTATGTTATCTTGAATATCCAAATTGAAACTATTGCAAGTTTACGCTTTTCAGTGTTCAATACAGAAATCAATCAGTCAACAGATTTGTGTGGAAGGTAGCACGCTTCGAAGATCTTCAAGAAAAAGTCAGTGCTCTTCCGGTCAAACCGATAATAAATCGAAACCGGTATAGTATGTGCATATGTGTACAAACACTCTTGCATACATACCCGACCCATACTCTGGCGTGCTTATAACATAGTTAACGAACGAAAATGAAGATTTGATTTCATGTGGTAAGACTTCTCATCTGGAGAAATTCGAATAAAAGATCGTTGCAGCATCTAACGGAAAGCCCAATGCATTTTGCATTCATCCGAATATCACATTCGTTGCAGTTTACTCGTACTATGACAACAAGTGGTTAACGCGGTTCGGTTCTAGTGACTCTGCCAAGCAGATGTGCACAATGTCAATAACTGATCTAAGGAACTTGCATTTTTTCACTTCATTTACTTTAGATGCACAGTCATACATACTCGTATCATGATCGAACTGGTTTACTTCTACCAATACCTACAAGTTAAGTTCTGTTTCACCTTTACCTTTTTGTACGCAGATGCTTCAGGTAATCAAAACCAATAGGATCGCATCAGATCTTTTCTCTTCGTTGATAATCGTGGTTAGTAGTACCCCTCTTAACTGTACAATGACAAACTATAAATTCTCTAATGCATTATTATAAAAGAGAAGAAAAAAAATCGAAATAAATAAATCCACATTCATTCTTTGTAGATTCAAAAAAGCATTATTTTTAACAGGGTTATGCGGAAAAAGAGAAATGTATCGAAAATAAAAATTGACAGTCTTTATATTATTATATACCTGGTTATATACCAACTAGTAATGCCATACAGGAAACAAGAAATGGTCCGCTGCATACCGAACAGGATGATATGAGCGGTTAAATAGGTACAAAAAAATTAATACTGAAAGTAGAAAATTTTTGCCAGCGATATCTAGGATTATTATACAATATAATATCTTAGATATATGAATTTCTTCGAATCCTTTCTTCAATATCATTTTTTATTATTTTTATTATTAAATATACTTAATGATAAAAATGTTCATTATAAAATCATTTTAAAAAAAAAAATATTTGTCTTTAATTGAAATTTATGAATTTTGATTTAGATTTTCTTACCAATTTATCTATCAAATATCGATAAAAGACATCAAATAGCAGCAAATAGAGAATTTTATCAAAGAAATTGGCAAATTTCTTTAAGAAAAACCTCTGCAATTATTAAAAATGATCCTAAAACCCCAAGCAACAAATTTTATCGCAGCCAGCATTTTTATAACCTTTACAATCTTATGGCAATGGACACAATCCAAGAAAACAGTAACAGTTGCCGGTAAGAATACCCACACACACACACACATACATATGCGAGGTCTGTTCAAAAAGTATCGCGAATTTTGAATTTCTGCGGGTTATGTATATTCGATTTTCGATTGTGGCGTTATGTTGGTCTGTTTTTGTGGCGTTATGTTGGTACTCATGTCTCTCAATTATGCCGGCAAGTTCGGCCATTTTGAATGGATCAGTTAATTTTTGACAGCTGCTTTGCTTGCACGTGTTTTGGCTCGTCTTCGATTTTTGCTCAATTTCGACCAAAAACAGCATCGTATTACTAAGGAGCTGTTGAACTCTGCCCGCGACGACCCAAATTTGCTCCAGAGGGTCATAACTGGTGACGAATCATGGGTTTATGGTTATGACGTGGAAATTAAACCCAATCATCCCAATGCATCATGAGTTCTTTCCACAGGGTAGAACGGTCAATAAGGAATTAGTGTGTTGTTTTTAGAAACTCTCGGATTTGTGAAAGAACAACAATTGGCTTTTGCACCATGATAACGCCTCTGCGTGACAAATTTGATCGCAGTCATCATTTTTATAACATTCACAATTTTATGGAAATTAACACAATCCAAGAAAACAAAAACGTGCGTAGAGAGTAAAATGTTGCTGCCGTGGCGTCCAGTGTTGGTGAAGACCATCCGTCGCCGTCCACAGAAATTGGAATTGTGTTACTCGACTATTTGGAAGATTTTACGCAAAGATATTGGTCTGAAAGCGTATAAAATACAGCTCGTGCAAGAACTGAGGCTGAACAAACTCCTAAAGTTTTTAATTTTCAGGAAAATCCGTTTGTTTACCAAAAAAATTGCGTTCAGCAACGAATCTGGTTGAATGGGTATGTGAATAAGCAAAATTATCGCAAAAAAAAACTGCCATTGCACTCTTAAAAAATGCACTGTTTGGTATTTCTTTAAAGATGACGCTGGCCGCAACGTTACCGTCAATGACGCACGCTATCGCTCGATGATTTTGACTTTTTTGTTTGATATGCGGTTTCAACAAGACGGAGCTACATGCCACACAGCACGTGAAACAATGGACATATTGAGAGATAAGTTCGGTGAGCAATTAATCTCAGGTTTCGATTTGACGCCTCTAGACTATTTTTCATGGGGCTACGTGAAGTCACACGTGCGATTTGAGCCTTGGAAGACTACAGATACACGTGTTGTTACCGTGATGCTCGAAAAAGTGGTTAAAAATTGAATCTTTCACATGAATCAAATACTTAAAAATATAGTATCAATCGGCTCCTGTGATTGTTTAGTAGGATATACAAATATCTGGCGAGGTTTTAACTTACCTAAATTTTTACCAAAGTAAAGTCAAAAATAAGCTTCCTGATTGGGTGACTAAATGACATTGGGAAGTATGAGTCTAGTATGCATTGGTCTTGAGTTCGAATCTAGATGAACATATATAATACATAGCAGGGATGTCCATTAGATTAGTTTTGTCGCCATAAATGAACACACCTCTGAGTTTTGACTTTTATTTAAAATAATTTTAATTATAATATTACTAAAAGAAATCTTTAAAAAATAAACAAAACAAATGCAAAAATTTATGAAGCATTTCAATTTTTTTGGTGTCTTTATTTTTTAAATTAAAAACAATTCAATTTTCTTAATTTTTTACTAAAACAAAACCCCCAAAAAATATATTTTAATTTTATTATTGTCGAGCATGTCAGTATATTTTATCAGATTAAAAAGTGGACTTGGAAATGAAATTGGTTGATCTAGGAGGTCCACGATGGCAGGAATCCTGTCCGGAAAGAAATTCTTAACTTGCTGGCATTCGCTCAAAATGTGTAGAAAAGTTAATAGAACGTAATAGGATTGGCAGATGTAGGAGTGTGGTTTTCAAAAAAAAAAAAGTTATGGATGAGAGTAGTTTGCCCTATCGGAATTCGTGGCAGTTCCAGAATTGACAGCAATATCGACAGTCACCTTTTTAGCTCACAGCTCCCCTTAATACATCAGATCACGGATTGAGGTTCCATTGACGCAATTGAAGTTGGATTAAGGTCGGTAGCCGCATTCATGAAAGGAAGTATGGTGAGGCGCCTTAGGCAGCAACGTGGTGGTTGTAATTAATACCCATATCGCGAGTACGGTCTCCGGATCGCTGGTGAGAGATATTGGTAATAATTATCTCGGGCGCCGTCCTTGCTTATGACAGTAGAGGTTTAGATAGGCCTCGCCACTAATAGTTGGAGTAATCACCTTGTAACTGGTTACTGACTGTAAACTACCAGTAATAAGCGTAACTCAATCCCTATGATCGTTTTATGTTTAATAACAGATAAGTCACCTTAAATAATATAATACTACTTTGCTATAACAAAAAACACAAAAAACAACAAAAAAAACTCATCCCTGCATACAAAGAAAATATATACCCCACATTTCGCACAAGATCTATTATGAAATTTAAAAAAAAAAAAAATTATATTTGCAAAAAAAACCATAAAAATTAAACTATTAAATAAATAAAAATCAAATGTAAATATAATTTTTTTTTTAATATATTATTATGGTTTTTTTTTAATCGATTTAATCGAGCAAATATTCATGATTTTCCCAAAATAAAAAAAAATTATTTTTCGCCTCAATAAAATTTGTCAAAATTTTTACTTCTTCCCAATTCAATATTTTGATGCAGGCAAAAATTAAAGAAAAATATTTTTTTTGTTGATAGTTTTTTTTTATTAAACTAATTCATATATTTTTGTGAAAACTAATATGTTAAAAAAAAAATTTGTTTTTAATACACCATTAAAGTATACAACCACACCAACATAAAAATAAAAAAGTAATCGTCATAGCGATGACGCAACTCACTATGACATCATTCAGTAGACTACATCACATACTTAATATTAGATCGTATAGTCATATAGAATACGAGTATATAGCAATAAAAGAACACTTATTCGGTTTGATGGCATCTTTTTCGTATTCTGAAAAATTCCACAAATACCAACTTACATATATTATGAAACACAGAGAAATATTATTGATAGTTTGTGTACGCGAAAACAAAACCAATAAACATATTCACCGCCAAATATTTAGACCCAAATCACTCATATAGAACGTACGAATAAACAAGTATGTAAATAGTCTCTCCATCCACTGAATTTAGATTTTATAAATCTTATTAATTTCGTAACCGTATTTTTCTATAGATAGTTTTAGATTAAATATAAAATTTATTTGATTTAATAAAAAAAAAAAGGAAAACATATCCCCAAATTTGATATATTTGTATATTAAATATGATTTTTATTATGAAAACTTAAAACTTAAAAAAAAATTAATTTTAAATTAAAGATTAAAAATAATTTTAATAAATAATAAACTAATTTTTCTTTTTTAAATATAATTATAAAAAATCTCGTATTCTCATTTATAATATTATGACACCGACACCCCCCCGCCCCCTCCTCCGCCATTGGAAAAAGATCTTAACAAAAAATTTAATCAACAAATCTTTTCTACATTGACAGTTAAATTCAATAGCTAATGTGTGTTTGTTTTTGTGTGCATTTGTATGGGTACTAAACGAAGTTTTCCGTCATTTTCTATAAACGCCCATTGAGTAAACAACAATTCAAAACCAAATAACTTTTTATCGAAAAAATAGGAAACAAAACAAAACAAAAATATACCGGATTGAAAGGTTAAGAAAACCTATTTATTTAATAATGTTTAAATGCAGATATTTACAAATATAAAAGCCGGATTAAAACTCAATTTCAAAAATATAAGCAACAGCAACAAACAAACAAACAAAATTTTTTGTTACACTAAACAAATATCCCACCTGTCACTGTCCAATTTTGAAATTATCTGTGCACGTATCCTTTTTGTAGGAATTTGGTTTTTTTTTTTTTTGTTATTCCTATTTACGTGTGTACACTATAATAAATTAATTGTTGCTACCAAAATGTAATTATTATATTGAAGAATGTCCACCAAAATGTTCTAACTTCTCTTTATCTGACACACTATATTAAATAAAATATATACAATTAATTCCGGATTGGCACAATTAAAAAAAAATCGATATATTTATTTAAAAAATCAAAAAATTCAACAACAAAAAATAAATAAAACAAAACTAGATAGAAAATCAAAACTCTATAAAATAAAGAGAAATAATATCTAATTAATTTCGAATAAATTTGCACTCTTTTAGTTTTTTTTTTCTCTTCTTATTTTATACCGTGTAAAACAAACAGGCACACACTCACATAAGTGTTAAATTTTTTTTTTTCGGTATATCTATCCCTTTAGGCAATTATAATACTAATATTTGAAAAAAAAAAAAAAATCACAATTAAAAAAATACAAAAGCTAATTCACATATATACATACACATATACAAAATATATAAATATTTATATATGCATGCATGTACATATGTCACCACCACCATCCATCGACTTGAGAGAACGAATTAATATTAATTTTTCTGAGCTTGCACAATTTAAATATTTCTCTTAATTCTTTATTGTTATATGCATACCCCTTTACATGGTCATGTGCAAATTTGCCGAACTCTTATAAACACTCTTTATCTAAACATTCCCACTAATTTCGATGAGAATTAATAGAGAATTTTTTTATAAAAAATATAATAGAAATAATAATAACAAAAACCAATCAATCAATCAAATATATTATATTTTGCTCTTGTTTTAAAAATAATAACAATTATAATAAGTCAAATTCATAAATTTAAATATATACATTTTTTTTTGCAAAAAAATCTTCACTAATCACCAAAACGAAAATCGAGTTTTTTTTTTTTTTTATATTGAAAAAATTTCTTTTTAATTTGAGAAATTTCTTCAATGATCTCTCTCACCTCACTTATTTTCTATTTGAAAGAAAATTTTAAGAACGATTGGGCGCGGCGTGCTTCTCTCTAGCCATCGCGGTCGCTTTTGTCTCTGCTATAAAATACCAACTAAAACCGAAGTTTTGTGTGCTAAAGTTTATGATATCTTTACGTACTAAGAGAATTTGTTTCGATAGGCAATACGAAACGTTCGATAGAAAGAGAAAACCAAACATATTTTGTTTCTGACATACGCAAGCATTATTATTATTTGTGTCAGTCAGCACTTATATTTTATAAGCGGCGCGGGATTTCCATTAATCAAAGAAATTTTCAAAATATTTCAAAAACTCATTTATATTATAATTGATTATATTTGAGAATTCCATTAAATAATAAATTAAAATATTGATGATTAAAAAATAATTGTGATATTATATAAATTTTAGTTATTATAATTTGAAAGAGTTTCAACAGATTGTTGATACTATTGCTATGGCAGTACTTTCGATATCGAAATTGAATGTGTTTTAGTACTAAAATTAATAGTTCGTAAGGCTAGAAAAGAATTTTTCAAATATTGTCCCAAATAATCAAATATCAAATTTCTTTCATTAAAATTGCATTTTTCTTTTATATTTTTTATATTTGCATGATAATAAAGAGAAAATAAAAAAAAATGTATTAAATCTACACAACAAACCCAATATAGTTTTTTTTATTAGTAAAAATGAGGGCCATATTTTAATAAATTTTTTCCAAAAGAATTTTCTTCAGAATATTAGAGTAATTGAAAGTATATACAGAATTTAAGTAAAGCCACTAAATAATAGTTTTAAATATTATTCAAAATGTTAATATAAACCGTTTGAGGTTAAAATATAAATGTGTAAAAATATTTGCAATATTTTTGTGAAATTTTTTGAATTAAAAAACTTAATATTTAAAAGAAAAATAAACATCGGTTTTTGCGTTTTTTGGTTTCAATTTATTTATTTTTTTTAATAATAAACTATGTGAAATGAATTTATTTTTGATGTTTTACTCTTTTCAACAAACGTTATAAATTAGCTGTATTCTCATATACAGAACAATAGCCGTAAAGTTTAATATTGAAATTTTTGACAGAGCTTTCTAGTAGCTGTCATTTGTAAAGCCATATAGTATTAAATTGATTGCACTTAAATCCGTTTAGGAAGGATTAGATAGTTTATAATTTCTTTAAAATAATCGAATTGTTTTGCAAAAAATAATTTCTTCAAAACTTAATTGAAATTGCAATTATTTGAAAAAGACGAAATATTTTTTTTTTTGGGGAAATATGACAACCTTACGTCCGTTCACATGTAGTGATATGTTCAAATTCAATAATGTGTAAATAAAATGTGAAAATTTATAAAGATTTTCTATATAAAATTATTTGTTAATTTTGTAGAAATCTGGATCCTTTAACAGAAACATATGGCCTTTCGTTTTATATGCAATATTTGGTGCATTGGCCAGAGTATTTTCAAGTTGCCGAATCGCCAAATGGTGATATTATGGGATATAGTCAGTCTCATAACTAAATATCGATTATTATCAATATGATCATTTGTTTTTATACGATTTTAGTTATGGGAAAAGTAGAAGGACAACAAGAGAACTGGCATGGTCATGTTACAGCGTTGACGGTATCGCCAGATTATCGGCGACTCGGTTTAGCAGCACTATTGATGAACTTTCTTGAGGATATATCCGAAAAGTATAATAATTTTTAGTTTTTTTTTATTTTATAATTAGTTTGAAAAAGTTGTAAAAAAATTATCAAAATTATTTTGTATTTGTAGAAAACGGGCATTTTTTGTGGATCTATTTGTACGTGTTAGTAATAAAATTGCAATTAATATGTACACTAATTTAGGATATATTGTCTATCGAACGGTTCTTGAATATTATTCTGGTGATCCAGATGAAGATGCATACGGTTAGTAGCATTGTTATGGATATTTTATTAGATTATATAATTGATAGAAATTCATTTTATTTTTCTTTCAATTTTAAGATATGCGTAAGGCCCTATCTAGAGATGTGGAAAAGAAATCTATGATACCGTTAACACATCCGATACGACCAGAAGAAGTGGACTAGAAGAAGCTAGTTTCAATTTTATCTTTTAACTCATTGGAATTATGGTTCCAATTATCCTCAGTAAAAGAAAATTTTTTGAACAATTTACTATGTGCAGTTAGTTACATATTAATAACATCTACATTTTTATAATTATAATAAAAAAATTCTTTTATTAATTTAATATCATATTACAAAATGGTATTCTTATATTTTCGATTGATTTTTACTATGAAATTAGTTTTCAGAGATTCATTGAAAATTTGTCCTATAAATTTAGGAGTAAGAAAGGAATAAAATAAATACGTGGATTTTGTGTATTTGATATATTATTTTCGGTAATTTGAAAAATTGTTCGTTTTTGTTTCAATAAATTATCCAAATATATTTTTTTTTGATTTCATTTCGTCCATTAAACTACCGCATAAGGAGAAAATTTTGTATAACAGTTAACACGTAGTCTGGCGAAAACTTTTTTCTACACTAGATGGCGTTGTCGTAGATTATTATGTTAAACACATGGTAATCTTCAAAAGAAAATAGTACAGCCGGCAAGTCGAAGGGTTTATTTGTGCGTGAATTTTCCATCAGTCAATATCGTTTTCAGTTATTCTTATTTTTCCGACTAAATATCAACTATAAAATAATGTCGAAACCATCTTATAAAGTTGGTAAGTAAATATAAGAAATATAGAATCATTTTATAAAGTAAATTCTCAAATTCTTTGGCTAAATATAGATTTAGCAGAATTGTTAGTTTTATATTTATTAAAATTTTATTTTGGATTTTAGCGGATATCAAGCTGGCTGCATGGGGCCGAAAGGAGATCATCATTGCTGAAAACGAAATGCCCGGACTAATGGCATGTCGGAAAAAGTACGGGCCATTAAAACCTCTTAAGGGAGCACGGATCGCCGGATGTCTTCATATGACCGTTCAGACTGCAGTTCTCATTGAGACACTATTGGAATTGGGAGCGGAGGTAATTTTCAAATGGGCAGCAAAGGGAGAATTCTATTCTCATTCAAACATTGCCTTTTATCTGATAAGTGAATAACCTCTGATCTATCTCTTAGAAAACTGCTCATCCGCATTTTTAATTTTGTATATTTGAATTTTTTTTCTTCTTTAATATTTGTCATTGAGTATTTTCCGAGAAATAATCGCAGTCAAAAATCAGCGTTTAAAATTAAATGAAAAAAAAAATCTCACTTGGTAGCAGAAAGCTATACTTTTTTTTCAAAATATTTTTTATTTTATTTTAAAGGCCACAATGTCAAAGCCTTGATTAGAATTTGAATTTATAAGTGATACGCATCATTTTCCTATTTATAGGTTCAATGGTCAAGTTGTAATATATTCAGTACACAAGATCATGCGGCTGCAGCTATAGCAGCAACTGGTGTTCCGGTCTATGCATGGAAAGGGGAAACCGATGAAGAATATGCCTGGTATGGAATTGATAAGAAATTAATAAGAATCAATTCCATTTAAAAATGTACTTTTTTTTCGTAGGTGTATAGAGCAGACTCTAGTTTTCAAAGATGGTCAACCGTTAAATATGATCTTGGACGATGGTGGCGATTTGACAAATTTAGTTCACGACAAATATCCGCAGTACTTACCAGGTATACGAGGATTGAGTGAAGAGACAACAACTGGAGTACATAATCTTTACAAGATGAAGACTGAAGGACGTCTTGTATTTCCGGCCTTTAACGTTAACGATTCCGTTACCAAGGTATGTGATTGAAATTTATCTATTGCAGAAAATTGAACACCTAATTTTGATTGCTTTCGTTAGAGTAAATTCGATAATTTATATGGATGCCGGGAGTCACTGATTGATGGAATCAAAAGGGCCACCGATGTTATGATTGCTGGCAAGGTGTGCTGTGTTGCTGGTTATGGAGATGTTGGCAAGGGGTGTGCACAATCGTTACGAGCATTCGGTGGACGTGTACTTATAACAGAAATAGATCCAATTATTGCACTACAAGCCGCTATGGAAGGATATGAAGTAACAACAATGGATGAGGCGAGTAAAGAAGCTTCCATATTTGTTACTTCGACCGGTTGCGAGCAGATCATCAAAAGTGAACATTTCCTAAATATGAAAGATGATTCGATCGTTTGCAATATTGGCCATTTTGATTGTGAAATCAATGTAAGCTGGTTGAACAGTAATGCTGTCGAGAAGGAAAACATAAAACCACAGGTGGATCGTTACAAACTCTCAAATGGAAAACACATTATACTTCTTGCTGAAGGACGACTCGTTAATTTGGGCTGTGCCATGGGGCATCCTAGTTTTGTAATGTCGAATTCGTTTACGAATCAAGTACTGGCACAAATCGAATTATGGACTAAACAAGGGCAATACACAGTCGATGTTCACATGTTGCCGAAAATTCTGGACGAAGAAGTCGCCCGATTGCATTTAGACAAATTAGGCGTAAAGCTTACACAACTATCAGACGGACAAGCCAAATATTTGGGTATACCGCAGAATGGTCCATTTAAACCAGATCACTATCGTTATTAAAAGGTTTATTTTGTATATTCGTACTTTAAATAAATGATTATCAATAGGCACATCTTTTACTAATTACTAATTTTTCGCAAAATCATTTCAAATAATAGCCACCAATAATTAAATCAAATATAATTTTTAATGTACGAAGTGAACGGATACGATCTTAATTTTGTAAAAAATTATAACTTAGTCATATTATAACAGTCTAAATTCTAGAAATTTAGCCAATATCTAACATCAAACTATTAACAAAATAATATAAAAAGAATTAAATTTAATTATGAAAAAAGTGTCAAGATCACAGATTATCACTAATTTTATGCTTGATATTTGTTGAGGTGATCAGAAGAACTATGTATGGTGGGTAAGTCAGGAGTTTTTGGACTATCCGTTTCAAGATTGTTTCCAGGAATTTTAACATGCTTCCTACAACCACGAATTCGTTGATAGATAAAGAGTATAAGTAGTGGCACAGGTGTCATTATTGCTACCGCTACTGGAACGACTGTCGTCAGATCCGCATTTGGCTGTGGTAATGAGAAACGGAGAAGAAATATCGACACTCCAGTATTCTGTATTCCGGTTTCTATTGCAATAGTAAGTGCATCCGCGGACTGCTGACGTAGGCACTTAGCAATGACGAAACTCATAAAGTATCCAATCCAAGGTAGAGCGAGACCAGCAACTGCGATCTGTAATGAAGCAAACGATCAGTTCCAAAATATTATCTCGTTATGGTTCATACAAACCTGCCAGCTAAATAGTTCGAATAGATATAAATTCGTGACAATAGCAAAAATTACTATGAAGATGATCAGAATAGCCGAGACTGGCTTCAAAGCTCGGACGAGAATTGCAGTTATGCGAGGACTGAATCGTTGAATGAGCAGTCCAATGGCTAGCGGTATTATTAGTGAAAAGGCGAAAGTAGCAATTTGACCGTATGGCACATTGAGATTGCCACGATCGAAAATCTTTTTCCCAAGTGTGAACACCCACAGTGGCATCATCCCGAATGCGGAAAAATTGCTGATTGTAGTCATCGCTATTGATAAATTAATATTACCCTGCAATAGTACACTCCAGATGTTGGAAGCACCACCGCCAGGCGATATTCCTGTGAAGAACAAACCGAGCTGCATTGCAACGGCGTCTTTGAACAGCGCCATACCTAGAAAATAGCTGATTAACGGCATGCCAACGAACTGTCCAATAAATCCAATAACTGGGCCAATTGGTCGTCTTAGAATGTCTTTAACGACGCGCAAATCCAGTGCCGCACCAAAGTTTATATAAAGTAACGAGACAAGCAGTGCCACAGACCCTGTAAACACATGATCGATGACCCGAACCGGTCTGATTACAGTCAAGCTAACAAAGTCTTTTGAAAATTCTTTTGTGACATTGGATTCTACCAATTCGACAAAGACGCTAGTTTCGCCAAGAAACTCCGCTTTTACTTGGAAGGATCCCACCCAGTTTTTTGTGATCGAATCCAGATCACTAGAGTTAATCACTTTATCCACAAACGCTAACTTACGATTATTAGCACGTACCAAAAACTTAAACGAATCACTAGCCACCCGAATATCGGTGAGATTCAAAAAAATTGTTCTCTCAGTATCCATATGCATTTCTAGCTTTTTTGGCATAAAACTGGCTCGAAATTGTGCCTGCCCTTCGACAATCAATAATTGAAGCCATATTACTGCAGCGATCGTTATGATCCGTGAGGTTTCACTTACTTTGACATGACCCATCTTAGAAGAGAACTTCATGCAAACAATATCCAATTTCCGACTCGTATCAGTTTTTATATTTGATGAAAATCACAGATAATCACATCAGTTCTGTTATCAACACTCTTAAATATAGTCACGTAACTTGATAAGGGAATATTTATTTCTTCGTTCGGATTTTATCTGCGCTCTGGCAACATAACATATGTCTGAAAGTCGGTTTTTTTATTTTCCACGTTACTAATTCATAAATGGGATGGACTTTCGTTTTACGCTTTTGTTGATTAAATAAATATGAATTTATGAAAGCGATGGATGGCTGGCTGACTGTAATGCATTAATTTTAGTTGGACACAACCTGTTCGAATGCTTTATGATATTCTGTTTAATTCTGATACGGACCTGCCCTAATAATAAGATGTACTTGTTTGTAATCAATATCAATTGTTCAAAAACTTTTTAATCAAAAATTATATTTATTGAACATTTTTTCAATTACTTTATTTTAAAAATTTTCCGAAAAATTTAACTTTTCAACATCAAAGCAAAAAATACGATTTAAACATCATTCCCGCACTAAAAATGGTATCTGAAAATAAGAAAAAATATTATTAATTATGAGATTAATAGTAAATAAAAGAAAATTACAATTTATACAAATTCCCCATCACCACACTCATTGGATTAACATGAATGCATGAATGTAACTAATTTACGGCATATATTCATGCACGCATACTATTGCGTTGTCTACTCATTATTATATGAGTTACTCTTTAATAAGTTTTTACTCACGGATTTGGTTTCGCATATGATTTTTATGCGGTTTAGGTCTCTGCTAATTGAGGAATTTTATGTGTTCAACTCTCTTAATATGGAATAACAAATCTCATTGAGATACTACTGATGTAAATAAGACCACAATTCTGTTGTCATCCCTTCTCTAAGGTTATAGGAAATTTTAATATGTTGACAGCGACAACTAAATGTCGCTTTCGTTGTCGTAGCAATTTTGTTCTTCCCTTCTGATAAATATTGAACACAATTCCGGCGATAACGATCGCTGTGTCAAGCGATATTCTTGAACAATAAAAATAATTATTTTTACCCTTCATTAGAGGTACTTTTGAGACATAAATTTATTTATAAAAATTTTTATATTGTACATATTATTTAGTGATTAACTCCTAATAGACATGGCTGACTGGCAGACTGCATTATATGATACAAATGCTCGTATGGATTACATACTAAGAACTGAAAAATGGTGTGATTGCACTTTTTTGGTTGGTGGCGAAGATAACCAAATAGAAATAAAGGCGCACAAAGTAATTTTTGCAATGACATCGCTTGTTTTTGGGCAAATGTTGTTTGGTCCAATAGCAGCAAAAAATGATCCAATAATAATCCCGGACGCGCCACATGATGTGTTCAAAGATATGTTGAATTACATTTCCAAAGGCAAAATTAATTTTGATTAGAAGGTATAAAGTTGTCTGCCAATTAGTTGTGTCTATTATGAGGTAATTACTAAATAATATGTACAATATTGTTTTCTTTTATAATAAACGAAAACAAAAAAACTCTGAATAAGTTTTCTATGATAAGTTGTGCTGGGATAATTTGCCAAACACATCTTATCATAGAAAACTTATTCTAATACGTTAAACGGTGTATATATATTTTTTTTTGGATAGAATAATGATTTTTATTTTAATAATATTTATTTTTAATAAACTCAAAAATACTTCAAACGTCTAAGATTTACGAGGCCTTCCTTCAAGTATGAAATAAAAATTTCCTTTACCAAATTGAGTCATAGAATATCTAATTCCACATCTTATACATTTGGAAACGAATACATTCCACAATATATTTGTCAAGTATTATTTGAGAATGAAATTTAAATCAAAGACAACATAAATGCATACAAAGGTTAAATGAACTTAAAAATTCAATTAAGTATCAAAACTAAATAATAAACTTGAGATGTTTCGTTACTCTTACAATAAAATATGATATGTTGAATCGGGCGATATTCTAAAACTATTTCAGTTATCGTCACTAGTTGCATCGGAATGTGTTTGGGGCTTTAAGCTGCCGGTTTTCTGGCATTTAGTTGGAATTCACCAAATAAGCTTATATTACGGTTTTTTTGGCGTTCAGTATAGATTCAGAAGATAGAGCTTAAAATAATAAAGTTTATCAGTCCCTTGATTAATAATTATTTTTACTATTTATTAGAGGTACTTTTGACACAAATTTATTTATAAAAAATTTAATAGTTTACATATTATTTAGTGATTAACTCCTAATAGACATGGCTGACTGGCAGACTGCATTATATGATACAAATGCTCGTATGGATTATATACTAAGAACTGAAAAATGGTGTGATTGCACTTTTTTGGTTGGTGGCATAGATAACCAAATAGAAATAAAGGCGCACAAAGTAATTTTGTCAATGACATCGCCTGTTTTTGAGAAAATGTTTTTCGGTCCAATGGCAGAAAAAAATGATCCAATAATAATCCCGGACGTGCCACATGATGCGTTCGGAGATATGTTGAATTACATTTACAAAGGCAAAATTAATGTGTATTCAGTTGAGAAAGCCTTTGAATTGACTTATGTTGCCCAAAAATATATGATTCCACATATTACTCAACAGTGCATAGGATTTTTATGGTCGCATTTGTGCATTGGAAACGTTTGTCAAGTTCTTGAATACGCAAAATTATTTAATGTACTGGAATTAAAGGAATTTTGTTTTGAGGTAATAAATTTTTAACATTTTAAATGAAAATTGTTAAAGAAATTAAGAAAATTTTTATATATTAGATAATATCAGATAAAACTCAAGAAGTCTTAGACGCTCCAAGTTTTATCAATATTGAACCTGATACATTGCTCGACATATTGGATCAAGACGAACTAAATATAGATTCGGAATTGGAATTGTTTGATGCTGTAAGAAGATATGCTGAAGGACAAGGCATTTTTCATTATTCCAATGAAGTAAAATTGAGTTTAAAAGAAAAAGAAGAACATTCCGTTAAAGAAAAGCAACTTGTTGCGATGAACGCAATTGTAGATGAACAAAATGGAGATGATAAGGAAAATCTTTTAGAAGCGGAATCCTCCGCAGTTGCATGTTCTGAATTGGAATTAAAGGAATTTTCAAAGAAACGTTTAATGATACACAATGCTATAAAAAAAATTCGTTTTCTCACATTAACAGTAGAACAATTTGCTGATGGCCCAGGAACATCTAACTTGTTCATTCCAGAAGAGGCTTTGTGCATTATGCTAAATCTAGTTAGGCCTAAAACTCAGCGTCCACTACCATCTGGTTTTTGTACAAACCGATTAAAAAGAACAGATGTTAATCCAGTTCTGACAAATCAAAATTGCTCACCCCCCGACGAAACCGTTTCCATAAATTTAATTCGACGATTTATAGATTCTCAAAAGATTGATGTTGACTGTGTTTTAGATTTTTTTGTGCAGAAGAATATACTGATAAAATGTATGTGATTATATTTTTATAACTTTTAAAAATTGTAATTACCAACATTTTTTGTAGCAATTGAATTACGAACACAGGTGCTTTTTGCAGAACAATTAGATGGCAGAATATATGCAGACCAACAATTTAAAGCAAAGTATTCAGAAAATATTTACGTACATCTAAGAGATAAAGAAGAATCACATATTATATACGGTAAAATAAAATTAGTCGGGGACCTTACAATTATACAATTTATTACGCCAATATTGTTAGATTGTTATAAAGAATACGAGATCTGTGTCTTACTACAAAAGCTCTACTCAAGTGAATTTAAATACAATGAAACAATCAAGTGTATTTTGCATTCATAAATAAAAAATGAGAAACATTCATTTCTTCATAATATAAAATTGTAGTTTTCTTTAAAACTAAACCCAAAGTTTAGTTAAGGAATTAATTCCAATAAGAGATGTCTCAACAAAATGGAGATTCTAATAAAAAACGAATGCCTTTATTTAAGTTAAACGAATAAAATTTATTAAATGAGTTGATCATTTAAATATACTATTAATATTTGCAGCTCTATCACCACACTTGCATTGTATTAATTATATGAAAAATTCTTAAACAAACTTGTATTTTATATGGAAGAACATATTAGCAGATATAAACTTGTATGCCAGTTAGTCATGTCTATTATGAGGCAATCACTAAATAATATTTACAATATTAAGTTTTTTATAATAGACGAAAACAAAAGAAACTCCGAATACGGTTTATATAATTCGCCAATTATCCTAACACATCTTATCATAGAAAACGTATTCTAATACGCAAAACTGGATATATATATATATATATATATATATTTATAGAAAAACTATTTTTATTTTAATAATATTTATTTTGAATGAACTCAAAAATAATTCAAAATCCTAAGATTTACGAGCCCTTCCTCCCAATGAAATTTCCTTTACCAAATTGAGTTATAGAATATCTAATTATTCCACATCTCATGTTGGAAACGAATACATTCCACATTATGTTCTAGCATTTAATAAGAATTAATAATATCTAACTACAAAAGGTCAATTACCAATATATGAGAAAATATTTTAAAAATTAGAATAAAATATTTCAGTAAAATCACGATAAATCTAATTTATTTAATTCAATTATAAAGAATTTTATAATCGTATTAAAATTTACTTTGAATTTTGCTGTCAAATTGTATTAAAATTGTGGACCGAAAAATGACATTTATGATATGCATGCATTGGAATAAGAAGTAAGGGGAGGTGATTGTTTAGAGAAAAATTGTTTCGCGTAGTAAAATATAGAAATATAATTTGTATTTGATATTTGTGTATTTGTTTAATAAAAGTGTAAAATTATTAAATGGACAACATGGTTGATTGGCAGAATGCCTGTCATGATATTAAATCTCGGGGACAGTATATTTTGGAAACTGAAAAATGGACCGATTGCCGCTTTCTGGTAGGCAATGAGCAGAGTCAACAGCAAATTGCGGCGCATAAATTGATTTTGGCAATGGCATCCCCTGTTTTTGAACGGATGTTCTTTGGAAATTTGCCGGATAAAAGTGATCCAATCTTAATTCCCGACGTTCAACCAGATGCATTTCGCGCAATGATGGAATACATTTACTCGGACAAAATTGAGATAGCATCCTTTGATAAGGCGTGTGAATTATGTTATGTTGCTAAGAAGTATCTGCTTCCGCACGTTGTTGAACATTGCACACAATTTTTATGGTCGGATTTGAGCCCGAAAAATGCTTGCCGAGCATACGAATTTGCAAAATTGTTTGAGGAGCCGAGACTAATGGAACAATGTGTGCAAGTAAGATCATATATACGTTAGAGTTGAATTCACTGAGACTTATTTTAATTGCCTTGTTAGATAATATCAACGAAAACTCGCGAAGTGTTAGCTGATCCCAATTTCTCGGATATTGAACTTACTACTTTGCTTGTTATTTTTGATCAAGATCAACTAAGTATTGATTCGGAGTTAGACTTGTTCAATGCAATAAATAAGTATGCACAAGAGCGTGGATATTTTTCTAAAGAAGCAAAGCATTTACCAAAACCGAGTGGATTCGAAGAATCTTTGGCAGAACAGCAAGAAGTAAACGTGGAAGAAATGCCTATAGATGCAGATACTGGTGAAAAGGAAGATAATATAAGATTAAGCCCAAAAGGTAATTCAAGTGGTGAAGGGACGTCTGATCAACATATTCGTTCTCAAAGTGTAGAATCTGAATCGGAGAATTCGAAACGCCTACAAGAGGAATTAATGATAAAAGAAGGTGTTAAAAAAATTCGCTTTCTCACTTTAACGCCGCAACAGTTTGCCGAGGGACCGGCTAGATCTAGTTTACTTACACAAGCAGAGGCGTTAGCAATTCTTATAAATATATCGAGTCCAAATATTGATGACTGCCCAATGCCGGCTGAATTTTGTACAAATCGCACACGGAGAAATTGTGTATTACGATGTGAGGAGCCTCAAGCACTTATATCGGCTCGAAATATAGAGGGTTCTTCCCAAATGTGCACAGACTACAGTTATGTAATGCCAGGACGCGTTGATCGCAACTCACCATTCGCATCAAATTACAATATGTTCGTAAATCCCAATTCCGATATTGAAGTGGTTAATACGACAATGGAGACGAGAAAATTTTATTGTGTTCGAACTATACGACAACATATTGATTATCGAAATACGAGTGTCACCGACTGCTCATTGACTTTCCACGTAGACAAAAATATATTTATAACAGGTTAGTATTGGGTTGGTTGTGTTACTAGAAATATTTAAAATATTCAAAAAAATTAATTATCATCAACTAGGTGTTCAAGTACCAACACAAGTTTTATGCGGAGAATTAATGAGTTCTGATGGATTTACCGAACGTTACTCAGAAATTCTATATGCCCACTTGTTAGATGCTCAAGGTTCAAGGCTAACATATACCCACTGTACATCTCGTGTACGGTATGACTCCCTTCTGGAAATATCATTTGATCGGCCAGTATTTATTCATCGACACAAAGTCTACAAAATCGGTGTGGTTTTCAATAAAGTTGGCTGGTATCCAATGTATACCTGTTTCTCTGAAGTTTGCACCGATAATGTTAACTTTATGTTCAATGTTGGTGGCCCGCATGAATCCCTGCGTGATGGTTTGATTCGTGCTATCGTTTTTACTCATCCTTACGCTCCATCAGGACCGCACAGCTATGCAATGGTCGAATCATAATTTAATGTGTAGAAAAAATATATATTTCTAAATATATGCAAGCCATATTTTTGAGATAAATTTTTTTAAAATAATAATTATTTTCAATTATTATTAATAATAAAGTGATCAATTTATAATTTATTTTATTCATAGATTAATTTCATTTATTATTAGTCAATATGTGTATTTTTGATTTAATATAATTCTATATTATATTTCTCTTTGAATAATACAATAAACTATAATTAACTTTATTCAATATTTTACTATAAATAATTTCTTTTTGCAAATTTTAAGGATCGGCTAAAAAAATTCTAATTTGATAATAAGAGACTAATTAGGTATTATTTATATCTTAGCATTTTACCATAGTTCTTAGTGTCGGATAACATATTTCGTAGCAAGTTTGATGAAGGGTCAAGAGTTTGATTAACTAATTCAAAATTTAAAGTCGGTCTCTCACTCAAATTCGGTTAGTATTCCAGTGCATTTTCGTCAAATGCTTGCGTTATCTTTTTTACTTTAAATTTGGTATAAATTTTTTCCTAAAAACACATTTGAAAACATCCTATTCGTGTGAATTGTGCACGATCTCCAATTAAAGATTCGATTAAAAAACTCGAGCGTATATTTGTAACGATTTTTAACAGTGGAAGAATTTGCTGATGGCCCAGAAACATCTAACTTCTTCACTCCAGAAGAGTCTTTGTGCATTATACTAAATATAGTTAGTGATAAATCCCATCGTCCACTACCATCTGGTTTTTGTTCAAGCCGATTTAAAAGAACAAATTTTAATGATTCTTTTGGTTGGTAAAGGATTACCAATTTCCATCTATGATAAATAAAACTGTTCTTCGGGATGGACACCGCAAAAGGACAGATAGGATTTTAAAATATCAGTTCTTAAACTCGCCGTCCAGTACCACCCGGTTTTTGTAGAAGCCGTTTACAAAGAGAAGATTTTTGTACAGTTCCGATAAATTTTAAATGCTCATCCGACAAAACTTTTTCCGTAAAAGTAATTCGACGATTATCGATTCTCAAAATACTGGTTTTCTTGACTGTCTTTCAAATTATGTTGATTATAGTCATAAAAATATAATCACATACATTTTTTATTTTACTGATAAAATGTATGTGATTATATTTTTATGACTTTACTCAGAAAATATTTACGTACATCTAAGAGATAAAGCAGAATCACATATTATATACGGTGAAATGATGTTTGTCTATAAAAACATAATTATAAAATTTATTACGCCAATATTGTTAAATTGTTATACAGAATACGAGATCTGAGCCTTACTAAATAAATGAATGAGAAACTTTCATTTCTCTGTTGAGTAATGTAAAATTGTAGTTTTCTTTATAACTAAACTCAAAGTTTAGTTGAGGAATTCTTTCTAATAAGAGATGTCTCAACAGAATAGAGGTTTTTTGCCAAAAATCTCATGTTAAGCTTGGGAAATCTCTACCAATTATCGAAAATTCCATAAATATGGTCCATAGATGGCGGAATCTGTCTACTTTGAATTAACAAAGGAATATGTTTTTTTTGAGGTTTTATTAGTAAACGAATTTTAGTGATAAGGGATTGGGGCATGGTGGTAAACTATAAATATACGGCTAGCGGGGTAAAATATTATTCAAAATAGTAATTGTTTCAGAAAACATCCGAATTCTTTATCATGATTTATTTACACGTATTTATATTTTTTTCCTGATGTACTTATAATTTCTTATGGTCGAATTAAAGTAGATTTTTATTACTGAAAAAGACATTCTAAAATCACACTTAATTCCCTGGAAATCATTACCAAATAGAAACAAAATTTTCGAATAAAAAACGATTGCATTTATTTAACTTAAGCGAATAAAATTTATTAATTAATACAATGCAAGTGTGGGCTCTATTACCGCACTTGCATTATATTAATTATATGAAAAATTCATAAACAAACTTGCATTTTATATGGAAGAACATATTAGAAGATATAAACTTATCTGCCAGTAAGTTATGTCTATAATGAGGTAATCACTAAATAATATTTACAATATTAAGTTTTTTATAATAGACGAAAACAAAAAACTCCGAATACGTTTCCTATGATAAGTTGGCTGGGATAATTTGCCAAACACATCTTTTCATAGAAAACTTATTTTAATGCGTTAAACGGTATATATATATATATATATTTTTTTTTGGATAGAATTACGATTTTTATTTTAACAGTTTTACTGCGCGCCGTCGATATATCGACGCTTTATTACTGCGCGAAAACTGCGTACCGTCGGGATATCGACTATTGCTCAGTTTGATTTTGTATTACTATGTTCATCAAAAAATCCAAAAAAGTCCCCGTTTTACTTATTTCAACAAATGGAAATACAAGTAATGTAAACACAAAGAAAACAAAAGGATCATTTGAAATAGAAAAGGCAAAACCAAGCATCATTCATAATTATAATAAATTTATGGGTGGAGTAGACGAATCAGATAAAATGTTATTTTGGAAAAATGATATTAAATTCATATATTTAATACTCAAACAACGTAAATGAAAAAAGAATGACTAGACTACAGTTTACTTCAGAAATCATCGATAATATTGAGAAAGAGTGGATGGATAAAAAAAGCGTCTCGGAGACACCATCAACATCAAAGCAAAGCTTTGGTTTGGAAAAGTTACTAGGGACGAAGCTTCGATGCTGTACCGTTTGCAGTAATAAAGGAAGTAAAGGAATAGCACGATTTTCACTAATTTGTGCGCGGTGTAAGAAGGGAGTATGTACATGGAGTTTATGTGGGAAAACATTTTTGCATATAATTTTTTTTATATTCTTTGTTTTTTTTCTTAATTTTTAAAATATAAATAAATACAGTTATAGTTAAAATTATCTTTTATTTGAGTAGTTTGATATGTTTCCTACACACAACCTAAAGAATTACGAAAATCCCTCTATATTCGATGAAAATGTACACAATTTTGTGCACACTTAATGAAATATTATTTTTTCTCTAAAATTCTTCCGCAATTTTCGTATATTTATGTGAAAAAAAACTCACCAGTATAACGGTTAATAGTATTTATTTTTAATTAACTCAAAAATACTTCGAACGTCTAAGATTTACAAACTCCTCCCCAAGTATGAATTGAAAATTGTCGAAGAAAATATTAAGTTAAAATTTCTAACGCCAATATTTCTAATTCATAATAAAATATATTCTATTTGTCTATTATTACTTTCGTCCATAAAAGTCGGAAGCTGTCTCCTACGCTATTTGTTTTTCTTTTAAAATTTGTATAAAAAATATATGGTTATGTTCAAGTTATTAAAAGTTTAAAACAACATCCGGATTTTTTATTATGATTTATTTATTTATGGTTGAATTAATGTTGATATTGAGTACTAAAAAAATTTAAGTTTAAAACAAATTTGCATCTATCCGCATATATGATTAAATGTATTTTCAAGTTTCTCTTTGCATAGATTGCATGAGAGCAAAATATGAATACGACGTTTTAAGCATCTGTAATAATATATGGTTAATAAAAAAATAAATTATATAATAAATATAGTAGTTTTCATTATTTATTTACTTACCGCCATATAATTTTGTAGACTTAATGTAGTTTTAATCCAATTACCAGCTTTTATTTCAATACGATGTGTACAACGTTGCATAAATAGCAGAAGCGATTTTCCAGAAATCTTATCCATATCGGGAATATTGCTAAAAAACGCCTTTTGATTTAATTGGGATGACTATAAAATGAAATAGAAAATAATTTCGAATATTTTTTTACAAATTAATTTTTTATTTTATTGTTTGGAAAAATAGAGAATCTTTTTGTGTTGTAAGTTATTTAAAAAAAAAAAATTTAAGTACAAAAAAATAAAGATTAAACTTGCATAATAAATCTTTGTAATAGTTTATTTTTAATTTCTTTTAATATTAGGTATTTATATAAATGAATCTTTACGGAGAATATAATTTCGTTGCCCATCCAACAAGGTAGCATTACTTGAATTGCCATAGTTAGAAGATATATTACCATCGAAACGAATTGTACCGATTTAGCTGGTATCTACAATAGAATGTATGGAAAAAAATAGAAAATTTTATTTATTATCGACATATATGTTACAAAGCCCCAGCCAGATTAATAATATTTTAAATGGTATTTACTTACCGAAATTAATTGGTATAGTGTCATACAAATAATGAGTACTGATGAGCTGAGTTGTATGAAAAATGACTGTCGAAATATCATTTCAAGCTCATAACAATAACTACAATAGTAAGTAATAATTTATATATTGTATATATGAATTAAATAAACAAATAATTTTTTAAAAGCATAAATATATTGAAAATAATTACAAATACTCGTACGTACTCGATTAGTGTCTTATGAAATCGAACACATGAATGAATACCATTTTGAATTTCATTTTGTGAGAGTCGAAAATATTTATGAATATTTCCATTATTGGTAAGAGAATTAATCGAAGATGTTTGTTCTGGATAACCGACTAATGATATTTGATCGCCAAGCCGTAGAATTTGTGCGTTAACATGTGCTAATAGTCCAGCACAAAATGTATCCGTAGATGAATTATATGCAGCACTTACATAGATTCCAAATATTTGATAAATATACATAATGAAAAATACAAAATACGATTTAATTTCGAATGGATACCATGCTGGTAATGGTAATTTTAACTTGTGAATTTCCAATAGTGGAGATATAGCCCAAAATGAAATACAAAAACTAGCAGGAACAAAAAATAGCAAAAAACACAATGTTGTTTGATTCATAGCTGTTTTCACATATCTAAAATTGCAAAGATAAAATAATACAATTAAGAATAATATTTGAAAATTGTAATAAAACAAACTTTTCTTCATCGAAAGTTTTTGGTCTAAACTCATCCGAATCGATCATATCGAACAATGTCTTAATTCTTTTATATCGAATAAGAAAATTTTGCATTTTAAAACATAATGCAATCTGTGTCAATAGTAAGAAAAGTGCATCTGAAAGTGTCTAAAATAAATATTAAGTTACAAATTTGTTCTTATTTTACTACAATATTTTTATTTTCACATAACATAACATACACATACCTTCATATCTTCAATGTAAAAAAAGAACATTATTTGTGTAAAAACATAAATGTACATAAAAATTGTACGAAATACAATTCCATAAATTTCGTATATTTTTAAATAGGTTGTATTATTTGTATTCGGTGGCCACATACCAGTCGTTTTTAATATGAACAATTGATATTTAAAACTGTTTTGCGCCTCAAATGGATTCCATTTACCACCCATTTTGTATGGTTTTTATTTCCAAAATTTTTTTTTATTTTATCTTCAAAAATTTGAGAAAAATTTATTATAAATTACGGAACGATTATCAAATATTACTTTAACTAAAACATTCTACAAAATTTTAATGGTATTTATATTAAATTTCGATTTGATCAAAATATTTGTATAAGTTCTCAAATGGTTAATTATTAGTTTCGGAAACTATTATTTTAATTTTTGAATAGGTGTTTATAAAAATATTATTTAATTGTTGGGTGGGTGGATATTCTTTTAAACGATGTTTAATTACTCATATTTTAAATGGACTGAATTGATAAATGTAACATTATCTTTCGATATGGTGGGATATTCGGATTATTTATGTATAAGGTATATGAGTGTATACAAATTTTATTGAAAATTTGTTTCTTTATCATGAAACAATACTAATACACAATATTTTTTTTCTTACTTTATTTCCTTTTTTACCAATTAACATTGAAAAATGCTACAGTATAACTTACCATATATCCAACAATTTCGAATTTCAGTTTATTATAGCATAGTTTTACACTGTTTAAAAACCACAAGAGTATTTAATTATTACGTAACATTTAAATGTTTTCTAAAATATTATTTTAAATAAATTAAATATTTGAAGAAAGTAATTATAAAATATTTTTTAAGTTTGGTAGTTTTTTGTTGTTACTAATTTGTAATTTAATTTTTTCGTAAATTTAGTGCAACAAAAAGTAAAAATAATATTGCACATAATCAAAAATTAATCAGTTCTAATTAGTCCTATTCACTTTTTGTTACTCTTAATCAGTCCTTAGTCATTCTCAGTCAGTTCTAATCAGCCATAGTCATTCCTAGTCAATCCTAGTTGGTCCTAGTCAGCAATAGTCTTTTTAAGACAAGTCTAGTTTGTTCATTCCAATTCAGTCATAGGTAATCATAGTCAGTCACAGTTAGTCGTGATTGTAGTGCAACATATCTGTAATGAGACTATTACTTCAGTTTGATGTTGGCTTTTGGCAGATGATTTTCGGCTTGCAGATCACAAGGAGGAGGCAGTCCTCATCATGGACAGGAAATGTAGAGAGAGAGTATTACCGTTAGGACTGGTGAATATTAGGTGACCTTGGTCCAGAAATACCTATTATACAATAGGTAGGTGGGAAGGTAGCGGTAATAATGATGGCACTGCCACGCCACACCTAATGCCAAACCTTGGGGAACCCAGTCATTGTAGGAGGACTCTATTGAGAAGGATACAATTGGTGAATAGCTAGTGAGTGAAACGCAAGATGGCCAAAATTGGCTGAAAGACCAAGGTCGATTCCGGGTGTACCTTCGGGTCTTAGCAACCCGCGTACCTGAGCTGGCTCTAGCAGTGCCCAGGAATATTTACATACAAGGTTCCTGCCCGTAGCTCAATGAGCGGAGTACAAACCAAAGTACTTTTAAAACAAAAATTGGTACTACGGGAATCGGGGTGCTCCATGGTGTAAAACACACTGTGTCCGATAATGGTGAGGCGCCTTAGGCAGCAACGTAGTGGCTGTTGTTAAGCCCATGTCGCGGGTATGGTCTCCGGACCACAGGTGGGAAGTAACTGGCAAAGTCTATTTTGCAATTATCTCGGGCACTGTCACTTCTAATGACAGTAGAGGTTTAGATTGTCCTCGCCAACAGCAGGTGGAGTAGTCAGCTTGTAACTGATTATTAACTGCTAACTGCTAGTAATGGTGGTGTGTTGATTGCGTGTATCTCAATCCCTATTGTCGTAGGCGAATCGTGGTTTAAGGTTCTCGACAACTAGGCCACGTTAAACAACGATATATAACTGTGCACAAGTCAATCCTCCTCTATGCTGCACCGATTAGGGCGGATGAGCTGGTTAGAGCAACCCGCATATGTGGAGTTGTCGCTGTCCACCATAGGAGCACAATGATACTGATCAAAATTTTGCCGGATAAGTGACAGAGGTTGTACCGCCAGAGAAGTCGAAGTTAGGCGGTGGTACGTGTTCTGTTACTGCACCCAAAAGAGGTACAGAATTGTGTTGGCGGGCCCCTGACACTGGAGAACGTTGTGGCCTTTGTGTTTAAAATGGTGGACGGCATGGGAGGCTTTCGATGCCTTCGTGACAATAGTCCAAAAAAAAACTCCAGCTGGAAGATCGAGAAGGAACCAATACATCAGCGTAGTAGTAATGCCTGACAGAAGTTCCGTGGGGAGATCATATAAGGTGGTTTCAGTGGGTTCAATTTTCACTATTTGCCTTTCGATAATTTCCACTTTATTACAATAAAATTAAAAGAAAAAAATTCAGTTGCCTTTGCATTTTACACGTATTATTATTATTTCCCATAAATTTGTATAAAATATTAAAATATCGATAAAAAACAAAATAACAAAAATTCTTTGCATTATAAATTTGCCAAAGAATATGTTAACCGAAATACAGAAGATATTAATGAATTTCAACAATTATTTTCAATAGAAGTTCAGCATCCCGAAACTGTAATCCTTCTATTGAATAGTAAAGAAGATGCAATCATATTAGCGGTTTTATATCATCTCGATTTATTTGCAACGAAATCATCAAAAAAATATCCAACTTCTCTAACATTGTGAACTGTTGCAGAATATATTAAAAATTGGCCTGCAATCGCATAAAGCAATTATTAATTCGAATATTTGCATTGAAATTGATTAAAGAAATTTTCAAAAATGTTGATACACATAGTTGTACAAAGTTTGATAATAAAATATACTAAAAATGTTTTGAGATATCTAAAAAGCATTATATATGAGGTTTGTTCAAAAAATATCGCGAATTTTGAATTTCCGCGGGTTACGTAAATTTGATTTTCGATTTTTGGTGGCGTTATGTTGGTACTCATGTCTCTCACTTGTGCCGACAAGTTCGGCCATTTTGAATGTTCAGTTAATTTTTGACAGCTGCTTTGCTTGCACGTGTTTTGGCTCGTCTTCGATTTTTGCCCATTTCAAAAAATGGATCAAAGAATTTGTATCCTTTTTTTTTGTGAAAGAAAAACATTTTGGAATGGGTAATTCATATTAAACATTTTGTATTCATATATATTGAATACACTATCAAAATGACAAAAACATTTTCTTGTCCCCGAAACAGGTTCTTTGATCCATTTTTTGGAATGGGTACCAACATAACGCCACAAAAAATCGAAAATCGAATATACGTAACCCGCGGAATTTCAAAATTTGCGATACTTTTTCTAGCCCTAGGTGTACTACGAGATGACAAACGCTATTTTTAATAGAACTATTAACTATGGAATCGAATGCCACTGATATAATGAGAATTTTGCGTGGAATTCAAATTGTTGCTAAACTGACGTGCAGTCAAATGTGTGTTACGAAATCGGGGGGACAATCTGAAATCTACCTGGAATAATTGGTAAATAATCAGTCACTTTAAAGATTTACGAGGGTCATTCAACAAGTACTTAGCCTACAAAAGAAAAACGAAAATTTTGGAAAGGTGGCAATTTATTTTTCCACATAATCTCTTTCAAGCTCGATACAATTGGCCCAGCGATGCTCTAACTTTTTTAACCCGTCCAAAAAATACATTTTCTCGAGGGAAGCAAAATAGGCCTCCGTGGCGACGATGACCTCCTCATTCGACCCAAATCTATTCCCGGCGAGTGATTTTTTCAGGTTTGGAAACAAAAAGTAGTCACAGGGGGCCAAATCTGGAGAGTACGGCGGATGGGGCAGCAATTCGTACCGCAATTCGACCAATTTGGCCATGGCGACGGCGGAGGTGTGAGCCGGCGCGTTGTCGTGGTGGAACAGCACTTTTTTCTTCGCAAAGCGGGGCCGCTTTTTCTTCAATTAGACGTCAAATCGGCCCAATAAGTCAGCCATCACCTTTCCGGCCGATCGAACAGTCTTCGCCTTCTTCGGAGCACGTTCGCCAGGTGAAGTCCACTGTTTCGACTGTTCCTTGGTCTCTGGTGTGTACCAGTGAATCCATGTTTCGTCGACGGTCACGAAACGACGCAAGAACTCAGCTGGATTGCGCTGAAACAGCGCCAAACACGTCGCCGATGTGGTCTCACGGTTGCGCTTGTTTTCCGGTGTGAGCAAACGCGGCACCCATCGCGCCGACAGCCTTCTCATGCCCAGTTCTTCGTGTAGAATATGATGCACCGTTCTTACTGCGATGCCCACAGTCTCAGCTATCTCGTGAACCTTCAATCGACGGTCTGCCAACACGAGATCGTGGACTTTTTTAACGTTTTCCTCCGTAGCAGCCGTTTTCGGGGCACCTGGGCGTGACTCATCAAAAACCGACGTGCGGCCACGAACAAACTTGTTGAACCAATTCTTGAACAAAACTAATGAAGGGAATCGACTGAAACTTTGACAGTAGGCTACTAAAAGAAAGTACTGCACGATGTAGCAGTTCCATCGGGCGGTGAGGCTAAGTACTTGTTGAATGATAGTAAAATGTGGTTTGAATTGCAATATAATTTCTTTGGGACGAATACGTTTTGGAGGACATTTCGAGAGAACCTTACTTTTCAAAGTTCTAGCTGATCAAATAAGATGCACTCTGCAACATTCTGCTAATGGTCGAATTTTATATAACGAAGTACCTATATCTGTCCAAGATTTGGTAAATATTTACATAAATCTATTGTAATAATCCATATTATGGCAATAGATTCATTTTTTTAAATTTTCCATTCAGTTAAAAAGTTCATCGATGAATGCTTTACCAAAACGACACCTTACCACATCACATATTGCTTATAGAATATCCCCCGGAAAGGTGTATTCGCTGGGAAGCCAAAATTTTAAGCAATACCTTCAATTATTAGAATTATCCACCTGTCCAATGCAGCAGTTGTTTATATCGCATGTAAGTAATAGAAGAAGAAAAACAACCAAACAAACAAATTGTTAAATGCTCTTAAATTCGCTTTTGATAAATAATTTATTTACAAGAAAATATATAATTTTTTTTAATTATTTGGACAAATACAAAAATGTGTGCTATTTTGATCAATTTGATCGAGGTGTTGTGTTCAATATAAAAAATAATAATAATAATAATATAATATTTTTTTCTTTACAATAGTACGTTATTATTGGTAAATGGTAAACAATTTTTCACTTAATATGATGGTTTTGAATAAAAAAAAATCGTTTTGAACGAACAAAAATAAAAAAAATAAAAAATAAAATAATTTTAGCTACATGATATGGGATAGTTTTCCTGTATTGTTTATTTCTTTCTTTTCTAATTAATTTATTTTAACACGTTTTTGTGGGGTGTCTGCGCATCTACTTTTTGTGGTGTCTGCAGTTAGGTACATGCTCTGGATCTTCACAAGTTAGTGTATTCTCATCGAATACTTTGCCATCGCCGCAAGTGATCAAACGGGGGTGTCCTTCGACACATGTGATTAAACGTCCACAATCATTGGGCACTGCGAATCTTGGGAAAGGCCAGAATCGTGCAGCCGGTGAATGGGCATCAACTTTGTTGGGACATTTGAATCCAACAACAGCTGGAAATTTATTTCAATTTCAATTATTTTATAACTCTTTATTCTTTTATAGAGGTTTGTTTTCTTTGATATTCGCTTTATTTTCGAAACATGACTAATATTATGTTATATTAATATACCTTCTGGATTGCATGTCTCAAGCAGTTGATCCGGCCAATTGCAACCATGGATGCGCTCATCGTAGGCTAATCCTGCATCGCATTCCAGCTGATGTGGTACACCATATTCACATTTTATATAACTGGTTGAACATTCGTGACTAATAGGATAGATACCGAATTGGTATTCACATCCGGGAGATGAAATTGGTGTTGCTAGAATATTTAATGAAAACAGGGGAAAAAATAACAAACTATCAATTGTAAAAGAGATTTTTTTTTTAATTTTAAAAATTACTTTAAAAAAAAATTGACCCTATAAATAAAAGTGTGCAAAGATTTAATAATTGCACTAGCTACCTGATCAAAATTTACTTAATTAATAACTACTTTCCTAGAAACACATTATAAATAAATGAAAACAAAATTCTCGAAAATTTTATGTAAAAATTTAAATTCTTTAACTTACGGTCAAATTGTCTATGTCCACACTCTACAGCCCAATTATAATTGCAGTGATTATGAGCAGCTCCTTTTCCGTCAAACAAGAGTCCATTTTCGCAAGTCTCAACTGTCAGTGTTCCATTTTCGCACAAGAAAAATTCATCACATCGTTCCGGATGAGCATATGCCTATGACCGTATAAAAATTAATAATTTAAGATTTTCTTATAAAATATTTTCAAATTCAATTACATAAAACTAGAGATAAAAAAAAATTTGTTTTAATTTAATTTTTCAAGATACTCTTCAAAAAATTACAATAAATACGCAATAAACGAGGTCTGCTCAAAAAATATCGCGAATTTTGAATTTCCGCGGGTTTCGTATATTTGATTTTCATTTTTTTGTGGCGTTATATTGGTGCTCATGTCTCTGACTTAAGCCGACAAGTTCGGCTATTTGGAATGTTCAGTTAATTTTTGACAGCTGCTTTGCTTGCACGTGTTTTGGCTCGTCTTCGATTTTTGCTCAATTTGGACCAAAAACAGCATCGCATTAACATTGCTAAGGATCTGTTGGACTCAGTCTGCGACGACCCAAATTTACTCCAGAGGCTCATAACTGGTGACGAATCATGGGTTTATGGTTATGACGTGGAAACCAAAGCTCAATCATCCGAATGGAAGCTGCCGCACGACCCAAGACCGAAAAAAGCGCCAACTTCGGTCCAATGGGAAGGTTTTGCTAACAGTTTTCTTCGATTGCAGGGGCGTGATGCATCATGAGTTCTTGCCACAGGGTAGAATGGTCAATAAGGAATATTACCTGGAAGTTATGCGCAAGTTGCGCAAAGCAATCCGCCAGAAACGCCCGGATTTGTCGAAGAACAAAAATTGGCTTTTGCACCATGATAACGCCTCTGCTCACGCATCGTTGCTTGTGCACGAATCTTTGGCCATCAACAACACACTAATAATGCCGCAACCACAGTATTCCCTAGATCTGGCCCCCTAAGAATTTTTCTTGTTCCCGAAACTGATGAGCCCCATGAAAGGATGACGCTACGCTACGATTGAGGAGATAAAGACGGCATCGAAGGAGGAGCTGAACAAGATCACAAAAGATGATTTTTTGAAGTGCTTCGAGGATTGGAAAAAATGTTGGCACAAGTGTATAATATCTGATGGGGATTACTTTGAAGGGGACAAAATAGATATTCATGAATAAATAAATAAATTTTGAAAAAACACAAAATTCGCGATTCTTTTTGAACAGATCTCGTATATATAGAACTATTCAGTTTGCGCTTTGGTAAGTTAAGATTAATAAAACACATTAAAATTTAAGATCTCAATAAATTTTTATTTTATTATATTGATTAAACTATGCCATTATAGATAAATAATAATATTATTTAAACAACTATCAAGCGACTTTTTCCAGGACACGGTCTTTTTGATGTTATCATTTTGATAATCTTTCCGGATCATTTGTCTTTAATTACTTGACGGATGTTGGTTTTGAAATTCTTTACAATTTGATGTGTTAGAATTTGGCCATTACTTGATAGATATTGATTTTTAAATGTGGGAGAGTGGTTAATTCGAATGACTTTTAAGGCCAATTAACATCACTAAATCTGGAAATTGCGCGTTCTGGGAACTTTTTGCGCCAGAAAACCAAAATTTATCGTTTAAAAAAAAGTTGGTTATTATATGGTTATAGCGCTCCGAATTAATGGTAACCTTCCTTTTTTCGTTCAATTTTCAAAGAAGTACGGTGACCAATGACATCTTTAGTTTGGAAGGCACACCAGACTGTCACTTTTCACGAATACAATGGATTCGGTACGGTTACTTATGGGTTATTTAAAGCCCCATATACTATTATTTTGCTTATTGACATAACCACCGAGTGAAAAATAGGCCCTCTAATTTGCGAAAATTTTGTTAGAAAAGTGCAACAAAAATTTTCTTCAGCGATGAGGCTTATTTAGCCACAGAAAAATTATAAAATTTGTAAAAAAAAAATTATAATTTTAAGATATTTTTTAATAATTGAATAATCTATAATCTTAAATGGCAAATTTAAATCTAAATAAATAAATTTTTTTATAATATATATATTTAATAACTGTTAAATAACGGAAGCTATACTTTCCAAATTAAAAAATGGATAACTTTTTTGGAAATCAAAAATTTTAAATATTTTTTTCCAATATATTATTATTATTAAATTAAAATAAATATTTTTATATAATAAATATAAGTTTTAATTGATTATTCAATTGACAATTTACCTGAGTACCATATTTTTCGGGGCATTCTGGCGTTCCAAGAGTTCCTGCCTTTCCTATTTAACATGAAAAAAAACCATTAATTCTATTCATTTAGTTTTTCATTAAATACTAATATATATTATAGTCTAGCTAGATATAAGATCATAAAACTATTCATATAAATATTGTAAATTATAATTTTTAAGAAAGAAAATCTTAAAAACTGCGATGAATTTTCATTTTTTATAAAATATTTCTTGGATTTTTCAAGATTTGATAAACAAATTTTTTTAATTTTTTTTTTCTATTTTTTTAATCATAAATGTGACATGTTTTTTTTATAGTTAAGATAAAATTTTTTTCCTCAGACAGAGGTGTATGAGAACGACAAACTCTTTGCAATGTTGGCAATTTATGTTACATATAACTATGGTTAAATGGGTTGTCCTACTAATTTCAGATAAATTAATATATAAAACCATTTTATATTATTTTTATTTTTATTATAAAATCAGGTATGTAACTTTAGTCAAGTAAATATGCTTTTTTAAGTGCCAACTTTGGTATGAAAAACGCACCTACATACGTTGGTGAATGGTCGCCTGAGGCAATCGATATAATTTTGCACATTTTTACTTGTAATTGTATTTATTTCTTCAATATTTTACTGTTTAACCTATAAAATGTTATATATGTATATATATATATATAACAATATATTGATTAATTACAACATGTATTATAAATATTTTCTAAAAAAAAATGAACATTTACAAAATTAAAGTTAAATGCATAAACTAAAAGTTGGTCAGTAGTAGCTGTCTACATACGATACGAATAGTTATTATGTGATTAAATATGTATGCACATATGTACATAAATATTGGATACTTTAGATTAAGACACACCTGTAATTCGAATACTTAGCATTTATTCTGTATCTGTACATTTATTAATAGTAAAAAAAATCGCTTAAAGTATATCGTTTTAAATTTAAAAAAAATTTAAAATTTAAATTTTTTTACGAGCATGACATAAAGTGAATGCAATTCGATAATAATAATTAAAATGTATATTTTTATTAAGCGTTTAAGTATAATGGAATAAAATATAAAATTAATAATTTTTACACGTGTTATTCGCTCAAAAAAACTACATTTTCCTTTAAAATAAGAAAAATTCTTTTTCCATTAACTTTAAATTATTGTTATTAAAATTTGATAAGAAAAAAAAAATTGAAAAATTACTAAAATCAAATTTTCTACATTAAATTAAAAATGATTATTTTTTACATTTTCTATATAAAGAGTTTATCCATTTTGTAATTTGTCAAGTATATAACCTTGTCATTTAATTATATCCAATTCAAACATCTTTTAATGTAACATTTATTATTAGGAGCTTATAAATTAGCATTTAAATTATGAGGTTGTTTAATAATATTTTAAAAAAATGCGTTAACATTTTGAAAAAAAATTCACAAATGTTTAATTACAGAATTAATTTTTCGTCTTCAAAAATTCACAAATGTTTAATTACAGAATTAATTTTTCGTATCTGAAAAATATGACGACCTGGTAAGCATTTCAGTCTTACACATAAGGTGTCATTGGTACGTATTTCTGTGAAAATAAAGAAGTAGATACTGTTAAAGTCTATACTGATATATATTTTGATTTGAATTTAATAATTTCAAACTTAAAATTTTAAGACTTTTGATTTTAAAAAAATTGCATTTAAAACTACACAAAACGACAAATTTTTAGTTTATTTCGTGAAAAGCTCTTAAAACGCCTAATTTCGACATTTAAAAGATGCTCAATTGGACTTCAAGATCGAACGATTTGACGTCATTGGTTTTTTAAGCGTTTCATCTACGATAAACACGTCCGTGCGCTATGCGCTGCAGTCAACAGACGTGCCAACGCACGTTGACGTAGTTATTGATCGCTTACACTGTGAACTGTCGTCAACATTTGGACAACGTAAGTTGATATGCATTGCAGTTATTAACATTGGCTAAATTCGGGAGAATATTTCAAGTTCATTCCAAATTTTTTAATACACTTAAAATTTCAAATAAATAGTTTTACTTAAGTAATAATAAATTAATTCAATTAATATATAGAATTAAATTTGTTGAAACTTTTTTTTTAAAAATTAATTTCAATCAAAATAGCTTTTAAATGTTGGGTTTCGATTTAAAAATATTTTGCAAAAAAAATCGGTATGAGGCTCTAATGGTGACTTTTAATAGCTACAAACCATAATATAAGTTGAATCGTTAATTATATTTATCATAAAAAAGTATTTTGTTTTGATGAGATTTTCTTATAGTAATTTTAATATTTGTTTTCGTAGCTTTGGCTTTAGTTTTTATTCGTCGTTTGAAATTATGTTGTCAACGCACAAAAATTATTCGCGTATCTGTCGAACGTATAAGATTAAATCAATGTTCAGAAAGAAAGTGCAGGTGTTTGGTCTATATCAGGGAAGCGTCTAAATTCACAAATACAAATTTGCGAATTAATTATTGGAAATTTCAATTTGGATACCAAAATAAATAATTATTTATTTTGGTATCCAAATTGAAATTCCGAGATTGTCTGTTTTTGACGCCGTTAGATGTTTTAGAGCATTTAAAAAAATAACATCCGCCAAGTAATGTATAAATTAAAAAATTACCTCAAAAGGATCGAATCCTACAAGAAGTCTTATATTTTATACATAATGGCAAGATTTATGAAATATAATAAAATAAAACTTATACTTCCAAAGTACAAATTGGATAAAACTTTACATGTATGTAAGTATCCCTACTGAAAATTACAGAAATCAAAATAAAATCGATTTTTTCTATGTAGTTTTATTTATTTTAACATTTTCCTAATTAAACGGTCTTTTATATTAATCTTTTCAAATAATTTGAATTAAAAATAAAATCTGAATGTAACAAAATTGAAAAAAGAAAAGTACAAATTAAAACTATTTTTAAATAAAAAAAACCCCAATTTTTATTTACTACTTTGTTTATTACAAAATGATTTAGAATAATTTTTATCAACTAAAATAAATACTAAAATTAAATAATAATTATAAGTTATCTAAAAAAAAAACAACAAGAACACATAATTAATAATGGATTTTTACTATTTGGAACGTGGAATGTATTTTAATAAGCAATTTTCAAAGTGCAAAATGCCATAATTATCAACAAGGCAATAAACGTCTGTCGAAATACTCTCACTATTATAAATAGACTTTTCTCGTACTTTTCTTTGCGGAAGCTTTTATTGGTGGGATATTTTATAATTGTATATATATGCACAGGTTAGTATAATTTATCATAATCTTTGGCTGGTGAAAAGACGAAAAGAGATTATTGTCTGAATCGTATGCATCCGAAGCGCATCTTTAACTGCTCAATTGATCTGTAAACATATGCCGTACTTTCTTCCGTTTACTTGTCATTTTCTTCCATTCACAATAAGCCATTTTCTTATGTTTACAGAGGTACCCATATTTGAAGTGGAAGCGAAAGCTAGACGCTTCCTCAATAGGTGGAAGTGAGCAACTTCATGCATAATGCATATGAGCACACTGATATGTGCTTAATCGTGTATATATATACGTACACATCAGCGTCCACGTATGCATTATGTATGATGGAGAATGAGATGAAAAAAAAATGAGTTCGATGTGAAGAAAAGTTATACAACGCATCAGCCAACATCTCAGAGAAGAGCTTAAAATAAATTGAGCCTGGTACACAATTCCGACAGCAACTACAATTGCTGTCAAAATTGCCCAAATTTCGCCTGAATCAATCAGTTAAATACAATTGCAACGAGTAAAGAAATGTCATGTAATCAATTTATTATTTCGTTTCGATATTAAGCCTAATTTAATTTTTAAGTTCACTTAACCTCAAATAAGTATTTATTATTAGGTTCACTTATATTTCAACGATGCTGCCACATGAAAAAATACCGACGTTTTGTAGCAATACGTCAACGACAAAGATAAAATGAGAAAAAAAATCTTATTCGGTGATAAAACCGTTTGTAGTTGTCGTCTGACGTTGGAATTTTGTTTACCACCTTCCCCTGATTACCACCTTCCCCCCGCCACCCCCTTCACAAATAACTATTTGATTATTTTTGAATAATTTTGAATAGGTGATCATATGAAATTTCTCTTTAATAATAAATTTTATATTAACAGTTTTTGTCTATACTTGTATTTATGAATTTTGATTGAAAATATTTCACAGTCGTTTTTTTTACTTAATTTTTTTTTATTGTAGACACTCACAATCTAGTTAACCAAATGAATAAATTTAATTTAGTTTTTTTTTTCTCAAGTATGTACTTTTTTAAGTATTTGTATCACGTTCGTTTTTTAGATTTGATATTTGAGGATAAGAAAAAAAAACCACTAAAATAACCTTGAAGACAAAACTTGTATATGTACTAATATAATTAATGAAGAATTTTTTATTGAAAATATTTAATATGATTTTACTTTCATACTATATCGTGTACAATACATTTTTTAATTTTGATTTATGCCAATTTGAAAATTTAAAAGAAATTTGATCAAGGTGAATTTTTTTCTTAATGCACATACAAAATTAAATATATACCAGGTGTATAAGCTTAAATCCGCTGTTTGGTCATAGATGGCGTGAGTGAGCGTATTAAGCTAACATTGGCACGCCATACTTTTTTTTATGATTTTGACATCTATCAACATTAATCGGTACACATTGTCAGCAATTTCGTACAACAACATACATTTTTCCTTTGGTAATCATGTCTAGTTTTGTGCCAGAAAAAGATCATATGCGGGAAGCTCTGCTTTTCTGCTTCAATTTAAAGAAATCGGCTGCCGAATCTCATCGAATGCTTATGGAGGCCTATAGTGACAGTGCTTTATCGGAAACAATGTGCTGAGATTGGTTTCGTTGGTTCAAAGACGGCAATTTTTACTTGTTGGACAAGAAGCGCGAAAATCGGCCTACAAAGGTTGAGGACCATCAATTGCAGGCTCTTTTAGACGAAGACGATACCCAATCGCAGAGCAATCAGATTGTGACAGGCGATGAAAAGTGGATATATTTTGAGAATCCTAAACGCGAGAAATTGTGGGTTGATCCCAGCCAACCATCAACTACTTCCCCAAGACCAAATCGCTTCGGACGGAAGACGACGCTGTGCGTTTGGTGGGATCAGCAGGGTATCGTCTACTATTAGATGTTGAAACCTGGTGAAACTGTCAATGCCCACCGCTACCACCAACAACTGATTAAATTGCACCGTGGTCTGCGTGAAAAAAAGACGGATTATCAACAAAGACATGACAAGCTGATTTTCCTCCACGACAACGCATTATCGCACATGTCTTTAATGGTCCGAAACTACTTGGAGACACTCAACTGGAAAGTGATACCCCACCCCGCTTATTCACTAGACCTGGCCCCTTCCGACTACCACCTGTTTTCGTCGATGCGCCACGCGCTCGCTGAGCAGCACTTCGATTCTTACGAAGACGTCCGAAAATGGCTTGATGAGTGGTTTGCCTCGAAAGAGAAGGAATTTTTTTGGCGTGGTATCCACAAATTGCCCGAGAGATGGGAAAAATGTGTAGCTAGCGAGGAAAAGTACTTTGAATAAATTTGTTTTTGATTTCTATGAAAAAAACATGTGTTTATAAGGATATAAGCTTATACACCTGGTATATATATATATACAATATATTTCTTAAATTTTAACATAGTATTATGCGTTCTTTATAAAAGTTTAGCCCTGTTATTTATATTATTTAAGGTAAAATTTATTTAGGTTAAAATTTACCATTTTAGATTATTAATCAAGCGAAGCGGTAATATTGTAAAAACTTTTGATAATAGTGGTGATTCTGTCGTAGCCACGTTATAACAGTGGTGAGGCCAAAATTTTTGGTCGGTGGATATGTTAATAATCAAAATTGTCCTATATGAGAGGCTCTGAAAATTCACATGGAACAGTCATTATATTCGAAAAAAGTGAGTCTAATGAGCATTTTAAACTGAAGGTGTCATTGGACAGTATTTTCTTAAAAATAAATATTGTAAGAAGATACCGTTACCGCCAATTTAAAGCGCTATTACCACCTGATTGCCGATTTTTTTTCTGAACTTAACAATTTTAATCCAAATTAAACGTAGATTTTAATAAAACAATGCCACAAGCCACAGAACTTAAAAAATGATGGCCTTATTGTTCAAAATGCTCCAAAAACACTAAATTTCGAGATATAGTGATGTCAATTGCTCTTCGAGATAGTAAGATTTGTCGCAATTGATATTTTTTTATAAATTTATAGAAAATATTATGATAACGAATATAACTCTCAAACTTAAGAGTATTTAAAAACCAATATCCCTCAAGTAATGGCCCAATTACAGTAAGAAATGTGCGAAAAAGTCATCCAAAACCTATTTCAAAAGGATCAAATCTTGCAAGAAGTCTTATAGCGGTAATTTGAATGATATTTTATATCATAAAGAATGCAAAAGTCTTATAATTATACAATAAAAGAATTTTTATCAAAATTCAATTATTAAATAAGTTTTTTTTTTAAGCTGTACTTTTCTAAGCACAAATTGGATGATAACCCTCTGTTAGCAGAATTATTAAAAATTTTACTAAAAAAGTTTAATATAATTTAATTTTTCTATTCATTTAATGTATTTTTATTTAAAATTATAGTTTAAAATAATTTTATCTATAGTACAATTGTTATAGAATAATAAATAATAAATGATTTAATTTCAATTTGATTATAATTCAATCAAAATGAAATTAAATCATTTACTTAATTAATTATAAATAAATAGATAGGCATAAATTTTGGTAACAAAGTAGTATAAAAAATAGTGAAATTAAAACAATAAAAATTAAAAGCCTAAAGTATAATTTATTCTTTAACTAAAAATCAATAATAGTACAAATTAAAATTTTCAACAAAAATAATTCTTAAAGGTAAATATTTTCAAAATTTTATTTTTATTATTGAAATTGTTTTTTTGTCAAATACTCCCCAATAGATCACAAATTATTCTAATTCAATAGAGAACTAATAGAGAACTTTTTCAAATATTTAAATATATATTAAATTTTTGTTAAATTATTTAAAAAAATTAATTTCAAATGCTATAATATATATTAAGTTTTAAAAAAATAATATTTAAATGCTATTCACTGTCAATAGTTTAGTTAGTTTTTGCAGTATTTCTTTTATAATCAAAATGTAAATTAAGAAGAGTTAATTCAAGTATAAAAAAAACAACTAACCAACCATATTTGGTATAGAAACGAAAAATTTCTTCAAATAATAAGAATTTTAAATTTCATAGGAACACATTTTTTTTAAACAAATATTTCTCCTTAACATTTTCTTATAGATATTTTAATTTTAGTATATATAATATTGTTTTATAATAACACACACACACACACATACATGCATATATATGTATATTATTTTTTTTCAAATTTCTATTTTGTATTCATTTTCATTTGAAAAATATTTTTTTTCCTCGAACCTACAAACTATTTCTATAAACAAAATTATACGTCAGGTAATAAATTAATATGTTAATATTGATAAAACAGGAATTTATTAATTAATTCAATATTAACTATAAATTTATATTATACACTATATATATGAATACATATTTGTACAAACCTATATATATGCGAATTTATTATAAAAAAAAAAAAAACTATAAAGTCTAGGAAATAATATTATTAAAATCGGGTTTCTGTCTTAAGTCTTTCATTTTTCCTTGAAACGGTTGCGTTTCGAAAGTAAGTCTCGATTATAAAAGTTTCTGTTTCTGTTCATTAATCTAGTAAAGTTTTTATCTTATTTATTTATCTATCTATTTATTTAATTTATAATTGTATCTTAATACTGAATATTTTCTTTTAAATACAATTTTTTTTGCTGTTCAATTCTAAAATTTGTTCAATTCTACTTATTTGAAATTTTTTAAAAAATATAAAAATAATTTTAATTTTCTAATAAAATTCTTCAAAAAAAAAATTGGAAGTTATTTTAAATTACTTTGAATAGTTTAACAAGAATATTTGAAAAAAAAATATTTCAATTCAAATTTAAGTTAAAGAAAATTGAAGTTATTTAATTTTTTTCAAATACAATCTAATCAATTCGAACATTTCTTTTTATGCTAGGATATTGTTTGTTATTTTCTTTTTTTTTTGTGTACTAATAAAACGATATAATATTAATATTCGAAATAAAAGCATAATAAGAAAAAAAAGAATGTCTTAACTTTTTGAATAGTTCAAGACCTTCTACTTTATGCGGTTATATTTTGAACCAGTTTAACAAGATCAGTTCAGTATATTGGGTTATTTATGTAATAGCAAGAAATTTGCTCAGGCACTCCCACAGTAACACAACTGTTACCAACAGTTTTTTTTTATAAATTTTTTTTTTTAGAAATATATTTAATATAAATGCAAAAAAAAATAAGACTAGAAAAAAAGCAAAGAAATTTAATGATAATTAAAAAAAAGTTTTAATTAAATTAAATACAAATGGATACAAGACGTTAGGTTGTAAAAGGAATATTTAAAAAAGTAAAAAGCGAATGCTCAAGAATTACATATTGTGCAATATCCATCCGACAAGTCAAGCAGAACTTTTATTTAATACCAATTTATGAATGTATGTGGCAATATTTATACAGACATGAAAGTTAGTAATATACAATCAAATAATTGCATTCCAACTGCAATTGCACATAGCTAAGTAATATCGTCCGTTCAATTGAAAGTTCACCAACTAACTTTATGGTTAACAATTATAGATCAATGTTGGTAAAATATTTTATTATAGAAAATTATTGATTTCTGCATAAATATTTCTAGTACAACTCTATAATGAAAAATGCATTTTTTATAATCCATTTTATTTAGTACTCACCAAGTGATGCAAATGATGCAACAATTAATATACCAACACAAAAAATTCGATTCATTATTAGCGGTTTTTTTCTGTTTTTATAATTTAAATATTATTATTATTATTAGTTATTTATTTTTTTTTTTGATACACAAAATTTTTTATTGTTGCTTATTTCTAAATAAAACTTCACTAAAAAAGAAAAAGAGATTTTTTATAGTATAACAATTATAAAAACAGTTTTTTTACTATTAACTAAAAATAAAAACTATTAATTATTAGGAAAATTAAAAAAAAAAATTATAATAATTAAGTTTATCTTTTTTTTCTTTTACTCCTTTTTTTAAAAGGTATATTTTTTGTTGTTTTTTAAATTTTTTTTTTCCCTAAAAGAAATTATCACTGTTCAAATGATAGTACCTTCTCCTATAGATAATATTATTATGCACACCGTAGCACAGTTAGACTCACACTGAATTCGAATTCGACTTTCATATGAGGTTTTTGGGCTTGGTATAATATCGACTCCATCAGTTATTGGGGGTCTTGTATGCTCCAAACATATGCCCCATACATATGTGCATATCTGATTCCATACAAATCGAATTCATAGCTGGTTTCATCCGTTCCATTGTCCCATGCATAATAATTCCATATACGAGTACAATTCTGTGTATTAAAAATGTTTAGTAAATATTTTTTTGGTTGATTTCTTTACTTTTTCTTTTAATATAGTCTTAAATTAACAGGAAAAAAAACCAACAAAAAAAATCCAAGAAGTCAAGAAGAAGAAAAAAAAATCACTGGTCACATTTTGTTTGTCAAATGAAAAGTGAAAGTTTGCATAAGGAAAACTTTATATACAATAAAATTTGGATAGATAAAAAGATGTTAAGAAAACATAAATTATTTTGATAAGTTTTTAAAAAAAAAAATGATAATATGAAAAGGTTTTTTTTTTTGAATTGGAAATTTTATTTCAAGCTTCTAGAATTGATTTAAGAATTTTCTTTTTGTGGCAATTCCAGTAGAAGAGAGTGGAGCATTACCCAGTAATTTTGTTTGTTTGTTTTATAAAAGTGAATTTTACTATTTTAATAATACTATTCGAACATATAATTATGAACATTTAAGAATAATTTTCATTTCTTAAAAGTTGAATATTCAACATAATCAATTTAGAATGATAGCTTTTGGGGCCTTCCAACACAAGCTATGAAAATGATCACTGGTGTAATGTTGCCCAATATAACATTCTCATGTTCGAGGTCGGTGAAAAAAGTCGCGCGAATTTTGAATTTCCGCGGATTACGTATATTTGATGTTTGATTTTTGGTGTGCATTTTGGCGGGTTTTTCTTTAAAAATGAAGAAGGAGAAACGGTCACTAGTAATTCTGAGTACTATGACAATAGATTTTCACTGAAAAATCTTAATTTGGATTAAAACCAGGTCTGTATATTCGATTTTCGATTTTTTTATGACGTTATGTTGGTATACATGTCTCTCACTTATGCCGACAAGTTCGCCCATTTTGAATGTTTAGTTAATTATTGACAGCTGCTTTGCTTGCACGTGTTTTGGCTCGTCTTCGATTTTTGCCCATTCTAAAAAATCGATCAAAGAATCTGTTTCGGGAACAAAAAAAAGTCACAGGGGGGCGGATCTGGGGAATACGGTGGCTGCGGCATTATTAGTGTGTTGTTTTTGGCCAAAAATTCGCGCACAAGCAACGATTCGTGAGCAGGGTCGTTATCATGGTGCAAAAGCCAATTTTTGTTCTTCCACAAATCCGGGCGTTTCTGGTGGATTGCTTCGCGCAACTTGCGCATAACTTGCAGATAATATTCCTTATTGACCCTTCTACCCTGTGGCAAGAACTCATGATGCACCATGCCCCTGCAATCGAAGAAAACTGTAAGCAAAACCTTCACATTCGAACGAACTTGGCACGCTTTCTTCGGTCTTGGCTCGTGCGCCAGGTTCCATTCGGATGATTGAGCTTTGGTTTCCACGTCATAACCATAAACCCATGATTCGTCACCAGTTATGACCCTTTGGAGCAATTTTATAGCGGACATAGTTCAACATCTCCTTAGCAATGTTAATGCCGAGCTGTTTTTGGTCGAAATTCAGCAATTTTGGTACGATTTTCGCGGCGAGCCGTCTCACACCCAAATCATTGGTAAAAATCAAATGGCACGACCTAATCGATATGTTTAGGTCCCCAGCAACTGCTCTAACGGTGATTCGACGATTGGCCAATACTATTTTCTTCACTTCATCAATGTTTTCGTCTGTTGTTGACGTGCACGGGCGTCCGGCACGCTTTTCGTCCAAGGTAGCTTCCCCAACAACTTCTCTAACGGTGATTCGACGATTGGCCAATACTATTTTCTTCACTTCATCAATGTTTTCGCCTGTTGTTTACGTGCTCGGGTGTCCGGCACGCTTTTCGTCGTTCACATCTTCTCGGCCCTCTGAGAATATTTTGTACAATAGATAAACGTTGCTTCGGTCCAAGGTAGCTTCACCATATGCCTTAGTTAATATTCGGAATGCGTCCGCGCAATTAATTTTGTCTTTCACACAAAATTTGATACAGATTCTTTGATCCATTTTTTGGAATGGGCAAAAATCGAGCACGAGCCAAAACACGTGCAAGCAAAGCAGCTGTCAAAAATTAACTAAACATTCAAAATGGTCGAACTTGTCGGCATAAGTGAGAGACATGAGTACCAACATAACGCGGAAATTCAAAATTCGCGATACTTTTTGAACAGACTTCGTAAAACGGCATCACAAGCTATACAACATGATAAATTTGAACTTTATTGTGCGGAAAGTTTTGCCAGATCAGAGGCAGCTATTTTCATAAACTTTTGCCAAGATTTATAAAGCATATTGCAATAAAATAAAATTTATATGAAAATCTACATTAAAAATGCATTTAATTGAACTTTTTTTTAAAGCAAAAATGGGATAACCATTTTTTTCAAAGACTTTAATATATAATTAATAAGATAACAATAATACGTATTTTATTAATATTTATTTACACGTGCTCGCAAACACTAATAATCTCTATCATCAAGATTGCATATGTAATTTAACACCTCAATAGGAATACAACAACAGCAACAAAAACAAGAAACAAAAGCTAAAAGAAAAGAAAATAAGTAAATAAAAAGAAAATTTCATAAAACATAATCGGTCGCATATCATAAAAGATTATTATCAAAAAAATTTTCACTTTCATCAAATTTCTGTCAATTTTGAAGACACCATTAATAATTTCACTTTTATTTTTTATACAGATCGCTAATAGTTAAACTAAAGCCTATTATTCTGAAAATAGCGAGCATCAAATTTCTGATTTTCACCAAAAACCAAAAAAAAAATTAAAAAAAAAACCATAACTTTTGAAATCGGATTTTTCTAAAAATGGTAAAAAAAAACCAAAAACTTTCAAATGTTTTAATGTTTTTTCGTTCCATTTAATCATTCATTAAATAACTTTTTTGTGCGTGTCGTCTCGTTTTCTCTTAGTTTAGGGAATTGGTGCAAACGATTTTTATTTCAAAGAAAGGCACCAACCCTTAGAAAATTAAAAGTCAGAGAGAAAGCTCATCGAAGCTTACAAGTACGCAAATAAAAGCTCATTAAAAATAAGTATAAATAAACAAAATTAAATAGGCGCTAACGTTGCATTTACAGTAACGTCTAAAAAAAAAGACACTTTCAAATGTTTGTTTATTTAATTTCTGTCATCAGTTACCAGTTGCATGCACATACTTGTATGCAAATTTATGCAATTACTCCACATTTTATGCACAAACATCCATATACATATAACGTTGTCTTTTATTATTTTTTCCCATAGAAATATCTGTTGTTGTTGTAAAAAAATAAAAATGCACACGTATACCAGTTGCCACAATTATTTGGGTTAGTATTAGTCAATATGTCAATGGACTTTTTTACTTTCATTTTTCAATGCTGAATGTGGAGCATGATTGATATACTCGCATTTATGGTGAAAAAAAATGCAGGTTTTTAGTTTTTGTGGGCGCAGGATAGTCTATCATGTTGTATACAAAAATGCTTATTTAAAAAGTGCCCAACGTCATTCATTTACCAGTTTTAACAGTCAACATAGATCTTTTTAACTGTTTTATATTCTCAGCGATATATGTCAATTTTTTTGCCGCAGGGTTTCATAATAGCTATAGTTGTAGAATTGCTTAATTGACTATTTACTTTGTTTGCAATCAATCAGTATGAATTTTTATTTAATTTCTTTTAAATTTTTAATTTTTGTTAATAAAAATTAACAAGTTTATATTATTTTTTCTTCAAATTATAGTAAATTATCTTAAATATTTCTTTTTTTTTAAATTTAATTTTTTTAAAGCAGAAAAGTTACTTTATTAATAAATTTATAATTAACTACATTTTGATTCTTATGCATTTAATTCACTATTTGAATTAAAAATCATCATATTTCGACTTTTTCGTTGTTCTTTTTCTTCCGATTTTCGCTTTTGTATTGCGAGATATTTGAAGTTGACAATCTATTTTTTGCTTATCATTTTTCAATCCTTAGATTATGAAGTACAATATAAGGATAGATAATTGAAGCGCCAAGTTTAGGCCAAAAAAAATCGGAATAAAACCTTAAAGATAACTAACCCATGCATACTGCTCAAAGAGCAGTATTACTTTCAGATAGGGGCAATTTTATATTTGTACATATTGTTTTGGTGCACATTTTTAAAAATAATAGCTAAAGATATTTATTATTAATAAAATAACTACGATGGTTATTTAATTTAATAAAATTTTAAATTAGAAACTATAATTAAAAATATTTTCTTTTTCTATAAATTCATTTATTTGCGTATAACAAATTTAAGTATTCATTTATACTTATTTTTCTGATTAAATTCCAAAAATTGATCAAAATACCAGGTGTATACGCTTAATTCCGCTGTCATGTCATAGATGGCCTGCGTGAACGTATTAAGCTACCATGGGCACGCCATACTTTTTTTTTACGAGTTTGACATCTGTCAATATTCATCAGTACACATTGTCGGCAATTTCGTACAACAACATAAATTTTTTTTTGGTAATCATGTCTAGTTTTGTGCCAGAAAAATAGCATATGCGAGAAGCTCTGCTTTTCTGCTTCAATTTGAAGAAATCGGTTGACGAATCGCATCGAGTGCTTATGGAGGCCTATGGTGACAGTGCTTTATCGGAGAAACAACGTGCCGAGATTGGTTTCGTCGGTTCAAAGATGGCAATTTTGACTTGTGGGTCAAGAAGCGTGAAAATCGGCCTAGAAAGGTTGAGGACCACCAATTGCAGACTCTTTTGGTCGAAGACGATATCCAATCGCAAAAAATGCTCGCGGAGCAATTGGGTGTTACTCAACCAGCCATTTTCATGCGTCTGCGTGCCATGGAAAAGATTGAAAAGATTGAAAAATGGGTGCCGCATGAATTGAACGATAGGCAGATGGAGTGACGCCAAAACACATGCGAAATCTTACACGCCAGACTAAAAAGAAAGTCGTTCCTGCATCGGATTGTGATAGGCGATGAAAAGTGGATATATTTCGAGAATCCTAAACGCAAGAAATCGTGGGTTGATCCCGGCCAACCATCAACATCTTCCCCAAAACCAAATCGCTTCGGACGGAAGACGATGATGTGCGTGTGGTGGGATCCGCAGGGTATCTACTATGAGACGTTGAAACCTGGTGAAACTGTCAATGCCCACCGCTACCACCAACAACTGATCAAATTGCACCGTGCTCTGCGTGAAAAAAAAGACGGATTATCAACAAAGACATGACAAGCTGATTTTCCTCCACGACAACGCACCATCGCACACGTCAAAAATGGTTCGAAACTACTTGGAGACACTCAACTGGGAAGTGATACCCCACCCCGCTTATTCACTAGACCTGGCCCCTTCCGACTACCACCTGTTTTCGTCGATGGGCCACGCGCTCGCTGAGCAGCACTTCGATTCTTACGAAGACGTCCGAAAATGGTTTGATGAGTGGTTCGCCTCGAAAGAGAAGGAATTTTTCGGCGTGGTATACACAAATTGCCCGAGAGATGGTAGCTAGCGAGGGCAAGTACTTTGAATAAATTTGTTTTTGCTTTCTATGAAAAAAAATGTTTTTTTTTGACTAAAAAACAGCGGATTTAAGCTTATACACCTGGTATTAAATAGGATCATTATATCAATTTTATGATAAGAAATTTACTCATATCGTTTTCCAATAGAAGCAGCTTTAGCTTTAAGTTGGAATAGTATGTAAGCATTATATTATTGATTTGTCAAAAAAGTAATTTCGTGTCATTACGAAATTACTTTCCGAACAGCCCAATAGTTTATTTATTGGCCTTTTTTCTTTAAGTGAATCATTCAATTTGTCCAACTGATGACAGCACACTTTAGAATTAATCGTTGCGTTGCCCGGTAGAAGCTTAAAATAAATTATTCGTTTTAAATCCCACCAAACAGATAGCATAACCTTTTTTTGATGAATATTGGCTTTCGAAGTGCTTTGAGCCGGTTCATCTTTTCTACTCCAGGATCTTTTGCGCTTAACATTGTTATAGACAACCCATTTATCGTTCCCAGTAAATTATACGCTTCCAAAATGGATCTTTTTCTTAGCGTTTGAGAAGCAAATCACAAACGTCAATGCGACGGCATAAATTTTTTTCCGTAAGATGAGGAACCCACATGTCGATCTTTGAGATTCAACATGATTCAAATGATCATGAACGGTAGAATTCGATAAATTTAATCTCTCAGCAATCTCACGAGTTATTATTCGCCAGTTTGCATCAATTAATGCCTTTATTGTGTCTTCATCAGCTTCAACTGGCCTTTCAGAACGTGGTGCATCTTCGAGATCAAAATTACCGGATCGAAGTTTTGCAAACCAGTTTTGGCACTGGCACTCACTTAACATATCTTCTCCATATGCATCGGATAATGTTTCCCTTGCTTGAACAGCTTTTTTATCTTTTCTATAGTAGAAAAAGTAAAATATGGCGAAAATGCTATTCTTCACTTTACATATTTAAAACGGTATCAACCAAAAACTACTGTGCAGAATCAATCGAATTTTATCACAAGCAAGCCTTGCTATGTCAACTGTCAAAATACATATCATTATGTAGCTTAAGTGTGAAGTTGGTTGTAAAAAAATACAATTAAGTCCTCTGTTGGGGGGAAATTACGTTCTTGACAACCCAATAATACTCACTGACATTAGTATAAAAATTCCTAAATTACTATGCAAAAATATAAAACCAATACAATTTTGACTATGCAAAAATATAAAACCAATAAAATTTTGACTATGCAAAAATATAAAACCAATAAAACCCCCATTTGAAAGTAATCAGGCAACCGTCATTGACACGTCAATCTGATCACAAGTAATCGTCTGTTAACATTCAATGTTGCACAAAAATTATTTAGTTTTTAAATACTTAGAACACTCGATATACAATAAAAATTGATTGAATGATAGGCAACTATGACCTTTATTCGAATATATGTTTTTACCTATAACTCACCTGAAAAAATTCGGGAATTTTCACTTCATTTTTAGTAAATATTTCGATATATTAAATTATTAAGTTTATTTTTTACATAATTGTTCACTAGTTTCACCTGTCTTTTTATAATAACTTCACTCGATATTAATAAAATTTAACTCACACAAACCGCTTGTTTACATTCGATATGTCAAAACTACAAATTGAAGGAAAAAATTATCTCCGCCTACCAGAAATTTGGTTTATAGTTCGATAAGTAAAAAATAGCTGTCAGGCACAGCTGCTAAAAAAAATTGTTTGTCAACTTTTTGCTTTGTTTAATACAATAATTTTTTAAATTTAAATTGTCAATTTTATTTTGAATTTAAAAACATTTAGTATACATTTAAAGCAACTGGGTTGATAGCTTCATATTATGTTAATAGATAGATAAGTTAGGGTCGGCAAATGAGGTTTTTAGTTCATTGCAATTCCGCGAGACTTTTTTGGCTTCACTAAAATTTGTATGCATATAGGGCAATTGTATATCGTTACACTCTATAGTCTAAGTCCCAAACGGTCATCCATAAAAGCATTAACCCATCTAAGGGTCTACTTACCTTATGAGCGCTTCAATTTTGACCGAATTTTCGTATTTTCCGCGAGGTTTGTTTACTCCACCGATAACCTCCACCGAAGGTACTTTCAGAAATATTTTAAAATTTCCAACATTCAATATGATATTCTGCCAGATAATAACTCTCACCATCTACAAAATATTCGCATATCATTGTTTTTCGCATTCGGAATAGATTACAATTGATTGTATTTTTTTTCACGTCTTCATATCGGTCAACTTCATTATCGGCGATTGGTCGAAAATAAAGAAAATTTATCGTTTGTCGCATTTCTTCCGCAGAAACCGTGAACTCTATCAACAAAAGTAAACATTCATTACCTATTCCAGACCGAACTAAGGAAGTGTGTACAAGAGCACATAAATAACATAAAACACTTAGGGTACTGAAAACCCTCAACCGATACATCAAAGAGCATTACACTCTTGTGGAGTAACTGTATAGTGCGGCATCATTGAGCCATATTTCTTTGAGGATGCTGGAGACTATGCTGTAACAGTTACTAGTGATTACTATCTGGGACACGTTGGAAAACTTTCTTCTACCCGAATCGGATCAATTAGGCCTACAGAATATGTGGTTCCCATAAGACACACACAGCTAGGCCCATACGATCGCCTGATTTGAACCCTCCAGATTTCTTCGTTTAGGGGTACTTGAAGCAAAGGTATACGAGGTATGTTCAAAAAGTATCACGGATTTTGAATTTCCGCGGGTTACGTATATTCGAGTTTCGTTTTTTGTGGCGTTATGTTGGTACTCATGTCTCTCACTTATGCCGAGATAAGTTCGGATATTTGGAATGTTCAGTTAATTTTTGACAGCTGCTTTGCTTGCACGTGTTTTGGCTCGTCTTCGATTTTTGCTCAATTTGGACCAAAAACAGCATCGCATTAACATTGCTAAGGAGCTGTTGGACTCAGTCCGCGACGACCCAAATTTACTCCAGAGGCTCATAACTGGTGACGAATCATGGGTTTATGGTTATGACGTGGAAACCAAAGCTCAATCATCCCAATGGAAGCTGCCGCACGAGCCAAGACCGAAAAAAACGCCAAGTTCGGTCCAATGGGAAGGTTTTGCTTACAGTTTTCTTTGATTGCAGGGGCGTGATGCATCATGAGTTCTTGCCACAGGGTAGAATGGGCAATAAGGAATATTACCTGCAAGTTAGGCGCAAGTTGCGAGAAGCAATCCACCAGAAACGCCCGGATTTGTCGAAAAACAAAAATTGGCTTTCGCACCATGATAACGCCTCTGCTCACGCATCGTTGCTTGTGTACGAATTTTTGGCCAAAAACAATACACTAATAATGCCGCAGCCACCGTATTCCCCAGATCTGGCCCCCTGAGACTCTTTCTTGTTCCCGAAACTGAAGAGCCCTATGAAAGGACGACACTACGCTACGATTGAGGAGATAAAGACGGCATCGAAGGAGGAGCTGAACAAGATCACAAAAAATGAATTTTTGAAGTGCTTCGACGATTGGAAAAAACGTTCGCACAAGTGTATAATATCTGATGGGGATTACTTTGAAGGGGACAAAATAGATATTCATAAATAAATAAATAATTTTTGAAAAAAAACAAAATTCGCGATATTTTTTGAACAGACCTCGTACACTAACAAACCAATCACAACCTCAATGCTTAAGCATAACATTCAAAACGAAATTGCTAAAATAACACCAGAATTCTGCGAAAATATTATGAAAAATTTGATTAAAAGAAATCGCCTTTCCGCTGTAGCTAAAGGAGGGAGTTTGACCAACATCATATTTTATATATAATGCTAAGGTCCATCTAATCAATCAATAAAATATAAATTATAAAATTATAACGACCTGCAACAAAAAACGCACCCTGTATATAAAATGTTTATATTTAAAATGTAAAAAGGTTGGTGGTACAGTAAGAAAATGTGTAGAAAATAATATTTTTTAAAATAAGTTCTGATAAAATATCTGAGATAAAAATGTATCGAGTATCATTTAAATAAATTGATATAAAGTTTCCTGTTCTTTTTATATTTTATTTATAAAAGGACAAAAAATTCAAAAATTTAAAATATTTTTTTAATTTTTAAAAAAAAAATCTGTATTTTATTAATTTGAATATTTAAGTACATAGTAGTTAACATGACTTTATAGTTTTTTTAAAATTATTTTGCTTATACAGTTTTGTATTTTGAGTATTATTATATCCTTGTTGTATAATCAATATTTTTTTTTTATAATTTAATTTTTTAATCTTTATGCAGATGGTAAAAAAAAGTTTTTAATTTTAAAAAATTAAAAATATAATTATTATTTAATTATTTCTAATTAAAGAAAGGAAGGTAAAAGTTTCGCAAAAAGTTTTTTTTTTCTTTTAAAAAATATTATAAATATATTAATAAGAGAGAAAGAAATGGAAAATTAAAGAGACAATAATGATTTTTATAAGAACAGGATTTAGAAAAAGTATGAATAAAAATAATAATGATAGAAAATATTTAAATAGTGTTTAAAAATAAAAGTTATACGACAATTTTTATTAGATTAGAATAATTATTAAGAATTTATAAAGAGGAGCTCACATAGATAATAGAAGAGAACGTCTGCTTAAGTCAGAGAAGTAAAAAAAATACACTTATAGTTTATAGAAGCAAATAAAAAAAACTACTAAAAATAGTATAGTTTGGAAATAGATATAGATAAGAAAGATATCTTGTAATAGAGATGAGAAAATAACTGATATTGTAAAAAAGTTGAGTGAAAAAAGATAATAAAAATTTATTCAAGAATACATATATAAGTTAGTTGAAAGTGATTCTATATCAAATGCATCTTATTATTATTAATTTCTAGTTGAAAAAGTATATAAAATTTTAGACAATATTAAAAAAAATTATAGAATCTGCTACAAGAAATCAACAGAAAATATTAGAAAAGTAACAATAGACACAGGATGGTAAGAGTAAAAAGATATATTTTTACTAAATAGACAGTTAAATAAAGATGAAAGTTTAGAGAAATTAACAGTACTTTTTTGAAATTATATACCATGAAAGAAATTTCCATAAAAGTAAAAGTTAAAAATAGTATTGTAAGTAAATAAGATATAAGAAGAAATGGTCTGAAATCAGAAGAACTTTTAGTACAGTTGAAACTTTGTTAAGAAGCGCAAACGATTATATTTTTGCCGGAATGTAGGCAATTTGGATGAGTATACAGTAAGCAGCAGCAATTCCAAAGGAATGCGTCTTGGCTATTAAGAGTTTAAACACTTTTTCTTTATTCGAAAATATAAAATAGAAAATATTTTTTAAAAATTGTTTTTTTTTTTAAACTGTTCTAATAGCTTTTTTTTTAAAGTTGAGAAATTATTTGGGAGATTATTCCAAAGTTTATGGATTCATATCAAAGTATTGAGTGTAAAACCCTTATTGGAAGATGAAAGAAAAGTAATAAAAGATATTTTCGATGGGAAATAGAACAATTCATTTACTTATAAATTATTTTCATAGAGTGTAGAAAAAGAAAATTGTAGGTTTATTTTTATTTTTTATAAATCAATAAGAAGAAATAAAAGATTTTTAATAGAGGAAAGTAGAAGATGATATTTTAAACGTAAATAGGAATGTGTTTTTATCTAATATCAAAGAGAAGGTAAATTAGAATTGAAGAAGAAATAATAAAAGAAAGGAAATTTTCAAAATAAAACTTAAATTATTATTAAAGAAAGAAAAATTAATATTTCTTAAAATAAAATTCTTTTAGAAATTTTACTTTTTTCTATTGTATTTTTAATAATCATTTATGATTCATTTTAAATGCATATGGGTAGATAGGAATAAAGAAAGTTGTAGTATAGAAAATAATTTCTAGAAAAAATTTCAGTAAAGAAAAAAATTCCTAGACAAAGTTGCAGTACAGAAAATAATATATAGAAAAAGTTGAATTATAGAAGATAATTTATAGAAAAAGTACGAGTATAGAAAAAAAATTCTAGAAAGAGTTGAAGTAAAGAAAATAATTTAAAAAAAATTGTGGTATAGAAAATAATTTATAGAAAAATTTAAAGTATAGAAAAAAGAATCTAGAAAAAGTTTATGTAAAGAAAATAAATTTAAGAGAAGTTGTATAGAAAATAATTTATAGAAAAATTTAAAGTATAGAAAAAAAATTCTAGAAAGAGTTGAAGTATAGAAAAAAGAACCTAGAATAAGTTAAAGTATGGAAAATAATTTATAGAAAAAATTTCAGTAAAGAAAAAAATTTCTAGAAAAAGTTGCAGTACAGAAAATAATATATAGAATAAGTTGAATTATAGAAGATAATTTAAAGAAAAAGTATGAGTATAGAAAAAATTTCTAGAAAGAGTTGAAGTAAAGAAAATAATTTAAAAAAAGATGTGGTATAGAAAATAATTTGTAGAAAAATTTGAAGAATAGAAAAAAAACCTACAAGTTGAAGTAAAGAAAATAATTTAAAAAAAGATGTGGAATAGAAAATAATTTATAGAAAAATTTGAAGAATAGAAAAAAAACCTAGAAGTTGAAGTATGGAAAATAATTTAAAAAAAGTTATGGTATAGAAAATAATTTATAGAAAAATTGAAAGTATAGAAAAAAGAATCTAGAAAAAGTTGAAGTAAAGAAAATAATTTTAAAAGAAGTTGTATAGAAAATAATTTATAGAAAAATTTTCTAGAAAGATTTAAAGTATGGAAAATAATTTAAAAAAAGTAAATGTATAGAAAATATTTTATAGAAAAATTTAAAGTACAGAAAAAAATTCTAGAAAGAGTTGAAGTATAGAAAAAAGAACCTAGAAAAAGTTGAAGTATGGAAAAAAATAATTTATAGAAAAAATTACAGTAAAGAAAGTAATTTAAAGAAACAGTTACAGTAAAGAAAATATTTTATAGAAAAAGTTGCAGCACATAAAATAATTTATAGAAAAAATTTAAGTAAAGAAAATGTTGCTGTATAGAAAAGAATTAATAGAAAAACTTGAAGTATAGAACATAATTTATTGAAAATAAATTATAGAAAAATTTAAAGTATGGAAAATAATTTAAAGAAAAAGTTACAGTGCAGAAAATAGTTTGTAGAAAAAGTTGCAGCACAGAAAATAATTTCTAGAAAAAAGAACCTAGAAAAAGTTGAAGTATTGAAAAAAATTATAGAAAAATTTGGAAATAATTTAAAGAAAAAGTCTGGAAAATAATTTAAAGAAAAAAAATTATAAAAGAAGTTATAGTATAAAAAGTAATTTATAGAAAATAAACTCTAGAAAAAGTTACAGTAAAGAAAAAAAATATAGAAAAAGTTGCAGTAAAGAAAAGATTGAATTATAGAAAATAATTTATAGAAAAAGTTACAGTAAAGACAAAATAGAAAAAGTTTTTAAGAAGGAAGGATATGATAGAGAAGAAATAATTCAAAAATTTTAACCAAAAGAATAGTAAAATTTTAATAGAATAAAAATTTATATTGAAATTTAAAGAGTCTAAATTAAAAACTTTCTAGTTAATAATGTAGAAGAGAAGGAAATTATAATTAAAGTTGAATATTTAGTAAATATAGGAAAATTTCTAACAGAAAATAAATTTTTACCAAAAATGTAAAAAAACAGGAAAGTAGAAAAAAATATTTTCAAAACTGATTAGTTAAATATTCCTGAAAATTTCAGAATAGCAAAATAGTAGTTTTTTTAAAGAGATATTTAATATAGAAAAAACACAGAGAGTAATAGAAAAGGTTTATAAGAAATGGAAATAAAAAAAAGATTTTTTTTATATACTATAGAAAATAATAAAAAAAAATTAAAAGAAAAGTCGAAGTGGAAAAATTTAAAAGTAATTTTTTTATAAGAAAAATTGTAGAATTTGTAAGAGAAAGATTTATCATTACATTTTAACAGATAATTCTATAAACAAAATAATATGTTCAAAGAAAGAAAAGTAATTTAAGTCTTTAAAAACTAATTGGTAGTAGAAGAAAATAGTAGAAAATTTTAAATACTAAAGATAGACAATAATCTAAATTAGTAAAAAGTAAAGAAAATAGTATTGATATTGAGTAAATGGACATTAAGTAAAAAAATTTGGAATTTTAACAAAATAAGTAGAAAAAAAGAAGAAAAAATGATGTTATATAGAAATATAGTTAAAAGTATTTTATTGATATTTATATCTTAAAATATTATTCTAAAAAGAGAGAGAGATAATATATTCTATACACACTGCAGCTCAAAAAGATTTCTCACAGAATCGAAGGAACATATATTAAAGAAAGAAATATTAAATAAAAAAGAAGATTACAGGAAATAAATATAGTAAAGAGGAAGTTTTTACTAAATTTCTATTTGAATAAATAGAAAATATGAAGAAGTTTCTTGAATGGCAAAATTAGAAAAAAATGAAGAAAATTTAGAAGAAAAAAAGGAAAAAAAATTGTTTTTTGTCAAAACTTAGATAAAAGTAAAAGTTCAAAACTATAATAAAATATTTTTTTAAAAAAATGGTTTTATAGAAGATAATATAAAAAAGCATATAGAAAATTATCTTTATAAGAAATACCATAGAAGTTAAGGATATACAATAATATAATGAAAAGAGTTATTTTTAGATACAGAATGTAGGCAGAAAGAAGAGGTTGAATGAAATAAATTTTCGAAATAAGTATTTTAAAAAAATCTCATTAAAATATAGAATATTTATTTAGGATAAAGTAAAAGATGAGTAAATAAAGTTGAAAGAAAAGTTATACAATCAATAGTGAAAAATAGTTCAAGTTGGTAAGTAAAAAAGTATATAAAACTATAAGGTTTGAAGAATTTTTTTTAAGACATAAAAAGCTAATCGGTATTTTAATAATAAATTATAAGATTTGTGATATATTGAAAATAAATTTAATTGAATAGTTTCATAAGAAATTGTGGGAATAGTAAGATTTTAGAATAGAAATATTGATAAAAATAGTTGAAAATAATTATCGTATAGATAGAATATAGTATCGAATAGTTAAGACAAGAAACTTTATAATAAAAGTGGAGATAAAAAAATATATTATCAATTATTTAAAAGAAATTCTCTAATTTTATGAAGTTGAAACTATTTTTCATAGAAAAAAAGTTTGTTGCTGTTGAGAAAACTAAGAATAGTTTTTTTATTTATAAAATTATTAAAAGATTTAATAATTTTATAAATAAAAAAACCAAAAAATTGGTAGATATTTAAAACTGAGATAAATAAATTATACAATAGTAAAATTTATAGAAAATATTGTAGTATTGGAGATAATTTATAGAAAAAGTTACAAAATAGAATAAGTTATCGTATAGAAAATGATTTATAAAAAAAAAGTTGAAGTATAGAAAATAATTTGTAGAATAGTAGATAATTTATAGATAAACTTGAAGTATAGAAAATAATTAATAGAAAAGGTTGTAGTAAAGAATAAAATTTATAGATAAAATTATATTGTAGTATAGACGAAAATATATAGAAAAAGGTAGAACATACAAAATTATTTATAGAAAAAATGTAGTTTAAAAATAATTTAAAGAAAAGAATAAAGTATAGTAGATAATATAAAGAAAAAGTTATAGTAAAGAAAAGAATTTATAAAAAAAGTTAAAGTATAAAAAATAGATTATAGAAAAAAATTACAGTATAGATAGTAATGAATAAAATGTTTAGACAAAAATTATAGTATAGACGAAAATTTATAGAAAAAGTTGGTTTACATAAAATAATTTATAGAAAAAGGTAGAATATAGAAAATCATTTAAAGAAAAAGTTGTAGTTTAAAAAGAATTTATAGAAAAGAATAAAGTATAGAAAATAATATAAAAAAAAAGTCACAGTCTAGAAAATAATGTATAGAAAAAGTTACAGTAAAGAAGAAAATTTATAGATTGAATTGTAGTATAGATGAAAATTTATAGAAAAAGGTAGAATATAGAACATAATTTAAAGAAAAAGTGGTAGTTTAAGAATAATTTTCATAGAAGTATAGAAAATAATATAAGGAAAAAGTCAGAGTATAGAACCCAATTTATAGAAAAAGTTACAGTAAAGAACAAAATTTATAAAAAAAAGTTAAAGTATAAAAAATAGCTTATAGAAAAAATTACATTAAAGAGAAAAATGTATAGAAAACTTGTAGTATAGAAAATAATTGAAAGAAAAAGTTATAGTAAAGAAAAAAATATTTAGATGAAATTAGAGAATGGAAAATAATTTAAAGAAAATTTACAGTATAGAAAATAATTTATAGAAAAATTTATAGTATCGAAAATAATTTCTAGAAAAAGTTCAACTATAGAAAATAATATAAAGGAAAAGTTGAAGTAGAGAAAATAATTTATAGAAAAATTTGCAGCATAATAGCAAAAGTTACAGAGAAAAAATAATTTAAAGAAAATGTTGTAATTTAGAAAATAATTTAAAGAAACTAATAAAGTATAGAAAATAATTTATAGAGAAAGTCACAGTATAAAAAATATTTTGAAGAAAAAAATTACAGTTTAGAAAATAATTTATAAAAACTTTATAGTACAGAATATAATTGATAGAAGAAGTTATAGTAAAGAAAAAAAATGTTTAGATAAAATTTATAGTATGAAAATAATTTATAGAAAATTTGCAGTCTAGAAAATAGTTCATAAGCAAAGTTCAAGTATAGCAAATAATTAATAGAAAAAATTCAAGTATAGAAAATAATTTCTATGAAAAAAAAGTTTATATTAAGATAACATAAAGATAAGTGATCTTTTCAATAAATCCTTAAATTATAGTTAGTTATAAATTAGCAGATATTTATAAGGAATACATGATAGTGAATATTTTGAATTTATTGTAAATTTATTTATAGAAAAAAAACTTAATTCAATTAGGCAAACAATTTAAATAAGAAAGAAGGAGAATAGATTTTTCTAAATTAAGATTATAAAAATATAGAAAATACTACTTTAGATAGAAAATGAAATTTTTGATAAAAAAAAATTAGAAGAAAATTGTACATAGAAATAGTTAAATTTTGAAAATTTATCAAATCACTTTTTATAGTAAATTTTTTAAAAGTAATTATTTTTGAAGTTGGAAAAATATTTAGAAAAAAAAGTTATAGTATAAAAAATAGTTTATAGAAAAAAAAATTCTAGAAAAAGTTACAATAAAGAAAAAAAATTATTTAAAAAATAGGATAAGAAAAAAAATCTTAATTAAATAAGAAATATTTAAATTTTATTTGAGAAAAAAGAGTAGCCTTTAGAAATAATATACTTACAGTAGTAGTAGTGGTTCATTCAAGTAATGAACACATGAAATAATAGAAAGCTTTTGTACATAAATTCTAATACATAAATAATATACATAAAAGATATAATAGTTTAGCTATAAATATGAAGATTGAAAGCAAGAAAATTAAAGAAATATCAGTACAGGATGACAGAAGCTTTTTCCTAATAGTAGTATCTTAACATAGATAATTTGTGTAAGAGATAAAGAACAGATATTTTATGTGCCCCCATATCAGCAGCTAAACACAGAACAGTTAGAATAGGATTTAAAAAACAATTAAAGTAAATTAGTTAATAGTTATAGAAAATAGAAAGAAAAAGAATAGAATAGTTTGTTTTATAATATTTTTTTTTAAGTTTTTCTTTTTTTTTTTATATATATTGTATATAATTTTATATTAATTGAATTTTTTTGTTTGTTTTTTGTCTTTTTTTGTATCTTCTATATCAATTTTGTTTATGTAAAGTTAAAAAAAAAATATTCAACAAAATTTCAAGTCATTAGCCTTATACAGAAGCAAAAAAAAAACAAAACTCTTTAAGATAAAAATACAAATGACTATAGTATATAAAAAAAACTATTAACAACAATTTTTGAAGAAAAAAAAAAGAAGAAAATATTCAAATAAATAAAGTTTATAGCAATAAAAAAGATCGTTTAGTTATCATCAGTCACAGAACAACACACTCTCGTAATTTGACAAGAATAGATATTTAAATAATTTTCTTTTTTTCTTCTTTTTAAAAAAAAATTAAACGACTTAAAATTACACATCATAGTTTTGTGTATATAGTATGTGTTTACGTGTATGTATTGTATATATAGATAAGAGTATTAGTGTCCATAGGAGAATGGTCACATAAGAAGAATTTGAGGGGTTGTTAAATAATGTTTAGTTCTTCTTTTCTTCGACATCCTTGTACCAATCTTCACAGCCAGGAACATTTTCTGGTGCATCACATCGTTTTGTTTCTTCATTATAAACTTCACCAGTTTGGCAGCCCAAATCTCTAGGCTCAACACCATTTAGGCATACGTAGAATTTCTGACAATCGGATGGATGTGCATATTGGGGATGTGCAACTGTTTGTCCGCTAGCATCAAGACCACCACCAGCTTCTTTTGGGCATGTGAAACCTGTCTTTGATGTTTCTAATAATGTGCACAATTTATAAGAAAATTAATATTTTTTTAATAAGTATAATATAAAAAAATGGTAATTATTTTATATAAAAATATTTTTTAAAATACTATTGAAATTATAATACGACGGTTTGTATGATTAATAACTGGCCTTCACAAGAAAAAAACATTTTATGTAGAAAATTTATGTTACGAGGGTCGTTCAATAAGTCCTTAGAAAAAGATAGAAAAAACCATTTTTAAAAAAAAAAAATTTTATTTTTCAATATAATCTCCTTTAGCTCTATACACTTTTCCAACCGTTTTTCCAAAATTTTTATCCCGTCCAAAAAATAGGATTTCGGAAGTTCTGCAAAATACTCATCCGTTTGAGCAATGACGTCCTCGTTGGAAGTGAACCGTCGTCCGCCAAGCCATTTCTTCAGATTGGGAAAAAGAAAATAGTCACTCGGGGCCAAATCTGGTGAATAAGCGGGATGCTGCAACAATTCCATACTCAATTTCACAATTTTGGCCATGGAAACAGCGCAGGTGTGCATACGCGCATTGTCCTGATGCAAGAGGATTTTTTTCTTCTTCAGATGGGGGCGTTTCTCTTTGATTTCCTCGCTCAACCGTTGCAATAACGACGCGTAATACGCTCCTGTTATTGTTTTTCCTCTTTCCAAGTAGTCGATAAAAATGATGCCCTGCGAATCCCAAGAGACCGTGGCCATCACCTTGCCGGCCGATAGCACAGTTTTTGCCTTCTTCGGAGCCCGTTCACACTTGAAAATCCACTGTGATGACTGTCTCTTCGTTTCTGGAGTATAGTAGTGTATCCAGGTTTCGTCCACAGCGCCATATCGACGAAGGAATTCGGCAGGATTGCGATGAAAGAGTGCCAACATAGCCTCAGAGTCCACGAGCCTCAGAGTCCACTCTGAGAGCAAACGTGGCACCCATCTTGCCGAAATTTTTTTCACAGACAATTTTTCATGCAAAATTGAAGCGACTGTACCTTGTGATATGCCCGTGGCCTCAACTAATTCGCGCACTTTAATTCGCCGATCGTTTAAAATCAGATCGTGGATTTTGTCGATGATTTCAGGAGTAGACACCTCAACTGGGCGTCCTGAACAATGTTCATCTTTTGTGGATGAACGGCCACGTTTAAATTCATTCACCCAATTGTAAACCGTCGCAAACACAGGTGCAGATGTGCCATGAACTGCATCCAACTCGGCTTTGATTTCTTTCGGGCTTAAGCCTTTCAAATGGAGATGTTTGATGACAGCCCTAAACTCGCTTTTTTCCATTGTTATGCACAAATAAATGTCGTTAACTTTAATCGACGATAGAAATTGACCTACGCTATGGATCGAGCTGAAATTTTGACAGCTTTCCAGTCGATAATGCTACTTACAATCTTTACCGACACTACGAGCGCAATTTCTCGGATTTTCTAAGGACTGTTTATAGCTCAAAATATTAATTTTAAAGTTTTTTTATTTTTAGAAAATCCTATTTAAAGAATACGATTATTGGAAATAGGAAATAATCAAAGAGGGCTGGTGTTCTTTGGTGTCTGGTGTGCTTTGATGTATCTATGATTCGTCAACAGCTATGAATCGATACTAAAAATCAATCGGATTGTGATTTAACATAGCCAAATATTCTTTTGAAATTTAAAAACCTGCGTATTTATTGTCAATTGTGTGCAATCGTGGCACCCATCTTGCGGAAAGCTTTTTCATATCCAAATGAGTTATTAAATTGCTCTGTACCCGTTCAATTGAGATGCCCATAGCTTCAGAAATTTAACACATTTTCACTCTGCGATCATTTATCAACATATTTTGTGGTAACCTCATTTGGATAACATGGACGTTCTTCATCAAAATTCCTCGTACAGCCGCTGTCTAATATTTTATGATCGATAATAAAGGTGCAGATTCCCCATAAATTATTTTAAAAAAAAAACAAATATTTTATCACTACTCGACATTGGATTTTTACCATTATTGTAAAATTACAAAAGTTGCCCCCTTTAAATGGCTGTTAATCGTAAACTAAATAATCGAGCTGCTTGAAAGTTTGGCATGATTCTTATTATAAGCTTATATTTACGAATTGTAAAAAAATTTAATGGTAGTAGTACCATATTTTGCCGAAGCCGGATATTAATCATACAACCCTCATGGTATATTTGGGAATTCTTTTTTTTTGGCGGATAATTTTTCTTACTTTCATTGTTGACGCATCCTTCACGGTTGGCTGCATCTGGCCATACACATGTTCCTGTATATTCATCAAAGTATAATCCGGCTGTGCACTGAACCTCGATGGCTTCACCCTCAATACAATTATAGAAGATATTACATACGGAAGGTTCTGGATGAGCAAAGAATCCATTACGACGTGGGCACAAATGATTTCCCTTTGGTGGCTCTGCAAATTAAATTAACATTAAGTTAATATAAATTTATGAAGATTTAACTTTTTTTTTAAAAATATAATAACTTACGGAGCTCAATACGATCACCACAATCTACATTGAAGGGCTGATCACATTTGTTAATTTTCCTGATATGTTGATCGAATACCAAACCATCTGGGCATATTTTCTCTTTTGCAACTCCATCGGTACATTCGTAAAATTTATCACATTGTACTGAATCTTCGTATTGGCCATTTTTAACAGGACATTGGAATTTTTGAGCATCTATAAAATAAAAACCAGATATTTTTTTTCTTATTAAATTATTACTTTTTATAATTAAAAAAAATATTTTATGAATTTTTAAAATAATATTCATAATAAAAATTTCTATTGTAATAATAGGTAAATTTTTTGCAGTTTAAATTTTTTGATAATTTGTTGTAGTAGTTCGAATATGCCATAGAAATAATGAGTTATTCAATATGCTCTTCGGAAAAATAAAATATATTTAAAATTTAATTTTTTATATGATTTGTATTTTATTATATTTTATAATATTTGCCATTTTGATATATAATTGCCAAAATATTGCTTGCACTAATCGAAAATTATGAGGTAATTTTTATTGGCCTTTTCGCATATTTTCAGCTGAAATTTGACTATTACTTAAATTGGTTATATTTCATGGCTTATGGTACGAAGTTCAGATGAAAATCTTCAGGTGGCTCAGACACAATACATAGAACTGCCTCTTTCTCTTCATTTTCAAAGGATTTCGGTCCAATGACATCTTCAAACCAAAATTCAAGCGTCACCAGTTATTATTACTGGTGACGAATCATGGGTTTATGGTTATGACGTGAAAACCAAAGCTGAATCATGCCAATGGAAGCTACCGCACGAGGTTAGACCGAATGTGAGGTTTTGCTTACAGTTTTCTTCAATTGCAGGGGCGTGGTGTATCATGAGTTCTTGCCATAGGGTAGAACGCTCAATAAGGAATATTACCTGAAAGTTATGCGTAAGTTGCGCGAAGCAATCCGCCAGAAACGCCCGGATTTGTGGAAGAACACAAATTGGCTTTTGCCATTTTGGGCCATAAACAACACACTAATAATGCCGCGGCCACCGTATTCTCCAGATCTGGCGCCCTGTGACTTTTTCTTATTCCCGAAACTGAAGAGCCCCATGAAAGGACGACGCTACACTACGATTGAGGAGATAAAGGCGGTATCGAAGGAGGAGCTGAACAAGATCACAAAAAATGATTTTTCGAAGAGCTTCGAGGATTGGAAAAAACGTTGGCACAAGTGTATAATATCTGGTGGGGATTACTTTGAAGGGTACAAAATAGATATTCATAAATAAATAAATAATTTTTGAAAAAACATAAAATTCGCGATACTTTTTGAACCATAAAAAAATTGCAAACATTTCTTAGATGACATTAAGTTCAGAACGCCTAAATATATGCAATATGTGCACTGCATTACCTCTCATTCGCTGGAACGTCTTTTCGTTTACGTTTTTGTTTGAAATTTGCAAGAAAAATAGTGCAAAAATCTATTTTTTTTTGTCTATCTTTAAATTTATTAGTAACAAATAATAATAAATATTAACACAGAAATATAGTAGATTTTTGATAAGTTTAACTTATTATATTAGTTAAATTGATGGTAACTTATAATCAGTAAGCTTATGCGTTTTAAATCAAATAATTCGGATTCTTAGAGTGGGCAATGGTTTTTGATTTTTTAAAATTTACTACTATTTTTAATAAAAATAACTAAAAGTAAAATAATTTTAATGGTACTTTTCATATTGCAAATATTGAGAAAATAAATTTAAAACAAAAAAAAACAACTAATAAATTTGTATATAAATGTATTAGAATATTTTTTTTTGTTCATTACGAAAAGCAAAATTAAATATTATCTAAAATTATATGTTTGCGAATATTTCCATTTATGATATTATATATTTTTATTTTGACTTTTTTTTAATCAGAAAATATTAACAGACAGTAACATGGCCATAACTGACGAAAACTGTACAATTCGAAACGAATCCAAAAGTGAAAGTTATAAAAACCAGTTTTTAGATATTATTGGTGACGGTTTATATACAATATATAAATTAACAGTCGAAAAATAATAAGTACAAAACAACTTACGTAAAACTTGTTTTTGTAAATGGAGGGAAAAGCATATGTAAATAAATTTGAACTTCATGAGTTTTAAGAAGCAGTTTGATCGTACTAAGTTGAGGATTACGTAAATTGAAAATTTCCATTTCATGTGTAGCCACCATACTTAAATTTATAATCAAAATATAGATTATAGTTAATCTGCTTCACAAAAAGAAAAGATAAAATATCTAAAAATACTCCCACAGAGAATTAGAAAGAAAAATCAAATAAAGAGAAACATTTAAAAGTCAAAATTGTTTCGTATGCAGATGATAAGTGGAGGTGGAATGAAGACTTTGAACAAGAAGAAAGTTTCTTTTCTTCATTTTTTTTTAATGTTAAATATAATTTTTAAGATTAAGTATAAAGTAGAGATAATGATAAAAATTTAAGATCATTAATAAAATTGAATGAAGAAAGTATAAATTCTTTTAACGCATGTATCTTAAGTATGTAAGGGATTATTCATATTGAGGTTTAGAAAGTACAGTATTAGTTTATGGTAGTTGTTAAATTTATATTTTATATAAAATAATATTTATTAAATAAATTAAATATGCCATTTTATATTATAAATAATTTATTTGAATATTATGTTAAATTTATGCAAAAGACACAACGAGTATTTTGAATGGTTATTTTTTTACGTTTTCTGGACGAAATTCTCTTTAGCGATGGGGGTCATTTCTTGCTCGATGGATACGGAAATAGGCCGAATTATAATATAAGAACGCATAATTTCGATAGTAGTGCGATTTGACACTATAGAAATTTTTCTTAAGAGACTACACATAAAATCGTATTTACGTAAATTCGATTTTATATATAGTCTCTCAAAATTTAAAGCATTTAAAAATTAATATCAATAAAATGATGGACAAATTACAGCAGGAAATATGCAAAAAGGTCATTAATAAAATTACCCCAAAAGGATCGTGGCCCGCAAGAAGTCTTAAAAAAAACTATTTCAATAATGGTATAATTTTGGTATAATGACAAGCTTAATACAATGTAATAAAATGAAATTTTTATCAAAATCTAAATTTTTTATTAATATTTAAAAAAAAATCTCCTTCCATAATATTTAACGGCCGCATTATTCTATCAAAAGGCGAGGTACGTTATCGAAGACTCAATTTCGACAAATAATTAACATAAAACCCTTTGGCAATATTAAAAATATATAAAATTGATATTATTAGTAATTATCTAAACTTCAATGACACTAGCTCATTACGATTCTATCTGAATTGAAACTTGCTGAAAACTTCTCATACAGTACCTCAACAAGTCCCATTTTAACCTACAATAATTTATAGAAATCTTTCATTTTTCCAATAAATCCCCTTCGCAATCTTTTAAAACAAATTATTCCATCTACCTATTGAAACGGAAATTCATCCTTCATTTCTAGATTAATCTTTGAACTACTCATAAAAATATCTAAATTTTAATAATATTTTATTCAACTTAACTTTTTAAAGCACAAATGCAAAAAAAAACAACAAATTTAATTTCAAATATGTATTAGTGTTTATACAATTTTAATATCCACTTTTATCATATGACATGATTAATGATAGTAAAGATAAATAGAAAAAAAATACATCCTCTAACTGAATAGGAAATAAGAAAAGCTATTAAAAAGAAATCGTATTAAAAGTGAATTTATTTTTCGATTGTATCTTCCGCCTTCATCAATAAAAAACCAAATAAATTTTGCAGACATTTAATCAATAAATTCTGCACACGTAACGAGGTCAATAAATAAAAGTGAATGTTAGTATATAAAATAAAAAGAGGGCGGCAAAAAAAAAACTAACAACCAAAAATCCTACATTTCAAATACACTCCAAAAAAAACAAAACAGACTCCATCACGATTTTGGGGCCATTATGTACATACAATACAGACCTCATCTGACTAGCCTTATAGCCTTAAAATTTCAACAATCTGATAATTTGACTGAAATTTATTATTTATTTATTTTCGTTTTTTTTTTGAAATTTCGAAAGTCGAAAATTACGAAGATTCACAAAATAATCATATATACTAAAAAAGAAAGCAGACAAAATTTACCTTAAACATTATTAATTAATATTGAAGAGAAAGTTAAGGAGAGTAATAAAAAGAAAACGACAAAAAAAATTGCCCAAATTTGGTTACATTGAGTAAAATTGTTGTTTTTTTATTACTGATTATTTACTTCAAACATCAATTATAATAGGCTTGTGACATAATCAACAATATACATAAATTAATATTTGTACAACAAAAAAAATTGCTTTTCACTTTCGTTTATGTTTTTTTTGTGTTTTTTGGAACTCCACCTTAGTGAACATTTTTTTAATCTATTCATAACCTTATAAATGTGACAGTTTGATGTGACAAATTAAAAAAATTCCCTAACTTTGTCTGTTTGAACATTTAAACCGTCATACCTGAAACGTTAAATGGCCCTATAGTCATGCTGCTTAGATGTGGCCCCTGGCAAATGTATTTGGGAACTTTCTCTCAAACAAACAAACAAACAAAAGTGAAAATTTCCCTACTGCCGCCATAATTAAACCTTGCAATGGTAGATTCGTTTTCAAAATAGAAATTTTTTTCTTATTCTTAATTTCCCTAAGTGAGATTTTTTATGTGAAAAAATTGAAAATTTCCCTACTACCATAATTAAACCTTGCAACGGTAAATATCTCGTTAAAAGGGGAAATTTTTATAAATTTTCATGTCGTTTTTTTCTTATTCTTTATTTGCCTAAGTGACATTTTTTATGTAAAAAAATTAAAAATTTTCCTTCGGTCATAATTAAACCTTGCAACGGTAAATTTCTCTTAAACAATTTTTTTTTGTAAATGTCCACGTCGTTTTTTTCTTATTCTTAATTTGCCTAAGTGGAATTTTTTTAATTTATTCATAACCTTATAAATGTGACATTTTGTATGTGAAAAATTTAAAGTTTCCATACTGCCATAATTAAACCTTGTAACGGTAAATTTTTCTTCAAAAGGGAAATTTTTGTAAATTTTCCCATTGTTTTTTTATCTTATTCTTAATTTGCCTAAGTGAGATTTTTTTAAATATATTAATAACCTTATAAGTGTGACATTTTTGTTGTGAAATATTGAAAATTTCGCTATTGCCATAATTAAACCTTGCAACGGTAAATTTCTCATCAAAAGGGAAATTTTTGTAAATATCCACGTCGTTTTTTCCCTATTATTAATTTCTCTAAGAGGAATTTTTTTTATTTATTCATAACAAAGATGACAGTTTTATGTGAAAAAATTGAAAATTATTTTCATAATTAAAGCTTGCAACGGTAAATTTCTCTTCCAAAGGGAAATTTTTGTAAATTTCTACGCCGTTTTTTTCTTATTCTTAATTGCCTAAGTGGGATTTTTTTAATTTATTCATAACAAAGATGACTGTTTGATGTGAAAAAATTTAAAATCTTCGTACTGCCGTAATTAAACCTTGCAACGGTAAATTTATCTTCCATAGGGAAATTTTAATAAATTTCCACGTTGTTTTTTTTATTCTTAATTTGCCTAGGTGAGATTTTTTTATTTATTCATAACCTCATAAATGGGAATTTTTTTATGTGAAAAAATTAAAAATTGACCTACTGCCATAATTAAACCTTACAACGGTAAATACAGTTTCAGAATGAAAGTTTATGTAAATTTGCACGCTGTTTTTTTACTTCACAATTTTCCTTGATGAGAATTTTTTATTTATCCATAACCTTAAAATGTGACAGTTTAACGTTAAAAAAAGAAGGAAAAAGTCCCTAAGGAAAGAATTCAAATATTTTAAACCCTACAACGGTAAATATCTCATCCAAAAGAAAGTTTTTACCAATTCCCAATAATTTTTAAAATATTGCGAATAAATTTGCAATAATTCACCAATTTATATTAAAATATTATAAAATGATTTTAATAAATAAATTATTTTATTTTAAACATTTATTATTAAAATAAGAACAATATCAAAGATTAAGTTAGACAAAAAAAAGTATTTTTAATAGTTCAAAAATTCCTTTTTCATAATTTATTAGAAAAAAAAAGATTTTTAAATTGTTTACATTTTTTTTATATAAAAATTTTTATATTTATTTTAAATTTTTTACAAAAAAAAAAACAATTGTTTGGCCATTAATAAATTGTGCAATAGAAAATGAAAGAAAAATGGAAAGTATATCTTATTGGGTTTGTTTAAATTTCGTAATTAAGCCAAAAAAAAAATAATAATAATCATAATAGACAAATAGATATATTTTCTTTATTTAGATTTATTAATAGATTTTATAAAGAAAATATATCTATCCATATAAGACCAAAAATTAATTGCCAATTAAATGTGTCCTCATTGTAAAGTTGAATTTCGATTTACAAAATTTTTAATCATCAAATTCCATTTGTTCAAATACATTTTTTTTTCTCATTAGGTATTTTGATTTTAAAATTAATTATAAAATAAATAAAGTAAAAATTTTGTCTTTTTATTTTGTTTTATGTTAACGAGATAATAAAATAGTAAATGTCCACTTTTACCGAAAAGGAAAATTACCGAAAATTTCTTAGTACACATACACGTATTTTGCCTACTTTTAGGCGATTCATTTTATAAATGCACATTTTCGATTTTTAATTTATTAAATATTTTAATAAATATTTAAAATTAATAAAGTATTTAACAGAAAAATAGAATATATTTTTTTTAACTATATATTAAATAGAATATACACTTCAGTAGTTATTTTATGTTTTAGAAAATCTTTGCCCTATAAAATATGTAATTTTACCAAAAAAAAATTTTGTTTTAAATAAAAAATATTTAAAAAAAAAAAATCTTTATAAGAAAATGTAAAATTTTTCTATTGCACTCGTTTATATTTTATAATAATTAATTATTCAATTTAAATATGTATAAAAATGTATCTTTAAAACAAAAACAAAAACCCATACTAGTTTGAAATTTAAAAAGTTATTTTTTTTTAAATAGAATCAATTAAAAACTGATCAAAAATTATTTACTGTTCTTTTTTTCTATCAAAATACAATAGTATATATTTAGTAAAATTATATCAATATAATAATTATAAAATAACTTATATTACATAATAGATACATACCTAATTGTGTATTAATATTTGTCACAAAACATTTTTTGAACGTTTAATTTTTAAAAAAAAATTATATTTAATAAAATAAGAAAAAAAACAAAAACACAAAATTAATGGCGACCAAAAAAAAAACCAATTATAAAAATAGTTAAAAGTTAACAGTTAAGAAAAAAAAGCACAACAGTTAAGGTGGAAAATTAATAAACAAAAACTTTAGTTGGTGCACAAATAATGGAGAACAGTTTAAAAAGTAGAAAAACTTGGAAAATATAAGAGGACAGGCTCTGAGGAGCCCATCTGTTTGCTGAGTGGGTATTAACAGTAAGACGATGAAAAGTGAACTGTACACAATTACCGTACAGAGTTCCAATAAAATAACTTTGACGAGGCAACTTTCTAAAATTTTGTCGACAATTTTTTGTTATTTTACATTTCGTTTTTTTTTACGAAATACCTCTAGAGGGATTCCCCACTACATTATTGACGTAGGTATCAAGCCACTTATAAATGGTTGTTTGTGTGTGTATGCGCAGTTTGTGCAGAAGGAAGGGTGAGAGTTAAGAAATTGAATAGTGGCTGCCCACTATTGTGGTACTGTATAAAAGATGACGGCGACTGGAAGAAATCGAAACCAAATCGAAGTGAACACGTTGGCGGAAAAGGAGTAAGAATTGCTTGTAACCCCAGATGATGAAGAAACCATATCTGGCCCAGCTGGAGGGAGGCTTGGTTGGTACCCACAAGTAAGGCACTATAGAGTAAGATGATTCCGTCACATGCAGAGATACGTTCCGTACATGGGGCTTGGATGCATATTAAATTAATATCGTTTTTGAATAAGTGTTTTTTTTTCGCTCTCGTCTTCTTCAATAGAATATCTTTAGAGTTGGTTAATACCGCAATGCTTGCAATTATTAATGTAGATATTGCAGGTGAGACAATTATTAATTAATCATAACGTTGTTCGTATGAAGAAAAGGTACAAACAGCTGAATTGTTGTTGAACTCAATTTTTGGTGAATGTTGATTTGTCCCAACAAAAAAAAAAACTTTTCGTATTTATTTCCTAGAGGAAAATTTCATAGCGACAACATGTTAACAGCAAATAATTTCATTTTCAGTACACACCATTTATTATTGCTGGCTAATACAAATCGAATTGTTATTTAGTATTACAGAAATTTCAAGGTAATTCTTAAAGTTGAGTACAAGATGTGGTGGTAAAAATACTAACTTATTATTGGTTCAGTATTGATTCTTTATTGTGAAATTGTACAAGAGGAAAAAAAAAGTCCTAAAAACAGTGTTAATATCGTTTTGCAAACGTGGTGGCGAGGTCGGTTATTCGTTATTTAAAAGGTTAGCAAGCGGATATGTTTGATGAAAGAAATCGACCAGAAACATTGCATATTGCTCAATAGTATTTTAATGAATAATTAGAAAAAAGTAAACTTTTTCTATACAATTCTCCATGTGTATCTATTGAATTGAATTTATACTTATTCAGGTATAGTTTGTATTATAATTTATGACCTTATTTATGAAAATACGTTGCAAGAATAATTGCGAATATTTTAATAGGGCAATATGATAAGTCAGTGATAAATGAAACAGCATTAATTTATTTAATAAAAATTAATTCATATTCCAACGTAGCATTCTTTTAGCTCAATAAATTTCATTCAAGAATATTCAAACTTTGGAAAATGAGCCTCAATTTCAGCTGTAACTTCAAAATTGGATTCAAATTTTATTCCAATAAGCCATTTGTTCATATTTGAAAAGAGGAGAAGGTTATGGTAGCCAAATTTGGAGCATACAGTGGATGGAGAATAAAATCACAATTCAATTCTATGAATTTTGCTATTACAAGTGCCGATGCATGTACAGATACATTATCATAATGACAGAGAACTTTTTTCTGCGGCAGATGCGGTCGTTTTCTCTTAATTTCAATATTCAACTGCTATAATAATGCAGTAGAATACTGCCCTGTTAATATTTTTCCATTTTCAAGATAGTCAATGAAGATTTTACCATGTGCATCCCAATAAACCGTATCCGTAACATTTTCTATCGTTAGAACGCCTTTTGCCTTTTTTGGTGCACGATCGATAAAAGAAGCCTTCTGTTTTGACTAAACTTGCTTGAGTGTCTGATGTTTAATGGTGAATCCATACGTCATTAACAGCTATGAATCGACTGAAAAATTCATTTGGATAATGCTTAAAAATATTCAAACACTCCATTGAAGCCATTATACAAACACGGTTTCAGTCAGGTGTTAGAAGACATATTTTTCATACCCAGAATTGCATGTAAGATATTGCTAACCCGTTTTTTTAATATGTTTACCATTACAGTTATCTTATACACTTTCACTCGATGGTATTTTAATACAATATTATAGATTTTCTAATCATTTAATTAAAAAAAAGTCACTTTTTTTTCATTTTAATACAAAAAAAGATAGATCTTGTCTTCTTTCAATGGCTGTTAAAACTAAACTAATGAATAGATATTTGTAAAATTTTATATAATGTCTTTTCTTAAAATACCAAATAATAAAAAAATATCGTATTGCTAATATCAGATACATTTCTTGCATCTGTCACTGATTTATCATATTGCTCTCATATCAAAATAAAATACCTCTTTTTGAAGTTTATGGAAGATTATTTAATTTATTGCATATTTGGTATATTATTGCATATTTGGTATAAAAACCATCTTCTTCCATAATATTGAAGAATTTGGTATTCTACCAAAAAACGAGGTACGTTATTGAGGACTCAATTTTGACAAATAATTAACATGAAACCCTTTGCCAATATTAAAAATATATAAAATTAATATTATTAGAAATTCTCTTAACTTTAATGTCACTAACTTATTACGATTCTATCTTAATCGAAACTTGCTAAAAACTTCTCATACAGTACCTCAACAAGTCCCATTTTAACCTAATTTATAAAAATATTTTTGTTTCCAATAAATCGCCTTCGTAATATGTTCATTCTGGATTGATCTTTGAACTACTCGTAAATACAGATCCATCCATTCTGGACTGGACAACGTCGTTAGGACTTGAGGGGTTCTACCAATCATTGCATCTAGGAGAAACTTTATCTAGAATTTGGCGATGGAATGGGCGATTCCTTAACTAATGTTCACAAACGCATCTGTCGATGGCTAAACAGCATTCTTTGCACTTGTCGACATCTTGTTATCAGTGAACATCTCGATATTAACCGTGGAATACTAACTAATAGACGAAAACCCCTTTCCATGGCGAATCTCTTCAAATACCGCCATTCGTGGCTCGTCAGTTGACCCAGTTCCCAACTGCATTAGATATTAATTGTTGACCAATTAAAAATATTCATGTCATTTCTGTGGCATTCAACTCATCATTCCCCAATAGAACTCCTTCCATTGTGGATATCCTAGATCCAACAAATCCTTTGCCAAATGAACTCTTTAACTTTATAAAATAATCGAATATGCTTCATAAAATTTAACCACTTGCAGTTGATTCCTCAAACCAACTATTGATAAGTTTCATTTAATAAGCTGGCAATGCCAACTCACACGTAACATTGAAGTAGCCAAATGGCCTCATGGTTCTGGCACTACAAAATAGCATCTGAATTTTGTATCAGAGACCTCAGAAAAAATTATATCAAATAAACAAAAAAATTCCAAAAATTAAATTTTTTTCTTTCAAATGTTTATAAACAAACATTTAAGATAAAATGTTTATAAACATTAGTTATGATAATAATGTTTATAAACATTAATTGGTATAATAATGTTTATAAGCAAAAAATATTAAAGAAACTCTCAATTTTTTTTTGTTTTTGGTTTTTTTTTTTATTGTAAGGTTTCTCAGACAAGAGCCGGACGCTATTATATAGCGCCACGACCATGAGGCCATTCGACCGACACTTCTTTAATCACAATTATAAACGAAAATTCAATAATCACTCATGAAATTATACTAATTTCAATTTTAATATGGTAATTATTAGAGAAGAAAAGGAAAATTAAATGCATTCCGGATCATTAAAAAATTGTTTCGAAAATTCTCCATTCAAGAAATTTTCTTGGTAAAAGTTTTATTCGCAATTTTGCGCATCATTTACGTTTTTTCCGTATTAAGTTTCTAAGAAGAAGAAGAGTCGATTGTGAATATATTTTTAAAGATAAAGTAAAAAAAAAAGGGAAAGTTCTATTGAAGGTCAATTTTTTTTTGTATTTGTCTGCTCGTTACTTTTATTTCCTATCAAAAAGAAGATGTCAAAAAGTTTGGGAGCGGAGGAGAGCAAGGGGAGTGGGGTTGTGGATCGTAAAGAAAACCAAAAATAAATGAGGACGAAAATATTCGTAAAGTAAATTTGCACGAAACATTAAAGATTCAATATTCGATCACGAAAATGTAAAATTTGTGCTAAATTCACTTGAACGGGTGCGTGCGTATTTTTAAATTGGAATTGAGGCATTTATTTATTTATTTATATTTATTATTTTCTAGATAATTTATCACTTTTGATATAATTTTTTTTTGTTGAAGAATATCTTATCAGTTTTTTTTTTTACCAGAATTTATTGAAAGAGGTTTTTGTGAACTGCAAAATTTGCACATTTATCCATGCATCGATGTATGCATATATAGTAAAAAAGAATGATTTAAAATTTTTTTAAGAATAAAAATCGAATTTTTTAAGATATTTCTATGTATTGACATAACTCTAACGCTATTTGTAAATTTCACATTTTGTGTAGTTTGGCGTTACCAGCTTCCTTAATGAAATTTCGTCGACTGTTAAGGAGATTATCCATTTTGTAATTTAATATTTACAGGTCTGTCATTTCACCGTTATTTAAAGATAAATATAATTTAGGATAATATTTTTTTAAGTATATAATGTGCCATTTAATATTATAAATTATATGATTAAATATTATGTGAAAATTATGCAAAAGATACGACAATTTGATACTGGTAAGGCCTACTTCTAACTTGGTTAATACATCAGTAAGCAAAATTGCCATATATGAGGCTCTAAATACCCACAATTAACTGCGGAAAAGGACAATTTTGTCTAGAGATACAAAATTTTGGCTTTATTTGCTCAAAATTTTGAAAATACACAAAATTTTGGCGTTATTTGCTCGAAAAGAAAATACACAAAATGTTGGCTTTATTTGCTCGAAAAGTTACCAAGACACGTAATTTCGATATTATTTAACATCGTCTTCATTTTATTTGTAAAAATATATAAAATATTAAGTTATTATAAGTAATATTAAAATTTTAAAGAATTTAAAAACCATAATGCGTCAAGAAAAATAAAATAAAAATTTTGTTGCAAACAAGTCATCAAATATTACCTCAAAAGGATCGAGTTCTGATTAAAGTTGCAGAAAATTATTTAAATAATTTTATATTTTTTATATAATGGCAAAATTATAAAAATATAATTAAATAAAAATTTCATTAAAATCTAAATTAAAAATAATTTTTATGTAATTTTACTTTCTATAGCATAAATTGGATAAATGATTATTATATTGACACAATAGTTAGAAGATGTTAAATTTCGTAGATCGTCTGTTTTTTAATGATGTTAAATGATATTTTGTTAACAGGTAAGATAAATTGAAGATTTCGATAAATACAAGACAATGGATAGTACGGGTCTGATTTTTTCAATATTTATTTTTTTGGCAATAAAAAGACCTATTGCCAAAAAAAAAAATATTGAAAAAAACCGAAATTCACATATTGTAGTATTTTTCGACACTAATTTTATTATTTTTTTGTGAAATTTTCGATCAATAATTTCGAATAACTTTATGAACATCTTATGTATTAATTTTCATTTAGGTAAAAATATCTGAAAATTTTTCAATAATCGAAAAAGTTCACAATATTTTGCAATATTTTTTTTTCACACATTAAAAAGCAGAATTATGTGTGTGATATTGCTAAATTTTCCTATTGTATAAAATTATCCGTAATTCCTATTATTTATTAAATAAGTTTGATTGAAGGAAAATACAATTAAGTAATACTGTCCAATAATGATCAAAAAACCCCACGCTAATTTCCACGTGAATGATTTCTCAAAATACTACGTGGAATAATTAAAGATTTTCTTTTCTCTTTTTATTTTAACATCAATTTTTATAAGTTTCTTTATTTTTTTTTCGTATACCAATATTATTATTTATTGTTAAAATTGGCAATTTTCTATCAAAATACAGTATAATTGTTAATATTATGAAATTTGCATATTCAAAAGTAAAATTTTTCCATTACAAAATCGTTAAAGTTACACAATCGATACGATTTTATGTCAGTGATTTTTAAGATACGACAATTTGTATAAATAATAAAATAGATTCGAAAAAGAAAGAAATACCAATACTAGGTGATATATTTCATTATTCGTTGCTTTTAGAAAAGAAATAGTCAACCATAAAAAAAATGGAAATGTGGAAAGTAATAAATAAAAACAATAGATTCTGATGAGAAAAAGATCGTTAAAAAATCAGTGAATATTTTTATATATTAACAATCGTATAAATGGTAATAGTTTTTTTTTTGTCTTGTAAATCAGCTTTTTCATCTAAATTTGCTTGTGACCAATTTTTATTTATTCATACCCTCATAAATCTAACAATTTGAAGAGTGAAAAGTTGAAAATTCCATTCTGTGAGAAAAATTAACCTGACAATGGCAAATATCTCTTCACATAAAGGAAATTTTTAGGACAATTTTCATGTCGTTTTCTTTTCAAATTTGCCTTCGTAAGATTATTTTATGCATAACCTTATAAATATAACAGTTTGATGTGAAAATTTGAAAAGTCTCTACTGTAAATATTAAACCTTACAACGGCAAATGCCTCTTCAAAAAGAAAATCTCCACGTGCTTTTTTTAAATATCGTTAAAATCTGTTTCATTTATTCATAACTTTATAAATATGGTACTTTGATCTGAAATATTTAAAAATACCCGTCTGCTAGAATTAAACCTCACATCGGCAAATGCCTCTTAAAAAATATTTTTTTTTAGGAAAATTTCCATTTTTTTTAAATTTGACTTTGTAAGATTTATTTATTTATTCATAACTTTATAAATATAATAATTTGAAGTTTCTACTGTCAAAATTAAACCTTAAAATGTCAAATGCCCCTTAAAAAAGAAAATGTTTAGGAAAATTTTCACGTCGTTTTTACTAAGTTTGGTTTCGTAAGATTGTTTTATTTATTCATAACCTTATAAATATTACAGTTTGATGTAAAAAGTTGGAAATTCCCTCCTGTTTGAACTTAATCTTCCAACGCCAAATACCTCTTCAGAAAGGAACTTTTTATGTAAATTTCCACGTCGGTTTTTCTAAATTTTCCATCGTAAGACTTTTTTATTCATAACCTTATAAATGTGGCAGTTTGATGTGAAAGATTAAAAAATGACCGTCTGTGAAAGATTAAGAATCGAACCTTACAACGGCAAAATCCTCTTTAGAAAGGTACTTTTCAGGAAAATTTCCATGTCGTTTTTTAAAATTTGACTTTGTAAGATTTTTTAATTTATTCATAATTTTATAAATATAACAATTTGATGTGAAAATTTGAAGTCTCTACTGTAAAAATTAAACCTTACAATAGCAACTACCTCTTCAAAATGAAAATTTTCAGGAAAATTTCCACGCTGTTTTTTTTTTAAATTTGCCCTCGTAAAAATCTGTTCTATTTATTCATAACTTTATAAATATGGTATTTTGATGTGAAATATTTAAATAAAAAAAACCCCGTCTGCCTAGAATTAAACCTTACAACGACAAATAGCTCCTCACTCTTCATAAAAAAAATTTTTAGGAAAATTTCCACCTCGTTTTTTTTTCAAAATTTGCAGTTTCATGTGCTAAGTTTATAAATGGGGCAGTTTCTTTTGCAAACTAGAAAATTCTCTTCTGTGAGAATTAAACCTTACAATTGCAAATAACTCCAGATAAAGGAATTATTTAGCAAAATTTCCATGTTGTTTTTTTCTAAAAAAATTGCCTCCGTACAATTATTTTATGCATAATCTTATAAATGTGGCAGTTTGAAGTGAAAAGTAGAAAATTCCCTACTGTCAAAATTAAACCTTACACCGTCAAATACCTCTTCAGTAAGATACTTATTATAAATTTCGAATAATTTTAACAATTTTGAGTATAAATTTGATATAAATTAAATTTATGTACATTATTTTTGCGATAACTTTTTTAAAAATTTAACTATTTTAAAAATGACTACTAGACGAAAAGTTTAAATAAATTAAAAAATGAATAAAACAGATTTAAATGGTTAGAAGATCGTGAAAAATTCAATTTCAAAATTGTTTAGATTAAAATATTTTCAATTGACTTAAAGGCGAAAGTCGCTTGGAGGAGATACACCAAAGGCTTAGTGCACACCAAAAATCGTCTCGTCTGGATTAGCAGCTTAAAAGTGGCTTGGGTCTCCACCTATAAATCGCGGTGGCAAACGTGACTTGAATTATGATTTCTTCACTTGCTGGCGTTAAGCAAAAAGTATCTAAATTCAAAGTTATTCACGCGCGATTTTATGTATAATCTTGCCACAGTTGTATGTGAGGGGGAAGTCTAGAGTGAGGATCTTTTTCTTTTTTCCTTCTATTTTATAAAATACATATAGCCATCTAGGGTTTGGTAACGTTTATAAAATATCTACCTTGTAATAATCATTGGCACTAGTAAATATATGCAACCGCAAAGATCACTTTCAACTAGTCTCTTGTCACTATACTGAAATAGTATCTAATGTTGAAAATTTATTTATTATCAGAAAAATATTCATTTTCTCCGTTCACTATATCTTTTTCTGGTTTTATTTTCTTCGATTTTTTATTTTTGAATAGGTAACTTTTCGTTATCATATATAAATAAATTAAAATACATGAAATATTTATGGTAGACTACCATTCGGTAACCAGACATAGTACAATGTGTACATAGTATCTTAAAACGTATGGCCTCTGAGTACGTACTCATAAGCCATACGTTTTAAGATACTATGTAGTTAATTTTGTATACGATTTTCGGCTTCCCTAAAATTAATCAAATTCTCATAACAAAAATACAGGTAGAAAAATTTATCTAAAATTAATTTCCTTATTTCAAAAAAAAAAAACAAAAAAAAAACAAAATAAAAATGAAAGATTTATGATAGAAATAAAATTTAAAATCTATTATTTAAGTTTAAAAAATTCGCTTGCTTATTTAATAAAAGAAATAATAATTGCGAGTATCTATTTTTATTGAAATATGTAAATTTGTCGCAAGCCAATTTAATATGGTATTTTTTTTTCACTTATATTTGTTGGGAAGCAATAAAATTCGTCCATAAAACCGAATCATTCATTAAATTGGTTTTTGTTAAAATTTATATAACAACTTTTTCTAAACTATTATTAATTGAATTTGAGGCTTCTTTATATTAAAATCTATTTTTTTTAAATTATATAGTTTTCTTTTCTCTCTATTGAATAATAATATACACACAAATAGTTATAATATTATTTTTTTATTGTAATATAATAAATATTAAAAAAAAACGTTTACGCATTTGAACCATAAAAAAGATATTTTCTTTCGTGTATAAAAAATATCTTTTCTATGATTGAAAAGGGAATTGCCACAGTAGGTTTCGAATCCCCCTGTCACGATTTCTTATCTATACGTGATATTTAAGTTATAATTGAAATACAAAAAAAAACTATTTCCAATCATTTAAAAGTATATTTTTTATTTCTAAAAAAAAGCCAACTAGGAAATCTAAAAGTTCTTTAATATTTTAAAAAATGATTATAAAATATGTTAGCGTTAAATAAATGATTATCCATTTAAAAGTACGGAAAATATATTTCTATCATTTAATAATTTTTAAATATATATATTAATAAAGAAAATAAAAATATTTAGATTAAAATTTGCCATTTAATAATAAATATTATTTAATTAATAACTAATTTGATAAAAGTAAATAAATAAATAAAAAAATAAATGTTCTAATTCTGCGGAAGTCACGTTTTGGGCTTAAGGGGGAGGGGGGATTATGGTGGCTCATTTCTCGATTGGGGGATATGTTAATAAGTATAAAATTAGCATATATGAAAATCATAAAATACACAAATGACTATCTGGTATGCATTTTGATTTGAAGGTGTCATTGTCCCTTATTTCTTTGAAATTGAAAATAGAAAAATTAAATTATATTTAATTCTAACCGCTATAATCGTATAATAACCGATCTAGTTAACCATATGAAAAATATTGTATTTGATACATAATGCCAAAGTTCAGGTAATATAACTAATGAAATATATTTTTAAAAATTAAATTTTAAATATATTTTATTAAATTTTTCTTTCCAAGCCGTAAATTGGATTATCATTTCAAAACAATTTTATGCCTTTGGAAAGTGTCGGCGTTTAACTTTCCAAAGTCCGACCGAATACAATTCGCCTACGCAGTCATGTGACGCTATACCTGATCACAGATATTATCTGTGCTACGACGCGGAACTGTGCTGCTGCTTTGATGAGTGACGCAGCCAAAACTTTGCTACGCAATCAAAAACTTTACTACCCAGTCGTATAGACCAGTTCGATTGCCTACTGCTAGGCGCTAATAAATCTTATTTTACATATCAATAAACTGTGGTGGTGGGGTTCGTTCCGTGTGTTGAAATTATACCGGAAATTTATGCATTTTAATAATTTCCGTATTTTGATTTTATACTCGATTGAATATGGAATCTAATTCAACCGGAAAAATACAAATTAAGAAACTTTCAATAAAATTGAAACAATTACAGTTTTTTTTAATTATATAACAGAAAATTGAACAGTTTTAATGAAATTTTTGAAAAAATAATTTTTCCATATTAGAAATAATGTATAAAATATAATAAAACGATTAGTTTTTAATATAATAAAACGATTATATGCAAAGTATGAGAAAAAATATAAGAGAAAAAGTGGATAATTTTCGAGTGAAAATACTTTTAATTTTGTTTTGCAAATTACTTTATATAAAATTACAAAACATATTAAATACAAAATCGTACAGTCGTATTAGTTATTTAAATATCACCAATAATACCCCACAAGGGTAATATGAATATTTTGCCTCGTTTTGCATTTAAAGTCGCCACCACAACAGGTTCACTTTCATTTTTGGTGTATACCCATTCTTAGGCCACGTTTATTGTGATAATTTAATTATCATCAAGGATGAAAGTGAAAATTATATTCAATTTTATACATTTTATTGCATCATATTTAATTTGAATAGTCCAGAAAAAATACAAACTTAATAAAAGATAGTAGAATAATTATTTTACTAACTGTTCGAAAAGTTTTTATCATTTTGTTTTTTTGCACTAGAATTTCTTATAAATTTCGACAAATAGAAAATAAGTTTTTAATTTGTTTTTTTTTTGCCCCCCTCCATTATATACACTATTATTTTTTTTTAGAAGAATTTAAATATATTCAAAATGTTTGGAACACTTTTTACGAAATAATTGTAATTTTTTACACAAAAATTATTTGATTTTTTGTTTTTGTTGAGAAAATTTACCAATTTACAGAAGATAAATTTGAATAGAATAAAAAGAAAAGTTAATCATTTCTAAACTGACTAAAGTAGATAAATGAAAAATTTAAGAAAGCAAATAGAAATAGTTTTAAAAAATTATTTTAAATTATAATAATAACAAAATTTCACTCACAGGTTGTAGCCACAATAAGGATGGCAATAATAGCACTTAACACAAATTTCCTCATGATTATAGTTATTTTATTTGATTAAATATTCGTGTACTATAATTTTAGTGATAAGCTAGTATCTTTTTTATTAATTTCTAAAATCTTTCTTAAAAGATTTAACTTGTTGTATTTAGTAATATCGAAATCGGAAAGTGAACGATCACAATTTCAGTTATATTTTTATTTTTTTTTTAAGATTGTGGTTTAACTACAACTAAACTCTACGATGGCTTTGCTTAAACTACAGTTGCCAGTTGATCGACTCTCACTTTTGAAGACTCCCTTCTTATTTTTTTAAATTTTCTTATTGCAGTCAATATAAATCGAATATGAACACACCTAAAAAGTTTTTGCATTTCATTCATTTTGTTCGTCTTTTAAACGAACATTATTTACCCACACAAAAGTATCGCTCCTTAAAAGATTTTTACTTTTATTATGGAAATTTTTACATACGACTTTATGTATCCACCAACATAAATGGATATATATATATATATATTAGTAAAAGTTCAATATATAAACAGAATACATAGAGATTTATCGGCTTTTTTTTATGTGCATATATGTGCTCGTATCTTTTTGTGTCCCATCATGTTGGCGGTATATTGATTTAGTATTTCGATAGTCGTCTACTCTTTGGTATATTAAAATTTTTAATATATAATATTTTATTTTAGTATAATTTATTTCTTCTTTATATTAAAATTCAATGCACAAACTATTATTTTATCTGAACAAATAAACAGACAAAAAAAAATTACTGAAAACTAAATTATTTTCAAGTGATTTTTTCTTGTTAATTTCTTTTAAGCGTTTTTTATTTAATCTTAAATGTCAACTTGAATAGATTTTCAATGTAAAGTTTATTTTTTTTTGTTGCAGATATACGTACATATATATTTTATAGAGTAAAAAAAATGAAGAGATTTTTTTTTTTTTTTGTTGTTGATATTTTCTGAGTTTGTTTTTCCTTTTATTTAAAGAAAGTTTCAAGATGAACACCGCACAATACTTAATATCTTTTCTTCGACACTTGCAAATGAAGAATTTGTGCAGTGATTGTTAATTTTTATTTTTAACCAACTCTTCGTATTATTGAATATTTTTGTGCATTTTTTAAAACTATTATTTTTTTTACTAAATACGAGTAGAGTTGAGTCCTTCTCGATTATTATTTTTGCTACTTTTACTCATAAAAACCTGTGAATTGTATAAATTTTATTGAACCAAAAATTTACTTTGGAAAATAAAATTCATTTTAAATTCAGATTTTTATTGGAAAATTATTTTTATTATTATTTATAATATATAAAATTATTGAAATAACCGCCATGAAAATTATTACAGAGTTTGATCATTTTTGAGGTAATTTTGAAGATTTTTCTGGCACATTTCCGGCTGTAATTTGACGATTACTTGATAAATGTTACCTTTAAGATGCTCTTTAATTTTGTGGATTATCTTACGTAACCATGTTTTTTTTTGTAGCCACATATGGGAGTCTGAAAACACCCCGAAGTTATTGTGAAGAAGCAATTGTATCTTCTTCTCAATTGATTGTCTGGTGAGAATTTTGGTCTAAAGGTGTCATTGCCTGGTATTTATTAGAAAATAAAGAACGATAGACCTTTCTGAGGCTATGAACGTATGATAATTAATTATTTGTTTGCCTGAACTTGAAGTTTTTGATCTGGATCTTACTATATGGTTTAAACAAAATGGGCTTTTGACTTTTTCTTGTAATGTTACGATAAAAACCGAATAACAATCCGAAATGTGCTAAAAAAACTTACATCAAAATGATCAAGTCTTGCAACTATATAAATTTAAGCAATATTATAAATAAAAACTTTTACAAAAATCTGATTTTTAAAAGTAAAACTTTCATTTACATAATCAAAAATTTCTAAAGAATACTTCTGGTCTGTAGTTTTTTTTTGTTATATTGTAGTAAAGTGGAAATCATCGAAAGACAAAGTGTGGGACTTCAACCCACTAAAACCACCTTGCTTAGTCGCATGTCTATATTATCCCATGGAACCGCCGTCAGGCATTACTTCGTGGGACAGGAATTGATCGAAATCACTTCTCTGGTGAATTATTACTATTGTTTTCTTTCATGCTCATCCATATGTAGTCTTTTTAGGAGTGTTGTTGCAAGGATTACGACAGCCCCCCAAGCCGTCCTCGAGCTCATCATCACGGCCACTACATTCTCCGGTATCAAAACTGGTTTTCCCGAAAAAATCCGTGTCCCGTCAAGAATTGGGATAGGTAGTAATTAGCATTCCGGTGCCTTCGGTTTAACCACAAATCCACCGTCGAGATAAGACGGTGGGTCCATCTGCCATCGGTGACATATTATCCCAACGATTTTCCCACCTCCTTTGTTTCTTCCGTACGAACCTCGGATCGCGCCACAGTCTCTCCGGCGATACAGTCTCTAGCATCGTCAATGTGCTGCTATGATAGACTGAGATAACTTCACGTATGTAGGTTGCTCTAATCAACCCATTCGGCTATATTGGCGCAGCATACAGCAGGATAGACCCAGGCACGACCGCCAACCGGGTCTTCTTGATCTGCCTGTGTCCCTCAAGGTTCGTTATTAAGCATCATTATCCCAGAAGCCTTCCCACCAACGTATAGTTAACATGCCGCCGCCGGGGCTGGTATATACTTAACATCCCGTAAATGCCGAAGCACCTCACCTTAATGAGCAACAGTCTCATTACAGATCTGTTCTACTTCTTCTACGCATTTGGTTACTACGGCCACAGCAATTTCCAATCCTCTAAGCACTTCAAAAAATCATTTTTTGTGATCTTGTTGAGCTCCTCCTTCGATGCCGTCTTTATATCCTCAATCGTAGCGTAGCGTCGTCCTTTCATGAGGCTCTTCAGTTTCGGGAGCAAGAAAAAGTCACAAGGGCCAGATCTGGGGAATACGGTGGCTGCGGCATTATTAGTGTGTTGATTTTGGCCAAAAGTTCGCGCACAAGCTACGATGCGTGAGCAGGAGCATTATTATGGTGCAAAAACCAATTTTCGTTCTTCCACAAATCCGGGCGTTTTTGGCGGATTGCTTTGCGCAGGTAATATTCCTTATTGACCGTTCTACCCTGTGGCAAGAACTCATGATGCCCACCGCCCCTGCAATCGAAGAAAACTGTAAACAAAAACTTCACATTCGCTTTTCGTCGTTCATATCTTCTCGGCCCTCTGAGAACATTTTGTACCGCCGATAAACGTTGGTTCGGTCCAAGGTAGCTTCACCATATGCCACAGTCAACATTCAAAATACGTCCGCGCAATTAATTTTGTTTTTTCACACAAAATTTGATACAGATTCTTTGATCCATTTTTTGGAATGGGCAAAAATCGAAGACGAGCCAAAACACGTGCAAGCAAACAGCTGTCAAAAATTAACTGAACATTCAAAATGGCCGAACTTGTCGGCATAAGTGAGAGACATGAGTATCAACATAACTCCACAAAAAAAATCGAAAATCGAATATACGTAGCCCGCGGAAATTAAAAATTCGTGATACTTTTTGAACAGACCTCATATGTATATGGATACATAACCTCGAAAAATCACTATTGTCACCTATGCTAATATCAAAGTTCATTCATATTTTTGAAATTTTCTAAATTAAAATTTTTGATTCCAAGAGAAAACCCTTGAACTTGTAGCTTTTTCTGTTTTAGTTTCTCTTTTAAATAACCAAATTAAAATTAATTTAATTAGCATATCTTTGCCCCAGTTTTAAATTTAAATGAATGTTGATGCAATAATAAATCTAAAATAAGAAGTAGATAAAAAAATTATTATATTAGTTTACCTTCAAGAATTTTTTTTCTAACAACTCAATTGAATTGAGGAAAAAACTTTTGAATATAAAAAACTAAATTATTTTCTTTTTAAAATTAATTATAATAAAAAAATAATGAAGAAGAAGAAATCATTTTCTTATGGAGTTATTTACTTGCAAACAAAGCCACACTCATTATCAACAATAGTGCAAATCTGAATGAGAATTTTTCCAACTTTCTAATGAAAATGAATTTTTGCATTTTGATATTTATTTTCTCTTTGAAATCTTATTGTTTTATGCAAAATTGCAATGCAAATGTGAACAGGTTAAATACCATCAGATGAGGTCTGCGACCAGAGTTACTTTATGTAGGTATGCACGTCTATACGACCGCCAATTAGTTGAACACGTCCACTAGGCGAGTCTAGGTAAATGGCAACCTTTAGCATATAAAGTTTTTTTCTTTTTGCTATTGTGAATTATTGTACATGTGCACTAATAAAACTACTATGAACTTTCCTTGAAATTATGCATTTTTATTGAAATTTCTGCAATTTTCCGAATTTTTTTTACATCATATTTAATATTTTTGATCAAAATTATGGTAGTAATCGTCATAAAAGTATTAGACCAATTGGCGGATGAGAAGGTCACAGTCTATCATGGAGGACGGCAGGGAACTAGACGAGATAGTGGCAGGATGGCAACGACATTGGACGCATCACCACATTTCTGATATAGGTACGTGCAATGGAGGAGGTCATGAAGAAGGAACGACAATGCGATATGGAATACTTTAGGACGATTATGCAACGTGCCCCACTAGTTGTTCTACAATTGAGGATGTGGACCATATCTTTTGACACTGTTTACGCCTTACCGAAGAAAGAAAGGAACTGCAGATAATTATCGTTAAGGTTGGCCTATTCCAAAACGGGCATCAAATCAAAAATATCCTTCATTAAGAAAGAGTGTATAAAGGTCAGATAGCAGGCCTAAATGAAAGACTAAAACCAGACCGGAAGTCATCTAAACTTATCAAGGACTGGTAGTCCTAAAATTACTAGTTTAAGCGAGAATCAAAGTTAGAAACCTACAACACCTCAAATTTGGTCCAAATTGAATAAAAACCATTCCAAATCAGTGTATCTAACTAATGTGAAAACGCGATTGAGAGCTTCTAATCTAGTTAGCCGTGTGACGGTTAGGCAAAAATTACTGGGCTTTTAAAATAACATAAAAGAAATATTGGACTGGGCTTTATTTAAAAATGTGCTTTGGTCAAATGAGCAAAGTTTCAGTTTTTTAGATACGCTGCAGTGCTGGAGACAATAATTAAAGCTAAACATAATATTAGTAAAGCTAAACATAATATAATTCGAAATTAAGTGGAGATTTCCTAAAACAATAAAAAATAAAATAGGTAAGACGGCCTTAACTCCATATTCAACGAGTTTAATAGGATACGAAAGAATGGATGATTTTTTAAGTGTTTGATTTTTAAATTTCCAATTAAAATGTAGAAAAATTACAAAAATATAGTTGGTGTATAACTTAAAAATGCGGGATTGACAACAGATGGCATAACTTTTACACATGGTTTGTGTTAATAATAACTCATATGTCATTTTGGAGGTTAAACATCTGTCATTCATTTTCGATTAGTCATTGAACGAAATAGTTTAAACAACAAAGTTTTTTTTTGCTTCAAAAATGTCGAATTTCTTACCAAAAAAGTCCCATTTGCGGGAAGTGTTGATTTACTTCTTCAATTTGAAAAAAAGTGCAGCTGAAGTACATCGATTGCTCACCGAAGCTTATCCTGAATATGTTCCATCGATTTCAACGTGCGAGAGATGGTTTGTGCGGTTCAGAAGTGGTGATTTCGACTCGGAAAACAAAGAACGACCAGGTCAGGCAAAAAAGTTTGAAGATGAAGATTTGGAGGCATTACTCGACGAAGACTGTTGTCGAACTCAAGAAGAAATTGCAAAATCATTGGGAGTCACTCAAGCAGCCATTTCAAAACGTTTGATCCAAAAGCAAGGAAATTGGGTCCCATATGAATTGGTGCCGAGAGACGTTGAAAGGCGATTTTGCATGTCCGAAATGCTGCTTGAACGGCAGAAAAAGAAGTCGTTTTTGAATCGAATCATTACTGGCGACGAAAAATGGATTCATTACGACAACCCAAAGCGCAAAAAATCGTATGTGAAGCCCGGCCAACCAGCCAAACCAACGCCAAAGCCAAATATCCATGGCGCCAAGGAAATGCTCTGTATTTGGTGGGATCAGAAGGGTGTGATCTATTATGAGCTATTGAAATCGGGCCAGACGATCACAGGCGACCTCTACCGAATACAATTAATCCGTTTGAAGCGAGCATTGGCCGAAAAACGCCCGGAATATGCGACCAGACACGAAGCCATAATTTTCCATCATGACAACGCTCGGCCTCATGTTGCAAGACCGATTAAAAATTATTTAGAAAACAGTGGCTGGGAAGTTTTGCCTCACCCGCCTTATAGCCCATACCTTGCCCCGTCCGACTACCATTTGTTTAGATCCATGCAAAACGCCCTCACCGGAATACGCTTCACTTCAGAACAGGGCATCAAAAATTGGCTCGATTCATTCTTGGTCTCAAAACCGGAGCAGTTTTTTTGGCGCGGAATCCATATGTTGCCAGAAAGATGGGAAAAAGTAGTGGCTTCCGATGGACAATACTTTGAATAAAATATATTGTAACAATTTTTCAAAATAAACACTTAAAGTTTGCCAAAAATCCCGCATTTTTAAGTTATATGTTACACCCATTATTAATTATAAAATTTTTATTCGAATCGATAAATTCAATGCTTGCCATTTACTTTTTAAAGATAATTTTATATAAATTTTGCTTACGATTATGTTTTAAGTGATTCATACGAGACGTCTAATTTTGAATGACCTTTTCAAGCATCTCGAATGGTATCTCGCCAATAACACGTGTAATGTAGTCTTTGAAGGCTGCGAGTAACGCTGGTTTATTGTCATAGACGAGTGAATTCACGTTGCCCCATAAAAAATAGTTTAGAGACATCAAATCGTACGATCTAGGTGGCCAACTTACAGGTCCGAAACATGCGATAAAGTGCTCATCGAACTCATCTCTCAATATGTCCATTGTTTCACATGCTTTGTGGTAGTAACCACCGTCTTGTTGAAACCACATGTCGACCAGATGCAGTTCTTGCATTTTGTGCAAAAAAAAGTTTCAAATCATCGAGCGATAGCGGGCGCTATTGACGGTAACGTTGCGGCCAGCGCCATCTTTAAAGAAATGCGGAACGATGATTCCACCAAACAACGCATTTTTCTGGGTGCAATGGCAGTTTTTGTTTTGCCTGTGGTTGTTCATCAGACCAAATGCGATAATTTTGCTTAATCACAAACCCATTCAACCAGAAATGAGCTTTGTTGCTGAACGCAATTTTTTTTCGTAAAAAAAACGGATTTTCCTTAAGTGGTTCTAGGGCACCACTCACCGAAAAGTCGACGCTTTGGCAGGTCGTTCGGCTTAAGTTCTTGCACGAGCTGTATTTTATATGCTTTCAAAGCCAGATCCTTGAGTAAGATCTTCCAGATAGTCGAGGACGGCGACGGATATACAAATCGCTGTCTTCACCAACAGTGGACACTACGGCATCAATATGTTCCTCTGTACGCACTCTACGCACACGGATTGGTTTTTTGGCTTGAATTGCTTGCTCAGTAGGTCGATTATGACAACCATAAAATGGTCGAAGTGCCGCGAAACACATTTTTCATAGGCAACGAATTTTGATCTGTCAAAAATAAAAAACATGAAAAACCAAACGGTAAAAAAATCACCCGATCTATAGTATTTAAAACACTGAAGTACTAGTAATATTAGTAAAATTGAGACAAATACTCACTTTATGGAAGAAAAATAACTTTATGGAGGTATGGAAGAAAAATAATTGGGCATCATGAAGAGCGATATGGCAATACTGCGGACTTCATCTATACATAAGTTGTACGTTAGTTCCCCGAAATTCGTTCAGTAGAAGCTTTAAACTCGTCCGGTAAATATTAAGACCTATAAAAGATGTGCTTTCGTAGTGAACTAGGAAAAATGGAACAACGCGATGTGCCATCAAATTCTGCGTTAGGCTTGGTTAATCGTCAGGAACATTTCTTATCAAGAGCACTAGTTTTACGGTGGCATAAGGCATTTTTGAAGGGTCGAGAAGCAGTGAAAGATGCACCTCGCTTAGGAATGGTTTCAACATCGAAAAGTAATGCAAATGCGGAATGAATGAGGGTGCTCTTCGGAGGTCAAACCAGCCAAGATAAACTAAATTAATACAATTTAAAAAAAAAGATTTTTTCTTTCGCTTAATTTCCAAGTTTTATGTAATTTTCCCCTTAAATTAAAACCAAAATGCTCTAATACTTTTGGCTTGCAGTGTACATGTATGCGTGTATCGAATAAATTTTTTATGACTATAACCTATCAAGTACTGTCAGTATGATAAATTATTAATGTTTTTTCTTCTCTACTGTCAAAAAATAAAAATGTTGACAGTTTTTTATTTAAATTTTTTTTTTCACGATTAATTAACATACATTTTTTAAGTTGTTTTTTATTTTTATTACGATTTTATGTTGACATAAATTTCGATAATGCTAACTAACTATTGCATAAATGTCCTTAAACAGACGCCTTTATCGAGGCAAATTGATATTATGGTCCAGCAGAGAAAAAATTTGATTTGGAATTTCCAATTAAGCCTTGATGGGTTTGACATTTTTAAATCATAAAAAAAATGTTTAAACTAAAAGAAATAACCAAAATGATGAGAAAAAAACAGAAATTAAAAAAAAATCATTAAAGAAAAATATTTTTCAGTGATATGATTTGATATTTAATTTATTTTCTCTGTTTAATTTCTCACCAATCAATTTTGAATAAAAATACATTGTGAATGCTTATAAATATTGTTGGATAATTTCACACACGTTTCACATATTTGAATATTGAAAATCTAATATGGAGATTAAAATGTCGATAGTGTGGATAGAGCGAAAAAAAAAAACGTTCAATGAACTTTACTAAAAAAATCTATTTACTTTTAATAAAAATGGTTCTATATCTAAAAGTAATAAAAATGTATAAAGATGAAAAAAAAATTACTAATTTACATGTAATAAGAAAAGTTGATCCATTTCGTGGTAGGAAAAAAAAGCTTCGTTATTTTACAACGAATGAAAAAAATATATTTTTAAAAATATTATTTACTTAGCTTCAAGTTGACCATTTAATATTATAGTGAATTATTTAACTAATAAAAAGTGCGTTGAAATTAAACAAACTGTCTAGAAAATTGGTAATTCTGCCATAGCAACATTCTGCGCTTCGAGAAGAGTTCATGGTCTTCAGCAATGAGCCTTATTTCTCATTTGGTGACTATATCAACAAGCAGAATTCCTGTATATATTTAACAAAATAGAGCCACAAGCCACACAACATGACAAATTTGACGAACAGGTCTCAGAACGCGTTATTTGGAGATTTGCTCTACAAGATCATGCGATTTGACGCCGTTCAACTCCTTTTTATATGGAAACATAAAATATCACGTTGTTTAATGATCAATATAACATACGTGAACTAATAGCCAAATTGAATATTGAAAAAACATTCATTACTCTTTACATAAAAATTTATTAACTTTTTTAAAAAGTTACTACTTTACGTGCAATAAGAAAAGTTAATCCATTTCGTGGTAGGGAAAGTATAGCTTTGTTATTTTAAAATTAATAAAAAAAATATACTTTTTAGAATATAATTTTCTTAGATTTAAGTTGGCCATTTAAAATTATAATTAATTATTTAACTAATAAAAAATTCGTTGTAATTATAAAAACTTTCTAGAAAATTGGTAATTCTGCCGTAGCCACGATAAGAGTTTATGGTCTTCAGCGATAAGGATCATTTCTCATTCGGTGAATATATCAACAAGCAGAATTGTGGAGTTTTAAAAACTCACAATTGACTGTAGAAAAGCCATTGTATTCGCTAAAAGTGACTGTATTTTAGTCTGAAGATACTCGTATAATTGGTCCGCATTTCCTTAAAAATAAAAAACGATAGATCGGTACCATCAATACTGAGCACTATGGTCCTGTGATAATCCAATTTTTTTTATTTTTAACTAAAGAATTTTAATTTAACTATAAAAAGATAAAGCCACAAGCCCCACCACAACACGCCAAGTTTTAGCTTTATTGCGTCAAAAGTTGTCAGGATGCGTAATTTCGATATTTGATGACGTCAATTGTCCTCCAATACTAGTCGATTTTGCATTTTTTTTCTTATAAAACAAATAATTTTTAAACTTTAGAGCTTTGAAAAACTATAATGCGTAAAAAATAAATAATTTTTAAACTTAGAGCTTTGAAAAACTACAATGAATGATGAAAAATTCATGAACAATTACCTTAAAAGGATGGAGTCCTGTAAGAAGTGTTTCGGCAGCTATTCGAAAAAAAGATTATATTTTATATATAATGGCAAGATTTAATAAATATAATAAATTAAAAGTTTTATTAAAATTTAAATTGAAAATCTATATTATTTATTTTTATTTTCTAAAGTATCAATTGGATAATGCTTTAACAAACACTTACTTTATTAGATACTTTTTCTTCTTCTTATCCTTCTTCGTTTTCTTCTTTTTCTTCATTTTATTATTAAAAGAAGTTTTTTTCCCACTGTTTTTTATAAATAATTTTTACAAACAAATTTCATTTCCGTGAAAGTAAAGTTTCTTTAAGATGCACAAACATTTCCTCTTTACTGTTAGTATTTTTTTTTTTGCTTTCATTTTGCTATTTTAAAAAATATGCCATTTGAATTTATTTGCACAAATTTTTCTAATCAACACGACGTTTCCTCTTACTTGCGCATACTATATAAGGTGGAGAAAATCCTTTAAAAAAAATTAGTGATACAATTTTTTTTAAACTAAACTAAAAATTAATTGGTATTTTCATTATTTTTTACATATTATTTTTATACTCTTTCTTTAAAATGATAAGTTTTTATAAAAAGATTTTCTTTATTTAATATCTTTTAATAAGGTTTTTTTTTTATTATTAAATCTATTCTTCAAGAATTTATTTTTTTATCAATTTTCTCAACTTGGTTTTATTATAAACGGTAAGTGAACATTTTTGTTTCTCAACTATTTAAAATTAAATTTATCAAATTTTGTTTATTATATTATAAGATCGCTTGGACATAAGAAAATTTAGGTTTTTTTTATCAAATAGTGAACATTTTATTCTGTTTTTATACGTGAATGTTATTCACCTTCAAAGTAGTTCTATAGAGAAGATATACATCGGCGGAAGCAAGACTTCAACTGGAATTGCCTTGAGATGTTATCGGCAGCACCAAGATGACGTCCTTTTAATGGTTTTGTGATCTTGGGGAATTTGTCCCGCCGAACCCTTTTTCTGAGCCATTCAAGTAATTTTTCATAAAAAAAATTGGTTGACATTTTGTTCTGGAAGCACAACATCCTCACTCGTTTCACATTTTCATCAATGTTCGATGTTAAAGCCCATTTTGAGTGAGGTTTGCCTTCCACTGATTTTCGGCCCTTCAAAACGGAAACTAATCGTTAGTTTTTTGACAAATCTTTAGACAAAATCTGATGAGGGATTTTTATCAGCTTTTGATATTTAAGATCTTCAAGAGCGAAGTTCGTTTTCCACTGCTTCTCGGCCAGTCAAAAATGCTTTCCGTCACCGCAAAACTTGTGTTTTTAATAAGGACCATCCCCCGTAGGCCGTTTGAAACTTTTCGTAAATCAAACGCAGGGATTCACCAAGTTGAACACAAAGTTTGATGGCTTCAAATTTCGCAGTTCGTCTTTTTTTGTAATGCACTGCAATAACACAACTACACATTTCTCAGGATCTACAGGGTCTCGTAATTATTGGACGAGGTTGAAACTTGTACCGCAGTGTTGCCAGATCCCTGTTTATAAAGCCTTATTACTTTTCTACCATTACTTGTAAAGAACTAATCATTTTGCGGTTTATAAAATGTGCCAACATTTTATATTATGGGTTGTTTTACTAACACAAATTTACTTTTTATATTGTGGGTTTTTAGGGCCGCGTTTCGTGAAAAATTTTTTCAGCGATAGTTCATTTCTCCCTCGGTACATACATCAATAAGTAAAATTTCCATGCGTGGGGCTCTAAAAATCCACAAGTATTTATGGGGCAGCTATTGTATCAGCGAAAAGTGACTGTCTGGTATGAAAATGAAGAATAAGAGACGATTGCCATCAGTTCTGTGATAGTCGACTTCGTTTTGGCCTTAAGTTGAGAATTTTTACCTGGACCATACAGGGAAGATCAACAAAACACATGTTTTCTGAAAACTCTCTTAAGCGATAGTTCTTTTTTCGCTCTGCGCTTACGTCAATAAGTAAAGTTGGCTTACATGGGGCTCTAAAAAGTAACTGTGAAAATAAAGTAGAAGACGCGATTACCGTCAATTCTGTGATAGTCGACTTCGTTTTGACCTCAACTAGAGAATTTTCACCTGGACTACGAGATCTGTTCAAAAAGTATCCCGAAGTTTGAATTTCCGCGGGTTACGTATATTCGATTTTCGATTTTTTGTGCCGTATGTTGGTACTCATGTCTCTCACTTATGTCGACAAGTTCGGCTGTTTTGATTGTTCAGTTAATTTTTGACAGCTGCTTTGCTTGCACGTGTTTAAGCTCGTCTTCGATTTTTGCCCAATTTCGACCAAAAACAACATCGCGTTAACATTGCTAAGGAGCTGTTGAACTGTGTCCGGGACGACCCAAATTTGCTTCAGAGGGTCATAACTGGTGACGAATCATGGGTTTATGGTTATGACGTGGAAACCAAAGCTCAATCATCCCAATGGAAGCTGCCGCATGATCCAAGACCGAAAAAAGCGCCAAGTTCGGTCCAATGTGAAGATTTTGCTTAAAGTTTTCTTCGATTGCAGGAGCGTGGTGCATCATAAGTTCTTGCCACAGGGTAGAACGGTAAACAAGGAATATTACCTGCAAGTTATGCGCAAGTTGCGCAAAGCAATCCGCCAGAAACACCCGGATTTGTGGAAGAACAGAAATTTGCTTTTGCCATTTTTGGCCAAAAACAACACACTAATAATACCGCCGCCACCGTTTTCTCCAGATCTGGCTCCCTGTAACTTTTTCTTACTCCCGAAACTGAAAAGCCCCATGAAAGGACGACGCTACGCTATGATTGAGGAGATAAAGACGGCATCGATGGAGGAGCTAAACAAGATCACAAAAAATGATTTTTTGAAGTGCTTCGAGGATTGAGAAAAACGTTGGCACAAGTGTATAATATCCGGTGGGGATTACTTTAAAGGGGACAAAATAGATATTCATGAATAAATAAATTTTTTTTGAAAAAAACACAAAATTCGCGATACTTTTTGAACAGACCTCGTATTTGTGTAAAATTAACAAACCACACATCATAGAAAATTTTATCCTCAAAAAATATGTTAAAAAATTTATTAAAAAATTACCAAAAAAATCATTTAAAAATTACCTCTTCATGGAAAAAATACCATCGAACTTTTATAATAATTACATAAAATTGGAATAAAATATATGTAAATCAGAAGAAAAAAACCAATAAAAATAAAACAACTTTCTTTATGTAAATACCAAAAAAAAATTACTCATAAAACTAGTTACATGGTAGCTAGGCTACTATCAATTTTTAGGAAGTAAAATTCCACTCGTCGTCAACCATATGCACCAAGTAATTAATTATTTTCTTACAGTATTTATTTTTACTTATGCAAATTGACCTTGTAAACAAGTTTTGAAAATTCCCCATATGTATCTTAAAAAAGAATAAGATTTATTTATTACTCTATAAAATTTACTTATTATGATCAAATTAATAATAAACATTTTATAATAAAAGTTCAACAAATTTTACTATTTGAATTTCTTTAAAAATTTCACATTGACAAGAAAATTGTATAAAAAATTAAATTTTCAAAAAAAATACAATAAATACAATTAAATTTAAATATTAGTAAATAGTTAATTATTAATTGTTAATTATTTAAATAAAATTCTTCTTGTATAAATGACAAAATATTTAGTCGTTATGCACAGTCATAGTCGTTAAAAGTTTTAATCAATTTTTTTGTTTATTTTTACAACGTGAATAGGCATTTGACAAATTTTATTGAATTGTGGATAAGATACATTTATCTATAGCATAAAAATACATCAAAATTTTCTTTTTAGTAAATTTCAAATTAATATTTTTATATAATATAAATTTCATTTTTAATAAGTACTCTTAACTCTAGGATAGACTGTTCAGGGTATATCCAAATTGTGCTTTGGAAAGTAAGATTATATAATATACATATATTCAAAAATTTAAATTTTAATTTAATTTTTAATTTTATTATATTTTCTAAAATATTGCCATTATGTTTTATGAAAATTGCCGTTACAAAACTTTTTGCAGGACTCAACCCTTTTGATGTAAAATTTTTAATAATAATTTTGCTAATTTCAGATTTTTATTTGGTCATTTCTTGATGGATTTTTTTTCGTGTAAATAAACATTTTTTTAAAAGAAGTCAAACGGTATAAAACTGCATAATTTTGAAGACCAATTTATGTCGCCAATTCTCGAAATTATGCATCGTGGAAACTTTTTGCGCAATTAAACCAAAAAAATTGCCGTGTGTTGTTCTGTTAAAACTACCAGGTATATACGCTTAAATCCGCTGTTTGGCCATAGATGGCATGAGTGAGCGTATTAAACTACCATGGACACGCCATACTTTTTTTTTATGAGTTTGATATTTGTCAACATTAATCAGTGCACATTGTCAGCAATTTTGCACAACAACATACATTTTTCCTTTGGTAATCATGTCTAGTTTTGTGCTAGAAAAAGAGCATATGCGGGAGGCTCTGCTTTTCTGCTTCAATTTGAAGAAATCGGCTGCCGAATCGCATCGAATGCTTATGGAGGCATATGGTGACAGTGCTTTATCGGTCTAGGAAGGTTGAGGGCCATCAATTCAGACGAAGACGATACCCAAACGCAAAAAATTCTTGGGGAGCAATTGGGTGTTACGCAACCAGCCATTTCCATGTGGCTGCGTGCCATGGGGAAGATTGAAAATATTGGAAAATAGGTGCCGCATGAATCCGATGCAGGAGCGACGCCAAAACACATGCGAAATCTTGCTGGCCAGACAAAAAGAAAGTCGTTCCTGCATCGGATTGTGACAGGCGATGAAAAGTGGATATATTTCGAGAATCCTAAGCGTAAGAAAACGTGGGATGATCCCGGCCAACCATCAACATCTTCCCCAAGACCAAATCGCTTCGGACGGAAGACGATGCTGTGCGTTTGGAGGGATCAGCAGGGTATCGTCTACAATGAGATGTTGAAATCTGGTGAAACTGTTAATGCCCACCGCTACCACCAACAACTGATCAAATTGCATCGTGCTCTGCATTAAAAAAGGACGGATTATCTACAAAGACATGACAAGCTGATTTTCCTCCACGACAACGCACCATCGCTAACGTCAAAAATGGTCCGAAACTACTTGGAGACACTAAACTGGGAGGTGCTACGCCATCCCGCTTATTCACCAGACCTGGCCCCTTCCAACTACTACTTGTTTTCGCCGATGGGCCACGCGCTCGCTGAGCAGCACTTCGATTCTTACGAAGACGTCCGAAATTGGCTTGATGAGTGGTTTGCCTCGAAAGAAAAGGAATTTTTTTGGCGCGGTATCCACAAATTGCCCGAGAGATGGGAAAATGTGTAGCTAGCGAGGGCAAGTACTTTGAATAAATTTGTTTTTGCTTTCTATGGAAAAAACATGTGTTTTTTTGAGAAAAAAAAACCAGCGGATTTAAGCTTATATACCTTGTACATATAGTCCAAATTAAAATATTTAAGTTTAGGCTAAAAAGAATGATTATACCACCATCTAAATTGATGGTAAACATTTCTCTATTTTAATTTTCTTAAACCGAGAAAAGGGACTCTAACAGAATTACCACTCTTTAAAAAGATTTTATAACTTTAACATATTGTATAAAATAATTATAAATTATAAAATAAAATGACAATTATTAAAATAGATAAATATAGTCTTAAATAATTAATATATAAATTAATTATTAAACAAAAAAGCTTTTATTTTCCATATAAAAAAATGGATAATCTTATATTTTTGTAAAAAAAATTCAAGATGATTTCAGTTTATCTGCCTGAATAAAATTAGTCATAATATTATGTAATTATTTACATATATCTTTAGGATACTCAAAACATTCAATTCAACAACAATTATCATGACAATAATTTAGTATACACTACCGTGTGTTTTGTAACTTTCAATCGAATAACATATTGACCTACCCACCACCAACCCATTTATACACATGACAATACACCGATGCAGTCGAAAAATATCCAAATAAATATGATTAAATTGGACATTCTTCTACTGGACAAATGTGCAAACAAGTAAATTAAAAGCATTCATTAATTTAATATCGGAAAATAATTCACTTTTACTATCACTTTCTCGTTTTTCAACAGTGAGCATATTATTTTCTTCATTCTTAAAATATTTGATTTTTTTTTTTGATTGAAAATAAAGAGAAAATACTTAAGTACTAAATTGAAATAGATAACTGAGAGTGTACTACACAGGTGTTGAAACCTTGAATAAATCCAACAAAAAATTTTTTTTGTACAATATATTTCCACCGGTTACGGATCAACTTTAAACCGGCTTTACTATCATTCTTTTTTTCATGTACGAGTATTTCGATTCGATTTATCCATCATTTAGCTACTTACCAACAAGTCTTGTCTATCAATTTAAAAAAACACGAAACAAAACGATTTTATTTCCAAATTTTAAAAGGAATTAGAAAAAAAATAATAAGAAACCAAAAGTAACAACAACGAAAAACTTTTTATTCAAAAGTTATAGATGAGAACCAACTTTCCATATTAATTGTGACTAGTCGTATCTATACGAGTATGTATACTCGATCTACTGTTAAATTGTTTGTTTTCTTAATAACTGTAATATTTTATAAAAATATTTTTATATTAACTTAAAAATTTCACAAGAAAATCAATATTTTTATTAAGAGAATAATTTTCACTACTCAAAACAAATAGTGGGTAAATAATTATTTTCTTATAAGCATCTAAAGCTCTTAAGAAATTAATATGTTTTATAAAAAAAAAAGATATATTGTATTTATTTTCGAATTAATCATAATTTTTACAACCGATTAATATTTATTAATTTAGTTGTAATTATTAATTTCTAAATTGTGTCCGAATCAATACGTACAAATCAAAATGCATTTGTAAGGTTTTGGTTTGTTTGTTTCAAAAGCTTCTTCACTAATAAATTCGATTATCCAATTTGCGATTTGTAATGTATAACTAAATAAAATATATTCAAAATTTAGATTTTAATTAAATGTTTATTTTTTTTATATTGTTTAAATTATTGCCATTATGTATAAAATATAAAATTAATTAAATGGATGTCACAAAACATCTTACAGCACTTGTTTTTTTTTTTAAAGTAATATTTTAAGAAGCCTTTTTTGCACAATTTCGGGTGGTAATTTGGACATTAGTTGATGGATATTGGTTTCTTAATACTCTAAAGTTTAGGGTTATCTTCATAAACATAAGTTTTTGCGTAGCTTTTACAAGAAAAAAACAAAAAATCCAATTTTAACACCACCAAATATCGAAATTACGTACCCTGACAACTTTTGGTGCAATAAAGCTAAAACTTGATTTGTTGTGGAGCTTGTGGCATTGTTTTTTTATAGTCCAAATTAAAATTCTTAAGTTAAAACTAAAAAAAAAGCCAATTATCACAGGAGCATTGTGCTCAGAACTGACGGTACCGATCGATCATTTTATATTTTAAAGGACCAAAATGCACGTTATAGGGTCACTTTTCACGAATACAATGGCTTCTCTACAGTCAATTGTAGGTTTTTAGAACTTCATATACAGTAATTCTGCTTATTGACGTATTCACCAAATGAGAAATGAGCCTCATCGCTGAAGACCATAAACTCCTCTCGAAGGGCAGATTGTGTCTACGACAGAATTACCAATTTTCTAGAAAGTTTTTTTTTAATTTCAACTAATTTTTTATTAGTTAAATAATTTACTATAATATTAAATGGTCAACTTAAAGCTAAGGAAATAATATTCTTAAAAGTATATTTTTTTTGTTCATTGTAAAATAACGAAGCTGTAGTTTTCCTACCACGAAATGGATCAACTTTTCTTATTGCACGTGGATTAGTAATTTTTTTAAAAAGTTAATAGATTTTTTTAGTAAAGTTTAATGAACGTTTTTTCAATATTCAATTCGGTCATTACTTAACCGATATTAATGATTAAATACTGTAAAGTTTAAGGATTATCTGCACGAACGTGATATTTTCTGTTCCCATATAAAAAGAAGTTGAACTGCGTCAAATCGCACGATCTTGAAGACCAAATCTCCAAATAACGCGTTCTGGGACATTTTCGTCAAATTTGTCATATTGTGTAGATTGTGGCTCCGTTTTATTAAATATATACTGTAATTTTGCCCATTGACGTAATCACCAAATGAGAAATGAGCCTCATCGCTGAAGACCATAAACTCCTCTCGAAGCGCAGAATGTGGCTACGGCAGAATTACTAATTTTCTATAAAGTTTTTATAATTACAACGATTCTTTTATGAATTAAATAATTTACTATAATATTAAATGGCCAACTTGAAGCTAATCAAAAAATATTCTTAAAAGTATATTTTTTCATTAATTGTAAAATAAAGAAGCTGTACTTTCCTACTACAAAATGGATATGGATCAGATTTTCTTATTGCACGTGGATTAGTAATTTTTTTTAAAAGGTAATAGATTTTTTAGTTAAGTTTAATGAAAATTTTTTTTATGAAATTCAATTCGGCCATTAGTTGATGGATATTGATCATTAAACACTCTAAAGGTTAAGGATTATCTGCACGAACATGATATTTTTTATTTCCATATAAGAAGGGAACGGCGTCAAATCGCACGATCTTGAAGACCAAATCTCCATATAACGCTTTTTTGAAAATTCTCGCAAAATTTGACATGTTGTGTAGATTGTGGCTCCGTTTTGTCAAAAACACAAAAAAATGGACTATCATACGGCCATACAGCTCAGCATTGATGGTAACAATCTCCCCTTCGTTTCTTTCAAAGAAGTACGAGCCAATGATACCTTCATATCAAAATGCACATGAGACAGTCATATTTTTGCGGATACAGTGGCTTCTCCATAGTTACTTGTGGATTTTGATAGCCTCTCATATACAACAATTTTTATTATCGATGTATGCACCGAGCAAAAAATAAGACTTGTTGCTGAAGAAAATTGTTTCGAAAAATTTCTATTCAAAGCCTCTTATTTTAGCACCCAATCAGCGTATCTTCTGCGGTATTTTAAATCCACTATTCTGTAAAAACATGAAATGGCAAACTTAAACCTAAAAATACTTTATATAAAATAATACATAAATTTGACATTTGTCAAATGACAGAGACGGTTTTTTTTTTCAAATTAGAAAATGGATAATCAAAAATAGTTTAGACTATACTGACATTGTTAGTACTATAAAAAATTCTCATTCGATATAAAAAATTATTAAATTTATAAAACACGGGAAAAAAACAGATAATTTGTCATAATATTGAACCTTATAGAAAATGAGTAATTATAGTAGCCATCAAAAGTGCATGTTTCATAGGACATTTATGCGGAACTAAATGACATAAAATTTTTTTTTACGCAGTTAATTGAACTTCTAAATGTTAATTGATATTTCTTGGGTGACTAGTTAATTATTTCATTTAAACTATACCATCCTGAGTACTATTTGTTCTAAGATTTAGCAGTAAAAAGTGAACCACAAGGGAGTCCACTTACTTATGTATTCTATACTATATACTCGTAAGATCAACAAACCGACACCTATTGTAGGCCAACAACATGCTCAACATACATATTGGCCAGACTACTGATATCTGTAAATGTTGTATAAAAACCGCTTTTCAGACGCCAAGAAAAAGATGTTATCCTTGAACGATATCTACGTATCTACGTGTAGCTGAATTTTGTTGGAAAAGTCGTAGCCACTTTCGTTGTCGCCATGCCCATGCCCATGCCAATGCCTATGCCTCAGTACGAAATGGTATAAAACAAAAACATAGCCATTAAAAATTCGGAATATTTTTCTGTTTTTTTGTTGTTGATATTATTTATATGCAAAGTCTTGTACACGTTTCTTTTGAACATATTTACATTATAAATACAAATCAAATAATGATTTCTTCTACTACTGAGAAAAGAATCAAATAAAAAAAATAATGTGTCTTTCGTTAATATAACGAGTATATAAGGAAAGTGAACAATATTAGTGTTACGGATAATATCTGGATTCCGAGATGTTGGAACAAGTTAGACACGTTGAAATTCCATGAAGTCATTATGCGTAACAAAAGTGATAGTTCATGACATTTTCAATATTTAAATTAATGTCAACTAATTTTTTTTTTTTTTGGTTATTATTTTATTTTTTATATTTTTTTTTTACTAATAATTCAATTGAAAATTATTTTATCAAAACAATTTTGTGTATTTTTTTTGGCATGTTTTTATATTTTTAAGAAATTAGCTTTTTTTAGTAATTAAAGATAAAAAAGTAAATGCGTTTTGATTAGTGTTGATTGAGCAAAAAGTCAAAGGGTTATCCATTTTATGATTTGGAAAGTTTAGTCATGTGTCATTTAAAAGTTGCTAAAAATATATTTCATTCAAGATCATATTTTCTTAGATTGAGGTTTGCCATTTTGTGGCATAAAATTTTTTTTTGTATATATGGGATTAGGTGAAAAGTCATTGTATTTTGATGTCCAATTTGGTCTGAAGATGTAATTTTTTTTTTTGAAAATACAGAAAAAAGAACTGTTACCATACAATTCAAAAATCTACCGTATTATGTGATTTGTGGCATTATTTGATGGCCCAGCTTTTTTACTCAAATTAGAAGACTTCAATTTAACAAAGCTTTTGGATTTATTACATGAAAAGTTCCCTTAAGATCCATTACACAATTTGACAACGTTTAGACTTTTTCTTGTAAGGCTATTCAAAATATATCTAAGCTTTAGAGCACATAAAAACTCCGACATGCGTCAAAAAACGTTTCAAATACAAATAACGGTAAAAAAAAATATAGGTAGCTATTTGAATTATAATATATTTTCGAATTAACATTTCATGTTAATTTCTTGTCCAGGCAAAGTCCTAAATAACGTATTTTATTATATTGTTGAAATATGTTGCTATTAAGGTATAAAGGGGTAGGTTTCCCTTGACAAAGTGTGAAAGTTGAACACTCTTCTGTTCATTTACCCTCCCTTTCCACCTTTTAAAGTAGGATTGAAGGTTATGTACGGGGTATGTACAAAAAGTATCGCCAATTATGTGTTTTTTCAAAAACTATTTATTTATTCATGAATATCTATTTTGTCCCCTTCAAAGTAATTCCCCCCAGATATTATACACTTGTGCCAACATATTTCCAATCCTCGAAGCACTTCCAAAAATCGTTTTTGATGTTCTTGTTCAGCTCCTCCTTCGATGCTGTCTTTATCTCCTTAATCATAGCGTAGCGTCGTTCTTTCATGGGGCTCTTCAGTTTCGGGAACAAGAAAAAGTCACAGGGGGCCAGATCTGGGTAATACGGTGGCTGCGGCATTATTAGTGTGTTGTTTTTGGCCAGTTTTTGTTCTTCAGCCAATCTGGGCGTTTCTGGCGGATTGGTTTGCGCAACTTGCGCATAACATTCAGGTAATATTCCTTATTGACCGTTCTACCCTGTGGCAAGAACTCATGATGCACCACGCCTCTGCAATCGAAGAAAACTGTAAGCAAAACTTTCAGATTCGACCGAACTTGGCGCGCTTTTTTCGGTCTTGGCTCGTGCGGCAGCTTCCATTGGGATGATTGAGCTTTGGTTTCCACGTCATAACCATAAATCCATGATTCGTCACCAGTTATGACCCTCTGGAGCAAATTTCTTTCGTCGCGGACAGAATCCAACAGCTAAGGAGCAATGTAAATGCGATGCTGTTTTTGGTCGAAATTGAGCAATTTTGATACGAATTTCGCGGCGACCCGTCTCACGCACAACTCATTGGTAAAAATCGAATGGCATCTGCCAATCGATATGTTTAAGTCCTCAGCAACTTCTCTTACGATGATTCGACGCTTGGCCAATACTATTTTGTTCACTTCATCAATGTTTTCGTCTCTTGTTGACGTGCTCGGGCGTCCAGCACGCTTTTCGTCGTTCACATCCTCTCGGCCCTCTGAGAACATTTTGTACTACCGATAAACGTTGCTTCGGTCCAAGGTAGCTTCACCATATGCCACAGTCAACATTCGAAATGAGTCCGCGCAATTAATTTTGTTTTCACACAAAATTTGATACAGATTCTTTGATCCATTTTTTGGAATGGGCAAAAATCGAAGACGACCCAAAACACGTGCAAGCAAATCAGCTGTCAAAAATTAACTGAATATTCAAAATGGCCGAACTTGTCGGTATAAGTGAGAGACATGAGTACCAACATAACACCACAAAAAATCGAAAATCAAATATACGCGAAAATTCAAAATTCGCGATACTTTTTGAACAGACTTCGTATATGGGATTGTAAATTGTTGAAGTATGGCCGTATCGTCTGCATAAGAAGCAATGATAGCATTAGGATCAGATGAGATGTCATGAGTATAAATATTGTATAAAATGGGACCAAGGTTACTGCCTTGTGGGACTCCGGCTAGAATAGAATATATTTCCGAGGATTCTGAGTTAATTGCAACTAGGAAATGACGTGGGGAAAGATATGAATTTATGATAAGGTGGGTATGTTGAAGAAAGAAAGCTCTTGAGTTTCCAGAGGAGTCAAGGTTGCCCCACACACGATCAAAAGCTTGGGAGATATCTAAACATACTCCTGGAATTACTTTCTATAGCCAAAAATTAAATAAATCTTTATTTAATTTTTTGCTTTGTTTTTTTTTTTTTTTGATTTTATATTTTCTAAGTAAAATAGATAAAACAAGAACATATTCTTATATATTGGGAGATTTTTTTGTTATTTTGTTTTTTATGTTTTTTTTTTATTGGTAAATCACATGTGACAAGATTCGTAAAATTTTTTTGTGCTTAAAATCCAAGAACTGTATCTGGTCGACACGTGGTTTTAACAAGACGGTGCTAAATACCAGACATGGCTTCAAAAAGACGGTGAAATAATAGATATATTGAGAGATGAGATGTGTGAGTTGGCCGTCTAGATTGTGCAATTTGATGCTTCTAGACTATTTTTTATAGGGCTACGTAAAGCCATTCGTCTATGCCGATAAACCAGCATCACTTGCAGCCTTGGAAGACTACAGATACACGTGTTGTTAGGGAGATACCATCCGAGATGCTTGGAAAAGTTTTTTTAAAATTGGACCTCGCACACGAATCACTTAAAATCTACTCATAGCTTATACTAATATAAAATAATTTTTAAAAAATAAATGACAAGTAGTAATTTATTGATTAAAATAAAAGTTTTATACATTTCTATAAGATTTCTATTTTTTGTTATAAATTTGAAAACCAAACACTTAAAAATCATGCGTTATTTCTTTATATATTGTAGTAAAAACTACATCATTTTTACAATTTTTTTAACTTAAATAAACGCTATTTTTTAACTTGCCCTCTAACAGTTTTCTTAAATTTATTATTCTTAAAAAATAAATAAAATAAAATGTTTCCGTAGTTAACTAATATGTTTTAAAATATTTTCCATAGATTTCAGTTTTATCTTCTTTACACTTTTAATAATTAAACTTAAGAATTATCATTAGTCTATGTTTTTTTGGTGCAAAATACATAATTAGTCTATGGGTTTTTTCCTAACTCGATAAAACATCAGCTGATCCTTCTCTCAGTCAATGCACTGTTATCACTGTTATTCTCCCCTTTGATACACTGCTATTTAATAATTGTTCATTTATTTTTAAATTATAGCAAATTGTCTTTTTAAGGGGATAAAAAATATTTAAATAAAATTTAAAAATAAATTATAAAACAAAGTTGTAAAAAAAAATTTAGTCCAGAAATCAATAATAAAATCTTTAATAACAAAACGTGTTTTTTGTTGGAAAGGGAAATCTTTTTGATTAAAATATTGTAATTTTATGTTTTAGAGTAGATATTATTGTATAAATCAATTATTGCATTTTTTATTTGCTCCCCTTTTAAAATCCATTTACTTATGAAGGGTAAATACTTGAAAGTAAAGATATTTTTATTAAGGAAAAATGTTCTTTTTTTATTCAATTTCTGTAATATTTTTACATTTTTAGAGATATTTTTAATTATATTTATTTATTCCACATTTATTTATAAAAGCAATTTTTTTAGTATATAATTTAATAAATTTTGTATATTTGCTTAAAAACGATAAAGGAAGTAAAAGTTCTGTAGCTATTGATCTCTCTACCACTTAATACGCTAATAATACACTTCCTCAAAAGATCATTAAAGAAAAAATAATGAAAAAAATCTATAATATTCATTTTTCCAATCTCACATATTAAATAATATTATCAATACTCTAAGTAAAAGTAAAAATAAATAAATATTGTCACACACATTTCAGGAAAGTTAACTTTTAAGGCTTGGCCTTGTGCATAACTTTCTTTAATAATACGCGTATGCTCGTAACTATAAAGTTGTATGATTACGTAGTAATATTTTTAACACTTTTAACACTAAACTTATGATAATCGAATGTTATGTAAAACAATGCTTATACATGTGTATGTGTAAATGATAGTAAAGAAGATTATCATAAATTTGGAGAAATTTGTATTGATGATTAAATTCAAGTTGAATAAAACGAAAGTGATCAACAAGTTTACTAATAGGATTACAAATAAGTCTTCTTTTTTTGTTTGTTATTTTATTTATTTATTAGTAGGCATGTGTGTACATAATCATTTATTGTTGTTGTTTTTTTTTTATCTCAAAAACTGAAAATATAAATCGATTACATTTATCGCATTATATTTGATAATAATGCCTCCCTCCTCCTCCTATATTTTGTTAAATTATATAATCAAACTAAATAGTATAAATGCTAAATACAACAACAACAACAAAAAATTAAAAATAAACATCAGAAATGGGGAACTAGTTAATAAAATGAAATATTTTTATAGCGATGCCTTAAAGTGGTTTACATTTCATGAGAATTCTTTGATTGTAGATGGCGTTGTCAGTTCCAGATTGGTTTGATCATCAACTAAACTTTCTGACAAAATGGCTGTTGTTGACTGCTTGATCGAGTCATATAGTTGACCGATACCGAACTGAGCGTTGTCCAAGATCCCTTCTCTTTTCATGTGTTTATAGAAATATCGTCTCACCATATTGGCACCCAACGATTTGTTGATTGTAAGACGTCGCAGGCGTCCACGTTCAAGAAATTCAGAATAGGTAATTTCTGCGTCTTGAGGATGTAATTTGAAAAATTCCAACGCTTCTGTTTCGATTTCATCGTACGTGTTGCCCGCTTCAACAAGTCCTTTGGCCGCTTCGCGAACCATTTCAATTCGTCCGAGGTCTTCTGGTTCAGTTGGCAATAATCGGGCACGAACCGCAGCTATTTCCTCATCGATTTTCCGGAAACTCTTTTTAATTGCAATCTTTTTATTTTTTATGTATGCCAATCGATCCTTTTCGAGTGCTGTTTGTGAGGCAAGTTTTATTGGATCGACAAATTTTCGCGACATCAAAACGTTCATCAATCGTTTCAAATTCATTTCATCCCATTTTTTTTCAAGTTTTTCAGGCAAATCGAAAATAAGTTTTTTCTGATCTTTTTGAGGTGATCTAAAGTAAAGAAAGATAATAAAAATATTTGCCATTAATTAAATGTAATCCATTCAATTATTTATTGCTATTTAGAAACACACATTCTTATGTTTTTCAACAGTGTTTTCAGTTTATGAATTATCCATTTTATAATTTGGAAAGTAAATATTAATTACTAAGAAAATTTTTTAAAAATTTATACTATTTTTAATAATATTTATTTACTTTTAAGTTTGCCATTTTGTATAATTAATTGAATTATTTAAAAAATATACCAAAATTATGAGAATTTTTTTACAAATGTAAAACAAAACGGCACGTTTTGAGCCCTAAGGGAAGATTATTTTTTCAGCGATGAGGATCATTTTTTATTCGGCAAATACGTAAATAAATAATACTAAACTTCGCTCAAAATAATCAAAATCTGCGCGAAGTTTTGTGAAATTATTTAAATAATGGCAAAATTTATGAAATATAATAAAAGAAAAATTTAATTAACAAATAAATTTAAAAAGGTATTTTATATAACTTTACTTTCCAAACCATAAATTGGATAAGCCCTTATGGAAATTCGTAATAAAAAAATCCCAAAAAAAAAATTTTTTTCATAATTACTTGCTGTGATCGGAAACTTCTTTTTTAAAAATTTTATCCTCATCAATATCTTTTTGATCCTTGCGAAGTTTTTCCAATTCAACTAAACCAGCTTCTGCTGCTAATTTTTTAGCTTGAATAATATCTACATTTTTCTCTAACCAATCCATTTTCCACTTATTCAAAATGGTTTTCCGTTCAACTTCTTTGTCGACAAAAGATTCTAAAAACTAAAATTTCTATTAATCGAAATAACCAAGAAGGAAAAGAGTGCATTTTATAATAACCAGCAATTCATTTCCTTTTTTTCTTTCGAAAATTTTTGGTAGAATTAACATTCGAAAACTGCTATTGAAATCGCCAATTCCGAGAACTTTCCTAGGAATTGCTGGTCGATGTTCAGATATTGCCGTAATTATACTCCCACTCAACATGTCCATTAGAATTGGAGCATCTGTTTGAGCTGTATTCGAGGAAGGAAACATTTTGAACTGAATAAAATTGAAAATATTTTTTATTTACGTACCAAGGAAGTCCCATACTTCAAAGACTCCATCACTTCTTGTAAGAAACAAAACTGATGGTCTATCGAAACTCCATTTGACACAAGTCAGCGCAGCTGGTCGTTTCCGCCAAAGTATTGGTGTCCAGAGAAATCCTTCTTTCCAAACTGCCAGAACTGTTCTGCCAATCGATGCAAATAATGTTGAATAGAAAGGATTTCGTTCCGTTACGAGAACTGGCCCATCGTGAATGTGTGCATATTCTTCAATGATCTGCAAAGCTTCCCTGTTTATGTCAATATTTTGTACAAAATCGAAACCTTCCCAAGAGAAATTGTGCACACCACCAGTCAAAGAGCCACAAATCATACCTTGCCGGAAAAGGTTTTGCTGTATACCAGTTACTTTTATTGGTAACTTTATGGATATTTTCCGTTGTTGTCTTGATGGTATATTGTTTGGTTTATAATGGAAGAAACCACGATCAAAAATTACCGAACTGATAGGCATTGGTGTAGCTACAACGTACTGTGGTTTAAAAATACGATCGAGCTTTTTGTATTCGGAAACATCTTGGACTAATTGCGATGGCATTTTCTTCTGGGTGCCGGAACTGACACGTTTTTGATCAGTTTGAATATCCAAATTCCAAAATGCCACTGTACCATCGATGGAACTCGAAAAAAAGTATCGGTATTTCTCGTTGAGATTTTGTCGTGCCTGTCCAGTAGCTGTAATGTACTGATGACGATTTAGGAATTTTATAATTACAATAGGACCAGTATGAGATGATTCCAGGGCACTAATAGCTGCTGGCCGAACAGTGACATGTTGATTCATTGGTTTGGTCCAATCCAGAAATTGTCTCATAATGTTACGATAGCGAGTCTGGGCTGCTGTCAAAATCTCTTCCACTTCCGCTTTGGAAATTCGATCCTGCAGATCCCAAATGACAATTTGTCCATTTGCCATTCCTCCAATAAGAATGTTTTCGTCGTATGGACAGAAACACAGATATGTGATCTCGCGCGGTGCTTCAAATTCCAATTTGAAATGTAAAGTATCATCAAATCCCCACATCAATACCGGGTTCGGTTCTGTAACTATCCTCTTGGTCCTATCTTCTTTTTCGTCTTCTAAAATTAATGGAAAATTTTTCTCATGAAAACTGAATAATACTTAATAAAATCTGACCGTCTATACCTTTTATTGTTGAAGCAATCGTATTAAATGTATATGAAGTGACAACAAGCCCAGAAATCGTTGGATACCAATCAACACCACAAACAAATCGGTTGAGACTCTTCGAAATATTCGCAAAACCAAGAATCTCCTCCAAATAGGGGATAGTATATTTAGGAACTTTTGAACGTGCAATTCGTGGATAATCATTTCTATAATTTCCAATAAAATAAAATAATTGCATTTGCGAAAACAAACAAACTAACAAAAAAAATCTCTTCTCTGACCTGTACATATCGACTTGATTGAATTCCAATGTTTGTATTAAGCTTTTAACTTGATTGGATAATTCTGGTACTGGTGTAGGAGCTTCTTCTATAGGAGTCATCGTTTTTACAGGACTTCCTGGTCTACTACTTGCCATTATACCCTTTTTGGTTTCATCTTTTTCACGTTTTCGTTCGTCATCCGATTTGTCAAGACCGTCATCTGAATAAAACCGAAAGAAAATAGTTTTTATTCCATTTTTATTGGGGTTTTCTATTTTAACATTCCAAATAAAAGTCGACTATTTGATTTATAAAGTTTTCATATTATAAAATTTGGATACATTAATTACACATTATAATAATAAAAAAAGAAGGAATAAATATTCACATACCATCCGGATTGATTTCGTATAAGTACTGTGACCAAGCGTTCGATGGGAATGTGGGATCGGTTTGTTGTTCCAAATCAATTTTTGCTGGAGCTGATTGTATACCAACATCAATAGTTTTCCTAGTAACATTTTCATATCTCTTTGATCCAGGAATTAACTCTACATATCCGTCGCGTGCATCATCAGCACATCTATTCGAAAAGGCAGTATTCGAATGTATAATGGGATAAACCCTTTGAATTTCGACATCTATTATATTGGCGGGTTTTTCTGGCAAACCCATATCAACATCTTTGTCGCTTCCTTCTGTAATCCATTGTCTTGCCTTCTTATTTAGTGCACTATTCAGAAACCATCGATCGTATCCTTCCAGGTTCTTTATTATTTCGCTTGCCCATTTGGCTGAATCATATTTATCGAACACCAGAAATATTTCATTATCTTCGGACAGTTTTTCACAAAATCCTATGAGTATATCATCGTCAGGAGCAGTATTTTGAAATTTCTCACGCAGATCATCAGCATTATCCATTTCCTCAAAAATATGATTGCGTAGTACTCGAAATTTAAGCATTTTCCATGGAAACTCACTAGAAACATGGACGCCAACTTCCAACCCCATTTGTTTTTGTTGCTCTTCACTATAAGTATAATATATCCTTAGCGGAATTAATATAAATTTACTATTAGGACAATAGAAAAAAAATTTACCTAAAGCAGACATGAGTACAATCTGGAGATTGAATAAGAGTTTCCCATGCCAAATCAGGATCAAAATTATTGAAATATTCGTCATCATCTTCTTCTAGTGGTTCTATATCATCACAGACGACAATATCTTCATTGCTATACAAAAATTTATATATATAATAAATAATTTCATTTTATTTAATTAACTAATTTTTCATATACTAACAATATGGGGGGAAGACTTTTAGAGATGATATTTTTTTGGTCTTCCTCTTCAATTCTTGTAACAACTACGATCGTATTTTCAGTTGCCATTTTGATATCGTTATTTTATCCTAAAAATTTAAATGCATAAAAAAAATTATTTTAAATGCATTTTTTTTCATTAATTTAATCAAAGAAAATTTTGACGGCATCAAAGATCATATATAAATTTTTATTGATTTAAAAATCAAAAATTACTGTGTTGTTTTTTTAAATCAATATTTTATCAACTGAAGAAAATACATAATTAATAGATAAATTTTCCAATTTCTTATTAGCAACACAATTTAATGGTAGTTTTTTTTCTAAATAAATAAAAATTCTGTTTGATTTAATTAAATATTTTTAAAATTTTATTGTTTGAAATTTATAATTCGTAATTTTTTTTTTAGTTTGTATAAAATTTTTAAATTTTTCTTCAGTTGAAATAATTAATTTTTTTAAAATTTTTTTTATTGAAAACCGTTTAGAATTAACAATGAACAGTTTTTTCTTATTAATTATTTATTATATATTTATTTTTTTAAATAATTTTATGAATATATAGTATATTATATTATAAACACTAGAATTCGAGTATTTTTATCTAATTGAAGATATTATTTTTGTAGAATTTTGAAAGTATTTATAGTCTTTGAAAAAAAAACTCCTTACACTTAATATTTCTATAATAACAAAAATGTATTATTTGCTTTAAATCAAAATAAAAGAAATTTTTATTTTAAAAGCAATTGGGTATATAAAAAATTAATTTATAAATTTATAATTTTCTTCTATTCAATTCAAATGTTATTGTTTTTATTAGAAATAATACATTTATGTAAATAGAAATTGAAAACAATATTTTTTTGAAACTTTAACTTATTTCAAAATTGATTAAAAAGTAAATTTACAAAATTCTTTTGAAATAAACAAAATTTTCATCACAAAACAAGATTAAGTAAAATTGTTTGTTTGATCGATTTTTATTATTTTGAAAATTTCGCCATTAATGTTGGCAGTCGATTGTGCAGTTCACATTCGCTCGTAAGTTTTCTGCTGTTGCTTACCTGACTGTGTATTGGATAGAATTTTCATATTGGTTTTTGGATGGCACTCGGTGTTTGAGAAAGAATGGCATTTAATTCAATGTTCTGACGTAGTTAATTTATGTTAAAACCGGGTTAAAGTATATCGGAAAATTATATTAAATTAAACAACACGATTAGGTGAGATTAGAAAAAAAGAAATATATATTTATTGATTGTTTTAATAAAACAAAAAATATGGGATTAAAATGAGAGAAATTCGTCATTGAAAATTTGTGAATGGTTTTGACAATAGAAAAAGTCAATAAAACTTTTATAGAAAAAGTCAATAAATTTGACCAAAAGACAATAGAAAAAGTCAATAAATTTCAATATGTTTTTAATTGATTATTTAACTAAATATATGTTGTAAAAAAGGTATTAATGGAAAATTGTTGTTAATTATAAATTCCTTCTTGTCAACATTTTATGAGAAAAATTTGAACAAGAACACCTCCCACAGGTGACATCATCCATCGTTTTCTGGACGTCAAATATATTCTTTAGTGGGGCTCATTGGCAAAACGGATTTTCCAAATATTTAAAAAAATAAAATATTATTTATTTTGTCCAATAATAGTTTCTGTTTTTTTTTTGTGTTGCAACAAAGTGAAGATATCTTTTTAAAGTATCTAATTTTTTGTGGAAATAATATAGGAAAAGCCACAAAATGGATCGGAAGGCAGAGCTGGAACGGAAAAAGGCAAAATTAGCCGCATTGCGCGAAGAGAAGGATCGACGCCGAAGAGAAAAGGAATTAAAGGACTTAGAGGAAGCTGGGCGTATGGGTGTGACTCATGATAAAGACCAGAGACGGTAAAATCTTAAATAAAAACTGATTTTCTCTTTGAATTTCTGAGTAACATTATGAATTATTATTTACAGTGACCTGGATGAGATGCTATCCTCCTTAGGAGTAGCTCCTGTATCCGAAGTACTCTCATCACTATCGTCAGTAAACTCGATAACGTCTGATAACTCGAATAATCAAACTCCGGATGGAAGTTTGCAACCTGTTATCTTAAATGGACAAAAGTAAATTACTTAAAAAAATTTATCTAATTTTCATTTATGATTTACTTTATTTTTTCTTTATATGATATATTAGCATACGAAAAAAGGCAGTTAATTTAAGTGTAGTTAATGTGCAGGCCACAAACATTCCACCAAAAGAAGTGGTCGTTTATACAAAACAAACTCAAACGAACAGTTCTGGAGGTCACGAACGTGATGGTGGGTAAAATAGATTCTATATTATTTTCTTAACTTGTTTTTCTTTTCTTTTTTTCAACAATTTAAAATTTAGTTAATCTATTGAATTTAATTTAATAACAATCCTATATAAATGTTTTGGGGCTCCCTTTGGTTTGTAAAAAAATTTCTTTCAGGTGTATGTAGTTTGTAGTCGAAACTATTGCTTATTATTACTAATTCTTATTACTTATTATTATTAATATTATAATATTTCGAATAGTTTGCAATTTAGTTAATATCTTTGTGATCTTTGTTGGTATTTAATCACATTAAAAAAATTCTTACAAGTCAATAGTGCTTTTGTTATATTTAAGAATATTATTTGATTTATTTTTTATAACTATCGACTGCTCACGTAGGATATGCAAAACTATTAACAAATTCACATGCTTATTTAGAAGAAAATTTATCACAAAAATAATCTATTTTATTGTATTGGATTATATTTTGAACACTATTTTAAAAAAAAAAAAACACCTAAAGGTAAGACAAAACATTTTTCATATTACTTATTTACATTTATTTTGTTTTGGTATAAAAAAAAACAAATATATTAACATACAAATTCAAAAGGATTTATGTTGTTGAATTTGTATGTTAATATATATTAGTATTTATTTTGACTATTCAACAGGATTTATGTTGTTTGAACTTGAGTAGCAGTGCTCTAGTATTTTTTTCAATTATTTTTGAAAAGTTAGCTACAAAATTCACCTTTCAATATTAACATGTAATTTATATTATTTAAGATATTTACTACTTCGTCTTTTTTTATATATATTATTTCTTAAGTTTTTATATTTGTTTATTATCGTTTTTCCTTTTTATATACACACCAATAAGAAAACAATCCAAATATTTTGAAAATTATTTTTCATATCCAACATTTCGAATTAATTATTTTTTATATAAATATAATTTTAAAAAAATCAGTAAAAATAATTACTGTACAATTTAAAATTTATATTTTATAAGTTTAGTTGGTATAAAAGTGCTAAAAGAAAATACTAAAAATACAATTTTTTTCAAAAGCCTTTTAAGATAGACTCGTTCGAGTACAATATTTTCTTATAACTTTTTTTGTTGAAATTTTTCCAACAGAACATAAATAAACTCAATTATTTATTTTAGAATTTAATATTTTTCAATCTTTACTATGTAATTTGTACAATTTTTCAATTTATACTTCCAAATGTAATAAAAGTTGTTAATCAGTAGAAATTTGAACATGTAGGAAAACCAGAGTGTAAAAATTGTTTGGGAGTCCCCCCTCTTTATCCAGTAGGAATTGTTTTTTTTTTTTAAATTATCCATCTCTTATTGCTCCACTTAATTGGATGAAAATGCTTAATTTAAAAATCTTAACTATGTAAATGCCAAATTTAATCAGATAAAAAATTCATGTTTTATTTTATTAATTCTTAGATAAAAATATATCTTAACGAAAGCCATTTTAAATTTGTTTTTAATTCTGAACTTGTTTTTTTTTAAATGTTTTAATGATTTTATAGTTTACAATTGCATTTAGTAAAGAATTGCAAAAAAGAGAGAGTATTTTCCAATAAGAGTGATATGATTTCTAAGTGACGTTTCGGCCATTTGTAATATGTGTCATGCTCTGTCTTTTTTTTTTCATTAACTGTATTCCATTGGGAAAATTTTGCTACTCACGAGTAGTTCTAGCTGTCATCATCTACACCACCCCGAACAAATGAGTAGTTCGCATGCGTAGTTACGCCATACAATTTGCGGTAGGTTATTTTAGATCCCGAACTGGAAATATTTGGCTTAGCGGGTTCGTTGGTTATGTTGAAGAGTCATATTTTTGTCAGTATTGTTTATGTGTGAATAAACTCAGTTTTTATTGTTTATGTGTGAGTAAACTCAGTATTATTGTTGACTATTTTGAGGTTATATTTTACTGCTGTCAGTAAATTTTTCATTCCATTGGCCATCTAATCGCAAGTACTTGTGAGTAGCGAAATTGGTCCAATGGAATACAGATATTGTGTTCAGTTATGTTTACAATTTCATAATGGAGAGATATACGCAAGAACAACGTTTAAAAATTACTAAATTTTATTATCAAAATAATCGTTCTCCAATTGCAACTTTTCGTGCGCTCGCTTTCATTTGAGTGTTGCGGTAAGTAAACCAAACTGTCGATTCTGGTGCGAAGAAAATCTACAAATTATTCATGAACACCCATTACATTCACCTAAATTGACAGTTTGGTGTGGTTTTTGGTCTGGTGGAATCATCGGTCCGTATTTCTTTTGAAATGAAGCTGGTAACACCGTTACTGTCAATGGAGAGCGGTATATATCGATGATAACCAACTTTTTATGGCCGAAATTGGAAGAAGTTGATCTTGACAACATCTGGTTCCAACAAGACGGGGCTACGTGCCACACAGCACGTGCAATAACCGAATTATTGCGAGAAAAGTTTGGAGAATCGATTATTTCAAGAAATTGTGACATTGAATGGCCTCCAAGAAGTTGTGATTGAACACCATTAGGCTATTTCTTGTGGGGTTATTTGAAGTCATTGGTCTTTAGCAATAAACCAGACTCTCTTCAAGCTTTAGAAGTCAATATTGAACGTCCTATTCATGACATACGACTTGATTTAGTGGAAAAAGTGCTCGAAAATTGGGTTCATCGAATTCGTTCCTGCAAAAGAAGTCGTGGAGGCTATTTGAATGACGTTTTATTCAGAACTTAATTGTATCGATTGTACTTCACATTAAATAAAAAACATTTGAATTTCCTTAACAATTAATGTGTTTTTTTAAAAAAAGAAATCATATCACTCTTTTTTAAAAACCCTGTATTAAATGTTATCAACAATATAACTATTTATATAAATACTATTTCATTTTTCGTAAATACTTCAAAAAAGATAAAAAAAACCACACATTCACTTGCATTTTCCAAGAAATGCCAAAATAACAACTTGAAAAACAACAAAAGTATGCAAGTATTTCGGTATGCTACCACCACTTTCATGGAGAATGGCGTGTTTAAAAACTCCGAAAGTCTACAAAATTGAGTCGCTTGATATTTATACAAAATAAATAATAAACCTAAAATACAATTCCATTTCATATTTAAAAAAAATTGCCTTTTGTTGTGTTTAAATTGTATTTAATTGTTTCCAGTAAGTGAATTAAAATGTATATTAATTATTCTTTTGGAATCTAAACAAATTTCCATTACGAAAACTAGATGTCAGTGGGTGTCATGTCTACATAAAAAAATCTACACTTTATTCAATTAGGTATTGTCCGTTTTTGTCGACGACCTTTTGTCATCTTTCAGGCAGTGTCATAATTCCGTATTCGTAAAACTTATTACTTTTGCTAGCAAAAAACTGAATTAAATGTGATTTTAAATCATCAGCGTCATTAAAAATTTTACTATTTAAGGAGTTCTGCATGGAACGAAATAAATGGTAATCTGAAGGTGACAACACTTCCCAACCTAAAACATTAAATGGTGACAACACATCCCAACCTAATTCCAATAATTTTTGGCGAGTGACCAAAGATGTGTGCGGCTTTGCATTGTCATGCTGGGAAAAAAAACACCCTTACGATTTGCCAATTCTCTGTAATCTCACTTTTGTGCTATGACGATCTGAATCGATAATGGCCTTGATATGGGTCTCATCAACTTCAACTGGATCGTTGGGTTTTTTTTAGTGAAAAACACCAGAACGAAATTTAGCAAACCAAATTTAAGACTGCCTTTCTTTCATGGCTTCATTCCCATATACGGTACATAACTTCTTGTGTACCTGCGATACGTTCTTGCCTTTTCGGAAATAATACAATAAAATATGTCTAAAATGCACGTCTTGTCCTTCCATTTTTAAATTTGGTTGAAAACAAAACTAAATAGTTAAACGATACAATTTTTTACTAAATTAAAGGCGGAAGTCCAAACAACAAGAAAACAGTATAGGGTTAGGTGCTTTGAACACATTGACATAACAAAAGAATGAACTAATACCATCTATTGACAAAATCCGTAATTATTTATTTGCCAACCCAATACTTATTAAAATTGAATTTATCTAAAACATATAAAATAAAGTATATTAAATGAAATTCGATTTTATGTTTAAAATAATAGTTTTTTAATTATGTTCGAATCAATAATTCGAAAAACCTTTCAGTTTTCGAAAATTCTTATTTATATTTGGGCGGCATTTTTAATATTATAATAATAACCAAAAAAAATGCCAATAAAGTATTAATTTTTATAATAAAAATGGTGTAATTGTACTGTCAATTAGGCGTTCTTATTCTGTGGTATCCGTTTTGGCACAATTAATATATGGTGACATCGTACTGCGATCGATTAGCCGAACGCAGCCGCAAAAAGAATTGACAAATTACTTTGATGCATGATTTCAAAGTTGGCTTAAGACTTTTAAGAGAAATAGCATCAAATCGAGTAGATAGATTGGCGTTGCTGTTGCGCTAACACATGAGTCAAAGCTGAGCTTTAACGCACTCATTAGTTTGCTTCAGTTTTCTAACCCACGTACACTTTTGAAGTGTACGTGGTGCTCTTATCTCACGCAGCGCTGGTAATAGGCCTAAGAGACTATGCTTGAACAATCACTAATGAATGCTTCTCAATCTCGATTGTATATGAAATTTTGCAACGTACGCTTCGAAACACGCACGTGAAAACTACGGATCGCAACGTGCGTGTATCTCCTTTCCTTTGAACTTAATTTTTTCTTATATATTAAATGTCATCGCTAAAAATTTTAATAATTCATTTTTTTTTCTCACAACCAAAGGGCTCTTTTTCTTAAATAAAAAATTAATTATTTCTTCTATAAAAAAAGAAAAAAAAATTAATTATTTCGTTCGTTTATTTAATAATTTTCCTAAAGTTTTAATTAAACGCTTCAAATGTTTTAACTTTTTTCACGGTGCAAAATAGTTTTGATTTCAATAAAAAATAGAAAATTTTTAAACATAAAAGTGAACACATTGAAAATCTCTTAAAAATAATCCTAATTTTAGGATTTTTTTTTCATATTTTTATTAATTTTTTTTCTATTTTAATAATTATAAACTTTTCAAAAAAAAAATAATTAATTTGAAGAAAAGAGATAGTTATAATAAAATTTTATAAAAAGAAAATAAAAACAAATTTTAAAATGGCTATTGAGTTTTTGTACATAATTTTAAAGAAAAAAAAATCAGATAATATAGTAAAATTATTTCAAATAAAATTATTGTTATAAATATATTTAGTAATTTAAGTATAATTCTAAGCTTAATTTTTTTTAAATATATACTATATAAAACTTGTTCGTATTAATAGTGTTTTTATACAATACATACATATAGATGTACATATATTAAATTAAAATAATTTATAGAAGAAAAAAAATTATAATAAATATATAATTAATTAATGTATTAAAAATTATATGAGTTCTTAAAGTGAAATAAAATAACAAATATAGTTCTTTCTTGCCATTCCTCACCTTTGTCAGGATACATGGAGGATTGGTGGAGACCACGCAAAGGTATACGAAATATAGTAAAAAAAAAAAATTGAACAAAAACAAAAACTAAACAGTATATCATCATTTCGATAATAAATAGCACTCCATGTACTTAAGTAAAAAAAAAAAATACATATAAATATAATTATATTAATGCACACTCATTCATCATCATTTTTATATTATAATATAATTAAAAAATAAAATATATTTTCATAAACTCCATTAATCATTTGAAATAAAACTAAATAACATAAAAATTTCATTAGAAAATAACTTTTTTTTTTTTCAAGTGAACTTAAAAATATATTTAGATATAATCGTAATTAAAAAAAAATAAATATTTTTCCATTTAAGCGTTATAAAAAATAGATTTATAAAAATATTCTTAAATAGTTACTAATTTTTGTAATTAATAAATATTTTGTTTTCTAGCTCATGCAACGGACTATTACGGTAAGTTCAATAATATTTAAGCGTATTTTTGTTGTTAACTTTTTGTTTTCTTTGTTTAACAAATTAAATTAAAAATAGGAATAAAAAATTATTTTTGTTTTTATTTTGAAATTTGAACAAAAATAATTTTGAAATTTAGTGTATTTTCTCTAATACTCGTATTTAATAAAATTCTTCTAAAAGCAAAATATAAAACAAAAAAAGGTGTTTTATAACATTAGAAATGTTTTTAAAAATGAACTCGATCGATATAGTTTTATTTTGTTTTCTTTAAATTTATAACAATTGTTTTTTATATTTATTTACTATAAATATATTAGTAATATATATTAATTTTTTTTTAAACATTTTATTTCTCCACCCATTTTTAATTATTATTATTATTATTATTTCGTTAAAATTGAATATATTATATAGTACGTATTGGAAAATAATTTACATTTTTTTTTTTTTCATAATATCAAATTATATAAACTTTTTTTTTTGTTCGAACTTTAAGTAAAAATATATAGTTTTTACACATAATTAATTGTTTTTTTTTTATATATATATGTTATATTGAAATTATTTGGCAATAATTATGAATACGTCGTCGTGTTTTTTAGTTTTTAAATCAAATTTCAATTCAACTTTATGAATTTTTGAGATTTGATTTCTTATATATGGAAAATAGTAGGTGTGAATTTTCTTAATAGATCAATACATACATACATACGTACGTACATACTATACTATATATTCGTATAGAATAAAATCATATATGTACTAAAAGAGAGGAAAAAAAAAGAAAAAATTGAATAATATTCACATAAATACACATACCTACAATTAAAAAGTACAAAACTAATTATTATATTATAACTTTCTTTATGATTAAATAAAGCGTATGTAGGAAAAAAAAGGTGATAAGAAGGCAATAAGTTTATTTTAGCTAGAATACTATTAGTACTACTATTAATATTATAACAAAAACAAAACAAGTAATTTCTTCATTTAGTATAATATATGCTACTAATACTAAAATAACAAAATTTTCAAATATGAATAAGTTTTTCTTTTACTATTTCTATTTAGTTAATACTATTTTCTATGTTTTTTTAAAAATTATTATATCTTAAAAATGCATATTATCTTATCAGCTCTCACATTTGCAAAAAAAAACTGCATCTCATTCTATTGCTTTTTATATAAAATTGTCCATTTTATTCTATCGAATTCATCAGAAGGCATATTAAGGATTGTCCAATTCGTGCTTTGGAAAGTAACATTAAATAAAATACACTCAGATTTTAATAATAGTTTTATTTTATTTTATATCTTGGATATTGAAAAAAATATTAAAAAATGGTCGCCATAATGAACTCGATCTTTTTGAGGTAATTTTTGATGACTCGTTGTCACATTTAATACTATTATTCGGCTATTTCTTGATGGAGGTGTTAAATTTTCATTGCTTAAAAATTTGAAGATTTTCTTCATAAATCAATTTGTTTGGATAGCTTTGCCTATTCAACGTTGTCAAATCGCACGATCTTGGGACCAATTGACTTCACAAAATTTGAAATTACGCGTCCAGGGAATTTTTCGCACAATAAAATGTCGTATTTTGGGGTGCCGTTTTTTTAGAACCACATATGGCCCAGATTGAAATTTTCAAGTTATCATACGGTCATAGCGCTCTGAATTATTGACATTAACGGTTTTGCCTTCTTCATTTTCAAAGAAATACTGCCCAATTCAGACTGAATTACGGGGTCTGTTCAAAAAGTATCGCGAATTTTGAATTTCCGCGGGTTACGTATATTCGATTTTCGATTTTTTGTGGCGTTATGTTGGTACTTATGTCTCTCACTTATGCCGACAAGTTCGGCCATTTTGAATGTTCAGTTAATTTTTGACAACTGCTTTGCTTGTACGTGTTTTGGCTCGTCTTCGATTTTTGCCCATTCCAAAAAATGGACCAAAGAATCTGTTTTGGGAACAAGAAAAAGTCACAGAGGGGGCAGATCTGGGGAATACGGTAGCGGCGGCATTATTAGTTTGTTGTTTTTGGCCAAAAATTCGCGCGTAAGCAACGATGTGTGAGCAGGGGCGTTATCATGGTGCAAAAGTCAATTTTTGTTCTTCCACAAATCCGGGCGTTTCTGGCGGATTGCTTAGCGCAACTTGCGCATAACTTGCAGGTAATAATCCTTATTGACCGTTCTAACATGTGGTAAGAACTCATGATGCACCACTCCCCTGCAATCGAAGAAAACTGTAAGCAAAACCTTCACATTCGACCGAACTTGGCGCGCTTTTTTCGGTCTTGGCTCGTGCGGCAGCTTCCATTGGAATGATTGAGCTTTGGTTTCCACGTCATAACCATACACCCATGATTCGTCACCAGTTATGACCCTTTGGAGCAAATTTGGGTCATCGCGGACAGAGTCCAACACCTCCTTAGCAATGTTAATGCGATGCTGTTTTTGGTCGAAATTGGACAAAAATCGAAGACGAGCCAAAACACGTGCAAGCAAAGCAGCTGTCAAAAATTAACTGAACATTCAAAATGGCCGAACTTTTTGGCATAAGTGAGAGACATAAGTACCAACATAACGCCACAAAAAATCGAAAATCGAATATACGTCAAAATTGGCGATACTTTTTGAACAGACCTTGTATTAATATAATACTTTTTATAATAAAAAATATATAATACTTCTCCACAGTCACTTGTGAGTTAACAGAGTCTCATCGCTGTAGAAAATTTTGTTCGCAACATTTGTAGATATTTTTAAACGTGTTCTTTGGTGGTCAAACGATCGATAATATAAAATTGACAAATTTTAAACTAAACAAATAACATCTCCGATGATAAAGTTTCCTTTTTTTAAGCTTTCAAATAACATGGCTGTACTTTCTGAATCACGAAATGGATACGGTATTATTTTGAATATATGCTCCATTAATATTTTTTTCACAATTTCATTGTGTACTATCGAAAAATCATCCTAGCTGTTCTGAAATCGTATTCAAATTTTCAATTTTGGTAGCCAAAAAAATTAAAGATAACCAAAAATATATTAAATCATTGAAATTATTGCATTTATATCTAAAGAACATATCTTTTAATTTTCACCATCATCAAGTCATTGTTTAATCATAAAGTTAAGCGCTTTTCTTATTTAATATTTTCCATACTTTCATGCCATTCAATTATTTCAATTTATTTATTATTAAGTTTTTTTTTCTTCTAAAATTGATGATTTTATTTCTCTTTCTAATATTATGCTACCATTTTATTAATAATATCAAGCATATTATATATATACTTTGTTTGAAAAATAATTTATTTTTCTTATTAATAAACTATTCTACGAGCATTTTATTTCTTATTCGTTTCCAGTCTCCAACTCACCCTACTCCCTTTTTATTTTGAATAAATTTCCTTTCAGTAAGTATTTTTTTGTTAATATATTTTATTGAATTTTTATTTTATTAATAATATTTTATAAATGTAATTTTTAGTTTCAGTTATTTTCTTGTGCATTTAAGTTTTTCTTTTTTCTATAAGTTTCTACATAAAAAATTCTTTTTTACAATTATTTTATTAGAGTTTCTGGGTTTTAAGCATAGTATTTTAGAAATTACAATGTTAACTGAAAAAAATGAATTTTTATATATTTTTACCTTTAATTTAAGTATAAAATCCCAGAAGAAATTAGGAAAATTCCTTTTGATGCAGAGTCGATTTTTAGGAAAAAAATTTTTAAGAGTTTTAAAATTTGTGAGTTTTCTTGAAATAATACGATTAATATTCAATAAAGTGGCATAGCCATTAATAATAAATGTTAAGCGACATATTTTTCTCACGACTTAAATCGCCATTATGGTTATCGACTATTTAATATTTAGACTAAAAAACCTATCGCATGTTGTTGCAGGTTTTAAGATTGTTGAGTCAACATAATAAATTTCATAAATTTCCAACGTTATGAAAAAAAAATAAATACGAAAATACGAGAACGACTATTTTTAAATAGACGTTTGGTGTTATTATTAAAATTCATTCAATTAACAGTTACTCGACAACGGTAATACCAACAAAAAAAAATAGTCATTTTATAGATCAGTATAACTCGATGCGATTCAACTCCAGAGTCACTCGTGATAATTGCGATTATGTATTTAAAATATCAATACTACTGAATTCCAGCGAAAGTGATAAGGCGATGAATAGATGGGGGAGTGGAAGAGGGGTAGGAGCGGTTATAAGATGTTTAATCTAAAAACTAAAATCTATTTCAATTCCAATTTCGGATACGCAATTTGAAAATAATTCTTAAATGTAGAAAAAGCCTTTTTTCATTATCTCTTCTTGTATTTAATTTCTTTTTAGAGAAATCAAGTGACATCTTTTTTCACATGACTTAAGTCGCTATTACAGTTATCGACCGTTTAAAATTTAGAGTGAATTGTTGCAAGTTTTAAGATTATGGAGTGAGAAATTGGGATAAAGGTACGATTAGACGGTTTACAGAATTTGGCAATGTTTGACAAGTGATCACAAAATTGCGAGATTTCATCAAATTTTGTCACCCTTCAAATAGTCTGGCAACGTTTGCAAGTAAAACTTTTCCTATTACATAATTGCAAATAAAAGAATTGTGCATTAATTGTCATATAAAAGCGTCGTATTATTTTTGTTTAACAGTTTATTGTTAAGTTTATTATACTAACGATTTTAATTTTTGTGCAAATAACGTGCAGAAATAAAAAATTGTGTGTTGGTACAATTTTAATGGCATATGCTTTTTAAAGAAGTATTAGTGGTAACATGGAGAAGGAATTGAAGAAATTGAAAAAACGTAATGAATTCCTCACTGAAATGTCAAAATTATTGTCAGCTTATTTTCATGTAGCTACACATTATAAATTTCACCATCTGACAATGTACAAATGCCTGCAATGTTCACAATGGTCCGAACGTGTGATCAAATAGTCTGACTACGTTTACAAGTCAAAATTTTGTGATAACAAAGACGAGATATTGAAGAAACGCAAAAAACGCAGTCAATTCCTCATTGAAATATAAAAATTATTGTCAGATTATTTTCACTTTGCCACATGTTATAAATTTCATTATCTGACAATGTACAAATGTCTACAATTTGGCTGCCTTCAAACAGTCTGACAACGTTTGCAAGTAAAAATTTTGTGATAACAAAGAGTATATATTGAAGAAACGGAAAAAAACCCAGTTAATTCCTCATTGAAATGTCAAAATTATTGTCAGTTTATTTTCACGTTGCTACATATTATAAATTTCACCATCTGACAATGTACAAACGCCTACAATGTTCTGACAATGGTCCGAAAGTGTAATGACACGATTGCCAGATATCGTTTGTAAATATTATCAAACAATGCCTTTAAATGGTCTGACGATTGTTTGTTTGGCAATGTTTGCAGATAAAAATTACCCGATCATGCTACTTGTATTGTCACATTTTTGTAACCAAATTTAACGGTAAAAATCTGCAAATGTTGTCAGAGTTTGGGAATCGTTTAATCGTACCTCTTAAAAGATTTAAAAAATAGTTCTTAAAACCCATCATCTCTTGTTTTTATTTAAATATATAAGTTATAAGCGCCTAGCATTTATTAAATGGTAGATCATCACTATAATTGAATAATAGTAATTGATGTTTTTTGTTTTTCTAAAAATTATAGCACCATTTTCATATGCTTATATTTTCTAAATAATTAAATTTTTTACTTAATTATTTTTCAAATTTTCTTTTATATTTTTAATCACTTTCTTTGTGTCACTTACGGTTAAGATTTAAATCGAAATAAATAAAAAAACATAATAATTTGTTTTCTTTAAAATATATAAAGTTATTAAATTAAATAAATCTAATTGTTTTTTTAATTTAAATTTTATCTTCTTTTTGATTTAGCTAAATTGTAAATATTCATACTACAATATAAATATTCACAATTTCTTCTTTCTTATTTTTCTATAATTTTTCTTAATTTTTTTTTTATACATATTTTAATAAATTAATCAAACTTTAAAATAAGATTGATGAAAGTACACAAAAAAAAACATGTAAAATTATATAAAAAATTTAACAATTTTTTTAAAAAATTAAAAGAAAACACCAATTAAAAAAAAAAAAATTACAATAATTTATGTGTGTTAAGCAGTAAAACGAGAACAAACCCTTCTTTTTTGTATATTTCAAGATGAATACAATCTTAATCCGGGTTTAGAATGGGAGGATGAGTTTACAGGTAGGTATTCTTATGGAAATTTTGTCTGCTATCAATTAGCAACAAAAGCGATACCATCTCAAAAAAGAACCAAAAAATATATATATTTTGACATGAAACAAAATAGGAAATACGGCGATAAATATGTTTTTTTCTCGAATAATTCACTTTTTTAATTTATTATAGAATTTTTAATTAAATAGAATTTTTGATTAAATATATAGTAATAATTTTAGAGTACCATTGATCATATTATTATTATTAGTAAATATTATTGATAAATTTTGTTCGCATTGATTGCATTTGAAAAACGAATATATCTAAAATCTATTTTTTTTTTGGCTAATATCTATCTTGAGACTTTTTCTTTATTTATTTATATTTTTTTTAAATAAATTTTTATGTTTTAATTTATTTTATCAAATAAAAATATTGGATTTATTTTATACATAATAATAGATGTTATTCTTTCTTTTTTTCTTCTTCTTTTTTTTGGTTTGCTATGAGCTCTTTTTGATAAAACAATATTTTTTAGATACAAAATAACTGATGACAATATTAATAACCATAACAGAAAATTATAGTTTTGATAACGCTCTGCTAGCTCTAAAAACATTTTAAAAAAGAAAAAAATTATTAATAAAAAATTTTAACTATGAAAATAAAGCATGCATGATCATATATTATTTTTGTGGCATTATTCTTTTATCTTATATCTTATATACTTTAGAATATTTTAATTTTCTTTAAAAAAAAAAATCTAAAATTTACAAAAGAAATATATATTTTTAATATTCTTTTAACTATTTCTTTTCTTTTTTTACATCTTGGAATTAACAATAACTTTAATATTATTAGTATTTGATTAAAACAAAATCTTTATATTTATTAGATTCTACAAGGAAATGCTACTATAATTTTTATAATAATCAACTTTTCTTTTGCATATTATACTCAATATATTGAAAATGGTTTTTCTCTTTTGCTAAGGGTTGTTTTTACTTCATATTCTAGTTAAAGTTGTTTGTGTTTGGATATTGAAAAATTGTACAAAAAAAAAAATTGAAAAATCTAAGGTATGCGATATTTATTAACTGATTTCTTCTATATTAAGTAAATATTACAATATTTCTCATAATTAATCATAGTTAGTTACTGTTACTTTAGTAACACACTAAAGAAAAATTACAGATCGATTTCGGTTCTATTTTTTACAAAGTGTATTATTAAAAAAAAAAACATAATAAAATTAAGATTTTATTTTGAAAAAGTTCTATAACATTTTCTTCTTTATTATATTGTATAATATAATATTAGTTTAAAAGACTCTAAGAGGCATTGATTTTTTACGAAAATATAATTTAAGTTGATTATAAAATGCTCTAAAATTTTTAAATTGGCTTTTTAACATGATATTTCATGTAGTTTCATAAAAAAATATTATTAATATCGTAAACACGATAATTTTATGTTCGTTCTTAAATACGCTAAAGTTTGAGGAGTGTCTGTGTAAAAAAACAATCGTTTGCGTAGCTTTACAAACAAAACAGTCCAATGGCGTCAAATTGCACGATCATGGAGACCAACTGACAGTGTCAAATCTCGAAATTACGCGTTGTGTGTCTTATGGCGCCATTTCGTTAAAATCACATACTGTCCAGATTTTCAAATTATGCCCAAAAAGTTGGTTATTATGCGATCATATCGCTCAGAATTGATGGTAGCGGTCTCTCTTTCTTCATTTAAAAAAAAAATACTGCCCAATGACACTTACAGACTAAAATGTATGCCACGGCGTCACTTTCGTGGATACAATAGCTTCTCCATAGGCCATATACAGAAATTTTACTTATTAACATATCCGCCAAATCAACTATTTGTGGTTTCAACTCTTTGCTAGAACATCTCACCACGTAACTCCATCTGTTGGAAATATTTCTTAGTTCAAAAAGTTGAAAATATATAAAAAGAACTGGAACTGAGCAAAAAAAGAACTGGAACTGCGCAAATATCATTGTATAATCAATATTTAAAAGAAATAATCACCAATTCAGTTGGAAATTAATTTTTTGTTAATATTTAGTTAACAAAATAAAATATCCTACAGAAAAAATAAATAAATCGATCTGTAAGAACTTATATAAATATTTTTTTTTGGCATAATTTCTTAACTATAAATCATTAACTTTATACTTAAAATAAAATTAGAAAAAGAAAAAAAAAATTATCTATTTTTTTTTAAATATAAAATACGTAAAAGAGATTTTGTTGTTGTGATTTATCAATAATTAAATTTAAATTTTTTCAATATTGGAAAAGTTTTCACATACACATAGTTCATAATAAATTCTATTTTAAATTCTATTTTTTATAAAAATGTCTTAATAGCTATTTTATTTTATTTAGATTTAATTAGTATTCTTAAATATATAAAAAAAAAATTATTGGTACGATCGACTACGAATAGTAGAATATTTTGAAATAATAATTTTTGGTATGATAAAAAAAAAAAAACCGAAATATTATTGTTTGGGAAATTATTGTATATAAAATTATATGAATGTGATAATGCTAATTTCGATATATTTTATGATAATAAAATTACATACTTTCATATGTACATACCTATATCTACATACATATCATACATTAATACATATGCATTTATTCATAAATTTTATATTTATTATAGGTTTTCCTATAAATATATAATATATTGTATTTTTTTTTTTTTTTTGGTTCGATCTTAAATAAAAATAATAGCTTATGTGTGTGTATATATTATGCATTAATATATTATTGTAGTAAATTTTAAATTATAAATAATAATATTAAGCTAATATTAAAATTTAAACAAAAAAAATATTCAAATTTCTATTCTTGTTTTGTTTAAAAAAAAAAAAAGACGAAAATTCAATTTTTATTTATAATATACAATATAATAATTGCTATTTAGAATTAATACTATGAAAATGAAATATTTGGATTGATTTATATTCTAATTACATACAAAACTATTTGGAAAGGATATAAAATTCAAGTAAATCACTTCGATTTACGGATAACTACTCCGAAATTGGGTGGAGAAATATATATTAGGAAAATAGAAATAAAACCAAAAAAATATAACCTAAAATCTTTTTGTTTTTCTTATCTATTCATTATTTATATATTTATTTATAGTAAATTTCTCTATTTAATTATTTATTTAATATATAAATACAATATATAAATTTAATTTTTATAATAATATTATTTAATTATTATTACAATATTTATTTATATTTTTATTACTATTTATTTATTCATTGTTGATTTATTTTATGTTAATAAGCAATTTAGTTGTGTATGTTTTTATTATTTGTTCTCTTAATTTTGTACCTTTTTTTGTGTTTTGTCCTTATAAATAGTAAAATAAAAAGAAGAAACTTCTAAATTTATTTATAAATACAATACATACGTTCATGTATATATATAATTAATTATATATTATGTTATATACCATTTTCTATTGGTAATTTTTTTTTTAATCCATGTGTATTTTTTTAAATATTTTTCCCCATTTTTACCGCATTTGATGTTTTCCCCGTTTTTTTTTTCTTTCTCTTTTTAAATTTATTTTATGTATAAAGCTTTCGTAATTAACTAATAAAAATTTTTAAAAAAAGAATAACTATAGTTATTATAAAAAAAAAAATTAACCAATTAAAACAAATAAAAATTAATTAAAATGAATTCATCATAAGAAAAATTAATTTATAAACAAATTCATAAGATTTTTTTTTAACCCATTTAATTAATATGGTTTTTTTTTCTTGTCGTATTTTAAAGAATATAAATAATTAATATGCTTCGTTAATAAAGGTGGATTTTTTTTTAGTTAGGGTCAATTCAAGTAGCGCTCATTGACCAAAGTTATTCAAGAAGGGGAAAAAAAGTAAACAAACAAAAGTAAACATCAAAATTCATTCAGAAAATATTTAAATTTCACTCAGCAAATGTGAAAATTCAATTCAAAATGTCAATATTTCTCACTCAGTAAATGTCAAAATCAACTTTTGTTCTCTATTTATTCGTTTTGCTCTTACGAGTATTTTTTTGCTTTTGAGTATTTTTTTTTCTCTCTCTCTCTCTCTCGTCTACCAAATAATTAATCTATTAATATTATAACAGTTAATTAATTTATAACAGAATATGAATAGAAAGAGAAGAAAAACACAAGCAAAAGTGAAAAAAAACATAAATATTTTAGTTGAGTTAAATAAAGATATCGATAAATTTTTCATATAGAATATAGTGAATTACTCTTCTCTTTTTGTCTTTTTATATTTTTTTTCTCATTATAATAACACTAACATGCGTACGTTCAAACACAGCACATATTTGGATACGTAAATTATACGCAAAGTATTAATCATTATTATCACACAGCAAGAGGTAATATATACAATAGTTAAAACAAAAAAAAATTTTTTTTTTATATAATTGTTGTTTACATTATTTTACACTAGTGTGTATTTGTGCATTTGTTTTGATTTTGTTTTTTTTTTTTTTTACAATATATCTTTAATTAGCAATACAATTTTTTGTCCTTTATTTTTGGTTGCATTTAGCAAAAATTTTATTTAATATTAAAAATTATTCCAATTAAAAAAAAAATATATATGAATGGAAAGTGTTAATGCGTTTTGACATTTTGTTTATCTTTTTTTGCTGCAGCCATTTTGCAATATTTGTTTAGGTTATGTAGTAGAAATGTTTTTTTTTTTTGAGATTGGCTACAATTTTTTTTTGAACTTTTAAATGTTCATTGCCAATAGTGTGTGCTAGTTAGTACCTGCAGTGTGCATTGTAGTGCCATAGGACACTGAAATTATTAAAATTATGTTTTTTGGCGCCAAATGACGCTACATAATGGCTCAAAGTCAGATTGGATAAAAATTATTCAATATTATTTTAGTATAAATTGAATTAAATTGATTTGCGAACAATATCAAATAAAAAAAATACAATATATTTTTTCAATTTTTATTAGCTAAACAATTTAATTTAATTTAAATTATTTTGAAAACTATTTAAACGTATTAGAATAAAACAAACTAAAAAAAAATCACATCTAAGCTGACTTGATTATTAACCATTCTCTTATTAATTACATTGTACTAATGCAGTATAGTGTATCCTGATTCTACAATAGTACATACTGTAGATACCTGTACAACTATACTTCTCAAAAGACGATTTATTTTTTTTTATTTGAGTTAATTTTCTTGTTTTTTTATTCGAATTTTTTTTTGCCCACTACTAATTGTATTTGGTCTTTTTAAGGAAAATATGAAAATTAATTAATTATACAATAAATTGCGTAGAAATTCAAAACTGCTTTAGGTCACTTATGGCATTTTTTGATGCACTTGGATAAAACTATATTTGCACAAAATTTTTCACCTAAAATAACCTTAAAAAAAATAGAAAAATAATTAAAATTTTCACTCAATTTAAAGCAAAAAATCAAAAAAAACCTAACCAATCTTCCTACAATTGTCAATAGGCCCTCTTATTTTATTAGCGGATTTTTTTTTGAAAAATAAAAGATGAAAATCTTTGCTTAACACATTACAATCCTTGTTTAAAATGACATATTTATAGCTTTAAAAAAAAAAATTCGTACGAATTGTAGATTAAAATGTCTTTCAAAAAATGGCAGTATATGCATTTGTAAATATTTGAGTTTGTATTTCTACAACTTTATGGTAGAATCACAATGCATACTGAAATTGAAATTGAACTACAATAACCTTGAAAAAATTGACCCGAAACGACAATAATAATTTATTATTTATATATGATATTAAATTCAATTTTTTAATAAAACTATAAATAATGTATTCACTTACCTTATTTTTATTTCAATTTAAACTGTCAGAAAACAATCCTGCCACATAGTACTTGGGTTACAACTGCGACATTAAAAAAAAACAGTCTGAGTTTTGTGTATTCCCATAAGATTGTGAAGGTTTTTAAAATTTCAACACTTCCGACCGGGTGCAGTAAACAGTTCAGTCGGAATTGTGTTCCTACCATTAGTTATTTATTGGCCAGGAGCGCGATGAAATCGTTGACTATTTGTTGCGGTTTCTTCGGATTTTTTCGTATTTTCTAAACTGTTATATTTTCTACTACAGGTTCGGTTATTATTCAAATATTAAGTTACAGAGTCGGTTACGGTTTGTTTTTTTCGGATTTTTTGGTATTTTCTGAACTGTTATATTTTTTATTATAGATTCGGCTATTATTGAAATATTTAGTTACAGAGTCGGTTACAGTTTCTTTTTCGGATTCTTTCGTATTTTCTGAACTGTTATATTTTTTACTACAGTTTCGGTTATTATTGAACTATTTATTTACAGAGTCGGTTACGGTTTATTTTTCGTATTTTCTAAACGGTTATATTTTTTTATTATAGATTCGGCTATTATTGAAATATTTAGTTACAGAGTCGGTTACAGATTCTTTTTCGGATTCTTTCGTATTTTCTGAACTGTTATATTTTTTACTACAGTTTCGGTTATTATTGAACTATTTATTTACAGAGCCGGTTACGGTTTAGTTTTCGGATTTTTTCGTATTTTCTAAACTGTTATATTTTTTACTACAGTTTCGGTTATTATTGAACTATTTAGCTACAGAGTCGCTTACGGTTTATTTTTCGTATTTTCTAAACTGTATTATTTTTTTATTATAGATTCGGCTATTATTGAAATATTTAGTTACAGAGTCGGTTACAGTTTCTTTTTCGGATTCTTTCGTATTTTCTGAACTGTTATATTTTTTACTACAGTTTCGGTTATTATTGAACTATTTAGTTACAGAGTCGGTTACGATTTCTTTTTCGGATTTTTTCGTATTTTCTGGATTGTTATATTTTCTACTACAGATTCGGTTATTATTGAACTATTTATTTACAGAGCCGGTTACGGTTTAGTTTTCGGAATCTTTCGTATTTTCTAAACTGTTATATTTTCTACTATAGATTCGGTTATTATTGAACTATTTATTTACAGAGCCGGTCGCGGTTTCTTTTTCGTATTTTCTGAACTGTTATATTTTTTACTAGAGTTTCGGTTATTATTGAACTATTTAGTTACATAGCCGGTTACGATTTCTATATCGGATTTTCTGAACTATTATATTTTCTACTACAGATTCGGTTATAATTAAACTATTTATTTATAAAGTCATGTATATAAACTAAAAATAAAGATTTTCGAAAGATCTATTAATCCTGAAAATATCATCGGAAATCCAATTAACCCCACAGAAGTTACTGGGAAAATTAAAAATACTTTCAGCAAAAAAAGGACTTGTCCTTCATGTTCCCCTTACTTCTCATCGCAGCAGAAACAAAAAGCACATGCGAAGAAAAAATATACCCAAAATATATATTTTATCATTCTAGTAAATCCTTTTAAATACATCTATGATATTTCATTTCAATCTATCCGCTGATTTAAGAATTATATCTTTTTTATGAAGACTGTATTTTTGGCGAAATTCGCCCACACTTCATGGGAAGTTTAATGCTAAACACTGCGGATCGTAATGTGTTAAATTATTTCTAATAATGGTTTTCCGTTTGTTTAAAAAACAATATAATTATCTATTTAATAGGAGAAAAATAGAATAATTTGCAAAGAATAAAAATCCGATAATAATAATGATTACTCAATAATTAATGAGTTTAAGTCTAACTTCAGAAAAGTTTAAGTAGAAAATTTATTTCAAAATAATTCTGATTAGCAAAAACAGTAATTATGCAATTATTTAAATTTTATTTTTCATTTGATTAATACAAATTTTCCTATTCTAATACTATTACCAAAAATATTTATATTTCATTTGTATTTATTTCCAATAAAATTTATCTTTAAAAAAAAAATAGAGCACTGCAATTTCTGTATAATGCACAATAACAACTCATTCATGTACAGAGTCCTTGTAAAAATATTTTATTCACTCTTAATTTAGTCGAAAATTCAAAACACGCTTATATATGTTATTAATTATTATTAATATTATTAGGCATTTTTTTATTTGAATATTAAATGCATTTTAATTGATATTTTTGAATTGCTGATTTGAAATATTGCACTTTAAATTAAACAAAAACTTTCTTTTTATTATTTATGTTTTTTTTTTCTTTCCTACACAAGTATTTATACAAATTTATGCAATTTTTAATAATTTCCAAAAAATAAAAATATTGTTAACATTTTTTTCTGTCATGCCTTAATAAAAAAAAATCAATAGAAAATTTTTAATGTTTTCATCGATAATAAATCGATTTTTATAGTGTTATTTTTGTCTTGCTGTTTATTTTATTTTTACATTTTTTTTTTTTTTTAGATTAAAACTTTTCATAAATAGTTTTATAGTTTTCCTTTTTAATAAAATTTGTTGTTCTATTCTAAATTGCTAAAAAAGAAAGCTGAAATAAAATTAAAAGAATCAGAAAAAAAAGAACAAAAATCAGAAAAACAACAACTTTCCTGTTTTGTTGAATGTCGTATTCCTCTAGCCTTGTTAGTTTTATACTTAAACAGTGCTTACTTTTGGTGATGCCCAAGGAGACGACGAGGAGAGTTCACTACCCCATCTGGATCATGGTTTCCATTCGAAACTTCCGCCAGGAATTCTTCCACATGGATTGCCAACAGTTAAAGAGGTAGCACCCGCCATTACACCACAGGAACAGAAGAAGGACCATGACGATAAAAAAGAATGTAAAATTATTTATTAATTTATGATCTTAATGATTAATTTAAAATTATTTTCCTCTCTTTTTTTTGTTGCTATTATAAATATGGTGGATCTTCTAGTCAAGGAGCTGTCGGAGGAACAAAAACAGATGATTATTTTGTCGGAAGATTTTCAACGTTTTGTTCTTAGGAGTGGAAGGATTATGGAAAGGGCATTATGTGAATCGACTGATATTTATACTGATTATATTGGTGGAGGTGATAACGACGAAGCACAGTAAGTTCTATTATCTAAAATTAATTTCTGTTATAATGGAAAATTTTGTTTTTCTTGCGTGACCATTGTGACATTTTTCAGAGATGAACGGTCCCATGCCAGACTATCTCTAAATCGCGTGTTTTATTGTGATCGATGGTCAAAGAATCGGTTTGTTACTTCGATGGATTGGTCTACACATTTTCCGGAATTGGTAGTCGCTTCATATCATAATAATGAGGTGAGTGTCAGTATTGTTCGATAATATTTGATCAAAAGTTTCTCAACAAACAAACAAAATTTCTTTTACTTCCACTTTGCGAATAAAGGAAAGTCCTAACGAGCCAGATGGAGTTGTAATGGTATGGAATACAAAATATAAAAAACAGACTCCCGAGGACATCTTCCATTGCCAAAGCGCTGTTATGTCGACGTGCTTTGCAAAGTTCCAACAGAATCTGATTCTTGGTGGAACGTATTCTGGCCAAATAGTCCTTTGGGATAATCGAGTACAGAAGCGTACGCCAATTCAGCGAACACCTCTTAGTGCGGCAGCTCATACACATCCGGTTTACTGTCTACAAATGGTTGGCACACAAAATGCGCACAATGTAATTTCGATCTCATCGGATGGCAAATTGTGTTCGTGGAGTTTGGATATGTTATCAGCACCACAGGATACCATGGAATTGCAACAACGAAATTCGAAATCGATCGCCGTGTCCTGTATGGCATTTCCAAATAACGAAATTAACAATTTCGTTGTAGGCAGTGAAGATGGTTACGTTTATTCAGGTAGGCGGGCTGGGCATATTTTCTAAAATCAACCGAAAAATTATAAGGAAAAAATTCTTCAAAACCGATTCACCATTGCCTGAAAAGCCTGGTTTTTTTTGTCGTTGTTAATAAAATTAAATTAATTAACATTTTATTTGCTTGTTAGCTTATCGACACGGCGCACGTGCTGGAGTTGGTGATACGTACGAGAACCATTTAGGACCTGTTACGGGGATATCTACTCATTATAATCAATCTTCTCCAGATTTTGGCCATTTGTTCTTAACATCTTCAATCGATTGGACTATAAAACTATGGAGTTTAAAAGTAAAGAGGAAACAATTTTTATAAAGTTAACCGAACATTGACTAATAAAATGTTTTTTTTTTGTTTTTTTTTTAGGACAACAAACCGCTCTATTCGTTTGAGGATAATTCAGATTATGTGATGGACGTTGCTTGGTCGCCAATTCACCCTGCTTTGTTTGCTGGTGTCGATGGTAGCGGCCGTCTAGATTTATGGAATCTTAATCAAGATACTGAAATGCCAACAGCGTCAGTGGTCGTGGAAGGACAGCCCGCACTGAATAGAGTATCGTGGACACCATCCGGATTGCATGTCACAATTGGAGATGACTCTGGAAAGATTTACGTTTACGATGTGGCTGAACATCTTGCACATCCGAGAATGGATGAATGGTCAAAATTCAATGCAACATTGAACGAATTGAAAATGAATCAAACCGATGAGTTTGAGTAGATAGCGATTATTAGAAGTAGATGAATAATGTAAGGATAGGAAATCAAATTAACGAAATGGGAACATGCTCGCAATAAATTCAAAATATAAAATTAGCAGAAAATAGCAAAAGACTTAAACCGCATATACATTTTTGTCATGTGAATTTGCTTCTTTTAATTTTTTTTTGTTTTTTTTTTTTGTTATTTCCAATAGAAAATCCGACGAAAAGCGATCCGATAGAGACGGGATAGGTAGAAAGGGTTAAAATAAATATTTAAAAAAAAAATTATTAGAGCGCAATTTTTATAATATTGTTATTTTTTTTATATTCTTTTATTATTATTTATTAAATTCAAATAATCATAACATTTTCATAATAAATTTGTAACTAAAGTTAAATATTTTTTAATATATATAAGATGAGATATTATTAATAATAATAAAAACTATTAAAAGAAAATATAATTTAATTAGTCAACGTGAGTTTTGTGCTCATTATATGAGTTACCTAAGTGAGCATAATATAAATTCATGTATTTTACATAGAACTGAAACAAGACATATTATATTAGCGTATATGCATCATATATATATGTATATATGTGTGTGTACACGTGTATATATATTTGTATGGAACGTTTATAAAAGAAAAATTGTCGATATTGTCTACATACTCTATTTATTATAATTTATTAAAAAAAATATACAATATTTCATGAATATTAACTTAACCTGAAGTATTAACCATCAAATAAAATAAATACAAAAATATATTAAATATATTATTTATCATATTTTTTGTATCTTTTGTTATTTTTACTTTATAAGGCAAGGAGAAGGATGCCTCAATGTCTTTGAAATTATTTAAAAATGGCAGAGTTAGGAAAGTATTGTGCTTAAAGTTGTCCAAATCAAAAGGTAAAATTTTCTAGAGCGGATTATTTTCCATATGAAGTGAAGTGTTTTAATATATTTAAAGAGTTATCTTTTCGTTTTAACCAATTTGTGATCCGGAAAGTAAATAAAAATAAAAATAAAGAAATTTAAATTTCATAAATTTGTTTGCTGAACTGAACGCGACCGTTTTGAGGTAATTTCCGATGACTTTCGTGTATTTCGGGCTGTAATTCTGTCATTAACCTGACGGATGGTGATTTTAGAGCCTCTAAATTTTAAAAATTGGACTCGTAATATAATCCAAATTTTTTCGTACCCATACCAGAAAAAATTCCAACTGCGTCAAATTGATATTGTCAAATCTCGAAATTATGAGTCCTGGGAACTTTTTATTGAATAAAGTCAAAATTTGTCATATTGTGTGGCTTGTGGTGCCGTTTTGTTGAAACCAACTATGGACCAGATTCAAAACTTCAAGTTCTGGTCAAAAACATGTGTTATTAAAGAGCCACGAAGAAATACTCGCCAATAACACCTTCAGACAAAAGTGCACACCAGACAGGTGTTGTCCGCCTATAAAATGGCTTCTGCAGTCAACTATCGATTTTTCAGAACCTCATAAATCTTGCTTATTAACGTATATACCTAGCGACAAATGAGCCTCATAGGTAAAGAAAGACAACATTACACGTGTTAGTTCGGAGATACCAGCGGAGATGCTCGAAAACGTGGTTCAAAATTGGACCCTCTCGCATGGATCACTTAAAGAGTAGTCGTGGCCAACATTTTCATGACATGATCTTTAAAAAGTAAATGGCAGGCACTGATTTATCAATTCAAATAAAAATTTCATATATAGGGTTTTCCAAAAAGAGTGATATGATTTCTAGGTGACGTTTCGGCCATTTGTAATATATCATGATCTGTCTTTTTTTTTCATTGTATTCAGTAATGTTCACAATTTCATCATGGAGAGATAAACGCAAGAACAACGTTTACAAATTATTCAATTTTATTATCAAAATAATCATTCTCCAATTGCAAATTTTCGCGCGCTCACTTTCATCTGAGTGGTGCGGTAAATAAACAAAAATATCGATTCTGGTGCGAAGAAAATCCACAAATTATTCATGAACACCCATTACATTCACCTAAATTGAGAGTTTGGTGTGGTTTTTGGTCTGGTGGAATCATCCGTCCGTACTTCTTTCGAAATGAAGCTGGTAACACCGTTACTGTCAATGGAGAGCGGTATAGATCGATGATAACCAACTTTTTATGGCCGAATTTGGAAGACGTTGATCTTGACAACATCTGGTTCCAACAAGACGGGGCTACGTGCCACACAGCACGTGCAACAACCGAATTATTGCGAGAAAAGTTTGGAGATTCGATTATTTCAAAAAATTGTGACATTGAATGGCCTCCAAGAAGTTGTGATTTAACACCATTAGACTATTTCTTGTGGGGTTATTTGAAATCATTGGTCTTTAGCAATAAACCAGACACTCTTCAAGCTTTAGAAGTCAATATTAAACGTGCTATTCATGACATACGACTTGATTTAGTGGAAAAAGTGCTCGAAAATTGGGTTCATCGAATTCGTTCCTGCAAAAGAAGTCGTGGAGGCCATTTGAATGACGTTTTATTCAGAACTTAATTGTATCGATTCTACTTCACATTAAATAAAAAACATTTAAATTTCCTTAACAATTAGTGTGTTTTTTTTACACTACTGTCGTTTTGTTCAAATTTAAAAACTAGAAGGTGCAGTTATAATGTTTTATTTAACGTGACCTAATTGTCTTTCAACGTAAAACCACGAGACGCCTACGACTATAGGTATTGAGTTAGCTCAATCAACGCACCACCATTACTGGCAGTTAACAGTTAATAAACAGTTACAAGCTGACTACTCCACCTGCTGGTGGTGAGGACTACCTAAACATCTACTGTCATTAGCAGTGACAGCACCCGAGAAGAAGAAGGTGCTTTTGTTGTTTACTCAAAACTATCCTTAAATAATCGCCCATACAAAACTGATTACTTTTCATGTTCCAGGTCGGTTTTGTTTGGCCGCCATTTTGGTTTGGATAATATTTATCTAAAAAAGTGGTCGCATAAATATCAAACTTTATTGTTTTTAGGCTAGGCAAGTTTTAGCTTTAGAAGGAGAATTCACATCAAACAGTTTGATAACGTACAAATCCTTTGGCTTTTTTTTAAAGTACTCTTCTGTAAGTGTTGTGAAAATTTGCGAAGTACTAAAAAACAAATCCGACAACATGTGTGTGGTGCATTTAAATTAAATTAAATTATAAGTTAATACTTTATTTTTGAATTTTATTTAAATTGAACATTAAAATTTATATTAACCAAGTTGCGGTTTGGTTGTTTTAATTTCAACATAATATCACATACTGTCATTTAATTCATTTTGCATTTTTAGAATGGATTTTTATTTGTGCACATAATTGCAATTTATATTTTTATATGCTCTTTCACTTTAGAATTCTGTTTTAATAAATAATATTTGAAAATAGATATTTTCCGAAATATTAAAAAATCTATTTGTTTACGCATAAATGACATGACATATGTCAAGAGGGCTTTAAACGAACTGCTTCAATCGCATAATGAAGTTTAAAATTGGTCCCCACTGATTTACGCCATTTCTGTTATTTTGCATGTGTGTGCGTTCTACGCAATACAATTCTTCTATAATCTAAGGACCATCTTATAAATCAATAAAATATAAATTATAAGATTGTGTATCATTTAAAAGTTATTTAAAAAAAAACTTCGACCTGGAACATAAACACACCCTGTATACCGTTTAAGTCCCGTAAATTTTATCGCTACGAGTTAACTGATAACTCACAGTACTGATAAATTTCCTATTAACTGTAACACACCCTCTTCTCACAAAAATTCTAATTACGAATCCAATAAAACTGATTTTTTCTTATCTTCCCTTGAATATAAACACACCCGAAAATTTCTTAAGGATAACAACAACAACAAAAAACTACAGAAAAACACAAGTACAAATATTTAAGGAGAAAACATAAAATGCTTTTAATATTTTCACTTATCATGTTTTAATTTTAGTTTCCTTTTTTGTTTACCAAATTTCCTTAAAAAAATATTACACAATCAATTAAAGGATACCAAAATCCTTCGATGGTGTTAATATTTTGATAACCTTTCGAAATGATTTAATATTCAAATGAGTATGAATGAATTGGCGAAAATTATCCTTATCTGCTTAGGCGATGATATGAAAATTGTTGTTGAATTTTATCAGTTGGCGGAAGTTTGCGTGTGTCGAAATTAATAAAAATCAAAATTCGAGGATTCTTTGCGTTGCTCCTATCTATAGTGCGTGCACCGTTAACGACCCCTTGTTGAATGTTGAATTTTGTGGTGTCTAACAGTTGTGGTGATAATTAAAATGTCTTCCTTGTTGGGTATTTGCACGAGTATTTTTTATCCGATATTAGCGTTTGGATAGTCGTATGGAAGGCAGGCAAGCTTCACAGAGCACAAAGGAATATGAGAAATTTTACCCTTCATCCAAGCAATATGTATGTGAGCGTATTAGAAACAAGGGAAGTGCTACAAGAGAAATTCGAATGCAGTTAGTTAGTGTGGTGGTAGAATAAGTCTGATTACGACTATTCTTATTGGCTTTAGGAACCCCAAAATTTAGTATCAAGTCAACCATGCAGAATCACCACCTCAACGCATATTCGTATAGTGAATACCAGCTACTACAGCATACGCAGTGGCGTATTGAGGGTGCATGACGTTTTATTTATTATACGTTGTAGCTGATCAAATTCTTACATTAAATATGTACGACTGGGGTTAATGCACTTTATAAACAAAAATTTGTTTCCTCTTGCATATATTTACCTTCTTCTTCTTCTTCTTCTTTTGTTTCCTTTGTTCATTTTTGTACACCCACTGTTAAATTTTTATTTGGTTTTTTTTTCTTCTTTTTTATTACAACTTGATGCATTTCAAAAATCAAGTGTTTGGCCTCAATTTCAAACGAAAACTTTTACTTTTATTCTAAAATTAAAGCTAACACTTCATCTCTGACAAAAGCAGTTTAGAAGGGCAAGTTTCTTCTGGGAATTTTTGGTTGTTAGACTCTTTTAATAATTTCCTTTGTTTTTATTTTCATTGTATTTATGTGAAAAGTTCCTTAACTGGCACACTTCCAGTTGTAAGAATTTATAATTATCTTTGGAGATTTATTTTTTTAGACAAAACAGTGTATTTTATTTTATTTTTACAATTTAAACAACTGTTATGACTTAAAAATAAGGAATAATTTAGATGTTATAGTCTATTGCTTATTACTCAACAAAATCACAAATATATTAATACCTTGTTTATTTTTTTTTTTTTTCAAATATAAAAATTGAGTTTCTCTCAATTTTATGCGTTAGAATAAACTCCTTTAAATAATTTAGTTTTTAATTATAATTTTATTAAATAATTTTTATTTATTTATTAATAAAACAAAAATGCACGATTTTTGAGAAACATTTAGAAACTTTGTTAAGAATTTTAATTGATTTCTATTTTTTTTTTTATTAAAAATACAAAGTTTAAAAATATATTCTTTTTTTTGTATTGTATAATTTCAACAAAAAAAAAGTTTAATATTAAATTTTTTTTATTATTAATAAGAGTTTTTACAAAAAAAAAACAACAAAAAAGATTTAAAATTGATTTTTTTTTATTATTATCATAAATACGACTATTAATTTTATGTTTCGGAAATTACAGATTTGTCGTTTAAAAGTTGTTAATTAAATATTTTATTAACAACTTTTAAACGACAAGTCTAAAAGTTTAGACTTAATAAATGCAGGGTACCATTTATCAAGTCTAAGGCTTACCATTTTAAATATAATATCAATTAACTACTATAAAATGCGTTTAAATAATAAAAACTTTTTACAAATGTGGCCGTAGCTACTTTTCGAACAAAATTTTCTTTAGCAAGGCAGCTCCTTTATTGCTCGGTGGATACGTTAATAAACAAAATTTATGAGGCTCTGGAAAACCCACAATTGACTGCCTGGTATGCACTTTGGTCTGAAGGTGTTATTGTACAGCATTTCTTTTAACCGTCAATCCTGAGCACTCTGGTTCTTTAATAACATTTTTTTAAACCAGAACTTGAGACTTTGAATCTGGTCCATAGTTGTTTTCAACAAAACGGCACCACAAGCCACACAATTCCCAGGACTCATAATTTCGAGATTTGCCAATGTTAATTTGACGAAGTTGGATTTTTTTCTGGTAGGGCTACGAAAAAATTTGGATTGTATTAACACATCCAATTTTTAAACTTAAGAGGATTTAAAAACCATCATCCGTCAGGTATTGACCAAATTACAGCCCTAAATACACGAAAAAGTCACCAAAAATTACTTCAAAACGATAACGTTTAGCAAACCGTTTTATAGAATAATGTCATATTTTGTGTAAAATGGCAAGGTTCAAGCAATACAAGATTTAAGCAAGATTCAAGCAAAAATTTAAATTTGAAGTAAAAAGATTAAATTGTAATCCGGAAAGTAAATTTAAATTTACTTTCCGGATTACAAAGTAGATAAAACTAAGATATTCGAAGTGCCTGAGTCTGTCGCTAGATGGCTTAAGTCATATTATTTGAAATGACATTTTTCTCAGTATAAAATATTTGAAATGAGCACAAGCAAAATAAATTTTCTACAGGGAAAGAATATACAGTGATCCTATACCTGCCATAAAATACGTTTAAATAATTAAAAACTTTTTACAAATGTTGTTTATGTGCCGCAGCCACATTTCGAATAAAATTTTCTTTAGCAATGAGCCTAACTGTAGATACGTTAATAAACAAAATTTCTTCGGCATATGAGGCTGTAAAAACTCACAATTGACTGTGCAGAAGCTATTTTGTAGGCGGATAACACCTGTCTGGTGTGCATTTTGGTCTGAAGGTGTTATTTGCTAGGATTTTTTTTAAACCGTCAATTCTGAGGGCTATGCCTCTATGATAACCCACTTTTTTTAATCAGAACTTGAAGCTTTGAATCTGGTCCATAAATGGTTTCATAAAAACGGCACCACAAGCCACACAATATGTATGATAAAATTTAGCTTTATTAGTAATTTCGAGAACTGGTAATGTCAATTAGTCTACAATATCGTGTGATTTGGCTCCGTGGAACTTTTATTATAAAACTACATAATAAACTATATTTATGGTACATAGATAATATTTAAACGCTAAATCATTTAAATACTAATATCCGTTATTTTGTACTATCAAAAATTGTCTCATAGATTCCTGAAAAAATGTCGTGAGGAACTATTTAAATGGAATTGTATTTAATATAAAATGGCAAGAATTAGAAAAAATAATGAAATAAAAAACTATATTTAATTTAATTTTACTTTCAGAACTGCAAATTGGTTAGCTCGGAGAGATTCGGAGTGCCTGCGTTTTGTCGCCAGATGGCTTTAGTTATCATGCTGTCCAAGACTATCTGTCAGTAAAAATCTAATTTGTTGTGATCACAGGTAATATTTTTTACCTAAGATCACAACAAATAAGATTTTTACATAAACGTCCTTTTTAGGGCATGGGTTATTATCCTTTTTAAAATGCTTTAAAAGTTTAAGGATTATCTGTATAAACACGAAAAAATCGTGTTTATACTGATAATCCTTAAACTTTAAAGCATTTTAAAAAGGATAATATCCCATAAGTAATGGACAAATTATAGGCCGAAATGTGTGAAAAAGTCTTTAAAAAAATTACCCTAAAGATATCAAGTCCTGTAAGATGTATCGCGACAGTTATTTCAATGGTTTATATTTTATATACAAATTTTTTATTAAATTTTACTTTCTCAAAACAGAAATTGGATAATCCTTTGTGTCAAGATTATTTTCGGTAAATTTTCAAGAAATTGTTTTTATTATAAAATTATTTAAATCGTAAAAAAACGAGCATTTTTCGATGTTTTCTTTTTGAATTTATTTAGCGACCACACGCGTTTTGTTGCGGCGACACCAGAACGGCCACAACGCACACGCGAGAATTGTCTGCCCAGCAAGAGAACGGAACCGCATCGCTAAAATATCACCACCACCGGTTAACGTCCGGCCGACGCCACTGACTTGCACAACAAAAATCGTCAGCTAAACGACAGACAAGCGGCGAACAGAGTCCACTGGCGACAAAGATGTGCAAGTTCGCGCGCTAGCCGTACTCGACCCGACAGTCTTATACCGACAGTCGCGTGAATAGTTTGTGCGGACGCTGCTTAAATTTTTATCGAGTTTTTGTGAAATTTACGTATTGCTTGTTGCCTGGCAGAAATAATTTTAAACTGAAGGAAAAATATCTAAAATAAAAATAAAAAATCTACACAATCTAATGGTATGTGTGAATTGGTAAAAAAAAGTTAAAAGTTATCCAAAAATAATTAGTCCGTGGTCGGTTTTGGTAATAATAGCAATTTCTCCGCAAATTGATGATATCATCGCCGAAACATCATCAGTACCAGTACACAAGCTTTTACGTCACCGTATCTCTCTAAGCCACAACACAATCGACTTCTCGAAGAAGAGTATCACGTCAATATTAGTCACTGTTTTATTTTCGAGCTGATCGCAGTTTTCAGCTGTTTTTTTTTGCGAATTTTTATGAAATTTTTCACCTTTCATAAATATTATTAATTTACCGAACAGAAATTTACAATTTTCTTGCAAAACAACAACGATTCGTTTTTTGCTGTTATCAATTAATTGAAAGAAGAAGAGAAAAAAAAACGGCACGAAATCGAAAATCAAAACAATCGTTTCGTTGTTATTTGGTGATCGAATTATTGTTATTGTTATTCTTGCGTAAGAAGAAGATACGCGCAATAAGAGAAAAAAAACCGCATCATTTTTAACTGGTGAAGGGCGAGCAGTCGTGCGTCGCTGTTGTGTTTGTAGTTGCTGCGCTCAGTTCCTTCAGTGTTCATTGTTCTTACCGACTGACTTTGTGCGTTGTGCTGTCTGTGGTGTTGTTGTTTTTGTTGCATGGAGTTGTGCACATTTCTACCTGTGCGCCACAACGTTGCATTTTTGTTATATTTATTATAGATAATAACAACTTCTTACAATACAGTGGATTACAAAAAAAAAATTATATTTTGTTGATTGTTTATTTTAGTGAATATATTTATTGTGTATAAAAACAATTATTCGTTTGTTTTTAATTCTTTTATCAGGTAAAGTGATTTTTGAGGAATTATAGTGAATGCATTTGCGAAGGTAAATAATAATTTATTTTGAAAGTAAATAATAATTTATTATTACCTCTCTTTTCCCTTTCCGTTTTTTTTTTTTTGGTTTGACAACAATTTTTTTACAATTAATAATTCTATACATAAAAAAAAATATATTTAAAAGAATTAGCAGGTAATAAATACATTCTTGTTGATTTTTGTTTAATTGAAATTTTAATTGATTCATTACTGTTTTTTTAAATAAAAAAGATTTTTTCAAATTCCTGAAAAAATTATTAAGAAATATTTATTCTTCGTTCAATTCTTTTATCATATTTTTTCTTCGTTCAATTCAAAAGGTAGAGAGCAATTATAGTAAATCCATTTGCAAAGGTAAATAATAATTTTTTTTTTAAAATGCGAAAAAAAAACAAAAATTAAAGAAAACTGTTTAACCCCTCTTCCCTCCCCTCCCCTTTCTGCTTACCATTTTGTTGTGTAAACAATTTTTTTTACAATTAAATTATTTTAAATATTATCCCTTAAGATGATTTTATTTTATAAAAATTTTTTTGTCAATTTTTGATTAATTAAAATTGAAGTGATTCTCAAAATAATAATTTTTTTTAAAAAAAAGGAACTGGAAAAGTACATTTTTTAATGACTTTTAAATACGAAAAACATTTTTCTTAATATCCAAAAATTCCCCGAAAAATTATTAAGAAATATTTTTTTTTGTTAGTTTATAAAAATATTTGAATTTTTTGCTATTAAATTATTATCGATATTGTTTTATTTGCGTTTTATTTAATTGTATTTTTTTTTCTCGAACATATTACATTTATTTAGCAAGGATTAGTCATTGTTTTATTCTTAAATTTAACATCTATACTTGTATATTATTGTATGTGGGTGGGTGTGTTTTATTGGGGGAAGAAAGTATATTCTTTCTAATTTTATCAAGAAACTAAACCCGATTACGGGGATACGAACAAAACTACACAGAAATTGCAGATGGTTTTTTTTCTTCTTCTTTACTCTCTTTTTTGCTCATTCTATTGTTAGTACATAATTTATGTTTAATAGTATTTCGAAAGCGAATATCTTATCTACTGTTAAGAATAAATAATTCGGTTTTTTTTGGTGTTAAGTCGATTATAGGAATACCTACCCACCCTGTACTGAGTAAAATGATAAAGTAGACAAGTTTGTAGAAAAAAAGAGGTTTTCTTTAAAACGCCTTCATACATACTTTATGGTGGATGTTTGGGGTAATTTTTGAAGCTGCGAATATCGCGAATGAAAAATGAAATGCGAATTTAATTAATGAGTTCATTCAAATTTATCCAATTTCCGATATAGATCAAAAATCAAGCCGTGGGTGGTGGCGGCAGCTACTAACTTACACGTACTGAGGCTGTTCTTAAAATTTATCCACAGTTCATTATAATACTTTTTTAATTTTAATCCACAAAAAACTTTTTTAATTTTATCTTATTTAAGTTTAAAAAAATATATTCATTGTTTCGTCGAAAGTTTCTTAAAAATTATTCTCCAATCTTGTGGGGCGATTAGAACGAAACTGATCTTATCGAAATTTTCTCAGAATTTAGATATGAAAAATAATGGTTCACAGATGTTGTTGCACTTAAAAATACATCTTTTTGTGATAATTTATTTAAAAAAAAAAAAACTTTGTAAGAACTTTCACAAGTCACTTATTAAATGCAAGTAATTGTAAGGTTTTTTATAAAAAAATATTCTTGAATGATTTTATTAAAAGGAAATTAACTTAAAAATATTTTAACTATTATCCATGTCGTGATCGTGAAAGTACAGCCCAGTCATTTTGATAGTTATTAATTATACTATATGTCATGCATGGAGGAATTTGTTTAGCTAAATAAATAGCCATTTTATATTATAGATCGCTTAACTAACAAACAATACTTTAAAATGTATCCTTTATCTAAAAGGTAATTTTGACAATACTGATTTTTCGAATGAAATTCTCCACAGCTACGAGGCTTATATCTTATTCAAGAGGCAAATTTTCGTATATGAGGCTTTGAAAACCCACAAAATGACTGTGCATTTTGGTCTAGAGCTGTTATTGGCCCGTATTTCTTTTAAAATGAAGATGGTGAGACCGTTATTGTCAATTCTGAGCGCTATGACCGTATAAACAAACGTTTTTTAGTAGCCAAAACAAACGATTTCAATCTGAACCATATTTTTAAGAAAACAGCGCCATAAAACGCAAAAAATTTTGGCTTTATGGATCTTTTAGTGATAATTTATTTTTAACAAAAATAACTTCGTAAGAATTTTCACAAGTTACTTATTAAATGCAAGTAATTGTAGGGTTTTTATTAAAAAATATTTTTGTATGATTTTATTAAAAGAAAATTAACTTAAAAATGTCGAAAACAACGAAGGGATTTGTTTAGCTAAATAAATAGCCATTTTACATTATAGATCGCTGAACTAACAAACAATACTTTAAAATTTATCCTTTGTCGAAAAGATAATTTTGATAATACTGATTTTTCGAATGAAATTTTCGATAATAAGCAAAATTGTCGTATATGGGGCTTTGAAAACCCACAAAGTGACTGTGCATTTTGATCTAGAGAGGTGAGACCGTTATTGTCAATTCTGAGCGCTCTGACCGTATAAACAAACGTTTTTTAGTAGCCAAAACAAACGATTTCAATCTGAACCATATTTTTAAGAAAACAGCGCCACAAAACGCTACAAATTTTGTCTTTATTGAACAAAAAATTTACCAGAACGTGTAATTTCAAGATTTGGTGGTGTTATTTGGCTCCAAGATCGTGCGATTTTACACAGTTGAATTTTTTCTTGTAAATATTAGCGAAAAAAACCTGTTCACGCAGATAATCTTGAAATTTTCGAGCAAATAAAAAACCAATATCCATCAAGTAATGACCTTGAACCTTGCCATTTATGTTACGTGAACCTTCTTGCCAATATGTATGAAACTTTTTGCAGGAATCGATCCTTTTGAGGTGATTTTTTTCTGGTAAAAAAATTTGCCAGAACGTGTTATTTCGAGATTTAGTAGTATCAGTTGACTCCAAGATCGTGCGATTTGACACAGTCGAATTTTTTCTTGCAAAGATAAGCAAGAAAATGTGTTCACGCAGATAATCTTCAAACTTTCGACCTTTAAAAAACCAATATTCATTAAGTAATGACCTTGAACCATGCCATTTATGTTATGTAAACCTTCTTGCCATTATGTATGAAACTTTTTGCAGGAATCGATCCTTTTGAGGTGATTTTTTGATGAATTTTTTCGCACAATTACAGTCGCAAATAACAAGTAACATAAAATTTGTGTTTTATTTAACTTAACTTTCCCAACCACAAATTAGATAATCTTTTTATAATGACATATTTAATAATAAATAGGTCAAAAATAATTAAAAAAATCAACAATTTGATAAATTTAAAAAAAAAAACTAATTTTACAATAAAATTTACAGTAACAAAAAATGTTTTTTTTTCTTTAAAAAAATATTTGCTAAAAAAATCGAAATTAAGCAATTACGAAGAAAATTTCAAATTATTGACTGCACTTAATAGAATTTCCTAAACGTAATATTTATTATCGAAACTGAAGTAATCAACTGATTATTTCGACTCCTCATTTTTGCTGTTATCATATATGTTATCGCGAATATTTTTAAAAAAAAAGACCACATTTATGAAGCACCACACGTGCAAATATTTGAATTCTCTTAAAAGGCTAAATTGTTTGTAGATCTTAACTAAAGAGGAAAAATAATCAATAATTTTTACAATATGGTATATTGCGTTTGACGAGTTTGTATTTTTGTCTTTTACTGAAAATTCTAATAATTCTTCCACCGGGGAGTGATTTTGTTTCCAAATATCATTTGCATTTGCATAAAATTAGTCGTGGAGTAAATTTTCTATCCTAAACTCAGCGCATACACATTCGTAAATGAATCAACAGGTTACCCCATGGAAACGTTCGACTTTGTTGTTACCTTTATCACACCCGCTTACAAAAACGTTATGTGATGTGATGTGCCTTAAGGGTTGAGTCATCATCGGAGACGAACTGAATAAAACTAAAAACGTGCGCTCATTAATAGTTTTAGATCGCGACTAATGGTTTTGTCCCTAATGGAAATTCCACCTCTAATGACGTGGCTGACTATCTATTATCACCTTATTAGTATTCATTTTGTAAAAAAAAAACTACTCATACAAGTAACACTATCATTTTCTGTGTATAGAAAGTAATTTGATGATAGGAAAAGAAGAAGAAATGACGCATTATGTTAATATTCTGATGTCTTGGCTGTTATCAGTGATTCAAACTTGAAATTTTTCGATTCGTTCAAAGTCGAAGAAATTAATTTCAGTTCCTCGATACCGATTGATGTGTATAAGTAAACTGATAATTTATAAAATAACTGATTTTTTTTTGCGCTAATAAAGAAATCAAGTTATCTAAATTAAATTGAATGTGGAGAATTTACGTATTTTATAGAAGTACAAAAGAATGTATGTTGAACCATTTTTTTTATTGTCGAACAGATAGTATAGGTAGTAACACCCAAAGTTAAAGAATTTTTAAATGCATTTTTTTTGTAATAAAAACAAAGACGTGCGAAAAATTGTTTTGCACCACAATCCATTTTGGGTAGTCGTAACACTACAACCCAATTGAAAATTTGCTAACGTAGGCTTTTAAAAACTTGGAGAGAAAATAAATTGTTCCAATCCCTACTACGCTTTATATACAGCATTTTGAGTAGTTGTGGCACTACAATCCAACTTACGTCTTTAAGAACATGTGTGGTAGAACCACATATTCTATTTCTCAGTAATACTATTATGGTAGTACGACCAATTTTGGTTAATTATGCCACTACAACCCATTTGGGTAGTCGTAACACTACAACCCAATTGAAAATTTACTAACGTGGGCTTTTAAAAATTTGCAGAGAAAATAAATTGTTCCTACGGCGAATATACCACCGTTTTCGTAGTTGTGACACTACAACCCAACTAAATCATTTACTTTAAATTTAACTACATATACATATGCCATCTATCAGCGCTTCTATTGTGCTATTACAACTAATTTTGATTAGTTGTGGCGCTACAACCCAATATAAGAACTTTGAATGTACGTCTTACAAAACATGTAATGCAAAAAAGAGTTGTTGAGAACTTTGAATATACATATGTCTTACAAACCATGTAATACAAAAAAAGAGATGTACTACTTTAATCAGTGTCACTACAAACTAATAATTTAAATTTTAAATGCAATGCTTCCAAAACATTTATGAGAGAAAGCAATGCTTCCAAAACATTTATGAGAAAAGTTTATCCATAAAATCCAGAAGAATTTCTTTTCATACTTTCTGAACCAAAGCTATTTTAGAATCCCGCCTAACACCTATGTTATTTTGTTTGTTTCGTAGTAAATACAACCTTAAAGGTCATATGGCGAGACGAGAGATCTTCAGATGTTTATATGTCATTAGTAGACGCATAAGCAAAGCCTCATAATAACTTAGAACAACAAGTTTATAAGAGTCTCCTTCCAATTCTTTTAAAAATCTTTAAAAAAATAGTCCTCCGCCGCTTATATCCCTTACTCGAATCCTCGAATTTAATTCCCAATCATCAATTCGGTTTCCGCTACGAACACTCTACTACCCAGCAGTGTTATCAACCTGTCGATTACATTGCATCCTCTTTAGAAAGAAAAAAGTACTGTTCCGGTGTGTTTCTTGATATATTGTCAGTCAATCTTTTGATAGGGATTCTTCCTTCTACGTATTTTCTAGTCCTAAAATCATTCCTTTCCAATCGACACTTGCAATTAAACGACTCTAACGAACTCTCCAATATCTCTCCGATATTGACTGGTGTTCCACAGGGAACTATGCTTGGGCCCATCCTCTGCAATATTGACACATCTGACATCTAAATCTGTCCCAATACTTTCTTTGCTAAGTTCGCCGACAATACGTCCTGCTTTGCGTCTAGCGGAAATCTCCAACATGCTTTCGACATTCTCCAAACCCAAATACAAATCCTACAGAACTGATTTACCACTGGGGGAGAGAACTTTTACTTTAACTGGTGGAGAGTAAATGTGACTAAACGTAATGGCAGTCAATGATATCTTAATGGCAGCGAAATTTCAGTACCTAGGACTGAACTTAGACAAACGTTTGACATGGAATCCACATACAAGACTCAAAAGACTAGAACTTAGCAGACGATATAAACAACTAGTTTGCATTCTGGACAAACGTTCTAAAAATACAACAGACAGCGAAGTGCTTTTATAAAATACTCTATTGAAAACAATATGAACTTACGGAATAGAACTTTGAGACTCTACAAAGTCTTTCAATTCATGTTGAATCCATTCTCTTCAGTTAAAAATAAACTTTGTAAAATTGTCGATGCTGCCTTTTATGTTCGCAATATTGAATATCGCCCTTGTTCGAGAATTATCCCCCACTTCACAACAATCGATACTTATAAATTTTATTTACATATGCAAATATCTGTAAAATTCCATGAAAAATAATAATCAAAAAAATCTTTATTTCACCTCCTGATCGATACTTTAAAAAACCATAAATATTAATTGTTATTAAAAGAAATCGTCACAAATACTCTCTCTTCATTAAAGATACAACCAACAATAATAATAGTTCTCAATAATATCCATATTTCGAAACAAAACACGCTCGTTAATTCGAAATTTTAAATTTAAATACAAAATACATAATAAAATTTTATTTTTATTTTTAATACTGCAACAACGAATTAAAACTGAACGAACACATATTTGCTATTATTGGGTTGTCCGGGAAGTAATTTCTTTTTCCGGGAAAGTAAAAATGAAAGACGATTTTCTTATAGTGGATTAATATTTTATTCAATTAAATAATGTTCAGTCTGATCCAATACCCTTTGCCATCTTCCTGGAGGTAGTAGCATGATTCCACGCTCATAAAATTGTTGTTCTTTGCTGGCAAAAAACTGATGTAAGTGATTTTTGACCTCCTCATTTGAATAAAACGTTTTACCATCTAAAAAATTTTGTAGAGACCGGAACAAATGATAATCGGAAGGTGCTAGGTCTGGAGAGTATGGTGGGTGTTGCAGTATATCCCATTCAAGCTCTAAAAGCTTTTGCCGAGTGGTCAAACTTGTATGTGGTTTCGCATTATCCTGTTGGAACACTATACCTTCCCTATACCAATTCTGGTCTTTTTTCTTTAAGTGAATCATTCAATTTGTCCAACTGATAACAGTACACTTCTATTGCTCGGTAGAAGCTCAAATTAAACGGTTTCTTTGAAATCCCACCAAACATATAGCATAACCTCTTTTTGATGATAATTGGCTTTCGAAGCCGGTTCATCTTTTCTACTCCAGGATCTTTTGCGCTTAACATTGTTGTAGACAACCTATTTCTTGTCCCCAGTGATGAAACGCTTCAAAAATGGATCATTTTCTTGGCGTTTGAGAAGCAAATCACAAACGTCAATGCGACGGCACAAATTTTTTTCCGTAAGAAGATGAGGAACCCATATGTTGAGCTTTGACATAAAACCTAGCCGTTCCAAATGATCCAAAACTGTCGAATTCGATAAATTTAATCTCTTAGCGATCTCACGAGTTGTTATTCGCCTGTTTGCATCAATTAATGCTTTTATTGTATCTACATTAGCTTCAACTGGCCTTCCAGAACGTGGTGCATCTTCGAGATCAAAATTGCCGGATCTAAATTTTGCCAACCTTTACATTGGATAATTTTTTTCTTGCTTGAACAGCATTTTTATCTTTTCTTTAGTAAAAAAGTACAATAAAATATGCCGAAAATGCTGTTTTTCACTTTCCATATTTAAAAGGGTGTCAACCAAAAACTACTGTGCAGAATCAATCGAATTTTTTTCACAATCAAGCCTTGCTATGTCAGCTGTCAAAATATAATTAAGTCCTCTGTTGGGAAACAACGAAATTACTTTCCGGACAACCCAATAAATTTCTTAATTTTTTTATTTTTATATTATAAAAAAAAAGAAAAATAAATAAAAAATGCAATTAAAAACTAAAAATAAATATCTTAAAAAATATCATATAAATACTTTTTTATGTACTTAAATTATAGAAAGAAGGGGGATTAGTTATTGGGGAAAGTGTTCATACTCATAAAAATGGAAAAGGAATGAAGAAATTTTGGAATGATAATTTCACTGAAATATATGTCAACATAAATAACTTATCTCTTTAAAATGTTGCATTAAGAATATCTTTTTCACTCATTAAGGGAAAATATTGTTAACATATGTTTAAAAAAAAAAATCACAAAAAAAATCTAAAATAAACACAAATATGGACGGAAAACCGTCAAATTTCATCGATAGTCTAAGTTTTCTATGTTCTATACTCAAAATTTAAGTACTTTCGTTTGTGTACGATTATAAATACAGTTTAAATAAAATGAGTTTTATTTTATTTTATTAAATCAACATTAAATTAAACGATGTCATCAGTCAAAAGGAAGGTACGCAACACCGCCGACAGCTAATTCCGATAATATTTGCTATCATAAAAATTTATTAATGCAACGCTTTCATTTATTCAACCGGACATAAAGAAATTCATTATTGAAAAGCCAACGTAATTTACGAGATTGATTTATTTCATATTTTTATTTAAAAATTTTAAGCTTTGGTAAATAAATTTAATCGACGAAAAAAAAAACCAATTCGAACTAAAAAGTATCGATTGTCAGGAATTCGAAAATTGATATCCGAACCCAAATTCAGCGGATTTAGCATATGCCAGCCAACTGAGGATGTGGCATTAAATTTAGAATCGAAATTCATTATGGCCACAATAAATAAATAAACTAAACCTAAAGATATGAGTTGAGATACTATTTTGGATTTTTAGTATACGCTGCGAGGAGTTACACTAATGCTGATTTGGCTAAACAATCTTGTTACGTTGTTTTTGTCTTCGTCGAATTTGGTTCTGTTGCAATTCCAATAGTCATTTTTGTATCCAAGAACATCTAAATTTAGAACAAGATCAGCCACAAATTCTTTGGAGATTTTTTTTTTTTTTTTATATCGGAACGATTTTTATTTTGTGACGATTAACTTATACTTACTTTTAGGGGGGGTGAGGGGGTAGGGTTAGGAAATTGTATTTAAATATGGAAAAATTATTTACAATATTCCTGAGTTTTGTTTATACTCTAAAATTGAGAAATGTTTGGTGTTTTTTTTATAAATTTTTTTATTTTATGAAATTATTTTTTTTTTGTTTTTTTTTTTTAAATGGTAAATTGTTATTCATATTTGTAGTGAAATGTAAATGTTTGGCGCGCAATGTCATTAGCATCAGACGGTCCAATGTCGGTAATTTGGGGCTGTTATTAAAATTTCTTTAGAAAAGTAACGTCAAATAGCAAAAGTTTCAGCCACGTTTAGTGCTTATGTTTTTGTAGTGCGCCACGAAAAATGGAACAGCCAAATTCGGAGCAACGAGGTACCATCAAATTTTGTGTTTTTGTACGAAATGTTGCGACAAGTCTATAGGGGGGAATAAAGCATTTTGAAAAGGGGTGAGAAGCAGTAGAAGACGGACGTCGCTCAGGGAGACTTTCAACATTGAAAGGTGATGAAAATGAAGAAAGATGAATCTCCAAGAGAAATTGTCAACCAAATATTTCATAAAGAAGTCCTCGAAATGCTCAGAAAAAGAGTTATTTGTGTCAGATCGGACATTGAAGTCACGTACGTGTAGATGCTCAACCATGACTATTACAAATACTCCCAACTAAGGCATAATTTAATTTCCTCCGTTCATTAGTCATTAATGTACATATTGACAAAACTGATTATTCTTCAATCCTTAGATTATAGAAGAACTGGATAGGCATCTACACAAAAATTCGGTGGGAATTTTGTTGGCAATTTTTTCGTACAACGCACAAAATAACAGAAACGGCGTAAATCAGTGGGAGCAAATTTTAAACGTCAGTATGCGATTGAAGCGGTTCGTTTAAAATCCTTTTTTATATGTGATGTCATTTATGTGTAAACAAATAGATTTATTAATATTGCAATAAAACACAGTATTCTATTTTCAAATATTATTTATTAAAACAAAATTATAAAGTGGGAGAGCATATATAAAAATATAAATTGACAATTATATGCACAAATAAAAATCCATGAATTAAATGACAGAATGTAATATTATGTTGAAATTAAAACTAAACTTACTTAGTAAATATAAATTTTAATGTTAAATTTAAATTTAGTTAAAAAATTAAGCATTAACTTATTTTTTAATTTAATTTAAATGCACCAAACTTGTTGTCGGATTTGTTTTTCAGCACTTCGGAAAATTTTCACAACACTTAAACCAGAGTACTTTTAAAAAAGCCAAAGGACTTGTACTCTATCAAACTGTTAGCAGTGAATTCTCCTTCTAAAGCTAAAAAGACAGTCTTCGCAATGCTGTTAAAGTGTTCTTTCCTAGCTTAAAAACAATAAAGTCTGATAAATATTCGGCCACTTTTTTACTATAGTCACTAAGTGCAAATGGATTAAATAAATAATCATGCTCACTTAAAATATTTATTTAACCCATCTGCAATTAATTTCCCTTAAATTTTCTTAAACACACTTTTCTAAGTACGCCGGCACTGAACTATTTTCTGATAAACATTGAACTGTCAACATCACATTTGTTTACATTTATTGACTGACGCGAACTTTTCACTTTTTAACCACTTTTTGGACAAAATAAATCATTAAAAGCCATTTAGGCACATCATAAACTAAATTTTTGTTAATTTCTCTAGTAAAAATGAAGATGTCAACTTACCGAAAGAAAGAATTGCCGGCTTCGTCATTCCTTTAAATGACCGGCAATCCTTTATAAAACACTTCATTTTCTTAAAAAAAAAAACTTCCTATTTATGTAAATACTTCAAAAAAGATAAAAACCACACTTTCACTTAGAATTTCCGATGAATGACAAAATAATCACTTGAAAAACAACAAAAGTATGCAAGCATTTCGGTATGTTACCACTTTTGTGGAGAATGGCGTTTTTTAAAACTCTTCGAAAGTCTACAAAATTAGGGCGCTTGATATTTACGAAATGAATAATAAACCTAAAATAGAATCAAAAGATTGTACAAAAAATGAAAATTGCCTGTCGTTTTGTTTAAATTGTATTTTTGTTTGCAATAAATAAATTAAAATAAATATTATTTATGCTTTTGGAATTTAATAAATTTCTATTACGAAAACTAGATGTCAGTTAGTGTCATGTCTGCATAAAAAATCGACGCAAATGTATGCAAGCAGTACGATTTCTCACCGCTTTATACATTACGAAAATCTGACGCAGGGGCCTATCCAGGTATTCTTTAATCTAAGCACGTTCTGATAGCAAGTGTCAATTTTACTGTCAAATCCGTGTGCTCCAAATAATAGTTTGTGTTGCGGCAGCTCCAAATAATAGTTTGTGTTGCGGCAGAATTTGCGTCTACTAATCACGGCCATATGAACCTGTATTTCCCAATTTCGCTGCACGGAGTATTCTGACGCATATAGGCCGGAACACAATTCCAACCAGCAACTAGTAACTATAACTAAAATCGTTTAAGAATTTAGTCAATCTAACAAATTAAATTGATTGTCGCTAAATCAACAAGTTTTTAGATTAAAAAAAATTTGACCATTTCTACAAAAAAAAAAAAAAATAATAATTAATAATATATTTTTGAGAGCGACATAATCGTCGCTTGTCGGAATTATGTTTGGGGCTCAATGTTGAAAGGAAACTTTTTCGAGTGCATTGATTTTTAACCTTTCTGCAGTTTCAGCAATAGTGGAACGTGTTAATTGCATAGCTTATCAAGATGTACTACTAAAAATACTGCTTCCTGGAAAAGTTTTATGATGATTGACATTATTTCCGGAAAAATTTCCGTCGTTAAGTTCTTAATGTCAGCTCTTCTGATGTAGTTCAAGTAAAATTTGTTATTCTGTTTTTTCCTTTAATTTTGATGATTTAGGAAGAAAAAAACTTCTTAATTTTCTTAACAGAGAACTGACAAAGCGAACATTTTAGAAGTGGGCAATTGCCTATAAGAATAGCAATTATTATTGTCGTCAATGAAAGGAAAAATCAATGCACATTGGGGGAAGTGCATCGTGCGTCGACTGTAATTCTGTCAATGGTGTGTGTGGTACTCCAAAAATGCAGTTGTTGATTGATAAAAATGCTATTTTCAAAATATTAAAAATGTTAACTATTTCAAAAAGATCGTGTTCTGAAAAAAAATTTTGGTGCGGCCGTTTTTTTTAATTAGTTATACCACTACAACCCATTTTGAGTAGTTGTAACACTACAACCCTATTTAAGATTTGCTAACGTAGGCTTTTGAAAACTTCCCAAAAAAAAAAAAATTATTTCAATCCCTATCACGGCTGATATAGAATATTTTCAGTAGTTGTGTCACTACAACCCAACTTAGGTCTTTAAAAACATGACATGTGTGCAAGAACCACATATTCTATATCTTAACGATACTATTGTGCTATTACGACCAATTTTGATTAGTTATGCCTCTACAACCCAATTCAAAATTTTCTTACGTAACTTTTTGAAAACTTAGAGAAAAAATAGATTTTTTTATGTTATATTCCATGCATAATGGCACAAGGTTCAAGCAAAATAATGAAATAAAAATATCATCATTTAAAAAATTTTAAGAGTGTATTTATTCATTTTGATTTTTACAAAGTGGATAATCGTAGGAGATTTGGAGTATGTGCGTCTGCCGCTAGATGGCTTTAGTTGTTATTACCAAGACTATCTGTTAGGACAAATGTAATTTTTTAGTGACCACAGAAAAAAGTGTTTTCTTATAAGAAATATTCAGGGTGATCCGGACCTTAAGGTTTATATTGTGATAAAAAAATTTATAGGTGGGAGAGGAGTGGGTTTTGAAGGATAGGACTGGGCCTATGCTTCACTCTCTCTGAGTTATAGAGTAATAACTTTTAGAATTTTATTATAGATATTAAATCATGATTTCTAGAACTAAAAATTAATAATAAATTTGATTAACACCTCTTCAAATTTTGTTTTTTTTTTGCATATTTTTTTCTCTTACGATTTATAACAAAAGATTTATTAAAATAAACTTAAAAAATTTCTTAAATGAGTTTTTAGTTATCTGAAAATAAATCCATTTAACTTATTTAAATAATAGTAGTGAGGGTTAAAAATATTATAAGTGTAAGAAGTTAATAAAAGCCGAGTGCAGTTGTAATCTAATCAGTTGTTATCAGTGACATTAAGATAAACTCTTAGTAATTTGTTATAGCCAGAATATAAGCAAATCCATTGAAAATTGATTTTCTTTAGTCGAAAATATTGAGGAAGAGTTTATTTAATCAGAAATACAAACAAAATGTGGCCCATGGGGTTATCGTGGAGTGAGAGTACTCGTATAATTACCTATTTATCTAGTCGATGGAAAATATTTGAACATAAAATAGAAAAATTATTGAACATTTTCTTTTTTTGAAAATGAAATAAATTGAAAGATTTTTGTTTTTGAACTTTTTCGAAATTAAACATCTGCATTTGAGAAGACTTTAAGAAAATAGTTGCCTTGGTGGGGGTGGGACGTGGGCCCTACTCGTACAATTTACAATATTTGTTAACTAATGAGATGTAATTATTGGATTGGTATACGTATAAACAAAAACGATCATTCAAAGATCAATATTTACTTACGTAGTAGAATTAGTTATAAAATTTAGAAAAAAAATGTTTTTTGCTTTTTAAAGTGATGTACTTTTTGGTATTTCTCTTTTTAATCTTTAAACGTAAATCAGTAACTACCTGAAAGGAAGTACATATTTTCATATAAAAGTAAAAGTGTACACACATATTGCATAGTATTTTTAGTAGTTTTGTTAGAGGCAAAAATATTTTTTTTTAAATAAAATTTTTTTGAAAGTTTAATTATAGAAAAGTTATAATTTATGACAGTTGCGCAAATTTATTTTAATTTGCTTTATAGATTTGGCTTGGAAAAAAATAAAAGGTGATAGATTATTAATTCTATCTGCTCTATTTGGTTGAACTAAATTATTGGTATCAGTTGAACCGGTGGTCTACCGAGCCCAATGGTTGAACTGATAATTTAGTGTCGTATTGGATTTATGAAAGGGAATTAGATCACGGTCCGAATTCTTATTTTATATTTATTTAGCTAGACGTCTAGTATGAGATCCTTACATCAACAAAAATCGCTGGTCGAAAATAAGTCTAGAATTACAAATTGATTCGGTTTTTATAGGCAATTATCTAACGATCCGGTTACCCGCTAGTTACAAATTTTCCTTAACGCAAAGGAATTCACACAGAAATTATAAAATGGTCAAAATCTATTAATTTTGGTATTATTTCTGTGTAAGATCTCAAAAATAGGGTGTCGAGGTCATTTCATGACTTCTCTTATGAATTATTTGTACATATACGAGGTCTGTTCAAAATGTATCGTGAATTTTGAATTTCCGCGGGTTACGTATATTCGATTTTCGATTTTTTGTGGCGTTATGTTGGGACTCATGTCTCTCGCTTATGCCGACAAGTTCGGCCATTATGGATGTTCAGTTAATTTTTAACAGATGTAAGGGAGGAGGGGGGTGGGTTCTATAAACTGGTAAACCACAGAAATTAAAATGAAAGCAAAATGCCCATAAAGTAACTGTGCTATAAGGAATTATTAATAAAATTCAAATTGGTAACTGTGCTACCAACCAAGGGTGCAGCAATGCACTTTTCGCTAAAAGGTATTTTTCTGCATACAAAAAATGTGTTATCTTAAATAAAAATACAAATGAGTGTGGGTAAAACAGTTTTAGTTAATTAATTAGTTAAAAAAGAAAATTAGTTGATAACTAAAAACCAATTAAAACTTAACTACGATGCCATACGAATTGGAATTTAGACTATTCAAAATATAGATGGCAGTTGTACACAAAGAGAAAATACTTGATCACGTATTATTAATCAAATAAAGGAACTTATTTTAACACTGCCCCATCTGTTGGCAAATTCGTCAAAAATGACTATTTTGAAAAAGTCCAAAAAATGTTCACTCGAAAAATATTTCATTATCGAAATAATGTCGGAAATTTATATTAAAAAATACTGAGCGTCTTTTTTGAAACTTAACGGAAAGTGAATTATCATCAACAACCGAAAGTTTCAATATGGGTCTGCTGAAACTAAAAATATCCTGGACGTCTCTGTTTCACGCCAAAGTTCTCCTATTTAACGTTTCCGACATAAGACGAGCTACCTCTTCTTCTGCTTCTATCGACGTTGCCATAGTAGACTTTCCAAAATTTTTCGGGACAGTTAATTCATATTCCGGTCCACTTAAATGTCCCATTCACTGAAGCCTAATGAGCCTTATTCTAACAACAACAGAACTGTTTTAAGGGTATCTTTATAAAAAAGGCATCAAAATCGTCCATCATCACGCAGGAGGCCAAAGTTTTTTCAACGCGGCTTAGAATTAATAGAACTTTTGCTAAAGACCCAAGTTTCCGAAGAATTCATAGGGACTGACAATGACCTACAGGGCTTCGCGGTGAGAAGTTTCGAGCGAAATAATTTGAACTCATTGAAAAAGGTTCTGTGCGCGGATTTCTTCTTCCAAGGTGGTATAGGCTATTTCCGTGAACCCCAAATAAAAAAGAGGACTTGATTTTTTTGAGGCTGTAAACAGTGCCGTCTTTGACAACGATGCTGCTACAGAATTATTCATTTTGTGGTTTGTATTTTTTTAACTATTAAACATATATGTTATCTAAGATGACATTTGTTTATTATAACATTTGACATTTTAGATTATACGAGGGTCGTTCAATAAGTCCTTAAAAAAAGATGAAAAAAAACTGTTTTTAAAAAAAAAAAAATTTTATTCTTCAACATAATCTCCTTTTAGTTCTATACACTTTTCCAACCGTTTTTCCAAAATTTTTATCCCGTCCAAAAAATAGGATTTCGGAAGTTCTGCAAAATACTCATCCGTTTGAGCAATGACGTCCTCGTTGGAAGTGAACCGTCGTCCGCCAAGCCATTTCTTCAGATTGGGGAAAGAAAATAGTCACTCGGGGCCAAATCTGGTGAATAAGCGGGATGCTGCAACAATTCCATTCTCAATTCCACAATTTTCGCCTGGAAACAGCGCAGGTGTGCACACGCGCATTGTCCTGATGCAAGAGGATTTTTTTCTTCTTCAGATGGGGGCGTTTCTCTTTGATTTCCCCGCTCAACCGTTGCAATAACGACGCGTAATACGCTCCTGTTATTGTTTTTGATTTTTCCAAGTAGTCGATAAAAATGATGCCCTGCGAATCCCAAAAGACCGTGGCCATCACCTTGCCGGCCGATGGCACAGTTTTTGCCTTCTTCGGGGCCCGTTCACCCTTGAAAATCCACTGCGATGACTGTCTCTTCGTTTCTGGAGTGTAGTAGTGTATCCAGGTTTCGTCCACAGTGACATATCGACGAAGGAATTCGGCATAATTGCGATGAAAGAGTGCCAACATAGCCTCAGAGTCCACTACACGATTGCGCTTATTCTCCTCTGAGAGCAAACGCGGCACCCATCTTGCCGAAATTTTTTTCACAGACAATTTTTCATGCAAAATTGAAGCGACTGTACCTTGTGATATGCCCGTGGCGTCTACTAATTCGCGCACTTTAATTCGCCGATCGTTCAAAATCAGATCGTGGATTTTGTCGACGATTTCAGGAGTAGACACCTCAACTGGGCGTCCTGAACGATGTTCATCTCTTGTGGATGAACGGCCACGTCTAAATTCATTCACCCAATTGTAAACCGTCGCAAACACAGGTGCAGATGTGCCATGAACTGCATCCAACTCGGCTTTGATTTCTTTCGGGCCTAAGCCTTTCAAATGGAGATGTTTGATGACAGCCCTAAACTCGCTTTTTTCCATTGTTATGCACAAATAAATGTCGTTAACTTTAATCGACGATAGAAATTGACCTATGCTATGGATCGATCTGAAATTTTGACAGCTTTCCTGCCGATAATGCTACTTACAAACAAAAAAATCTTTACCGACACTACGAGCGCAATTTCTTGGATTTTCTAAGGAATTATTGAACGACCCTCGTCGATTAATTTATCATCAATTAGTGCTGTAAAATTTAAAAAAATTTCATTAATATAAATTCTGACGTTATTGATTTTTTGAAAAAAAAATTTTCCACCAACAAAACATATTTTTTACTCGGTAGATACATCAATAAGCTATATTATCTTATAAAAACCCGCAATATCACTGTGTGGTGTGCATTTTGGTCTAGAGGTGTCGTTGGCGCATTTTTTTTTTAAAACGGAAACGGAGAGACCCGGTATTGTCAATTCTGAGAGCTATGTGACTGCGGAGAAGCGAGTGATAGCCGATTTTTCTAGGCATAAACTTTAAGTTTTTAATCAAGACCATATGTAGTTTCAAAAACAAGTTACCGCAACCTATACAACATAACATATTTGAGATTTATTGTGCGAAAATTTTTCCAGTACGCCTACTTTAAAGATGTCAATTGGCCACCAAGATCATACGATTTGACGCCGTTGGACTTTTACTTTTATTCTTTAAAGCCACATAATATTTAAAAATTAACATCCATCAAGTAATGGCTGACTGACAATCCGAAATGTGAGAAAAAGTCATTAAAAAAAATGACCCCAAAAGGATCCAAAAAAGAAAAAGAGGGTGGCGGGGGGAGTGTGCTATTATAAATTGATATTTCATTATATGCATAATGGCAAGGATAAAACTATATAATGTAATAATAATTTTATTGAAATCTGAATTTTAAGTTCAATATGAATTCTCCTTTACTGTGTTTAGATTCCTTACCGCCAACCCTCTATCGTATCGGGTTTTCTGATCAGATAGTTAGTAATATTTAATCAATTTCAATTATTATAAATGGAAAAAAATGTTATACTCCAAAATTTTTTTTTAATAATTGCATAAACTGACTTGAATTGATAATGTTCATGAATAATCTTTAAAATAAATACAGAACACCTTAAAATCCAAAGTTATTAGTATGCATAATGGTGACTATTTAAGCAATTAATTTTTACTGTATCCTAATAAGATGCATACATGAATTGATATGTGTTATGGCACCCAAAGTACCTCTTTCTATAAATGGTAAAGCTTTCTTTAAGCAAAAAAAGGTATTGTTAATGAAAAAATAAGCTACCTTGAACTATCTGCACAAAATTATGGTAGGTGAACATATGTTAAGTAACGTTTATGAATATTTACTTTTAGTAAATAGTATTTCCTTAATGACTATTAATTTAAATATTTAGTACGTAACACTTTTAGTTCTATTAACCAATTTCAATTTGATTGAAAATTTTCCAGCCCAAGATTGGCGGTGTGTCATCCATTGTCAGTTGAAAGTTGTTAGAAATCTGTCCACAAGTATCCCCATTTTATGTGATTGTCTATTTAATAACCGGAAACTATAGAACCATCGCAACACTGGCTAAAAAATTGTTTCTAGTATTCATGATGAATATGATTTTATTTATGAGTGTTTTATTCATTTTTATAACAGAAACTGCTTATGACTTAATATTGGATAGTTTTCATTTATCAGTGAAAATGTTTTGCTTCAACATTTTGCGTGGATGGAAATAATTTTTTCCATATTCATAAAGAATTTCCGGAGTTATGTAAGCTCATAGACTGTTTCTGGGACAAATGGTCTGATAGTGTATGAACGTGATAGATTATTTAAGCTGTACTCCTATTAACTATACAAAAATTGCAAAAGTTATTCTGACTATTTATCAGAAAATGTAGTAGTTTTGATAAAATTCTCCAAGCCAAGGGCAATAAAGTTCGAATTTCCGTGGGAACTTATTATCATCAAGTTAATGGCAGTAAACACATATTGACTTTCCGGCTGGTTACTATTATTATTTTTATTGGTGTTTTTCGTTTGCTGTTGTATTGATAAAATCTAGAAAAAGGAAGTATTTTTTTCTTTTTAGCTAGAATTATTTATACAATGTGCTGGCCGACTATCGACAAATGAATTTCGTTCGTTATCTCTTGACCGTGTTTAATATAACGCCGAAAGGTAGTACGTTTGGCAAAATATTGTTTTGTACAAGATATGGCAGAAAAGTTATGACACTACAGAATGGAAATATTGTAGTTTACTTAAAAAAAATCCTGAATTTGTTTCTGTCCTAAAATTTGGGAAATATTTAGTGTTTTTTTTTAAGAATTAAATTTTTTATTTTATCAAAATTTCATATTTTTTTTAATGTTATTTTTGGTAACATTTAAGGTTATAATAAGTCACGCCAGGCCGTTTGGCTACTATCTAAGGGCACCTTTGACTACATCAAACGCTGAAATCAAACTCAAGACTGCTACTTACTAAAAGCAGATGTCCCAGTGTGACTGAATAAGGGCACTTATGAAAATTAAGGTATACGAGGTCGGTTCAAAAAATATCGCGAATTTGGTGTTTTTTCAAAAATTATTTATTTGTTTATGAATATCTATTTTGTCCCCTTCAAAGTAATCCCCACCAGATAAAAACACTTCTTAAATGACTTTTCCGACAAAAAAAAATAATAATAAAAATTCATAAAATCATTACTTGAAAATTGTAGAAAAATGTTAGCAAAAAACCAACCTTAAAGAAATGTTTTTAAAACTCTGTCTGACTGACCTTCTCATAGTGCAGCGTTTTTTTTTTTAAATTATTATTAAACATTTTTTAAATATATATTTTTTCGTTTATACCAAAAATAATTAAAAAAAAAAGTGGTTTTAATAGCAAATTACTCGTACTTTACCATTTATAATCTAAATTCAATGTCATTTTTTCGACTATTACTTTTTCGTATTAAGCTTAATTTAGAATTGCATGCCACAAACTCGTGTGTAAACCTTGCACTTTAGAGGTCATACTATGTAAATGTTAGGGGCAAAAAAAAGAATAGTTTTTATTATAGTTTACGAAACTGTATTACATAAACTTCTCTATAAAATACGAGGCTATTTCATGCTCAAAATTGATAGTTAACAAAATAAATTGGTGAAAGTTTAATAAAAATAAAACTATCAAAAATAGTTTATTTATGTTTTTTACGTTTATGATTATTTGTAATTTATTTTTTCTTCTTTCATTTAAATAAATAACTATTTCGATTTCATTAAAATTGAATGTATCCAAAGAGGGGGGAGGGGGGGGGGGGGGTTAATAGGAAATGAAATAAAAAAAAACGATTACATATTTGTTTTGGAATTTGCTAACTTTTAATTCGAAAGCTTTTCATGTTGTGTTCGTTTGTAATTATTTATTTAAAGAAAATATCACGATTTTTATTTCTTTATTTCCATTATACGAAAATAGAGTATTTTAGTTATAAAATAGAGAAAATGAAATTATGGAAAGACTTTTTTTTATACTAGAAAGGAGATTATTTATTATAAATAAATTAATAAAGAGAATTTGAGAGAAAATTATCAAAAATCATGGAAGTTTCATAAAAATATTAATTATAGAGGTCCGAGCTAATATGTAACCCTTGCTGAAAGGTGTGGGGCGGGGTAATAGGAACAAAAATAACAAATTAAACAAAAAATCTAGGAAGTTTCACAAAAATTAATGATTTTTTAATGGTAAATGCAAAAAATTTGGTTACAAATAAAAAAAGAAGCCTTATAGTGGTCGTTGGTATATGTATAACAAACAAACAAATATAAAAAACTTAAAAGAAAAACAAAAAAACTGGTTTTTTTTTAAAAACAAAAAATAAATTAAGAATCAAAGAAATCTAATATATTTTAACAAAAAGTATCTTTTTATTACTACTCGTACATTATTGAAAGAAATACTTTCAAATAAAAGCAAACAATTTTCTGAGGAGCAAATATTTTGGGCAAATGAGTCTGAATTTATACAATTTGCGAGGTCTTGCGCGAAGAATCTTATTTAGAAGGTCCCAAAATGAAGCATTTTAGCTACAATACACTGTCATCAACTATTAAAAATTATTATTATTACTACTAGCGACAACCCGTCAAAAGTAACGGTTATTTTTATTATTAAACGGTTCATCCGCAACTTTCGTTCTTCTGGATCTTCAACTTGTGTCAAACACTGCAGACTGTCTTGATTTTGGCGATCCATTTGATATGGATCAAATGGATCGCCAAATACTGCAGACTGTCTTGATTTTGGCGACTTTTGATATCGCTCATAATTCATCCGCAACTTTCGCTCTTCATCCATTCTTTGGAAAGTCGAATAAAATTCTTTTCAATTAAATTTAATTTTTCAGTCAAGCAATTTTAATAATCGAAATTCACCGTTTGATACAATATTTTTCTTAAAACAAATTACAGTTCAAACTATAATTCTGTGCTAAAAAGTTTACTGAAAAAATACTTACAGCGCCATCTATTATTTAATTTTGTAGTTTGCTAACAGTGTCATCTATTAACATTACAAATATAACGTTAGAAACAAACATACGATACCCAATTATTTATATAGATTATTTTTCATTGACACTATAACCCTTTGTGGTTTTTAGGACCCAACAATTGAGTTTAAGCTTCAAATCGATGCACACACTACTGGGAACCAATTTACCAATCAAAAAGATTCGAAATTGTCTGAGTAATAAAAGTTCAACGGCAAACAAAAAATACCCTAAGGCAAAACTGTAAACAAGAGCTTCTTCAAAGAGTCCCTTGTTAAATTGGGGTTGAATTGCTCGCAATTATCAACAGTCAAACACATTCGGTTCACTGGGTGATGTAGACCATAGTTAGGTGAAGATACTTTTACACTTTGGCATAGGTGAGCTTGTGAGATTATGCCCAAAATGTTTAAATGGAACTTTACTAGCTAGAGTCCGACAGTCAATATTTGAACGCATCTGAAGCAATTTGAGCCGCTCCACGTTAGTTGGGAATTTAAAGTAATCAAATTCAGACAGACCTCTGGAAAATTTCATCATTTCAAACGTGTTTAAGTTGTAGGCAATTCGAATTGCACCAACTATAAAATATATTTAAATCCTTTTGAATGTGGAAGATCTCATTCATATCTTAAACACAGGAATATATTTTAAAAATCATAACCATAGATTAGGATGATATAGCTTTTAATTGCTGTAGAAAATGGCATTAATTGCAAGAATCAATACGAGATACCCGTGACGACTACCTTGTGGTACACCAGATGTTGCCATAATAGCTCTAGAGAGCGAGTTCCGGAAGAATACCTGATAAGTTCTAGTGGTAAGGTAGTACTTAAACCAATTAAGTGCCATCAGTGGAAAGCCAATTTTCTGAAGTTTAGTTATTTGACATGTCATGGCATGAAGCCATGCTGGTTCAGGGTGATGAGAGTCTTACATTCTTCCATGAGTCGAGAATGGATTACCACCTCAAATAGAGAAGAGTTTGACAGATTTCTTTGATGTCGGTTTTCTACCTCCAATTTTGTCCTGATCGGTACTTACTGCCCTTTCAACTAAGGAGCGGTATTCCTCATCTACGTTAGCCATCTAGATTTCTGGAGAAGATTTTTTTAAGGACAATATGAGCTTGCCTATAGAGGGTGCATAGCTCTTCTTTACGCTTAATTCTGCCGTTGCCATTTCCACAGACAAGTTCAGGTACATTGCTGACCGCCGTCGTCCATTTTTCTGAAACTTACACTCTCGGCGGCAATCTTCAGATGTTTTAAGTCTGCCCCTTAATGACCTGTGGAATTAATTTGGACTAAAACATTTTGCTTAAGCTAAATAAAGCCCTAGTCAAAAGGGATTTATTGTGGGTGCAAGAACTCTGCCCAACTCGATTGTTCCTCTGTTCGAAGTAAATCCCAACACATGCTGCTAATTTATCTGTTATTTGAAATTTAACAGATGGAAATTTTTTATTCCTACAAAAGGTCAAGATCCCAATAGAAAACTTTATGCCCATTAAAGGTGTAATCCAATTTGCCAACCCTTATGACTGTGTTCGTACATTTTCTAATCCTATCAGCAAAAAGACCTACCGCCAGACTTTTGATATTACAATATTAATTATAAAGCTTCGAGCTAATCTGCAACCCTTGCCAGGAAACGTGTCAATACTATATATCCGACTATGCAAGTGGGGTCAATTTACGTGTTAGTCTTTTTTATCATATATAAGAATTTACAGTTTAGCATTTAGAAAAGATTACATGCACGTGTGGAAGGTTCATTTATTTAAAAATCAATATTAAATTATTCACAATTATTCAAATTTGATATTTAAATAAAAAGTCGACTTTCTTTACTATTGTTTCTAACATATATCGTCAACTGTTCCTGGGGGGGGGGGTAATCTACGTTATTTCTCCCCCAAAGCTTTTCCTTTCAAACCGTCTTACAGGTATTTCCATACGCTAGTAATTTTAACATATATTGTAGTAAAATTGACTATCGATTTCAAAGTTTGGTGTTTTATTTTTTGTTGCTGCTGTTCCGTTTCTACGTATATCTTAAGATTTCGTGTGGCTACCAGTAGCTATTATTCTTTGTGGTTTATGGTTAGTTTTTTGTACTTGAAGATATCATATTTCTAGAGATTAGATACTCTAATATTGGTGCATTTGTACTCACTTGAAATACAAAAAAAAACTCTGTCTGCAACAGTTTTGTGTGTGTGTGTGTGAGTGTATTTTATGACGGTGCACTTTCACAAAGACGATATATAATTAATCCATTGTCTTCAGTTTATTTTCTTCAAAAGAACAAAAATATTTCAACTAAAAAAATACTATCTTCATAAGAGTTTCTGTACAGTTAAAAAAAAAAGATGACTAAGAAATAAATCTGACCCAGGAAGGAGAGTTGACCAGTAATTTCATCAACAAACCCATTCTTGCTTATATGGAAGAAAATAAATCTGACGTAATCTCGCAGTGCTGGTCAGCAGTATGCTTCTGAGGTCAAACACCGTCGATGACGATGACTGGGTTTCGCAAGAGTTACAGTAATTTTGTATGCCTTCAGAATTACTGCTGTTCACGTTGAAACGCATCAACAACTTTACTCCACTCCCTCACTAACTACTATTGAGACCACATGTTGCATGGAATCCAACGAATGTCGTCATGGATTATTTTTAGCTACAGAATCATCCATTTTTATAGCGAAATTTCGTTTTCAATAAAACGAATAACCCCAGAACGGATTGGATTACAGTATTCAAAAAATAATTTTCACTTAATAAAAACGGTGCGAATTTTTTTATAAATTATTCTTCTTGGTTTCATGATTATTTACGGTATACTTTTTAGTTCAATGTTGATTCTAAAAACAAATAGGATAAATTTTGTTTGCCGTTCAGAGGTCATTTTCTTGGGAGACTTGCTTGTGTTATTAGTTTAAGGATTATACAATTTGTGCTTCACAAAGTATAGTTTAATAAAACACACTTAAAATACAGTTTTTTTATTATATATAATTTGTCATTATATTGTTTGGATCCTGTCATTACTCATGATACCTAACCATGTTTTCATAATAGCCGCCAAAAGACTTTTTGCAGGAGTCACTTGATTTGAGGTAATTTTTTTATTATAAAATGGCCTATTCGAATATTTGGGGCTATATGTTAATTTGGCCATCACTTGACGGTTGGTGCTTTTTAATTGTTTGAAAGTATGCAGATTGGTTGTATTAACACGATTTTTTGCATGTCGAACGGCGTCAAATTGCACGATCTTAGAGGCTAATTGACATACCAAATCTCAAAATTACGAGTCCTTGGAACATTTCGCACAATAAAATAAAACTTGGTAACGTTGTATGGTTTGTGACGCCGTTTTGTTAAAATTACATATGGTCCGACCAAAAAAAGTCGGTTACCATCCGGCCATAGCGCTTAGAATTTGAAGACATCTCAAAGATATATGGCCCAATGGAACCTTCAGTACAAAATGCACACCAGACAGTCACTTTTTGTAGATACAATGGCATTTTCACAGTCATTTGTGGATTTTGACAGCTCCAATTATGGAAATTTTGACTATTGAGGTATCTATGATACCAAACGGGAAATGATCCACATTGCTAAAAATTTTTTTTCTCGAAAAATCAGCATTTAAAGCCTGTGGTTCCATCACCCAAAAAAATACTTTCCGAACCACAAAATAGATAACCCGTTTAAGAAAATTTTTTTTTCATTTATTTATAAAATAAGAAGCACAAAATTTTTAAGATTGCCTCTATTTTTTTTATACATAATAAAAAAAACTGCTGTTAAAAAATTTTACACAATTTTACAAAATTTAACAATGATTGCAAAAAAAGAAAATGAGAAAAAAGAACCATAAATAAATTCCAAAATTTTATTTTTATTTTAGATTTATTATTATTTTAATTTTTATACGATCAAAAACAGGAAGTATTAAATCGTTTGTTTAATCAAGCATACACACGGTCTGGATAGATAATTACGCTTTTTATAGTTACTTTTATGAGATTTTATTTATTCTCTATTTTAAAAAAAAAACAAAGATATTATTAAATTTAATAATAAAATTTTTATTAGTGTCATAGATACTCTTTTAAAAAAATGAAAATTGAAAAACTAAAGTTTAAAAAGTTAACCAATTAAAATAAATAAAAAAAAAAACAAATTTAAAACTTTTGTTTGATACTTTACAAAAAAATAGTTTGTGGCATTTTATAATTTTTAAGGGGGGAAGAGGGGAAATCGTCTATATTAAACTCATACAGTTCAATTGCCTACATTTAATTAACAATAATATAATTAACAATATTTAAGACTATTTAAATAATATCCCCACTATTGATAATAAAAAAATTTCTCATTTTAGATTTTGAAACTAAAAAAAGAAAAAAAAGTAATTTTAATTCGTAAAGAATTGTATTTTTTCTATAAGAACATTTTTAAAAGAATTGAGTTTTTATATTTATTTTTATAGCCAAAAATTAAAATTAAAATTTGTACTCTCACAACAAAAAAAACCTAACCCCCAAAAAAATTAGCATTACTTTAGTGTTGCGGCTATTACGCAAAAAAAAGAAGTACTAGATTTCTCGAATACAGCTTAGAACATGACCGGTCGCTGAAATGAGGGCGTTAATGTCAAGGCGCTTAAAATTCCATTTCACAGTATAAAAGTTACTTGATTTTTTTAACCAACTTGATAAAAAAAAAAGTTCAACAATCTTCGGTTTGACCTACTCTACTATTCTGTATTTTAATAACTAAAGCGGGAAAAAAAACTTCTGCTATTAAGCTAATCTAGCTAAATAACTTCTAAAATTTTTCTCACGCACACAAAAAAAATAGAAAAAAAACTAATTTGAGAACCAGGTCCAAATATATTTAGGTAGAAAGAGACAAAAAAAAATTACCCATGTATTAAAATTAAATGTGTACATGGACTGGACAAAAGCTTTTTGATAATATTTATAAAAAAAAAGTGCAAAACAATGTGGAGTGAAATTATAGCGAAATTGTTATCGCACTATTACATGATTTTCTCAAAGAAATTTAAAACAAAAACATTGCAAAACAATCAACAACAAAAAACCAAACAAATCAAAACGAGTACTACTAATTGAAGGACACCAAAAGCTGGTATAGTTTTTGCAACCGCAACTGTGCGTGATAGTTAGTATTGTAGTATAAATGTTCTCCAATTTTTTTCTAATATAAAATAATAGAAATAAAAAAAAATAAAGAAAAAACTAAAATTTTCAACAATAAAAACATGAAAGAAAAACAATTGCGCTTTTCGGTAGATAATGAGGTGTGTAATTACAGTTACTCAGTGCGGTAATAAAACAATAAATTAAAGAGTAAAATGGTATAAAAAAATATCAACACAAAGAGAAGAGTTAGAAGTGAAATAATATGTATACTCTCTCGTATTGAGGTATGGATGTACGTACACTCGTTTTAACAAAAAATGAGCTAATAATTATGATTAAGAACTGGTGTGGAGAGAGGAGTAGGTTGGAGTTATATCGATTACGTATTGCCTGCTGGCGTGATATTCAAATACTGTCGCCAATGACAGCATTGAGCTGGATTCTTATTATTTGACTTTTTGGAATGAAATCGTGACAAGGCTAACAACAAATGCTAATTCGCGTACTTACATCGCTAGTTCCAAACGAACCGGTGTAGGTACACTGCAGACCAAAAGTATGTGACCAGCTTGATCGCAACATATTCTGTAGATAGAAATCTTTGACCGAAAATCTTAATAAATCGAAAACTTCCATTTTTACCTTTTGATATATAATATAATCTATAGTAAATAATAATAAATAAAGGGTTTAAATATTTTATTATTTGTAATCCGTCTTAATTTCCATTCATGTCCCATTTTTTTTGCCATAAATTACCTAGTGCTATAACCAAGTAAGTTCCAGCAGCTTTTTATAGCAGGTTAAGAATAAATTTTAAATTTTTATAATACTGTTTAGGGAAGTCGAAGGATTTTACTTTCTTCATATGCCTAAAAGTTATCCTGTATAGAGAAATGTAACGATTAATTTAATCCATTAAGTTCTATTTAGGTGGAAATTTTAAAATATGGAAATTAGTAGTGAATTGCGCTCTGATATTATTTAACAAAGGTGAATTTTTACTTTATGTAACAAAAGTAAATTGGAGCGTTTTATAACGGTTATGATTAAAATATCAAAGATTGGAGTTTATTACTGTGTGGGGTAGGCCTTGCCTTAAATTACCAGTTTAAGTAGACAAATTGCTGAATTTGTCGAAATAGTAAAAGGAATTCAGAAACTTATAGCACTTTAAAAGCCAGTGTCTGTAGCAAGGGCAAAAAACTGATTTAGAGCTGTCGTTCTACTTAGAGGTGGGCGGTAAGGAAATCATTAGTACGCTGTGAAAATTTAAAAAGAAATTCGATTGGGTTTAATTCCATCAAAATTGGACTGTTGAGGACTATAAAAATATACTCTTGACGAATGAGTTAAAGTTTCAAATCAAGAAGATGGCATTTTCGAAAATATCATAGTCACCACAATTATCTGACCACTACTCCTTAGAAGTTCTATGGGATGCGACAGTAGTGTCCATCATCCAAGAAGAACTTTTGAAGAATAATTTTACAATGCTCTAATAGCATTTTAAAGGATACGATAAAAAAACTGATCGCTAGAATTGTAGAATTTTTTTATACAATCTATTTTTAATTTCGTAATAATGAATGCATAAAAAATATTTTTCGTTTTTTTTTTTAAATTGACGTTTTGCAATAGATGTCGTCAGTAGTAAATACTGGTTCAAAATATCGGATGAGAAACGTCAAATCGGAAGCTTAGGCATCTGTCAACAACTCCTCATCTATTACATTTGTGACTTTTTATCGGCGTTATATATATATTTTTTTGTGCATAAAAATGTCGAAATTTGAGCCAAATAAGCGTCATTTGCGGAAAGTTTTCCTTTTTGTCTTCAATTCAAAAAAATCTCCGGCTGAGGTGCGTCGAATGATTGAAGATATTTATGGTGTGGAAGACAAGAGTTGTTCCAAAGATACGGAAGTGGTGATTTCGACTTGGAAGACAAGGAACGTCCTGGACCGGTGAAGAAGTTTAAAGACGCATAATTGGAGGCATTACTGGATGAAGATCCATTTCAAATGCAACAAGAACTTGCAGATTCATAAGGTGTGACTCAACAAACCAATATCTATGTTTTTGCTGGGACCAGCTCGTCGTGGTATATTATGAGATGTTGCAAGCGGATGCAACCATCACAAGAGCTCGCTACCAAACACAGTTGATGCGTTTGACCTGAGCATTGAAGGAAAAACAGCCACAATACGATCAAAGACACGACAAAGTGATATTGCAGCACGACAATGCTCGGCCACATGTTGCTTAGGCGGTTAAAACCTACCTGAAAATACTGAAAAGTATCCGCTTTATTCATCGGAGAAAAGTTATTGCAACAATCATTCTGGTACACGCAGTATAGATTGAAAACTATAGTGAAATTTTGATGGCACCTATGAAACTTCAGTTCAATCTATTCGCCGGTTTGAAAATTATATCTATTAGACGAAGGCATTATTTTTCTTGAACTGAAGTTTAAAACTTCACATTTTAAAGCCTGGAACACAATTCTGACGATAACTAAAAACTACAACCGGTGTCAAAAATTGACGAATTTCAAAAATTAACGGCCGAATCAACGAATTAAATACAATTGCAATAAAATTTATTATTTATAAATAATATTTCATACAATTTTCTACTATATCTACAAATAATACATTCAGTTATCTAATTTATATTTCAATTTCAAATGACAAACAACAATTCTGCTATATAACAAAAAATGCAAATGTATGGCAGTACTTGAATTACAACTGAAAAATTAACAACAAAATCTAATTCAACGATAAAACAGTTTGCAGTTGTCATCCTACGTTGGAATTATGTTCACTTTCATAAGATTGTGAAGGTTTTAAGATTGTAAATACCAAATTATAAAAAATAAATATTTTGGCTTGTTTTTTTTGTATTTTCGAATTTTGATTAACTTTCTTTCCAAAAAACTAAAACTGATCACATACAACTTTTAGCCTGCACTGTTAGTACTCGTACGTATAAATATAGGGTGTTGCAAAAGTTTCTCATTAATTTGTTGAGGCAGTAGCTTTGTTTGTAAATGAAAAGAATTGATTTCGTTTCAACTGATTCCCCATTAAATCGTGAACATTTCTACGTGAATTCTGCCTGCTCTTAAATTATAGATTCTATTATTGCTTATAGCACAAATGTCAAAAGAATCCATTTGTAAAAATGATGGCATCTGTTGCGCCATCTGATGTAAAAGTCTGAAATGAAAAAAAAATTGTTTTTTTCCGCATAGTGGCGAATATTAATTATCATTAAAAAAAAAGTATATAAGAAATTCGTTACTATCGTTGGGGTTATTACAAAAAAGAACAAACAAAATTAATAAAATTTGATAAGAAAGAGAAAATATTCAACGACAAAAACAACCAAAAATTCCATCGTACGATTAGGGGCGGCAAGAAAAATTGAAATCAATTGACAACATCACGGTCGCCGGTCAACAAATTCAATATTATTATTAGTTGAACTAAATCAGCAAATTAGATTGGCATTTATTATAATTTCGATTTTTTGTTCTACAAAATTTAACCTTTTTAACTGGACGCGGTCAATTGGTGGTGGTGAATTTTCTTTCCACTTAAAATGATTTGAAAAATTTTAATGCTCTTTTTGCGCGCGGATATTGATCAATTCAAAAAATTGTTTAAAATTGATTTACTTATAATGTGGGGGCGGGGGTTCTTGGGTCACTGCCATATCAGATCGCAATAGTTATAGTCTTTGTTGTGATGATACATGATGGAATCAAATATGAGAAATTTTATGGTTGGAGAAAAAAACTTCCAAATGCACATAGGCCAAGGTTAGGAGAAAACGAATATAACCATTTTGTTCCGCTCAATTACGTTGCTAACAAAAAGTTCGCTCTAATCATTCGACATTCAACAAAACCAATGTTATTTGACCGTTTCGTGAGACACACTACGAAAATCGAATACTTACACCAACTTATTAATTTAAGTATATATACTCATATGGGGTTTCCTATTCCATACATGTGTATGTGTATACTCGTATGTGGAACACCTCTCAGAGTACGAGTACATGGACTAGCTGAGTTCTGAATAAATAAATAAAAAAATTTTAAATTTCTATTTTGTTCATGTACTCACTCGGTATAAGGTGAGATCGCTGAATGAATAGTTTTTGAATGCGGTCAACATCGACAAAATTGAAAGCATGACATAATTTCGATGATGACTATTTTCGACGATCGAATAACAGGAAAAACATAAAAGCTAAATAATAGGCAAAAATAAAATTCATTCTAATCATTTGTTAAAATAAATTAAATTCTATTTGGTTTGAGAAAGCATAAAAATTGCACGTACTTGTTCATACTTATATTGTAATATGTGTTACTCGTATGTACTTATACTTATTCGTACTTATACTATATATGTACTGTACTTACTCGTATATTCAATCATTATTTATGTGTTTTCTGTATAAAAATACTTCGTATGAATAGTTTGTCAAAAAATAAAAATAAGTTAATTTTAGATGTTATTGATTATAATTCGTTATGTTTAAGTGACTATTTTGATTGAATATTTACACGTTCTTGTGTGTACGAGCCCAAAAAAAGAAACAAAGTAATCAGTTTGCGAATATTTAGGAAAATTTAATAATAATGCATGTATTGTATAATTTTTTTAAGCTAATCTTCTTTTTTTTTTAAATTCAATCAAAATTAGATTAAAAATATTATTACATTATTAGATGGGCAAAAAATTATAGAATTTATATTTCCTGTGGCATAAATGCGAACATACTAGACAATTTTGATTCAATTTAAAAAAAATATAATAGTAAATTTAAAAAATAAATATTGTCGCAAAGATTTATTAAAATTGTCCTTTGAAAAGAAAAGTTAAAAAAAAAACACATTTCAAATTCTGATTACGATAAATTATGGCATAAAAATAAAGATTCAAATATATTAATAGGCAGTAATAATATATGAATATTATAATAGAAGAATTTATTTAACTACAAGTTTATAAGAAATGTTTTAAAATTTCTAATTAAATTCAATAATTTTGGATTATTTTTTTCTTAATTGGCAAACGTAAGCTAGTTTTTAACGGATGTGGTGAAATTTTGTTTTTGTTAAAGACAGTTCTTGTCTCGACTAAATAAGATCTTGTCTCTGCTAATGAAGCAAATATTTTTACCATCAGCAGAAGGATTTGCACTTACAGGCGAGTACTTTCTTTTGGTGCGAGGTGAGGTGAGATCGGATGAGACACCAAAATCGGATGAGACACCGATGGAAAATGTGGTCAAAAGTTGGACGTAAACATTTACGCACACAATCTGTTATCCAATTTGTACTTCTAAAAGTAAAGTTGAATAAAATGTATTTAAAATGCAGATTTCGATAATATTTTAATTTTATTATATCGCTTTTACCTTGCTATTATGTATTAAATAAAACTCGTTCCTTTGAAGGTAATTTTTTTAACATTTTTTAGCATATGTCTTTCTGTAATTTGGCCTCCATTACTTAACGGACGTTGGTTTTTAAATTCTTTAAAGTTTGAAGTTTGTCTGCGTTACATAGTCATTTACGAAAAATTTCAACGGCGTCAAATCGGAGCCGATCTTGAAGGCAAATTGAGGTCTCTAAATTGCGAAATTACGTTTCCTGGGAACTTTTCGTCCAATAAAAGGAAATTTTTCCATATTATGTGGCTTTTGGCGCCGTTTTATCAAAAAAATTCGATTATCATACAGCCATAGTGCTCTAAATTAACGATGATGGTCTCTTTTTTTATTTTTAAAGAAATACGAACCCATGACATCTTCAGACCAAAACGACAGTCACTTGTTGATCGTCCACAGTTACTTGTGGGTTTTTAGAGCCTCATATATGGCAATTTTTCTTATTGCCCGTATCCACCGATTAAAAAGTAATTGGGACTGAAATTGCCATCACCAAATGTCGAAATTATGTTTCCTGGGAACTTTTCATCCAATAAAGTTACAATTTTGCCATGTTATGTGGTTTGTGGCGCAGTTATGTTGAAACCACATACGGTCCAGGATAAAATCTTTGAGTTCAAGTGCTCTAAATTGACGATGATTGTCTCTTCTTTTTTATTTTCAAAGAAATACGGACCCATAACATCTTTAGACCAAAACGACAGTCACTTGTTGGCCTTCTACAGTCAGTTGTGGGTTTTTGAGCCTCATATATAGCAATTTTTCTTATTGACTAATTTTTTTTATCGATAAAATTGCAATTAATTAAAAGTCGGAATTAACTGCACTTTGTTTGTTATAATAATTACCATCTGAAGTTGGTTAATTTGTTTTGGTAACAAATTAATTTTACCAAAAAGTACAAATAAAAACATTTAATTCAATCCGTTGTTGATGAGATTGTACTAAATTTTTTTATTACCAATTTTTTTTTAAATAAGTTTTTTCAGTTTTAGTAACAATCGTCCTCATTTACTTCTTTCTGTACGCGAACGTGCCAGTTTGTCGATTCGTAAAATCCCACGCAGGTTGTATTTTTTTGTCTGTACATTTCAACATCTTAATTAGTTTATCATTGAAATGCTTTATCAGTATTTTTTTTCAAATTTTATTTTAGTTAGAAAATTGTTTTTTTTCGATAGAAACCTCCGGAAGTACTTGTATATAGCTGTCAAAAATTTATACTATTGTAAAATTGCTCGTTTTTTGATTTTTTTTTCTTTGAATGAAAAGCAAAATAATCAAAAAGTAGCTCTTTTGGATAATAATCAACAGGAAATAATAAGAAAACTTTAGAGGAAAAAAATTTTTATTTTCAACTTTTAATAACATAGTATTAGTTTTGTTGCAGAAATTCCAAATAATTTTTAAGTCTTGTTTAATAAAGTGAGCAAATAAAAACTTTCCAACAAATTATTTGCTTTCTTTAATATGGTCACCAGACTGCTTTCTTTAATATGGTCACAAAAATATCCCAAAAGGTTCGGTAGATTAAATGTCGTTGTAAAAAGAAAAATTTTTTTAAAAAAACCGAATCAATATAAACGTCGGAAACTTTTAAATGAATTTTAAACTTATTTTTATATTAAAAAAGCTTTCATCTTTTTCAACAAATTTAAAGTGTATGGTATTTAAATTTTTTTTTCTTTTTATGATAAATTCATAAATTTATAAAGAAAAGTTTTCTTTTTCATTTTCCCCCAAAATCTACACCCCTCCAAAAATAAAAACAAATAAATAATTACCAATACTGCCTTACAAAATGTAACTTTTATTTGTAGATACTGTGGAAAAATGGTTAGGAATAAATTTAATGTACTTTAAGTAGTTGATTAAGCAAAAATAAATATATTTTATTAACATTTAATTCGTTTTATTTTATTGATAAAAATAGTTTTGATAAATTTTTATATAGTCATAAGAGGGTTATCCATTCAGTAGTTGGGAAAGTATAGTTCTGTCATTTGTTAGTTGTCAATCATATACGAGGTCAGTTCAAAAAGTATCGCGAATTTTGAATTTCCGAGGGCTACATATATTCGATTTTCGAATTTTTGTGGCGTTATGTTGGTACTCATGTCTCTCACTTATGCCGACAAGTTCGGCCATTTTGAATGTTCAGTTAATTTTTGACAGCTGCTTTGCTTGTACGTGTTTTGGCTCGTCTTCGAAGTTGTTAATGCTTCTTTCTATGCTTCTTCTTTCACAGTCCATCGTGATCTCAAAATTCCATTCTCATCTAGCCACCCACTATAATTCCCTTCTCATCCACAACTTCCCCCAATATAGGTACTCAGAAATTAGCTTTTTATTGAGAATCATTCCTTAGATAGAACTTATCTATATGCTATTTGTGTTGTTGTAGATCTCAAAAAAAAATTAAATAACAGAAAAGAAAAAAATTAATGTTACCCTCACAAATTGTATCTTTTTTATCGGCATTTATAAAATATCAAAATATAAACTAAACGAAATAGACTTTTAATTTTATGCAAATGATTATAAATTTGTGACTCTTGAAAGTAAATGTACTCATTTGAAATTCTGGTTTCGGGCCAAAAAGCTCATTTACAATAATTTCTTAAGCATTTGAAAAATATTAGCTCAAAACTTACACATTTTTATTCGCATAAATATTCTTGATTTTTCTGCTAATACTTCTCCACATTTTTCATATTTTTTCTCCTGATTATATTAATAATAAAAATTGAATATAATTTATTCTTGACTGAGTTAAATTTCAAAATTTGGTTTTGGATGTTTTTGCTAATTTATGTGTACTACAATATTAACCAATTTGATTTAGCGACTAGAAATTATGTTATTGAATGTTAAAAGTGAAATCGATTAGAAAAATGAGAAAATATTTGTAGAAATTGTAAATCTGTCACGGGGAAGTTCGAGAATATTTCCCCGAAGATTTTTCCTTGACATAAACCAGGATTTAGATCAAATTTGGTATTAGGCTTTTCTATACTGTGGAAACGAAAGAAAGTTATTCCTTTCACTTTTAGTATGGTATTGAAATTCCTTCTAACAAACCGGCAGTTCCAAAGTAAACAAATAAAATCAATTTTTGATACTGGCGTTCCACAAGGTAGTCATTTTGGTCCGATTCTCTATACGAACTCATTCTAAATATGCAGACATTTACACACAGTGGCGGTCAATAAAAAATGAAAGGGGCGCCAATACATAATATAATAGTTATCAAAGTAGACAAACATAAATTACCCCAATAAATAAATAGAGCCCCACTTGATAGTTTTTGCTTAGTTTTTTTTTGCATTAATATTTGGTTGTTTGACCTTTGTTTTTTAGAATTGCCCGATAGATAGTTGGTTGGCATTGTCGAATGGAAATGAAAACGCATTCTTGCTGGACCACCTCTTATAATTCAACTTTATTTGGATGTTTAGCGCTTAATAACAGAATCCATTAATTGTTTCCACAAGTTCTCGATTGGATTTAGATACACAAATTGGAATTATCATAGTAAAATTGATAATTTTTTTTTTTGGGTGCTAATTTCGGAGGTATATTTTACTCAGCATATGGCAATACTATATTTTGCGTGGCAACATAATCTTTACATACATACTTGAGCTGGTCTGTATTTTTTTCGATCCAGTAAATAGAACCAACTCCATATCTCAAAAATTTGTATGATACTAGGTCGGTCCCACCCAATATGATCAGAATTGAACTTTATTCGACATAATATTTTTATTCGATGAAGAAATAAGGAACTCAAAAACAGAAAATTAGTTCTCTTTCTATATACCAACCCTGCGATGACCGCATTATTTTTCTACATATTCTGCGTGACTTCCAGAAGACCCAGAGTAACATTGCGAGCAGGACCCCACCTATCGTGCAACTTCTGAAGTCATTTATTCTTTTTTCCAATTACCAAAAGTCATGGCGGTACTTCAAAAACCCCACCTATCGTGCAACTTCTGAAGTCATTTATTCTTTTTTCGAATATGTCATGGCGGTACTTCAAAAGGACCTTGGCACATGTCTTAGGGACTTACGTTATAATATAACATACACTATTACTTGATTAAATGATATTGATAAAAAAAACTATCAAACTAAATAAATTGAGCACTTTTCGACAAGAGGATTCCCAGAGCCAGAAAAAATTATATTTGCTTACTGCAAACGCCATTGCATTTTTACACAAAACATGTTGCCTAATAGAAATAATAGATGGCACTATATTTCGTATTTAAGTAAATTTACGCAAAAATTTCGAATAAATTGTATTTAAAGTATGTGGCTTAATTTTAATGACCACCACTGTTTATGCAAAAGGTAAAATAAGTTCACGTAAAATAAAAAAAACTATCCAATTTGCGCTTCGGAAATTAAATTCAAATAAAAAACACTTTGAATTTAGATTTTGATAAACTTTTTATTTCATTATATTGTTAGGATGTTGACATTATCCATAGATTATAAAATCATTAAGATTGGCTGCCACGAGAATTCCTGTAGGACTGAATTCTTTTGAAGTAATTTTTGATGACATTTTTTATAGATTTTGGGCGCTGCATTTTGGCTGTTACTCAACAGATATTAGTTTTTCAATGCTCTGAAATTTAAAGATTCTCCGTGTTAACACGATTTTTTGAATAACCTTACAAGAAAAAGTCCAACGGCGTTAAATTGTATGATCTTGAAGGCCAATTAACATCATCAAATCTTAAAATTACGCGTCCTGGTAATATTTCGCGCAATAAAGAAATTTTTTTCTAACAAATACGGAATCAGTGACAGCTTCAGATTGAAATACATGCCAGATAGTCACTTTCGTGGATATAATGGTTTTTTTTTCAGTCACTTGTGGCTTATTAGCGCCCCATATACAAAAAGTTTACTTATTGATGCAACCGAGCGAAAAATGAGCCTAATCGCTAAAAAAAGTTATTGTTAATAAAAAACGGCATATATAAAAAACACTTTTGTTCCAATAACCAATCGGGTTACCTCAAGGTAGACTTCGGCAGACTTCAAAAAATATAAAATGGCGGATTTTAACCTAAACATATGCTATTTTGAATGACATAACTGTTTAGAACTGTCAATGGGAACTGAGTCTTATTTTCCGAATCACAAAATGGATAACTCGGTAGTTTCAATAATCGTATCTGAAAGTTGAATGGAAAACGCAACTATTGACTGACTAATGATGGGCACATTTTCAATATTCCTCTCAGTTATTCATTTTCTTTAAGTTTCTGTAATTATATTTCCGAGTAGTAATTACAGAAAATATTATTTTATGAATTCTTGACTATCCGAAGTACTTCAATCCACACACGAGAGATTATTATTATCACTCTACCCTTGGTGTCAACAATTTTAATGAATGCTTTATTTGCGAAACTTGCATTTAAATAAAAAAATTCACATTGAAAATATTCTTTGTTCGTATTGCTTTTAGAAATCAACGAACTCCATCCACTACAATCTAGGATTTCATGTCATCAATACCAACTTGAGCACAGAAAAAAAGAGCCTTTTTCCCGAGACTATGTTTAAAACGAATAAATAGAATATGACAGATCACCGACATGAATGAACAGAAAACAAAATAAATTCTTTATATAGAAAAACTTTTTGTGTAAGGGAAGTTCAACAAACTTTTTTAAATAAACAGAATTTATGCAATTCTTCCAGACAAAACAGAAACTGCAGAAAAGTCTACTATTCGTACACGTTTAAAATTGAACTTTTTCTGAAAACTTTTTCTGTATCCCGTGTTTTGTTTCGTTTCGTTTAATTTATTATGAATTGTTTACTATGTATTTTGTTGCTTTCTCCATTCTAGGAATTACTGAAAACTTTCCACTACTATTCAGGGTAGAATTTTATTATCTGTGCTCGAAGCTCTAAAAGCTATCAAGTTTATGAAAAATAAAAGGCAAAAACAAAACATTTTTAAATTAATATTCAATTTTTACATGGTGACGATTTGCAGCATTCCCGTTTAATATTATTAAAATAGTAGAAAAACATATTAAATACGGTTTTTATTGTAAAACAATTTATGATATGAAATTTATAGAAATTCATATGAAATAAAATTTTGTAAATAATTGACAGATTCACTGCAGTTAAGTGACAGATTTTTGATAATGCAGATTTTAGGATTACCCATTTCGTTGTTTGGAGAGTACAGCCTAAGACTATAGAAAAACTCTGGATAGGCCTCTACACAAAAATTCTTCCTATTTGATGTCGTGAAGAATAAAACTACCAGGTGTATAAGCTTAAATCCGCTGTTTTTAAGTTAAAAAAACACATGTTTTTTTCATAGAAAGTAAAAACAAATTTATTCAGAGTACTTGCCCTCGCTAGCTACATATTTTTTCCATCTCTCGGGCAATTTGTGGATACCACGCCAAAAAAACTCCTTCTCTTTCGAGGCAAACCACTCATCAAGCCATTTTCGGAAGTCTTCGTAAGAATCGAAGTGCTGCTCAGCGAGCGCGTGGCCCATCGACGAAAACAGGTGGTAGTAGGAAGGGCCCAGGTCTAGTGAGCAAGCGGGAAGGGGTAGCACCTCCCAGTTGAGTGTCTCCAGGTAGTTTCGGACCATTTTTAACGTGTGCGATGGTGCGTTGTCGTGGATGATAATCAGCTTGTCATGTCTTTGTTGATAATCCGTCCTTTTTTCACGCAGAGCACGGTTCAATTTGATCAGTTGTAGGTGGTAGCGGTGGGCATTGACAGTTTCACCAGGTTTCAACATCTCATAGTAGACGATACCCTGTTCATCCCACCAAACGCACAGCATCGTCTTCCGTCCAAAGCGATTTGGTCTTGGGGAAGATGTTGATGGTTGGCCGGGATCAACCCACGATTTGTTGAGTTTGGGATTCTCGAAATATATCCACTTTTCATCGTCTGTCACAATCCGATGCAGGAAAGACTTTCTTTTTTGTTTGGCGAGCAAGATTTCGCATGTGTTTTGGCGTCACTCCATCTGCCTATCGTTCAATTCCATGGCATGCAGACGCATGGAAATGGCAGGTTGAGTAACACCCAATTGCTGCGCGAGCATTTTTTGCGATTGGGTATCGTCTTCGTCCAAAAGAGCCTGCAATTGATGGTCCTCAACCTTCATAGGCCGATTTTCACGTTTCTTGTCCCACAAGTCAAAATTGCGTTCTTTGAACCGACGAAACCAATCTCGGCACTTTGTTTCCGATAAAGCACTATCACCATAGGCCTCCATAAGCATTCGATGCGATTCGGCAGCCGATTTTTTCAAATTGAAGCAGAAAAGCAGAGCTTCCCGCATATGCTCTTTTTCTGGCACAAAACTAGACATGATGAACAAGGGAAAAATGTATGTTGTTGTACGAAATTGCTGACAATGTGCAGTAATTAATGTTGACAGATGTCAAACTCATAAAAAAAAAGTATGGCGTGCCCATGGTAGCTTAATACGCTCACTCACGCCATCTATGACCAAACAGCGGATTTAAGCTTATACACCTGGTACATAGTCAAAGAAATTCTAAAATATTGAACATAGAAACTTTATAATATTTTTTTTAAAATACAGAAAGAATTTTTTTTCTCTGTTATTTGAGTATTAAAAAATATATTAAAATTCTTTCTAAATAGTTTCTTTTAAAAATATAGACTTATAATTGGTAAGAAAATTATAATTGCATATTTTTGTTATGCTTAATGTTGATATTTAGATACTACGCGATAAGTATCTAAATATCAACATTAAGCATAACAAAAATATGCAATAATTTTGATATGCTACCATTTCATGGAGAATGGCGTGTTTTAAAACTCTCAGAAAGTCTACAAAATTGATGCGCTTGATATTTGATTGATTTTTACAAAATAAATAATAAACCTCAAATACAATTGCATTTAATAATAGAAAGATTGGGAAAAAAATAAATGTTGCCTTTGGAATAAGTGAGTTCAAATAGATATTAATTATGCTTTTGCAATTTAAAAAAAATTTCTATTACGAAAACTGGATATCAGTGGGTGTCATGTCTACATAAAAAAATCTACACAAAAGTATGCAAGCAGTACGATTTCTCACCGCTTTTGTAATATTTCGGACAGAAAATTGCATATACATATATGAAAATCTGACGTACGGGCATATTCATTCTTTAATCTAAGGTTAGGGACCTATCATTTGACAGTTGTCAAATAAGAGTTTGGGGAAAAAGAAATCCATTATTTTTTCATTAGATGGCTGTAGTGATATATAGGGTGGTCCATCTAGCGGTTCCATTTTGAACTACTATTTATTTAAAGTACTAGAGTGTTAAATGTCAACACGAATTGACAGATTGTTAGTTGAAAGTCAGCATTTTACGAAATGGTAATCCATACGCTTGAAGAAAAATGGGAAATATTGAGAACTTACTTCCAAAGTGGTGAGTCTTCAACCCAAACTGAGAAATTTAAAAAAAAATGAGTAAAGATCGAATGCCATCACGTGAATTTGTGGGCGAATTCGTGAAGCGAGTTCGCGACACTGGTTTGTTGGTTGCCAAAGCAACTTGTTCCCGCTCTAAAACAGTCCGTACGACCGAGAATATTGCCGCCGTTGCTGAAAATGTCAGTGATCATCCATCAACATCAACTCGTCATCGTTCTCAGGAATTGAACATTACTCACACTTCTCTGTTGAGAATTTTTCACAAAGACCTTGGTATGGAAGCTTACAAAGTTCAATTAGTCCAACAGCTAAAGCCGCATGACCATACGATCCGTTTTCGGTTTGCCCAATGGGCTCAAGATCAATTGGCCGAAGATGAGCATTTTTACCGAAAAATCATCTTTTCGGATGAGGCCCATTTCCACCTCGGTGGGTATGTCAACAAACAAAATTGTCGCATCTGGAGCTCAGAAAATCCATACGTCACCATGGAAAAGCTGATGTATCCACAACGAGTCACGGTTTGGTGCGGATTTTGGAGTGGAGGCATCATTGGCCCGTTTTTCTTCGAACACGATGAAGGAGCCGCCGTTACGGTCAATGGTGAGCGCTATCGTGGCATGCTCAACAAATTTTTGTTTCCAAAAGTTGAAGAGAATGGCATGGATGATATTTGGTTTCAACAGGACGGGGCCACTTGCCACACAGCCAACGTAACAATCCAACTTTTGGGCACCGCTTTCGAAAACCGAATAATTAGCAAAAATTCTGATGCCAATTGGCCGCCTCGGAGCTGTGATTTGAGCCCGTTGGATTATTTTCTGTAGGGAGCCGTTAAGGATAAATGTTACGCAAGCCATCCAGAGACAATTGAGGCCTTGAAACACGAAATCAAAGTTGCCATTGACAATCGAAAATGTACTGAAAAATTGGGTCGAGCGAATGGAGAACTGTAACGCCAGCCGTGGCAGTCATTTAAATGATGTTCAAGGTTCAATCTTTTTACTAAAACCGGAAATTTGAAAAAACATACACTAGTTTTTATTTTATTTACTTTTTAAAATGGAACTTCTAAATGGTCCACCCTGTATATCTCGTAAAGTATTGATCAAACAAGTTCAGGCTTGTGCTCGTTGGAAAAGTGACATTCCGCACTAGAAAAAAATTCTTTTACAATTTTTTGATTGTCGATTCGGTATATTTTACAATTTTGCTTTGATAAAGGCGAAAATGCAAGCGAGGCGGCTGAAACTGTGAATGGTGTTTATGGTCCCAACACTGTGACAGCCAATTAATTACCCGCAATTATGAAGATAATTTTCGTCGTCGAAATAGACTGGCAAATAATCGAAATATACTGGCATGTTAACAGTTGTAGCTTCGCCCAGAAGCTAAAGGTCGACCGTCTGCATAAAACTGGATTCAAAACGAAGCTTGATGTTTGAGTGTAGAAATTGACGCAAAAAAATGATGGATTGAATTTCCATTTGCGAAGCCTGGGCCAAATGGAACGAAATCGACCCATTCCTTAAACGGATGGTAACTGGGGATGACAATATTGTGTGAAAACGGTCGTGGTCAAAGCGTGGTAAAGCCGCTCAAACGGTGGCCAAACCAGGACTTACGGCTATGAAGGTTTTGGTGTGCATTTGGTGGGAATGGCCGGATTTATTGCACAAGGTGTTCGAAAATTGAAACCATCATATTAGGTTTTATAAACAGAACATTTAAATGATATTATTTTCAGAACATAATCGCATCGATTATACTTCAAAATAAAATAATTAATTTTATTTTGCCACATTTCTGTTTTTCTTCTTTTATTTCAAAAAAAAGGAGAAAAAAATACATTACTCTTATTGAAAAACCTTGTTAGTATATCTCGTTGTAAGGACATAAAGCAAATATTTTTAATTAATTATTAAAGAAAAATTCATTATTTTCTCGATTTACAAAATAAATTTTCCATTGCACATACTCCTCAATAGATGGCAGTAGTAGCGCGAGTATGTTATTTGAGACATTCACATTTACTACTTGTAAAAACGTGAACTGGGAGAATTGTCTCACTCAAATATCATTTCCAGCCCTTATATTTGTATTTGCTCAAATGTGTCCATATTTCTTTCGCAATGTGCTTAGGCATTATCTGAAGACATAGACCAAGATGACATGTGGTTTTAGCAGGATGGCGCTAGTGCCCATATATCGCGAAATCATCGATTTATTGAAGGGACGATTTAGCGACAAGGTGATTTCACGCAATGATTTGGGAATATTTTGAGGTATACTGATAAGATTCGCTGCATGCGACGCTTTGGAAACCAACACCGAGGGAGTTATAGTGGAGATAAAGCCAAATTTACTTGAAAAAAAGGTCGAAAATTGGCCTCATTGGATGAGCTTCGTCAAGAGCAAAGCAATTTTGAATTGCCTGCTTTCTAATTGGATGAGGGACTCAGTAACCGAAAAAAATTCCGTCTCACCAGTTGTGACCTAGTTTCAAATAAAAGGTGAAAAAATCGCATGCGGAGGAGCCTCTTTTGTGTTGAAAATATATTTTGTGACCGCCAATTGCGTTCGTTTACTTTTAGAAGTTTTCCAATGGCTGCTTTATAATTGGATGAGGAACTCAGTGACCTAAGAAAATCTAGTCTCGTCGGTATGACCTAGTTTCAAATAAAATGTGAAGAAGAATCATGCGGAGCCTGTTTTGTGGTTGATCAAAAGATTCTGCTCAAATAAATGCTTACGTCTACAAGCAGTAAAAAGTGCTTAACGCTTAAAAAAAACCAACATGCCTAAATGAAACTTTATTGGCCAGAGTCCAATAGTCAATATTTGAATTCAATAGTATTGAAAAAAATTGTTCGTCTTCGTCAAATGGGTTCGTTTAGTTTTGAAGTTTTTCATTGGCTGCTTTATAATTGGACGAATAGCAAATTGACCGGAAAATATCTCACCTCAACCAGTGTGCCCACCTTTAAAATGAAAGCTGAATAAGACTCACGCAAAGCCTATTTTGTATTGAAAAAAATGTTTGTGGGCTCCAACTTTTGAAACAATTTAACTTTGCTCAATTATTATTTCACGTGGAAAAGTGGCAAAATCCTCAAAGTTGTTCCTAAAAAAAAAACGATTATTGCCAAAATTTAATTATTTTTTCAAATTCTTATGCTTTTATAAATCAGTCGATGAAAGTTTCATAAGAAAAATTGTTTATTTGAATTTATACGGTTTTAAGTACTCGTACCAAGAAGATTAGGGCTTGGAAAAAGACGCAGTTTCGGAGAAAAAGTTTCGTTTTTATTAATAATTAATAATCGAATGATGGAGCAACTGACAATTTAACTTGATTCTATACTAACTGAAACTTTAAAAAAAATAATCTACTTAACATTTTTTTTTTTTTTTTATTCTTTAAAAAAAAAAATTTAATGCAATTATTTAAATGAAATTCTATTATTCAGTTTGTAAATGAGAATAAAAAATGTGAGAATAATTCAAATAGCATAATTTCATTGTTTTCGTTACTTCCGGAAGCATGTGATTTTGGTTTCGTATTACGCCAGAACCAAATAGAAAAACTATTCAAAATCGATTTCGTTCCGATATGTTCGTATAAAAAACGGTCGAATATATTTTGTTATATTTTTATTGCACGTGTGAGGGATGCGTGATATTTGGTAATATCCATTTCTGATACCATTCACTTCCGCTTGACTTCGATGATAGTGACCTCGCCCTGTTAGGAGTGAGGGGGAGTACCCTTTCGAAAAGGAAAACTTGGCATTTCCGTGTTTCTGGCATAACTCTTGTAGTACTGCTGAACCTATGATAAGAGCTCAATGAAAGTAATGAATATTTCCATAGTCAACTGAATTAAATCGATTATTGCATGACCTGAATTTGTGTGCTTGGAGAACTTGCTTTTGCATTGGCAACGTCAACGACCGCCTCCGCTAACGATGCATCATCAACAGCATAATTTAAAAGTGAGCGTTTCTGTTCTTGCACAGCCGTTAAGTCGAGTCAGATTTCCATTTCCGATCCGCCTTCACATCGCAAATCATGTCCACAAGTGTTATTTTTTATGTTTAGAAATTGAAAACTACCATGGAGATATCCAAGTACACTCTGCTGACCTACTAACATAGGTGCATGGCTCGTGCCATGCATCAAAGTACAATCCATCCATTCATTCCGACTAATTCCATTTTAGCACTTTGGAAAATTAAAAGACAAGAAATTAATAGAACTTAAACAATGTACACTAGTACGTGCACACATTGGAATTAAAAAAAGAATAAAATAATAAAAATACACCCAAATAGGTCATCGTCATTTTTACATGTGATTACGCTTACCTTACAGGTAAGGTACGGTAATACGGTTGGCCCATTAAATAAGCTTTAGTTAATAATGATCGATGTCAGCTTAGAGTTTTAATAGAAAAACAAAAATCTTCAATAATTAATTGTGCTCATATTTAGGTTGTGTAATTTTTTCTCCCACTTTCTTTTTGTCTCTTTACTTGTTTATAGGTCTAAGCTAAAAGTAAAACGTTATTTATAGGCCGACCTAGATTTAAAACTGAGTAAAAACGCATGTGGAGTGGAGACTTTCTATTTACATACAATTAGCCGCAGGAAACTAATAGTTTATCATCCAGAATATGTACTAAACTACGAGATAATTAGTCACTATCATTGTTCAAAAGGGAATAGTCTACCATATTATTAATCTACTTCAGTTGGAGGGCGTTTGTTTTTGTTAAATTTGTCTCATTTTATTTTTACCTTAAACAAGTCTGATCCAATGGATGATCTTGTATATTTTTAAATTGATAATACGAGGTCTGTTAAAAAATTATCGCGAATTTTGTGTTTTTTCAAAAATTATTTATTTATTCATGAATATCTATTTTGTCCCCTTCAAAGTAATCCCCACCAGAAATTATACACTTGTGCCAACGTTTTTTCCAATCCTCGAAGCACTTCAAAAAATCAATTTTTGTGATCTTGTTCAGCTCCACCTTCGATGCCGTCTTTATCTCCTCAGTCGTAGTGTAGCGTCATCCTTTCATGGGGCTCTTCAGTTTCGGGAACAAGAAAAAGTCACAGGGGGCCAGATCTGTGGAATACGGTGGCTGCGGCATTATTAGTGTGTTGTTTTTGGCCAATTTTTGTTCTTAAAAAAATCAGGCCGTTTCTGGTGGATTGCTTCCCGCAACTTGCACATAACTTGCAGGTAATATACCTTATTGACCGTTCTACCTTATGGCAAGAACTCATGATGCACCACGTCCCTGCAATCGAAGAAAACTGTAAGCAAAATCTTCACATTCGACCGAACTCGGCGCGTTTTTTTCGGTCTTGGCTCGTGCGGCAGCTTCCATTGGTTCGTCACCAGTTATGACCCTCTGGAGCAGATTTGTGTCGTCGCGGACAGAGTCTAACAGCTCCTTAGCAATGTTAATGCGATGCTGTTTTTGGTCGAAATTGGGCAAAAATCGAGGACGAGTCAAAACACGTGCAAGCAAAGCAGCTATCAAAATTAACTGAACATTCAAAATAGCCGAACTTTTCGGCATAAGTGAGAGACATGAGTACCAACATAACGCCACATAAAGTCGAAAATCGCATATATGTAACCCGCGGAAATTCAAAATTCGCGATACTTTTTTAACAGATCTCGTATGAGATCACAAGTGACTGTCGATTGCCGGGTATGTATTTTGGCCTGAAGATGTCATGAGTCCGTATTTATTTGAAAATGAAAAAGGAGAGATCATCATTGTGAATTTTGAGCGCTAAGGCTGTATGATAAGTGAGTGTTTTTTGCCTCAAAAATTGGCTTGAACTCAAAGATTTTATCGTCGATCATATGTTGTTTCAATAAAACGACACCACAAGCCACATAACATGACAAATTTTTGCTTTATTGGATGAAAAGTACCCAAGAAACATAATTTCGAGATTTGGTGATATCAATTTGCCTTCAAGATCGGCCGATTTGACGCTTCTTAAAATACTATGTAAAAGATACTGTTTATGCATTAATGGCAAAGTCAAGTTTTAATTCTCAAAATTAAAATCATTAATGGCAAAGTCCAGTCAATATACTAAAATGAAAGATTTATGAAAATCTAAATTTACAGTGTATTTGATAAAAATTTACTTTCCGATGCACAAATTGGATAACCTTTTATTAGTTCATTAAATATAAATAAGGAAATAGTTTAACCTCCAAAGTCAATATTCGATTGATTTTTATGAAGTTTAACTTTTACAATAAACTACTAATATCATGAAGGTTCTTGAGAGCTATTATATATTCTAATCCTTTACAGAAAAATTCGCATGAACAACGAACAAATTATTCAATCGATCAATTATTCTTTGGTATTTGGTAAGGACATATTGACGTGGGTTTTGTTTGAATTTAGCAGTCACAGACTTTTGCCGAGTTCAAGAAATTATGATTATTATAGGTTATTTGTTATTATTACAAGTATTTACATTGGCTAAGTACTACTACGTATAGTCTGCCTCGTAGTGTGTAAAATACAACATTTTTTTTATTTTTACAATGTTGGTTCGTATGGTAAACTTGTACTAATTTCCAGTTACTTATGATGATGTGCCGATTTTGCCTGGTACGATTTATCACCAAACATTTTCCCTTTGAATTTTATTGATATTCAATAAAAGGAGACATTATAATTCTAACAACTCTAAGGTACACAGACATATAATATTGATGTCTATTTTCTTATTTAATTCGATTTCGTTGAGTTTTTGTTAGTATTTGATTTAGTAATATTGAATTTATGATAGTAAACATAAACAAAATAAGTCTCGGATAATTCAACAAAATCAGGGTTGTACATGGAAAAGGTTTCTCGAAATTGTGATGTTTTTTTTGTAAATATTTCTTTTGAAAATTTTTGAAGAAATCTATAAGAAATTTGTCTCAAAAAAAATTTAAAGAAAAAAAACTAAGTAAAATTTTGAAAATTTTTTTAAAAATGAATTTCCGTATTTTTTTCCTACTTCAAATTGTGAGGGATTATTCTAAAAATAAATTAGGATAATATGAAAATGATATGATATTTTTAGGGATCCCTAATTAAGTCCACCACAGGGTTCCCCATCATCGAATTCGATGAAAATTCTCATAATTTCCACTAATAATAAAAAAAAACCACATGAAAATTATATATTCATAAATATTACTTTTGTATATACAACCCTTAATATTTTCTTAGATATTAAAGTAAATTGAAACTTTGATTTGCATGATAAAGCTTACCTTATCTAGTATTAATAATGGAATACAATACATGAAAATTTCCAGGTAAAAACTTCAATAACACGAAAGGAATATTAGAACAAATACGAAAATAAAAGAAATACTACACATATAAGAGGATAGAATAATAGAATTTGTGTTGGAGTTTGAGTTGAATATGTCTTCCAAAATGCTTACGAATAATATGCCACCACCTCCGCCACCAAAGCCAAAATCGAATTACAATCACGAGAATGGCACTAGTCGAACGGTTCAGAACGGTAATGGTAGCAGGGATTGCAGTACACCAACATCAGACAGGGAACAGGTCGTGATGACACCGAAAGGAAAAACAGCCAATTCGACAATAATCCTTATTGAACGGAAACTGGTCGATGAGATCACAGACCGTTTACATGTGGCTGGTGGCGACCATACTGGCATCATTATCAATAAGGACACACTAAAGGATCATCGTAGTGCCAGCATTCCAGCACAATTGAGCTTAGAATTTCGTGTATTCCTGGTCAGCTCCAACACTGGAAATCATTCACAAGAATCGAGAACCATACGATTCTGGTTCCGAGATTGGCTCAAAGATGAGGACAGGCAAGCACATATTGCACAGGATTTCTTCCGCGAATTGGTCAGTCCCAAGGAGTTCCCCAGAGGTGAGCATAATTATAGAGCTGCCGTGTTAAATTTAGGATGATATTTTCTATTTTCTATTCGAAATTTTCTTTTTAACCTATATTATAGACTATGTTGGATTTATTAAGAAAATGATGAAACTCATTCAAAAAGGATACGATGAAATTCAGGCAGTCGAAATTGAATTGAAAATCTTAGAAGAGACCTCAGCTCCACCAACCAGACCACGTAAGTTAATTTATTTCTAATTTAATTGAATTTTATTTAATAGTTTATGAGTTAATTTGCAATTAAATAGGATTAGGATCAACGAAAAAAAAAAGGATTATGTTCAAAGTTACCAAAATTTTTCTTACTAGACTATTAAGATTTGTTTCATAGGAATTCCGCACATCCTCCAGGATGTGCGGAATTCCTATGAACGTAATCCTTTTTTTTTTCTTGGTTTAAATTAAATTGAACTGTAGTAGTTATCATTTCATTTGCATTTTCCGTTGATAATGTTTTTATATTTTGTTCTATAATTATTTTTTTTTGGTTGCTTTAATTTAGAAAAAAAAATTTTATCTCAAAAAAAAAAACAAAAAACAGGTAGAGTATCGTATTGCAGAAAAAAAAACAATGCAATTTAATTTTGTATTAATTTGTAATGAAGAACTTTTTTTGCTAAATATTAAATGTTAAATCTCTTAAATCTTAAAACTTATAGCAAGAGATGGTTATATTATATATTGCTATGGTGATTGTAATCGTAAATTCGAAGAAGCGATCTTAGCACAGAAGCAAACAGGTGATGGTGATAGTTTAATGAAAGCAATTTGGCTGGAAATGTATAACGAAGGCAAATGAAAATTAACAAACAAAAACTTTTAAATGAATTAAAATCAATTAAAAAATCGGATACAATCTCAAAGTGATTTTAATTCAAAATTGGCAAAGAAAAATTAAACAAATTTTCTTTTGTTCTTGCTGAAAATGTTTTTATTATTGTAGTAACATAACAATTTGTTTGTCTAATATACTCAACTATTAATAATTAATTTTTTAATGAATTATTAAGTAAAAAACAAAAAAAAACTCATAATCAACATCCACCCCCATCCGGGATTATAGAAATCCAAACTAGAAAATACTCATACGATTTATGTTATGAATAGTTTTATTGCATAAACGACAACTGCTCACTAACTACAAGTTGCAGCCTCGAAAAAGTCATTCTCAATGGTTCCGGTCGTACTGTTGTGAATTGTTAACATTTTACTTCATTCGAATATTAAAGAAAATATTTAAAAATTATTTATATTTAATGTTACCTAATAAAAAAAAACTTTAATTATTGTTGTTAATTAAGATTTAAAGTCAAAAAAAAAAAAAAATTATTATTAAAAAAATTGAATTGAAATAAAATTTAAATAAAAACGATTTATTCTGGTAGTTTCTTGTTAACTAAAAATTCTAATTGTTTTTAATAATTTTTTTTTTTTGGAAAGTTTTAATATATTTTGTTTTCATAATAAAAATTTTAATGGACTTTCTTTATTATTAAATATTATTTTTACAAACATTTAAAAATTTTTTTTCATATCTTAACAATACGAGTTTTGATAGATTTCTGTTTTAATTGTCTTTTTTCTGTTTTTAATAATGAAAATTTTAATTTTTTTTATTATTTAAATTTAATTTTTTCTTAAAAATAAAAATACTTTTTTTTTTTTTGTTTTTTTAGTAACCATTTTTGATGGATCTGATTTTTTAGTAAACATTTTGAAATATTTTTTAATAGTTCGTTTTTAATTGTTATTTTTCTGTTTTTAATAATAAAATTTTGTTTTTGATTTCATTTTTTTTTTCAAAAAATTAGTATTTTTTTTAATACTTTAAATTTTGATATTTTATGTTTTTTTATAACAAAAATTTTTGATAGACTTTTGTTTAGTTTATAAAAAAAAACTGGTAAAAAGGCTGATTGTTTTTCGTTTTTTAATAATATTTCTGTTTTTTTTATATAAAATTTAGCATATTTTCTGTTTTTAAAACAATGATTTTTTTTTAAATTTAAATTTTGACAGTTTCTGTTATTAAAAAACAAAATTTTGACTTTTTTTTTTGTTAAATTTCGGTTTTTAATAATAAAAATTTTGATTGTTTTTTTTGTTTGAATTTAAAAAATTCTAACATTTCTTTGTTTTTTATTTTTAAGAACAGTTGGCATTATTTCTTTTTTTTAAAACAAAAATTTTCCAACCTTAGAATACCGTCGTAACATATAAGATATTCCACAGGTCCCGGTCCTAGTATATAGCCTTGTGCTGCACCCGAGGTGACTCTTCTTTGAAAAGTTCCATCCGCTCTGGTTCACTATTATAACTCCTTATTATTCGTAGCAGATACTCTGGCACCCCAGTCGCTCCATTTGGTCGAATTAAACGCATTTCTTATATCCCAGCTTTACAAGCACAATGATTTTCTTCGAGAAGTATTTCCCTTGTGAACTGTTCTTACCACTTGTTCAATGGCTCCTAATGTAGATCGTCCTGCTCTGAAGCCATATTAGCGATCCAATAAATCACTGGCACTTTGAATTGTTGCTTGCAGTCGTGGGCAAGAAGTCAAATGGCGGCCATTTGAATGACGTGACGAATGTTTTGCAGATGCAATTCATTCGATTCTCTCAATTGGAGGCATGGTGCATGGTACAAAAAGCCTAACAGTGCTTTAGGAGTACGAATCCTGAAATTCTGGTAGCCGTTCCTATGAGAGCACGAAAGGAAGATCCCTCCAAATTCAAAGTAATCTGTTTTGAATGCGAAATCTGGGTTAAGGGCTACCCATTCTTTGGAGCACCGGTTTGACATTGTTAAGACCCTAAGGACCCTGACTATTGGCGTAGTTTCGCACGCTTTTCAATAAAATTTCGCACGCTTTCCAATAAGTTCCATGGATTTTCCTATTTTAATCCACACATATGCTTAGCTTAACCGTGAGTGTGGGTGGATTGAAAGAAGAAAGTTATAAAATATCTGCCTCTACATGACGTTTGAAGATTGTCTGTGTGAACACGATTTTTTTCCGTAGGTCCATAAGAAAAAGTCCAACGGCGTCAAATCGGAAGATCTTGGAGGCTAATTGAGATCACCACATTTTCAAATTATGCGTCCTAGAACCTTTTCGAGCAATAAAATCAAAACTGATAGTGTTTTGTATCTTGTCGTGCCGTTTCTACATGACCATACGGAAGTAGGTATGCTGGGAGGGGGGATATGGCCTATAGGCTTAGGTACCTCTTAGGACCAAACGCAACTAGAGCGTACGTGAAAGAAATGTCTTTTTACTCAAAAAAGTACAAATGCAATTTTTGTTTAAATTTATAATTTTTTTTTTATAAAAAATGAATACATTCTTAAGTAAGTGAAACTATCAGAATAGATATTTTATGAAGTTAAATTATTTTTTGTATTAACAAATTTTTAATGATGGACTTTCTTATAAAAAATCACAAACAAAAACTCGAAGTACTTACATCGAAATCGGATGCAATCTGGACTTGTGGTTCAAAAAGTTGTTTATGCAAAATCATATAAATTTTTTTTCATATATCATTATCCTTTCTTTTGTATTATGGTATAAGTAGTTCCCCTTTTACTATATTGCATTGCAGTGCATTTTTTCTAATTGACAATTGTCTGCATCTAAATTGGATGATGGTAAATTATCATATTAAGCAAAAATATCTTTTTTCTGACTTGTTTATGCTCGCCCCCATCTTATTTTTTCTTTTCTTTTTTAAGAAAAGAAAACTTTCCATTATATTATCACAATTTTTGATTATTATTATTATTATTATTAATTCACATTCAGTTAAAGATATTTTCTTATTTAAGCATTTTTTATATATTTATTTTCTTATTATTTGTGTAGTTGTTTATAAACAGAACATACTTACATATATACATACAGTATGTGTTTTATGTTTTTTTTATCACTCCTTATCATAATATACTCACTGTGTACTATACTCGATTAATTTGTGTAGTAATGTTTTTGTTGCTTATTTATATTATTTGTAATTTTATTGTAAATTTAATTAATTTTTTTATATATTTTGAAATTAATTTAAAAGCACATACAAATTATTAATTATTAATTAATTCTTTTTAACTACTACTACTTTTAATATATTTGAATTTAATTTAATTGAGCAGCTTTTTTTGATATTGTACTGACAAAAGTATGAATATAAAAAAAATTTTACGTACACACACACATACAAAAAGTACTTTTATTACTTGCTTATGTATGATAGTAGTGTTGAAATTAATTTTGATTGATTGAATTAAATTGTGCAGATTTTTTTATTTGTTGATTTAATTGAATTTTATTATCCACAAAACAGCTTCAATGGAAGAGTCCCAATTTGAGATTCCACCGTTAACACAGGAAAAGATTCTTGAACTAATTGAGCAGGCATATCCGAATCCAATTACACCGGAAGATTTGGCCAAGTGAGTATTTACTTCCGATCCGACTGTATTTTTCTTATGGCATCTTAAAAATGCGACTTTTTTTTAATTTATTTCAATTTGAAAAAAAAAATTCTTATATTTGAATTCTTTTAATTTTTATTAATTTGTTATTTTATATTTTCATATAAATTATTTTTGGAATGATTTTTTTAAAAAATAATTTTATGTTTTTTTTTTATTTGTTTGAAAAAAGGGACTACGGTTGGAATGAGGAAGATGTCCTGCAAGTTATCATAACACTTCAGAATCGTGGTCTCATCAAATCAATGGAGTATAATTCTTATACAAGAATTCATCACGAAGATAAAGAAATTAAGGTAATTAATATAATATAATAAATACAATCATGAATATCTATTTTGTCCTCTTCAAAGTAATCCCCACCAGATATTATACACTTGTGCCAACGTTTTTTCCAATCATCGAAGCACTTCAAAAAATCATTTTTTGTGATCTTGTTTGGCTCCTCCTTCGATGCCGTCCTTATCTCCTCACTCGTAACGTAGCACCGTTCTTTCATGGAGAAAAAGTCACAGTGTGTTGTTTTTGGCCAAAAATTTGCGTACAAGCAACGATGTGTGAGCAGGTGCGTTATCATGGTGCAACAGCCAATTTTTGTTCTTGCGCATAACTTGCAGGTAATATTCCTTATTGCCCGTTCTGCCCTGTGGCAAGAACTCATGATGCACCACGCCCTTGCAATCGAAGAAAACTGTAAGCAAAACCTGCAAATTCGACTGAACTTGGCGCTTTTTTTGGTCTTGGCTCGTGCGGCAGCTTCCATTGGGATGATTGAACTTCGGTTTTCACGTCATAACCATGAACCCATGATTCGTCACCAGTTATGACCCTCTGAAGCAAATTTGGGTCGTCGCGGACAGAGTCCAACAGCTCCTTAGCAATGTTAATGCGATGCTGTTTTTGGTCAAAATTGAGCAAAAATCGAAGGCAAGCCAAAACACGTGCAAGCAAAGCAGCTGTCAAAAATTAACTGAACATTCAAAATGGTCTAACTTGTCGGTATAAGTGAGAGACATGAGTACCAACATAACGCCACAAAAAATCGAAAATCGAATGCACGTAACCCGCGAAAATTCAAAATTCGCGATACTTTTTGAACAGACCTCGAATTAAATATTGTAAAAATATCTATAGCAAATTTGTGCTTTTCAAAGTAAAGTTAAAAACAAAACAAAACACCCTTAAAAGTCAGATTTCGATGAAATTTTTATTTTATTAAATTGCGTAAACCACAAAAATGACGTTTATGTTTGGACTAATCCTGAATATTTCTTAAAAGAAAATAATTTGTCCTGTTAATATTTATACTGACAAATAGTCTTAAACGGCATGACAACTTATGCCATCTAGCGACAAACACATGCACTTTGAATCTCTTAGGATTGACCAATTTGTGCTTCGAGAAGTAAAATTAAAATAGAAAGAAATTTTAAATTCAGATTTTTAATAAAAAAAATTCATTTTTTTATATTGATTGAATCTTGCTATTATACATTATTAAAAAGCGCTATCACAGAGAGTAATTTCTCTGCAGGACACGATCCTTTTGAGGTATATTTGATGACTTTTTCGGCTATAATTATTTGACAATAATGTAACTGATGTTGATTTTGAAATGCTGTTACGTTTGAAGATTGTCTGCGTAAAAACGATTTTTTTTGCGGTAGTTCCATAAGAAAAAGTCTAATGGCGCCAAGATCGTTCGATTTGACTAATTGAGATTACCACATTTTCAAATTATGCGTTCTGGGATCTTTTTGCACAATAAAATTAAAACTGATAGTGTTTTGTGGCTTGTGGTTCTATTTGGTTGAAATTAAGACCAAACTGAAATCAGTTGTTACACGGCCATAATACTCAGAAATTGTCCTTCTTCATTTTTCTAAGCAATCCAAGAGGTCCAATGACATCTAAAAACCAAATATTTCGCGAATTTAATGGTTTCTTGACAATCACTTGTAGGCTTTCAGAGCCTCATGCACGGAAATTTTGTTTATTAATATATGAAATGACAAAAATGAGCCTCATCGCTGCAGACCATAATCTCCTCGTAAAGCGTAAAATGTATTGTAGCTACAACAGAATCACCACTTTTGCATAATTTTTTTTTACAATTTTATCACAAAATTGTTTCCTAATTAAACCGTTATTGTAAAATGGCAAATCTTAATCTAAAAATATGCTATTTTGGATGACATATATATATGACAGCTGTGAACTGAGAGGGCTCCCTCTCTCGGCATCTCTAGTTGAAATTGATTAAAAACTTAATAAAAAAAGTTATAGGAAATTGGAAAAATCGTAAATTTTCAATTAAATTTCTTTTAACAAATTTTTTTTTTTTAATTTATTATAAATCTTTTTACATACATGACATGGTTATCGTTTTTGCCAACAGAAAAAAAACTATGTATTCTGTTTTATTTTAATAAGAGTTTTGATGTTAAAAAGCTGTCGTCATATTTAACATGAAATTATTTTTTTACTCTATTGAGTGAGTTGTCTTTTTTTTTTAAAAAAAAGGATATCATCTGTGTAGGAAAATCCTTTCTATATTTTTGTATGTTTTATCACTTTTGATAAACTTATATTGAAAGGATATGCCCTGAGGTGGTTACCTCTTAGAAAAGTGCAAATGGAAAATATTTTTTTTAATGTTTTTTAGACAAATGAGAATCTTTTTATAACAAATTGGATTTTTTTATATTTAAAAATAATAGAAAGAAAAAGATCAACAACTCTTGAGGGAAAAAAAACCAAAATAGTGTAAAAGTAAATGTTTTAAATAGTTTCAACTGCAGATGGTTTCCGGAAGAAAAAAATTTATAAAAACTATTGCACAACAAACATTTTATTATTAAAAAAAAATCATGTAAACAGATTTTTTTTCTAATTTAAAATTTTTAATAAGCCATAAAAATAATCTTGATAGTTTTAGTTAAGAATTTTAAAACTAAAAAGGAACTTGTTGGATTGTTAGAAATTCTCTAAGAAATTTCGTATCGCTGCAGTCATAGTTTCGGTTATAGGCAAAAATACAACGTGGTTGATTAGCATCTATAAAAAGGTTTATTTATCGTATTTAAAAGAATTTCTTCTATAAATAGGTTTATTTATCAAATTGAAAAGAATTTCATTATAGACTCTTCATGGAAAATTTAAAAAAATCGGCTAAATAAATGGGATCAAGATTAATACTCATTTATAAGCGCTGACGCTCTTAAGTCTGGAAAATTCTACTACGTTTTACACGTGAAGAAGTTCAGCTTTTAAAATATTACAACAAAATCTCACATTCTTAGAAAATACATACAACTGACTCATCATGCTGGTATTGTAAATGACATAAGACATAATCCTCAACATTTTTTTTATTTACTATCGATTCGTTGCAAAACAAATTATCCAAGTTTGAAGATTATCTTATTGTTTATTTCCAAGACAAATATCAACACCTTACCTATGACTGACAAAACGATTTCAGTTCAATTTAAAAAATGTTAACGGCAACATATCGAGTATTAAGTGGACAATTTTTTATTGCGAGGATATGCTATATCCTCTTCTATTATGTCAATGTTTTGTTAAATGTTCTATTAGAACCACTATGGAAAAAGGTAGCATTTTTTGTTCGTTTTGTGAATTATAAAAAAATAGTTAATTTTAAAATAGTTTTTCATAATATTTTTATTGTGATTCAGATAGTTTTCTGGTACAGTTTGTAGTGATTATAATTGATATATGAAGTTTTTTTTTCTATAAATTTTCTAAAGTTCTATTTAACAAAATAATTTTGATTTTTTATGAAAAAAAAAATATAAACATCATCAAAATTAATAATTATTAAAAGTAAACATATTCTTTAAAAAGGTATTAATTAATTACTCAGTCATATAATATTATTTATTAATAAAATAATATTATTAAATACTAGATAATAAGTTATCCATTTTAAGGGTTCGGATAACCACATATATTCTTGACAGCTGTCAAATGATAGGACAGCCCATGTTATTATACGAGGTCTGTTTAAAAAGTATCGCGAATTTTGAATTTCCGCGGGTTACGTATATTCGATTTTCGATTTTTTGTGGCGTTATGTTGGTACTCATGTCTCTCACTTATACCGACAAGTTCGGCCATTTTGAATGTTCAGTTAATTTTTTGACAGATGCTTTGCTTGCACGTGTTTTGGCTCGTCTTCGATTTTTGCCCATTCCAAAAAATGGATCAAAGAATCTGTATGAAATTTTGTGTGAAAAATTAATTGCGGGGACGCATTCCGCATGTTGACTGTGGCATATGGTGAAGCTACCTTGGACCGAAGCAACGTTTTATCGGTGGTACAAAATGTTCTCAGAGGGCCGAGAAGATGTGAACGACGAAAAGGTCGAATGTGAAGGTTTTGAGTTGTTGCCACAGTGTACAACGGTCAATAAGGAATATTACCTGCAAGTTATGCGCAAGTTGCGCAAAGCAATCCACCAGAAACGCCCGGATTTATGGAAAAAGAAAAATTGGTTTTTGCCCCATGATAACGCTCCTGCTAACGCATCGTTGCTTGTACGCGAATTTTTGGCCAAAAACAACACATTTCCCAGATCTGGCCCCCTGTGAATTTTTCTTGTTCCCGAAACTGAGGAGCCCCATGAAAGGACGACGCTACGCTACGATTGAGGAGATAAAGACGGCATCGAAGGCGAAGCTGAACAAGATCACAAAAAATGATTTTTTAAAGTGCTTCGGCGCATGGTGGGGATTACTTTGAAGGGGACAAAATAGATATTCATGAATAAATAAATAGTTTTTGAAAAAACTGAAATTCGCGAAAAACTGAAATTCGCGATGGTACATCAATAGAACGTTGGATGGAGCATTAGGCTTTTTTATGTTAATTTTTCGAAGCATAATTGCCATATGTAGAGGGCTCTAAAAATCTATATTTGAGTGTGGAAAGGCCATTGTATCTGGAAGAAGTAACTGTTGGTCCGTATTCTTTTAAAATGAAGAAGGAGAAACCGTTACCGTCAACTCTGAGCGCTATTCCCGTTTAAAAAGCAATTTTTTTGCATGATTTTTTTACAATTTGATCGCAAAATATTTTACTAATTAAACCATTATTGTGAAATGGCAAACCTTATATATATTTTGAGCGCAATTCCCGTTTGATAAGCAATTTTTTTGGGCCTGAACTTGAAAATAATAATCTGGACTGTATGTGAATTCAAAAAATTGGTACCACAAGCTACACCACATGACAATTTTGTCTTTATTGTGTGTGCGAAAAGCTCACAAAATTCGTAATTTCAAGATTTGATGATATCAATTGATCTCCAAAATCGTGCGATTTGATGTCGTTCGCCTTTTTTTATGTGCCCGAAATGTGCGAAAAGGTCACTAAACAAGTCATCAAAATATATCTCAAAAGGATCAAGTCCGGCAAGTAGTTTCGTAGTGGTCATTTGTATAAAGTTATATTTTAATGTATAATGGCAACGTCCAAGCAATATAACAAAATAAAATTTTTAATGAAAATGAAAATTTTAAGCGCGTTTTATTAAACTTTACTTTTCGAAGTACAAATTGGATAAGCTGTTGTGTGCGTACATTTTTGCCCCAACCTGAACCACTTTTTCCATACCGTCCTTCGATAATCTAAGTGGAAATTTTGTTGGCGCATTCGATCTCACCAAAAGAAAAGTACTCGCCTGTAAATGCAAGATGTGCAAATCGTTCTCTTAGATTAAAGTGAAGGTAAAAATATTTGCTTCATTAGCAGAGACAAGATCTCATTTAGCAGAGCCAAGATCTATTTGTTAGCAGAGGCAAGAGCTTTTTTAACAAATACGAGATCTGACCACACCTATTAAAATTCCTTACGTTTACCAGTTATGAAAACCGAACAGAAATTATTAAATATAGAATAATCCATATGATTTGGTAGTTAAACGAATTCTTCTAAAATTCACATATTATTGAAATATTATTTTTATTTTGTCATCAATTAAGAAATTAAAAAAATTAAAAATACAATTAACAGTTAAAAATTCTTAATCAGAAATTTTAAAATTGAAAAACAATATTTTTATACCTAATTAATTTGAATGAATTTTTTTGAATTTTTTTTATAAATGTAGGTTGTTAAACAAATGCCAACGATTGCATCCAATAAACAGCCGACAATTGCAATTATAACAGCACAATATTGTGAAAAATTAGCTGTTGATGCCATGTTGGAAAATAAGGAAACTTTTGTACGTTATACAACCGTTGGTAAGTACCATCTATTACTATTGATGAATGTAACTTTTTGCATAATAATCAAGAATAAACATCCCAAAAGTATATTCTTCTAATTCTCGTTAATATAATAAAATAATTATGGAGATGTTTGTTGTTGTTGTTTTTTTTTTATTGCATAACTATAAATTTAAAAAAAGATTATTAACTTTTGTAGTTTTCTATTTAATTCCGATATTAACAAAAAATAAAAATTTCAATAAAAAAAACACGTAGAATTTATAAAAATAACTTAATTTAGTTAAATATATATTTTTCGCCTAAGGTAAACAAATAATCTCTCGTTCTTAATTAGTAAGAAATTAAAACCTTTCTTTTTAAGAACACTTTTTAAATTTTTTTTTCTTGTATTAGAACTAATAAGTAAAATGATATCCTTTTTAAAATTTCCATTTTCTTTTCCTTTTAACTTATATAAATCAAATAAAATGTATCCAAAAAAAACAAAAAACAAAATATTTATAAACACCATGGAAAAATGCTCTCCTTTCAATTGGAAAGATACTGATGTGAAAAACAAAAGTGGAAATTCATCGGAAATACCCATAACAGTTAGTTATAGTAATGGTCATACTAATAAGAAACGATGGCAACAAAAGAAACGTTTTGGTAAGGATGGGAAAGGATTTTTCGTATGACTAATTTTGTGTGCGCTAGTTTTTTTTCCGTCATGTTTCTTGTTTTTAATTTAAATTAAAAAATAATAATAATAATTTTAGTCCTTTTGAAAATGTTTTATTGTCACAATTCTTGTTTGTCTAGAACAATATTTTCTTAATTAATTAATCATAATTATTTCACTTGTGTTTGTGAATCGTATATACAGACACATTTATTTATTTGATTTGTGTTTGTTTTTAATACAATATATTTTCCATTTGTTTTTGTGAAAATAATTAATTTGTGATATACGATATACTTTGTCTTTTGTCTATTATAATTTATGCAATTTTGTCGTGTATGAAATAGTTTTTTTTTTGTGTATATAAATAATCGTGTGCACTTATAGTATTCCGATGGAACAATTAATATGATGACGTACGATTTCTATACAATTAAAGGTATTCTTCATAAAATTTCTGTTTTTATCGCAAATCATTCCGATATAAAGTAGGAAAAAATCATAATTTATATGAGGTGTGGTAGAAAAGTGATGAGACGGATTTCCTTTTGTTTTGTTGAACAATTTGCTTTTGTTTTATACAAAGTTCCCTTGGGCACTTATTCATCGGAGGAGGCGTCGTTGGCACTCTTCATAGCAGTGCTAGAAGACTTCAACTGGAATTTCCTTCATTTGCTCGGTTATGCTCTTTTTGATGTTATCGACGGTACCAAGATGATGATTTAGTTTCAAGCGTTTATTTGATGTTTGGAAAAAAAATTTAATTCACGGACTGTGATTAGGTCGAAAGAGGTCCTAGGAAGTCACAGAAAAAACTCGTTTCAACAAAATGGTATCACAAGTCACGCAGAGCGACCATTTTATTATTTATCGCCTGAAAAGTTTATAGGACGCGTAATTTCGAGATTTGGCGATATTAATTGGTCTCAAAGATCGTGTGATTTGACGCCGTTGGAGAAAAATAAATACATGGACTGTGGTCAGTTCGAAAAAGGTGCTGGGAAGTAACAGAAATATCTTTTTCCGACAAAAACTCGTTGACGAAGATGACCGTGTAACAAGGACATTATCATTGTGGAGTATCTATGTGTCTGCAATAACCGATCTGATGCGAAGAACCTTTTTTTTGAAGGACAATTTAAATCAGTTTAAATGAAAATTTCGAATCTTTCAAAGAATAAAAACGACTTCCACTGCTTCTTTTTTTTAAATGTTGGATATTTAAATCAGTTAGAATGAAAATTTCGAATCTTTCAAAGAATAAAAACGACTTTCACTGCTTCTTAGCTCTTCAAAAATTGTTTATGACATCGAAAAACTTGGGCTCTTCATAAGGAATATTCGTCACACTTTTCGTAAGGCAAACTCGGGCATTCACCAAGTTCAGCAGAAAATTTGACGGCACATCCTTATTCTGAAATTCGCTGCTCAAATTTTTCATAGCACACTATAAAAAGAAGACTTTACTTATGACGATCTATCTAACAGGGTCTCATTACTTTTCTGTCACAATTGATAAGAATTCTGTGAGTTTTAATTTTGAAAAACCAAAAATTATTTTCATAAAATTTTCTACGTACTTCCCCAAATAAAATGAATTGTCATTTAAGGATGGATCGTAAGAAAAATTTTGTTGTTGGTATTTTAATGTGTCAATAATAATAATAATAATAATAATATTGGTTTGAGGAAAAAGAAATCTATTATTTCAAGACTTTATTTAATATAGTTTGGATTATCCGATTTTGGTCAAATATGCATCGTTTTGTTTTTTTATAATTTGTTGCCATTTTAAAGGTGGCTTCATAACGCCTTTCTCATAGAAGCTCTGATCCTAAAAAATTCAACTAAGCGATTTTCACAATCTTTTCTTGGTGTCAACTTCTTATCACTAAGGAAGTTTTAAGGAAAACTTCCCAAAGTTTATGGCGAGTCACTATAGACCTATGTGGCCTGCCCTTGTCCTGATGGAATACAACACCTCTCCTGTTGGACAATTTTGGCCGTTTCTGGTCAATAGCTAGTTTCAAACGGTGCAATTGTTGACACAAGAGGTCCGTTATTAGTTTTTGGTCATATGGAAGCAGCTCATAGTGGCCGTTTCTGGTCAATAGCTAGTTTCAAACGGCTCATAGACGATTCATTTCCAGCTCCACCAAATGCACAACAGAACCTTCATGACCGTAAGTCCTGGTTAAGCCGCTTGCTCACGATTTCGTTCCGTTTGGCCAAGGCTTCGCAGATGGAAAATTTGATCCATCATATTTTTTTGCATCAATTCGTATGGCACCCAAACATCGAGCTTCTTTTTGAATCTAGTTTTTTGCAGATGGTTTAAAAGTGTTTTGTGGTCGATCTTTAGATTCTGGGCGATGCTACGACTGCTAACATGTCGGTCTTTTTCTATCATTTGCATGATATTATCAACATTTTCAACGTTGGGCCTATCTTTGTGAGATGTATCTTCAAAATTGCGCGTAATTAATCGGCTGTGACAGTATCGGGACTACAAACACCATTCACAATTTCAGCCGTCGGGCTTGCATTTTCGCCTTGATCAAAGGAAAATTGTAAAATATACCGAATCGACAATCAAAACACTGTCGAAGAATTTTTTTTTTTAGTACTGAATGTCACTTACGAGGTCTGTTCAAAAAGTATTGCGAATTTTGAATTTCCGCGGGTTACGTATATTCGATTTTCGATTTTGTGGCGTTATGTCTCTTACTTCTGCCGACAAGTTCAGCCATTTTGAATGTTCAGTTAATTTTTGACAGCTGCTTTGCTTGCACGCGTTTTGGCTCGTCTTCGATTTTTGCTCAATTTCGACCAAAAACAGCATCGCATTAACATTGCTAAGGAGGTGTTGGACTCTGTCCGCGATGACCCAAATTTGCTCCAGAGGGTCATAACTGCTGACGAACCATGGGTTTATGGTTATGACATGGAAACCAAAGCTCAATCATCCCAAGGGAAACTGCCGCACGAGCCAGGACTGAAAAAAGCGCCAAGATCGGTCGAATGTGAAGGTTTTGCTTACAGTTTTGTTCGATTGCAGGGGTGTGGTGCATCATGAGTTCTTACCATAGGGTAAAACGGTCAATAAGGAATATTACCTGCAAGTTATACGCAAGTTGCGGGAAGCAATCCACTAGAAACGCCCGGATTTGTGGAAGAACAAAAATTGGCTTTTGCACCATGATAACGCCCCTGCTCACGCATCGTTGCTTGTGCGCCAATTTTTGGCCAAAAACAGCACACTACCGTATTCCCCAGATCTGGCCCTCTGTGATTTTTTCTTATTCCCGAAACAGATTCTTTAATCAATTTTTTGAAATGGCAAAAAATCGAAGACGAGCCAAAACACGTGCAAGTAAAGCAGCTGTCAAAAATTAACTGAACATTCAAAATGGCCGAACTTGTCGGCATACATGAGAGACATGAGTACCAACATAACGCCACAAAAAAATCGAATATACGTAATCCGCGGAAATTCAAAATTCGCGATACTTTTTGAATAGACCTCGTATATATCACTACACCCATCTAACAAAAAAATAATGGATTTCTTTTCCCCCAAACTATTAATAAGCACAATTAAATGAACTTTTTTTATATTAAAAAAAAACAAATTTTTTTAATTGTGTTCACACCTAGCATAGCACATCCACATTTTGATTGCTTTTATTTGTTTTAACATTTATTTAATATTGTATATAATTTTTGCACAATTTACTACTCACCATTTGAGAAATTCTGTGTTTTGTGTTTTACCTTTATTTATTTTTGATTTTTCTAATTTTGTATTGTGCGTAATAAAGAGAAAAATTTTTGATGGAAAACTGATTAATCTCTTAGGTGAATCGAACGTTTATACATTGGGCAATATTGGAGCTCATCGAATTGTTAGTACGAAATTACCATCTGTTGGTAGTACACGAGAAGCACTGACCGCCACAGGAAATACGACCACCCGCCTGTTGGGCACCTTCCAAAAGGTTGATTACGTGTTTATAGTTGGTGTGGCTGGTGGTATACCTCATTACACTGACTATAAAAAGCATGTCCGTTTAGGTGATGTTGTCATCTCACATTCAGATAAGCCAGCAAATCATATAAATGGGTAAGTTTTCCCCTTTTTTTTTTTCTTAGTTTTAAATTTTCATAATTTCTCTTAAAGAAAATTTGTTCGAATAGAAAACTGTTTAAGAAAATTTTACATCTAGAATCAATTTGAAATTTTTTTAATCTTTTTTTTGTTTTTTTTTTGTTTTTTGTTTTACAGAAACGTAAATAAAAATGAAAAACCATTCATATATGTGTATAATAATGGTGATGAAATTAAAAAATATTATCCGGCTAACGATTGTCTACAACAAATAGTTGAAAATTTACAAGCCATACCACTTGGTAAACGACCATGGGAAACCTATCTCAAAGAGGGTATTATGAATCTACAAAACCGAACAGAGAGTGACTTTAATCGGCCAGCAGCAAACACAGATAAATTATATATGAATATTGGTAATAGGGAAGTGATCGAAGTAGCCCATCCGCAACCAGCAGATTCAGTTGATGGCATTCCCGGAACTAGACTGCATATGGGCCCAATTGGTTCTGGTCGAGATCTAGTCCGGTCGGACAGTTTACGAATAGAATTCGCCAAGCAGAACGGACTCTTAGCAACCGATGTTGAAATGAGTTCCGTTCTCGATAGTATCATTGGAAATTGCAGAGACAGTTTTATTATAGTTAAAGGTAAACTATTATTTTGTATGCAAATTTTATAAAATTTCATATAAAAAAAAAATGTTTACCCTAATTTACAGGAATATCAGACTACAAAGATGGTATGTCAACACGTAAATGGCAAAATTACGCTTCAATTGCTGCTGCCGCTGTAATGAAAAGTATTATTTGTGGAATGGACGCACCAACAAATGTTTAATATTTAAAAAAAAACAAATAATCATTAATAAATTACAAAACAATAACAAAATTGATCGCGTTTTTTTTTTAAATAAAAAGTTAACCGTTATAAAATTTGCATTTATGCTAAAATTAATTATTAATCTTCACTGTGACAGCATATATGAAAATATCAAAAATTATTCCTTGTCCCTTTTTCTTTTTTTTTTATTAATAAATCTTAGTATTATTATTGATATAAAAAAAATTTAAAAAAAAAAATATATTTAATAATTCCTCTTTTTAAAACCAAGTATAACTGTTAGGATGAAAGTTGGGTGAATTTTTCTCAATAATAAATAAAATGGAAATTATCGTGCAATTTAAGTTTGCATTGGCACAACATAAAATTAAAATAAAAATTAAGAAGAAGAAAAAAACAAACAATTTACCACATTAATTTTTAATATTAGATTTAACAAAAAAAAAAACAGAAAAAAACAGAAAAAAAATTAAAGACTATAAAAATTGAATATGAACAATTTTGAAAATTTATTTATTTACATATAATATACTTTAACAATTATGACGTGTTATAATATATTATAAATATTATTTATTTACCATTATTATACAATAGTTTAAGAAATCAACAACAATAAAAAAATTGTGTGCATATTATTAAAAAAAAAAAAATAAAAAAAAAATATTGTATTTATATGTTGAAATAAAATTACATTTTTATTACACGTTAGAATATTTTCTTTTTATTCTATTGGGTTGTCCGTTTTTTTTTTTATAAAGATGAAAGACCTTTTTTTAATAGTGGATTAATATTTTATTCAATTCAATATTGTCCAGTCTGATTCAATACCTCCCTTTGCCATCTTTCTGGCAGTAGCATGATTCCACGCTCATAAAATTTTCGTTCTTTGCTGGCAAAAAACTGATCCAAGTGATTTTTAACCTCCTCATTTGACTTAAACGTTTTACCGTCTAAAAAATTTTGTAGAGACCGGAACAGATGATAATCGGAAGGTGTGGCAGATCCCATCCAAGCTCTAAAAGCTTTTGCCGAGTGGTCAAACTTGTATGTGGTTTCGCATTACCCTGTTGGAACACTATATTACACTTACCCTGTTGTATTGATCGGTAGAAGCTCAAAATAAACGATTCCCTTGAAATCCTACCAAACAGATAGCATAACCTTTTTTTGATGAATATTGGCTTTCGAAGTGCTTTGAGCCAGTTTCTACTTTTCTACTCCAGGATCTTTTCCGCTTAACATTGTTGTAGGAAACCCATTTCTCATCCCCAGTGATGATACGCTTCCAAAATGGATCATTTTCTTGGCGTTTGAGAAGCAAATCACAAACGTCAATGCGACGGTACAAATTTTTTTCTGTAAAAAGATGAGGAACCCATATGTTGAGCTTTGAGATTAAACCTAGCCGTTTCAAATGATCATTATCGGTCGTAATCGATAAATTTAATCTCTCGGCGATCTCACGGGTTGTTATTCCTCGGATGATGTCTTCATCAGCTTCAACTGGCCTTCCAGAACGTGGTGCATCTTCGAGATCAAAATTGCCGGATCAAAATTTTGCAAACCAGTTTTGGCACTGGCGCTCACTTAACACATCTTCCCTATACACATTGAATAATTTTTTCCTTGCTTGAACAGCATTTTTATCTTTTCTACAGCAAAAAAGTAAAATATGCCTAAAATGCTGTTTTTCACTTTCCATATTTAAAAGGGTATCAACCAAAAACTACTATGCAGAATCAATCGAATTTATTTCACAAGCAAGCCTTGCTATGTCAGCTGTCAAAATACGTATGATTATGCGGCTTAAGTGTGAAGTTGGTTGTGTAAAATACAACTAAGTCCTCTGTTGGGAAAAAACAAAATTACTTTCCGAACAACCCAATATTTTCAATCCTGGGTTAATCTCCGCATTTATATAACAGAGATTGACCATTTTTCGAGTGGTGGATTGGAGAATGCTTAAGCTTTCTTGAAGGGTAGGAGTGAAATAAAATAGCTGCCGTGGACCAATAGGTACTCACCAATCCGTTTGCCAAATCCTTCCAAAACATGTTATGTCGAATTTCCAAAACAAAACTACCTTAGATGATTCGAAGCAAAACTACCTCAAATCTTGCACTGATAAATCAGTTTGTCTCATGAATTCTGGGGGAGACAAAAGATTGACTACAATTAAGAGAAAGGAAGGTAAAACCTTCTACATCGACTCGAGAAACACCTAACAACTCTAACAAAATAACTGCAAAACGAATAGATTAGCAGAAGAACAGAAATCGCTGATGTGGAATTTTCGAGTCAACAGAAGAACAGAAATCGCTGATGTGGAATTTTCGAGACGAATTCCGAGTCTAAAATGGAGATGTACAGGACACATAGTGAAGGATGATCTCAAATGAACCAAAAAGATTAGGCAATGGAGACCTAGAGATGCGAAGAGAAGTGTCGGAAGACCCTAAGCAAAGGAGGTATGATATCCAATGGAATAAGGGGAATAATTGGATGCAAACAGCGCAAGAGGCCAAACCTCGCAATTTGAAGAGGCCTATGTTCAGGAGTGGCCTAAGACAGGCTAAAGAAGAAGAAGGAAAGGAGTTATATTTTTTAAATAAATATTACCGTTTATCCAATTTGTGCTTTAGAAAGTAAATTTAAATGAAAAATATTTTATTTCAATTAATTACTTGAACTTTGCCATTATACGTATAATATAACATAACATCATTCAAATAATTTGACTTTTTGCAGGACTCGATCCTTTATTTCAGGTCATTTTTTATGACAATTTTGCACATGGCGTGCTGTAATTCAGTTATGGTATTACTCAACGGATTTTGGGGGTTTTAAGTGCTGTAAAGTTTAAGGATTATCTGCGTAAATACGCAAAAATCCATCTGTGTTAAATCAAACGATCTTGGATGCCAATTGATATCACCAAATTTTGAAAATACGTGTCCTGGGAATTTTCGCACGATAAAGTGTTATGGATGTTATGTGAACTTATTTTGAAATTTTCTGGGTGTTGTTTTAAAATTGGGTATTTTAAGAACGTGTAGTTCAACAGGAATATGACCAGGAATAAAAGCTAAAATATGCCATGTTATATAGCTTGTGCTGCCATTTTATTAAAATCGATTAAAATCTTCAAGTTCTGATACACAAAAAAAATCAATTATCATACGGCCATAGCTCTCAAAAAGTCACTTTATGTAGATAAAATGGCTTCTTCAGACTCACTTATGAATTTTCATAGTCCCATAAACGACAATTTTGCTTATTGATATATCCAACAAGCGAGAAATGACCCACATCGCTGAAGAATTTTTTTTTTCGAAAAATAAGAATCAAAAAAAGCGATCCATAATGGACCCAAAAAGCGATGAGTCCAGGGCACAAAAAGCAATCCTAAATGCCAAATGACTAATCATCAAATAAACAAATGCCATCTTGGATGACATACATAATTGACTGATGTCAAATGACAGGCCGGTACTCGTATACTAACATATATAACTGGATAGGCCTGTACACAAAAATTCCGTGCATTTTTTTTCGAAAATACATTCATAAGAATGCACACACTTGCAAAATTGCCTTTCACAAAACACTTTGTATTTTAAAATAGGAACATCCTATTTAATGACGTAAAGAATAAAACCATTTATGCAATAAAATAAAAAAATAATAAAATTCAATAATTTGGACGCGTTCTTCGTGTGTAATAAGTCTTTCCATAATGAAATGGCAATGCTAACCTTTGATTATAGAAGAACTGGATAGGCCTCTACACGAAAATTCTTCCTATTTGATGTCGTGAAGAATAAAACTATTTATGCAAATGTATTAATTTATACTTACTTGTTCGGGAACTATTTAAAATTTAATAAACCCGAACTTAAACTTTCACGGCGCGATAAGTATCTAACTGTCAACATTAAGCATAACAAAAGTATGCAAGCATTTCGATATGCTACCATTTCATGGAGAATGGCGTGTTTTAAAACTCTCAGAAAGTCTACAAAAATTGATGCGCTTAATATTTGATTGATTTTTACAAAATAAATAATAAACATAAAATACAATTGTATTTAATACTAGAAAATTGAAAAAAAATAAATGTTGCCTTTGGAATAAGTGAGTTCAAATGAATATTCATTAGGCTTTCGGAATTCAAAAAAAATTCTATTACGAAAATTAGATGTCAGTGGGTGTCATGTCTACATAAAAAAATCTACACAATTATATGCAAGCAGTACGATTTCTCGCCGCTTTTGCAATAATTCAGACAGAAAATTGCGTATACGACGTCTGTTCAAATTTTGAATTTCCGCGGGTTACGTATATTCGATTTTCGTTTTTTTGTTGCGTTATGTTGGTACTCATGCGTCTCACTTATGTCGACAAGTTCGACCATTTTGAATGTTCAGTTAATTCTTGACAGCTGCTTTGCTTGCACGTGTTTTGGCTCGTCTTCGATTTTTGCTCAATTTCGACCAAAAACAGCATCGCATTAACATTGCTAAGGAGCTGTTGGACTGTGTCCACGACGACCTAAATTTGCTCCAGAGGGTCATAACTGGTGACAAATCATGGGTTTATGGTTATGACATGGAAACCAAAGCTCAATCATCCCAATGGAAGCTGTCACACGAGATAAGACTGAAAAAAGCGCCAAGTTCGGTCGAATTGTGCTTACAGTTTTGTTCGATTGCAGAAGCGTGGTGCTCCATGAGATCTTGCCACAGGGTAATACGGTCAATAAGGAATATTACCTGCAAGTTATGCGCAAGTTGCGTGAAGCAATCAGCCAGAAACGCACGGATTTGTGGAAGAAGAATAATCGGCTTTTGCCATTTTTGGCCAAAAACAACACACTAATAATGCCGCAACCACCGTATTCCCCAGATCTGGGCTCCTGTGACTTTTTCTTGTTCCCGAAACTGAAGAGCCTTATGAAAAGACGACGCTACGCTACGATTGAGGATATAAAGACGGCATCGAAGGAACAGCTGAAGAAGATCACAAAAAATGATTTTTTGATGTGCTTCAAGGATTGGAAAAAACGTTGGCACAAGTGTATAATATCTGGTGGGGATTACTTTGAAGGGGACAAAATAGATATTCATAAATAAATAAATAATTTTTGAAAAAACACAAAATTCGCGATAGTTTTTGAACAGACCTCGTACATATACGAAAATCTGTCGTCCAGGTATTCTTTAATCTAAGCTTCATCCCGGGCCCATCCAGGTATTCTTTAATCTAAGCTTCAATCTGAGCACGTTCTGACAGCAAGTGTCAATTTTTTGTCATATTCGTGTGTTCAAAATAATAGTTTGTGTTGCGGCCGCTCTGTCACCGCGCAGAGAGTTCAGAATTTGAGATTCGATGCAGCGCTGCATGCCATATGAACCTGTGCCTCGTATTCTTTACGTTATTTTCAAAATATTTTTGATAGTTTACATAAATTAGTAGATATTTTCTTAAAATAATTTGTATTCAATTAGATATTTAGATTTATTAATGTTGAATTTAATTAAAATTGCCTCAAAACATCGTTAAATGAACTGAAGAGTGCTCTCATACTACTTTTACTTTAATGCCAACATGATTCCACAAAGTATTAGGACTTTACATAAATAAGAGTTTATCCTGAGACCATACATACTAGTTAAAAAAAATACGCTATCGACAACTATTTATATTTGCCAACATTTTTAATTGTTTAGTTTTTTCGCATTTTATTTATGTTATTTTTGTTGATTTTTATTAATATTTATGAATTTTCTTTTTAAAGTTTCTTTTTTTTTCATTTTTATTATATTTTAATATTTGGCATTTTTGAAAAGTTAATTTTGTTTAAATAAAAGTGCTTTTTATATTGTTTGTCATATTTAAATTGTACAATAAAATTATCTGATTAAAATTAATTATCCATAAAAAAATATTTCGAATTATTATATATTGTATATTTATAGAATATTACATCAAATTTATTTCGTATGTAATTTGTTATTTTTCCATTAATGGAAATTGATTTATTCGATGATAAACGAGTGATGATTGTATAAATAGGAGTTTACGGTTGCAGTTATTTAAATTTCGGGATTGTATTTGTCCATAATAATTGTGTTAAAGAATGTTGTTAAATTATTTAATATTATTATATTTTTTTGTTCTGTATATTCCAATAGAAAATGTTCTAGCAAAGGTGCTACCTATTTTATTATCATCATCATTCAATTATGCCTTTTTAATATGTGATATTGTTTTGTTATTAGGATTCGTATGGTTTTATAGTTAGACTGGTTAGTTGTAAGGATATTAATCCTGACCTTTTATATAATTACTCATGTTATACGAAAAGCAAAAGCAGAACAAGAAAACTCCATTACGTACTATTACATTTCAATGAAGGCGTAGAATTAAATGATGTGAAGGTAAGTTTAGTAATTAATATTCTCAGATAATTGTTTTTTTGTTTGTTTTATTATCGTTGGTTTTAAGGTACAAATTCAAACATATTATAAATTTAACGTCTATCAACCAATCCTTATAAAGGCTGAGGAAGATTTTTGTCAATTCTTGTCTACACCAGAAAAATTTACTTATATAAATATGATATGGAACGATATTGGTCCTCGTAGTAATCTAAATCATTCATGCCCTATAAAGGTAGTTATTTTTAAAAAAATATTCTCAAATGAAATTTTATTATTAAATCATCCAATTAGGATGTTGTAAATATTTCAGGTATAGAAATTACAGATAAAAATTTACCACCAACATTGCCAAGTGGAGATGCACGTTTGGATACCACATTTATAATTGGAAAACAAAAACGAAAAATTATTCGAATTTGTTTTTATATTGAAATTAAACGTAAAGGAATCAACGATTAATAATGATTTTATATTTTAATTTATTAAATTTAAAAATATCTATGGTATATATATTAAATTATTGTCCAATTATTGGTGCTAAATAAATAATAAAATAAAATTGCTGCACAATTAATTTTAATAAAAAATTTTATTCTCAAAAATATTATGAAAGCTCAATTTGTACATAGTCGTATAGATGTCGCTGCATACGAATCAAAGAAATGAAAAGATTGGAAGACTGGAGCTTTTAACAATGCCAAAAGCTTTTCTTGGAATTTGCTGTGCTAGTCTCTTGATAGGAAAACCGATATTCGACATTTCCCTACAATTGTTCCACAAGAACAATTTACATTACTTTTTATTCCATACTCTATAGTATCCGTTCTTTAGTTAATTTTTTATTTATATTTTGAATAAATTTAATCATTTTATTCAGAACAAAAATTTAATTAAACATTTTTTTTAAATAAAAGTCATTATCAATTTCTGCTTTTGATTTAAACAAGAAAAAAAACCAACCCTTTTGAAATTTTTTGTTAATCAACAATTCTTTAGTTAATATTTTAAATATTTTAATGATTTTTATTATCTTCCAAATATATAAAATTAACTTGAGCGTTAAGGTTTTTATCATTACAAAATGTACACATTAAAAGTGGTAATTAAATTTTCATTAAATATTTATAAATTTCATATTAATATTCAGAATTTTTTTTTCTTCTGTACTCTTAATGATTACTGTGAAAAGTGAAATTTTTAATATTGATTTTTATTTTTCAACAAAATTTTTAATGACCTTTTGAAGCAAAAAAAATTAATTTTTATAAATGACATTATTGCAATACAATTCTGGATAGTATTAAGTTGCAATCATGCAAAAATATAGGTCAATGGTTCAACTTTTGCTAGAAGTAAGAGAAAAATATAATTGGAAAAATTTTCTTACAAAAATATAATGCTCGGAAAAAATAATTAATGCATTTTTTTTGTTACACAAAAAATTATATAGAAAAAAAAAAGTTTATTAGTTTTAAAAAAAAATTGGAATAAAACCTAAATATTTATAATAATAGTAATAATGTCAAATCGTAAGCCTACGTCCTCCACTCTTAATCAGGACAACGATTTGTTAAAGTAAAAGTCATAGTGTGGGGATGGATGGTTTTTGGCAAATATTACTCATCAAAATGTCAAATATTTGCAGATGCTATTAAATTCTCTAATATTAATTATAAAAATTACCTAAACTTTATTATGGTATTATTGGTTATTTTTGTAAGAAGTAAAGAAAAATTATAAAGTGTCTTTTTCTGCAATGTCCTTTTTTAGTAAAAGTTCAACTCTTATTGCAGAATGAATTTGGCTAACTTAAACCTAATGTGAATTTTAAATGAATATTTAAAAGTAAAAGAAAATATTATCAATTTATTTATGTTTTAAAGTACAGTGTTAACTTTATTTTAAAATAATTGTTTCAACAGAAAAAAAAATTCCTAGACTGTTTTTATTTTCCTGAAATAATTTCAATTTCGCTGCGCGCAACCTTAAAACGTGTACTGCAATTGGAGTATTTTACTGCACCACCTCGCAGTAAATGACTGGTTCTCTTCTGTTCGATTGCGTTCGCTCTCATTTGCTTGCAAAGTCTGTGACGGAACGTGGTCTTTGATAATGTTTGCGCCGGCTTGGATTCTGACGAAACTGGAGAACGGCAGTCGTTCACTGACAACCACAGTATAACAAGTGTTTTCATTTCGTGTTGTTTTCGCACCCGGCATAATTTCCACGTGTTCAGTGTGACCTTCAGATTTTTCTGTCAAATTATTTTGCGATTCCGACAAGTTGTTGTTTTCTTACTGTTACTAATTGTAAATAAACAAAAGCTACCATCTAAAATCAACTGAAAAACCGTTCGGTTAGTTTGTTTTCTAGTTTTTACGAGCGACTAGTTTTTACACGGTCGGGCATATTTCCAAAATGTTTTACAATACAAATGTACTGTGTGTGCGTGCTGTGTATGCAATTTGTATGAGGGTGTAAATTTTTTTTCTAATTTTCTTTATAAAAAATGTTGAAAAACTCTTAAAAGACTGTTTGAAGAAAATTGTCGCCATCCATTTGGTTAGTGTTGTATGTTTTAACGATCAGCGAGTCAATCAAACATGGCGGATCACTGATAAACCGGTTCATTTTATTGGTAGTAGTTAGTTGTTTTGGTTTTCTTTTCGTACTTTTTATTATGACCGGCAATGTGACAAATACCAATGCATATGTTGTGCAAGATATTAACATATGATCAGCTGAGCGATAAGTTTGACGTGTGTAATTCGGCTCTCTTCCGTGCCCGTATGAAACTTTTGAACCGAACACAAAACACATTCGAAGTAGTTTGTTTGTTGACAATGCGTCGCGCCGTAGTAATGAGTGCACGTGTTTGAATGTTGGATGATGAATGAATGAGATAATCAATTGCGGTTTCGATGCACTCATAACGGCCACGGTCAAACAACAGTGACTTACAAACTTTTAATGCTTTTTATAATTTTCTCTTTTCTTTTTAATATTTGCTTATATTTCACATATATAATATATCTTTTTTTTCTATATGTATTTAAATAAATTGAATATAAAATTTTCTTTAAAAAAAAAGAAAATTGAAAATGTTTGAAAATAAAAATTTTTTATTATTGAAAATGTTTTGTTTATTTATATTTCCCTTATTAGTAAGGAATAAAAGTTTCAGTACCTCCAAACAGGCTGTGATAAAAAAAAACTTACTTAAAATTAAACTAAAAAAGTAAAAAAAGGTATCTGCATTTTTATGCCATTTTCCGATCCTTTTGACGTAAATTTTAATGACTTTTCCCAACATTTCGGACTGTAATTCGTCAATTACTTGATGAATGTTGTTGCTCTAAAACTTGAGGATTTTCTGCGTGAGCCCCATTTTTTACACAGCCCTATAAGAAAAATTTCAATGGTTTCAAATTGCATGATCTTGAAAGTCAATTGACATGATAAAATGTCGGAATTACGCATTCTGAGATCTTTTCGCGCAATAAACCCTAAACTGATCGTCTTGTGTGGTATGAAACACCTTATTGTTTAAACCAAATGTGGTTTAAGTTAAAGTTTTTAAGTTCAGAGCAAAAAAGTTGGTTATTATATGGGAATAGCGCCCAAAACTTACGGTAACATACCCTATTTCTTCATTTTTCAAGAAATACGGGCCAATTACAGCTCCAGAGTAAAATACATACCAGTCAGTTAGTTTTCGTTCATAGATCTTTTACACAGTAACTTGTGAATTTACAAAGCCTCATAAATGCCAATTTTGCTTATTAACGTCTTCACCGAGCAAAAAAACTGGTCTCATCGCTGAGAAAAATTGTGTTCGAAAAATCAGCATGCAAAGCTCGTTTTTCTAGCAAACAATCCAGTATCTTTTATAATTTAACAACAATTGGTGTCTCTTTTTGAACCACAAAATGGATTACCTTTAATTATTTTTTAGTACAAAAAAGCTGGACTTTGGTTCATTGAATAATTTTTAAATAGATGTTTAATTATGTTACAAATCAAATCTCAATTGTGTAACCAGACAAAAATAATTATACTTTGGGAGAGTTTTGTTATATACAATATATAATAGATTTGTTTTCATTGATTAATCCTCATTATTTGATTTAGCAGCTAATCTATAATAGATTTATAGTATTGGAAGAATTTTTTCCATTTTGAACTGGAGACTTTTAGTGTATTACGTTTATTGGTAATGAGAGAAAAATTACCAGGTGTATAAGCTTAAATCCGCTGTTTGGTCATAGATGGCATGAGTGAGCGTTAATACGTGGCATGCCATACTTTTTTTTTATGAGTTTGACATCTGTCAACATTAATCAGTGCACATTGTCAGCAATTTCGTGCAACTGCATACATTTTTCCTTTGGTAATTATGTCTAGTTTTGTGCCAGAAAAAGAGCATATACGGGAAGCTGTGCTTTGCTGCTTCAATTTGATGAAATCGGCTGCCGAATCGCATGGAATGCTAATAGAGGCCTATGGTGACAGTGCTTTATCGGAAACAACGTGCCGAGATTGGTTTCGTCGGTTCAAAGACCGCAATTTTGACTTGTGGGACAAGAAACGTGAAAATCGGCCTAGGAAGGCTGAGGACCATCAATTGTAGGCTCTTTTGGACGAAGACGATATCCAATCGCAAAAAATGCTCGCGGAGCAATTGGGTGTTACTCAACCAGGAATTTGCGTGCGTCTGCGTGCCTTGGGGAAGATTGAAAAAATCGGAAAATGGATGCCGCATGAATTGAAAGATACGCAGATGGAGCGACGTCAAAACACATACGAAATCTTGCCCGCCAGACAAAAAAGAAAGTCGTTCCTGCATCGGATTGTGACAGGCGATGAAAAGTGGATATATATCGAGAATCCTAAACGCAAGAAATCGTGGGTTGATCCCGGCCAACCATCAACATCTTCCCCAAGACCAAATCGCTTCGGACGGAAAACGATGCTGTGCGTTTGGTGGGATCAGCAGAGTATCGTCTACTATGAGATGTTGAAACCTGGTGAAACTATCAATGCCCACCGCTAGCACCAACAACTGATCAAATTGCACCGTGCTGTGCGTGAAAAAAGGACGGATTATCAACAAATGGGCCACGCGCTCGCTGAGCAGCAGGTCGATGGGCCACGCGCTCGCTGAGCAGCACTTCGATTCTTACGAAGACGTCCGAAAATGGCTTGACTTGAAGGAAAAGGAATTTTTTTTGGCGCGGTATCCACAAATTGGCCGAGAGATGGGGAAAATGTGTAACTAGCGAGGGCAAATACTTTGAATAAATTTGTTTTTGCTTTCTATGAAAAAAAACGTGTTTTTTTGACTAAAAAAACAGCAGATTTAAGCTTATACACCTGGTATATTTCTGATTTTGTAATAAATCAATTTCACAAATAATATTATCAACCAGACCTAATACCATATTTTTGATTAAAAATAAACAGTTTCAAATTATAATAATAATTTGGAAACTAGAAAATAAAATTACTTGAAATTTCTAATATTATCACCGGTATTACCGAAAAGTAAGTGTTCGGAGTGGTGCAAATATAATGAAAGTAAGTAAAGATGGAAAACGATAGTAGAACGCAATGGGTTGAGAGGTTGACTTATTTTGTTATCAGAAATTATAGTAGAATTGATATAAAATTTTGCTAGATTGTATGATTGAAACACTGACCGAATCGATGACGATTGTATAAATGCCAGTATGAAGTGTCTCCAGAAGATTGATCGTTTTGAAAAATGAAATGAAAAATATTTCTTAATATCGTAAATTATTAGGATGTACAAATACTTCTTAAAAATCAGTTATTAATTATAATTTAATAATGTTTAATTCGTTTTCTTTCTGATTTATAATACATGATATTAAGTAGTAAATTTTGTTGAGAAGCGAGAATGCAGCCTGATTGTTATCTTGAATTGGAGGATGGCACTATCTTGTCGGGTTATGCGTTCGGAGCGAAAAAACCGACTGATGGTGAGGTGGTGTTCCAGACGGGAATGGTCGGTTATCCAGAATCGATGACTGACCGATCGTATCTGCAGCAGATTCTTGTCCTCACGTATCCACTAATTGGTAATTACGGTGTTCCACCCACGGAAGAAATGGATGAGCATGGATTGCCAAAACATTTTGAATGGGTGGATGGAATATCGGTAGCAGCATTAGTTGTTGGGGAGTTGTGTGATACTCCATCGCACTGGCGTCAAACGAAGACTTTATCAAAATGGATGGAAAATGAGGGTATTCCCGGTATCAGTGGTATCGATACAAGGGCTCTTACAAAGAAAATTAGAGATAACGGTTCTATTCTTGGACGAATAGTCTATGATATGCCCAGTCCTGATTCAGGTTACGTGTTCGTTGATCCTAATTCAAAAAATTTGGTTGCTGAATGTTCAGTAAAAAAACCGAGAATTTTCAATGAAGGGGGCTCACCCAACATTTGTGCCATCGATTGTGGTCTTAAACTTAATCAAATTCGCTGCTTTATTGCAAGAGGAGCATCTGTAACTTTAGTGCCATGGGACTATCAAATTCAAACTGAAAAATTTGATGGTCTTTTTATAAGTAATGGTCCCGGCGATCCAGAAATATGCAAACGCACAGTGGAGCAAATAAAAAGATTTCTCGTATCCGAAAAACCAGTTTTTGGAATTTGTCTTGGACACCAACTGTTGGCTACAGCGATCGGTTGTAAGACATACAAGCTGAAATACGGCAATCGTGGTCATAATTTGCCTTGCTTGCATCACGACACTGGTCGGTGCTTCATGACATCACAGAATCACGGATTTGCCGTGGACGCAGACACATTACCTTCAGATTGGGAAACGCTTTTTACTAACGCCAATGACCAATCAAATGAAGGTATTATACATAAAACGAAACCGTATTTTTCAGTTCAGTTCCATCCTGAGCATACAGCCGGTCCACAGGTAAAGTATAGAATTTGCAAAGATACAATTGATCGACACCTTTTATTAAAAAATATTTTAGGATTTAGAAATGTTATTCGATGTATTCTTGGAAGCTGTAAACGAACATAATACAGTCTTAGAAAAGGATCGGATAAGTATTAAAAGGAAACTGATCGAAAGACTTACTTACATTCCAAAGCCTGGATCGGTACCAGAAAAGAAACCGCGAAAAGTGTTGATTCTTGGTTCAGGCGGACTGTCGATTGGTCAGGCAGGAGAGTTCGACTATTCAGGATCGCAAGCTATAAAAGCTCTGAAAGAAGAAAAAATCCAAACAATTTTGATAAATCCAAATATCGCTACAGTGCAGACTTCAAAAGGTCTTGCGGATAAAGTTTATTTCTTGCCTCTAACTCCGTCATATGTAGAGCAAGTAATCAAGGCTGAACGTCCAAGTGGAGTTCTATTGACCTTTGGTGGTCAAACTGCTCTGAATTGCGGTGTAGAACTGGATAGGGCAGGCATATTTAAAAAATACAATGTTGCGATTTTAGGGACACCAATTCAGTCTATAATTCAAACGGAGGATCGAAAAATATTTGCTGATCGTATCAATGAAATTGGTGAGAAAGTAGCTCCCTCGGAGGCAGTTTATTCACTGCAGGAGGCTATGGAGGCTGCAGATCGATTAGGTTACCCTGTCATGGCTAGAGCGGCATTTTCACTTGGCGGCTTGGGTTCAGGATTCGCAGACAATCCTGAAGAGCTGAAAATTCTAGCACAACAAGCGCTGGCTCACTCTAATCAGTTAATTATCGATAAATCGCTAAAGGGTTGGAAGGAAGTGGAATACGAAGTAGTGAGAGATGCCTTCGATAATTGCATTACAGTTTGTAACATGGAAAACCTCGACCCGCTTGGTATTCATACAGGAGAGAGTATCGTTGTAGCACCTTCGCAGACACTATCAAATCGAGAATACAATATGCTAAGGACAACAGCCATCAAAGTTATTCGCCATTTTGGCGTGATTGGCGAGTGCAACATACAATATGCTCTTAATCCATACTCCGAGGAATACTACATAATCGAAGTGAATGCTCGTCTGTCACGGAGTTCTGCTTTAGCCAGTAAAGCTACTGGTTATCCTTTAGCTTATGTCGCTGCAAAGTTAGCACTCGGCATTCCTCTTCCAGAAATTAAAAATTCTGTAACTGGTGTTACCACCGCATGCTTTGAACCAAGCTTGGATTATTGCGTTGTTAAGATTCCACGCTGGGATTTGGCAAAGTTTACGCGAGTTTGCAAGAACATAGGAAGCTCGATGAAGAGTGTCGGCGAAGTAATGGCAATTGGGCGAAAATTTGAAGAAGCATTCCAGAAAGCTTTGCGGATGGTTGACGAAAATGTCCACGGTCTCGATCCATACATTAGCCAGCTGCGGGATGAAGAACTTGTACAGCCGACCGATAAACGTACATTTGTGGTGGCCGCAGCTCTTAAGGCAAATTATTCTATAGAGAAATTATACGAATTGACGAAAATCGATCCTTGGTTCTTGAACAAAATGAAGAACATCATCGATTATGAAACTAAACTGGAGAAAATTACCAATTTGAATCGTGAAAACCTGTTGGTTGCGAAACAGTTGGGCTTTTCAGATAGGCAGATAGCGGCCGCAATCAAGAGTACTGACTTGGCAGTGCGCCAACTGCGTGAGGACATCGGTGTGACTCCATTTGTGAAGCAAATAGACACGGTAGCTGGTAAGTGTTTCAGCAAACCAGCTTGGATTTATGTGTAAACGATTAAGATTAAAATTTTAAAATATCTCAGGTGAATGGCCCGCGACAACAAACTATCTGTTCGTTACCTACAATGCCTCGGCGCATGATATCGATTTTCCGGGTAATTATACGATGGTGGTCGGTTCGGGAGTTTATCGTATCGGAAGCTCGGTGGAGTTCGATTGGTGTGCGGTGGGCTGTTTGCGGGAGCTGAGAAAATTGGGTCGCTCCACAATAATGGTTAACTATAATCCTGAAACAGTATCGACCGACTATGATATGTGCGATCGACTATATTTTGAGGAAATATCATTTGAAGTGGTTATGGACATTTACCAAATGGAGAATCCGGACGGAATTATCTTGTGTATGGGTGGGCAGTTGCCGAACAATATCGCCATGGATCTACATCGTCAACAGGCCCGAGTACTTGGCACGTCACCGGAGTCCATTGACAGGGCGGAGAATCGTTTCAAATTCTCCCGCATGCTTGACCGGAAGGGAATTTTACAGCCACGTTGGAAAGAGCTAACCAATTTGAAATCGGCGATAGATTTCTGCGAAGAAGTCGGTTATCCTTGCTTGGTCCGGCCTTCTTACGTATTGTCAGGTGCGGCTATGAATGTCGCTTATTCAAATCAAGACCTAGAGACCTATCTGAATGCAGCTTCGTCTGTGAGTAAAGAACATCCAGTCGTGATATCGAAATTTTTAACTGAGGCCAAAGAAATCGACGTGGATGCAGTGGCTGCAGATGGAGAAATACTGTGCTTGGCAGTTTCTGAGCACGTTGAAAACGCCGGTGTCCATTCAGGTGATGCCACGCTGGTAACGCCACCTCAAGATATCAACGCTGAGACTCTGGAAAAAATAAAAGAAATTACACGCGATCTAGCCGCTTTGCTTGACGTTACTGGTCCGTTCAACATGCAACTGATTGCGAAAAACAATGAACTAAAGGTGATCGAATGCAATGTCCGAGTATCGCGATCATTTCCGTTCGTATCAAAAACTTTGAATCACGATTTTGTCGCGATGGCCACACGGGTTATTATAGGCTTGGAAGTGGAGCCAGTAGACGTTCTGTCGGGATGTGGAAAAGTGGGTGTGAAAGTTCCACAATTCAGCTTTTCACGATTAGCTGGTGCTGATGTACAATTGGGCGTTGAAATGGCCTCCACAGGAGAAGTAGCGTGCTTCGGCGACAATAGATACGAAGCCTACTTAAAGGCAATGATGTCAACAGGATTTCAAATACCAAAAAAAGCTATCCTTTTGTCTATTGGCAGTTTTAAGGTAATTCAAAAAAATTAGCGAAAAAGGAATCATTACTGAACTGAATGTACTTTTTTAATAGCATAAAGTTGAATTGCTCTCATCAATTCGGGACTTGTCGAAAATGGGCTACAAATTGTACGCTTCGATGGGAACTGGTGATTTCTATGCGGAACATGGAGTAGACGTAAGTATGATAGTTTGGCGAGGTAATGGATTTTGTATTAAAAATAAAACTGGCATTTTCATTTTTCGCTTTATTACATTATAAAATTTTTATCCCTCAATATATACTTAGAAATTTTTAAAAGAAAAATAAGGAAATCTCAGAGGTGAGTAATTAAATCTTTTAGATGGAAATCTTAGGTAAGTGTGTGTAAAACCAATTTGAAAAGTGAGTTATTGTATATACTATCAAGGTCGTCGTTGCTCATTGATCTTTGGCCAACTCTAGGTGGACACAAATCAAGTCAAGTGAATTCAATCGCAGCGTACACAATCCAAGGCCTTTAAATACTCGAGTTAGTCTGTAGCCTACAAAAACAGTAGGCAATTAATCTCATAATTATGCGTCTTGGAACTTTTCACACAATAAAGCCAAAATTCACCATCTTTTCGAAATCACATATGTCTCAGATTCGATCTTCAAGTTCATGGCAAAAAACCTTAATTGTTGAAGAAAAAATTGTTCGAAAAATTATTACCCAAGGACTTTTGTTCCTGCAACCAATTGGTATATTTTCTTCAATTATGAAATATACGTTTGACAACTGGCAAATAACCCATTTTTTACTCTACAAAATGGATAATCCTGTGCATATTACCAGGTGTATAAGCTTAAATCAGCTGTTTTTTTAGTAAAAAAACACATGTTTTTTTCATAGAAAGCAAAAACAAATTTTTTTAAAGTACTTGCCCTTGCTAGCTACACATTTTTCCCATCTCTCGAGCAATTTGTGGATACCTCGCCATAAAAAATCCTTCTCTTTTGAGGCAAACTACTCATCAAGCCATTTTTGGACGTCTTCGTAAGAATCGAAGTAGCCCATCGACGAAAACAGGTGGTAGTCGGAAGGGGACAGGTCTGGTGAATAAGGGGGTGGGGTAGCACATCTCAGTGAGTGTCTCCAAGTAGTTTCGGACCAATTTTGACGTGTGCGATGGTGCGTTGTCGTGCAGGAAAATCAGCTTGTCATGTCTTTGTTGATAATCCGTCTTTTTTTCACGTAGAGCACAGTGCAATTTGATCAGTTGTTGGTGGTAGTGGTGGGCATTGACAGTTTTACCAGGTTTCAATATCTCATAGTAGACGATCCCACCAAACGCACAGTATCGTCTTCCGTCCGAAGCGATTTGGTCTTGGGGAAGATGTTGATGGTTGGCCGTGATCAACCCACGATTTCTTGCGTTTAAGGTTTCTCGAAATATATCCACTTTTCATCGCCTGTCACAATCCAATGCAGGAACGACGAAACCAATCTCGGCACGTTGTTTCCGATTAAGCACTGTCACCATAGGCCTCCATAAGCATTCGATGCGATTCAAATTGAAGCAGAAAAGTAGAGCTTCCCGTATATGCTCTTTTTCTGGCACAAAACTAAACATGATTACCAAAGGAAAAATGTACGTTGTTGTACGAAATTGCTGACAATGTGCACTGATTAATGTTGACAGATGTCAAACTCATAAAAAAAAGTATGGCGTGCCCATGGTAGGTTAATACGCTCACTCATGCCATCTATGACCAAACAGCGAATTTAAGTTTATATACCCGGTAAATCTATTTAAAAAAAAAAAAAGTTAACTGACTGCTCACGTGACCGCAGATGTACAGAAACCAAGCTCACTGACTTGTCATGTTATCTGAAACACATCAAAATAAAGGTAATTGAATTCAAACGGAGTCCTAGAATTCAAAACGGGGTCCATTGACCTATCACGTGACTTATTGATTCTACAAGCCAAGGGCATTCATCTTGCACGTGATCTCAAGATCAGTGTGTCTTATTAACCGAGCGACCTCGATTTGGTTTGTTTATCTTTCACTGATGCCAATGATCTTGAGTTATATGTAACCGGTTAATGATCTTGCGTTATGGGTGACCGGTCAATGACCTTGCGTTAATTTCTCATATACAATCTATATCGCTCATGTGCGTGCAAGCAAAACGTACTATTATCTGTTATTTTTATTCAAATTTTAATGGTTATGTCCGATCACTGGATTATTTCCTTAACGTTGAATAAATAAATTGAAATTATAACAAAATGAACAAAAATTTCTTTGAATTTTTTTGATATAATTTTAATCTATTGTAATTTATTGTAAGTGATCTAAACATTTAAGAATTTAATAGGATCTAAGCTCTCGAACGTTTGTCCTAAAATGAAAAATAAGAAAAAACGAAGTTAACAAATTAAAAAATTGGAAATGATAAGGAATTAATGTATTGCTGCGAGTAATAAATTAATTTGTTTTTAAATCCATTTCTAATACCGTATGGCAGGAATACATTACACTATTTTTTTTAGCAAATCACAATCAATTTATGATATTTTCTAAGACATTGCAAATTTACAATTGTGTGCTTTATAATTTTTCTAAAAAATATATTTATTACTGATACCGATTAGTTTTACTACATTTTCGAAACAATTCAACACGTGCACACTAGAAATTTGTATACTAAAAGATAAATATCCATTCGATGCGATTTTTTTTCATATTATATAATTTTATCTATTATAGTAAATTTATTATTATTTGTATAAATTTATATAATTCGGATTATTAGACATCCACATAATTATAGACCTGTCTTCGCTAATTTGGATTTCTTATTATCTCTTATTAAATTATTGATCAGATAAAATGGCCTATATTTACAGGAATGACTTATAATTCCTTAGTAACCAGTTCGCTGTACTTAAGATTCGAGCTTAAAAACCAACCAAATATAGTCTTTATGAGTATTTGGACTAAATGTATTTGTATATTTTTTTTATATCCAGAGCGATTATCATACATAAAAAACGTAAGCGCTTCCGCATTTTAAAAATGAAAATTTATTAGAGAGTTTTTCATGCAATCAATTTATATCGATTGTGAAATTATCTTATCGCCACCATTGTTATTATTGTACACACACGTACGATATATACAATATAATGAAATTTTATTTATTTTATACTCAAATTAATTTCATTTAATATTTTCAATAATTTTATATGCAATTTTATTTGTGACATTTTTATGGTTAAACTATTTCAAGTTGATTTAGTACAAGTGCTATCATATTTACTTAATTTATTACTATGACCTCAGATTATCTTTGACAAAAAAAAAAGAATAATAAAAAATTCTCTATTTAATTTGTTAAAATAATCAAATAGTCTTCAGACAATTTGACAACTTCTAAGTGCTTCTGCCAAATTACGATCGACCAGTTTTATTAGGAAACCTGGCAATGTCAACCTATATGAAATATGAGCGTGGCGCCCATTGCACAAATCTTAGAAAACTTATATACAAACAAACAACCAAAAATCAATCTGATATAAAAAATGGAATTTAAAATCAGAATTAGTGTTTAAGAAGTATTTTCCAAGAGTATAGAAAGAGTTGTTCATCATAATCGAGGGTTTGACAACCGCGGACGTCCCAATTCAGCGCTGCGGTCTTTCAAGTCAACAATCACAGCAAGTGCTTAGTGTCATGTCTAATTCTGTAGCTTCATAGAAGAAAGGGCCTGTCTCGTCGTTTGGGACTGTAAATGACGTCACTGTAGACTTTCCGGGTATTGCCGTTACGCTAATCCATACTGATTGACTGTCCATTCCAGCATAATTTATTTAGTTTGATTTCAGTCACTCCATAATACAATATTATTGTTAAATAGGTTATGGGTTCGTCCGTCTTTATAAAGGAATTTAAAGGTTCTTTGGAGGATCCTCTTCTCAGACATAGCTAAGAGTTCGCAGTAGTCTTCACGGTAGGTTCAAGTTTCCAAAGAACATTTAAAGACTGGTAAGACTAATGGTCAGAATTTTCGAGCAAAATAATTCAAATTGGCTAAAGTAGACTCTTTTTTTGCCTTTGTTAATATGCAACCAAAGATTTTACGTCGAAGTATACAAGATGTCATCCCTTATTATTTCGAAATTAACTATTTTTTGAAATAATACCATTATAAATATAAATACAAAAGCAAAGAAAAGATACATGAATATTCGAAAAATTATCTAAATACAAAATTGACAATTTTATAATAATTTTTACCAATTAGTTTGTGATAAAAATTATGTTCTTGAAATACCTTTGATAGCTACAATACTAAATAACTTTTAATATGTCTTTATTTTTGTTTGTTTTAAATTTATGTCTTGAAACTTTTCGAAAATTTGTTCGATTAGCGAGATTTGTTGTTAAGAATTTGTTGATGCGTGATTTTCTTAACTAAAAATTCGCCATAAAAGTGCATAAAAAATATTTTGTATGAAACTCGCTGCATGACCAATATCAGCTACGATCAATGTATCGAAACGGAACCACCTCGTAACTCAAGGAACACCTGTACGAGTGCAATATGATAAGTCAGTGATAATTTCAAGAAATATAGCTAATATCAACAAAGCGATATTATTTTTATTATCTGGCATTTCTAAAAAGACATCATATAAAGTTTTAAACGTATATTGTGAACATCTCACCGTCGTATGGAATGGTTCAGAAGTGTGTTGCTGAAATTCGTTGTGATCGTACGAGTATCAGTGACGCTGAACGCCTAGGACGTCTAAATTTGGCTCGAAGAAATGAACAATAAAATCTATGATATTGTTTTAAAAGACCATTCAATAAAAGTGTATGGGATAGCTGACATGGTAAGCATCTCAAAAAAAAGTGTGGGCAACATCTTGGGTGTGGGAACCCTACAGACAAGATGACTGCCTTTCTAAAAGCATGATTTTGTAACGATTCCAATGATTGTTTGGACATTTTTAAGCGTAATTCAAATGAATTTTTGAGTCGATTCATAACTGTTGATGAAACATGAATTCATCATTACACACCAGAAATCAAAGTTCAGTCAAAATAATTACCTTCTAATAGTGTATCAGCACCAAAAAAGGCAAAACGGTTCAATGGGCAGGAAAGATTATGACTAATGTTTCCTCAGATGTACGTGGTATAATCTTCATCAACTATCTTGAAAAAGGAAAAACCGATAACAGGACAGTATTATACGGCATTATTAGATTAGTTGAATGTTGGAATTAAGATAAAACGACGGCATTTGGCAGAAAATTGCACATTCTTCGGCAATTGAAACCGCAAAATTAGTGGAATCATGCTAAAAGAAATTTAGCTCTTTGAGAATTTTCCCTGTTTCTAAAAATGAAAAATTGGCTTGATGGGAAGAAATTTGCATCCATTTTTAAATATATAACTATAACTGAGGCTTATTTTGAAGAGTTTGACAAATTCTACTATACGGATGGTATAGAAAACTTGGAATATTATTGGACGACGTATATCGTGCTATAGGGAGACTATGTGTATATTGGAAAATAAAACAATTTATCACCGACTTCTCAAACTGACCTCATACTTTATACCTTCCAGTACAATTTAAGAAATTTCGTATTCCTTCTTTGAGTTTATTTCGAAAGAAAATAAACTCAAAAAAGGAATACGAAATTTCTTAAATTGTACTATAAGATATAAAGTTCGAGGTCAGTTTGATAAGTCGGTGATAATTGATTTATTTTTTAATAATTAAATTTAAAATTGTTTTCTCAACATTATCCTATATTTAATTACGAAAAAAAATAAAATAAAATAAAAAAGAAAATAATTTCTTAAAGTTTTTTTTAAATTTATTTTATATTTAATAGAATTTTTTATAGTTTTCTGCCTCATTTTATTTTTCATTTACTTTCTTATTTTTTACATTTGAATTTGTACACGTATTTTATTTGGAAATATCTCTAAATTATATGTAAATATAACTAATAAAAACTAAAAAATAAAAACAACATTACAAATAATATACAATTAATAAAGATTTACATTGAATTCAATCAAAGTAAAATTTAAGATCACAATTTTCTTTAAGAAGGGAAAAATGGAAAATATTTAATGATACAAAACTGTTCCGTCAAATTTGTATGATTTGAGTGTGTAGGGAGGAGTTTGTAGAAAAAATTGAATTTTATTGGGGCCATTACTACCCTTTTTGTGCGTCTATAAATCTGTGGTTTCACTGGTGTGATCTTCGTCTCCATTTTCATTGGTGTGATCTGTCCTCAACTTCAGAACTTTACCATTATGGATGGTTGTCGTTGTGTCTGGATCTTGGAGTGTCACACTTTCGATAAACTCGATTTGCGAAATTGATTCATCATTGACGTTTATATGGCTAATAGGTGTGGTAATTTTCTCCTCAATCGATTTCTGTTTGATGATACCATTTTTTTTCGCATTATTTTTGAGCTTTTCTGATTGTGTTTTTCCATTTTTCTTAACATTCGAAGAATGGACAACAGCTTCTGTAAAGAACGATCGTGGCTCGAACATTTGTGGATTCTCAGCAAATTTCACATGAGTATCAGATTTAGTAGTAGTCCGACTTGGGAAGTCGACATCGATGTACTCGTCACTAACCCGACGGTCCTCTTCAATTAATCCATCCAGTCGTGGATTTCTTGCTGGAGTCTGAATGGTAATTGGTTTAATGGAATTTTTCTGAACCTGCTCAAGCAGGACTTTTTGCTTTTTAATATTTTCAGCCAATATATCCTTATAATTATCAAAATTCTTATAAAGTTCATACAAATTCTCTGCTTGATCTAAGTAGATCGTTGCCTGATCATAGCTTTTGTACATTGTATGCGATTTATTACCCATAAGCGTAAAAAATTCGATGAACTTTTCACAAATCACCTCGCGGCGTATATCGGCCAACATCATTTTTTTATTGTGTTCTTCATATTTAAGATGTTCGGGCATTTTGGGTACAATAAACTAGACGGAAATAATTATTAATAATATGGTAGAAAAAAGGAATTAAAAACGTTTACCTTTAAATCAATGGAATCCTTTGATTCTCGTATTGATTTCTTTCGGTTTTTCTGCATAATTTTTGTTCTTCTCCGTTTGCTTTTTTCATCCTTCGTTTGTGTAAATCGAATTAATCCTTTATCTTTAAATTTTTGGGTATCTATATCGATGTCACCTTCTTCAATGTTGTTGCTAGCAAAATGCCTTTGAAAATTGTCCTTTGCTAATAGTGGATTTTTCGTCACGATACTTTTGTACAGCGCTTTATAATTTAGTGTGGGATAAAATTCCGATTTGCCAATTTGGTTGAGATTTCTGTACGCCATCATGATATACATGACGGGATTATCGATAACTTGTGAGATAATTTGATGCAATTCGACTAAAGCTTTCTCGGGAATATTTTCGAATAGATTGTATTCATTAAGGAAGTAATCTTGCAGTTTTTTCTTAGAAATTTTGTCTCGGAACTCCCTCAGAAATCTTATCAAAACTTCGCCCAGATACTCTTCGGGAAAAGCGCCATAGTTCTTCTCACATTCCCAGAATAGATGGGTTCGCAAATGGTCCAAACTGAACATGTACGTTTTTTTATCCTCTTGTGGTTCAATGAAGGTTTTTATTAGAACTTTTGATAGCATAAAAATTTTAACTTGTGCACGTGTCAGACATGTTTCCAAATAACGTTCAGCTTTCGGAAAGACTATTTTCCATTCCAATTCTCGCATGCTATTCCGACCAATTTTCGGAACATATCCGAGTGGAATTATATGACATCCAAAGGACACTACACGTTGCTGCATTTGTTGATTTGGCCATGTTAGATTTGTCTTGTTGATTGGATTTATTATTCGTTTTCTATCGCGTTTCAACCATTCTGAAGCGATTGATGGCCAAGCACTGTGTATTGCGGGGATTATTTCATATTTGGCAGTGTGTATGGAAGCCCCCTTCCATGTGCTCTTGGCTAATTCATCTTCGCTGATACTGAAACTATTCGCCAACTCACCTTTGAGCAGATTCATTGCAAAGTAGCGGAAAAAGAGTCTTGAATTTAAATATTTCATTTCTACACCATTAAATCGAGCGCAAGGTTTGTACAGATTCTCGAGTTGAGCTATCGTTGGAATCCCGGTTATACAAGAGTCCGGAAATGATGTACTATTTATATCCGATATTGTTGAATAGATCGACTCTGTCAAGTGTGAGAGGGGTTGATGGGTGTTCAAACTAGTTATGTAACTGTACTCGTAATCACTACTAGTCGGAGTTCGGAGGGTGCTCGTCGTACTGATCGATTGTTTTGTACTATTTTCATAAACATCCTCTTCCATAGTTTCATTGTAATCAGAATCACTGTCATCATCATCATCATCATCATCATCCCTATTATCCAATTGGATCTGTTGTTGCCGCTTTTGAAGGATCTGCTTTCGATGCTTTTCAAATTCGATTTCGGCCTTTTCATTACTCTTATATGATTCTAATGTTGGTAATTTAACAAAACCCTTTAGTATATTTCCGGTCGGCTGTCTCATATCTAGAACAACTTTACACTCTGACATTGATTCATAATTTGTATCTTCGGTTCTTATCACTTCGATATTTTCAAAAACAATATAAACCGTTTGGGTCTGAAGAGGCACAACTAAATTTTTCTCCGCTCCATGCCTATAAGAAATAAATTTTAAATATTTTATAAAAAAAAATATTCACCATATTTTTTTTAATTTTATTCAATTAACTCACTTCTGTTGAAATTTGATCTTCTGTTCAACTGCATAATCCAAAACATTTGGATATATAACCGTATAGTTGGTTAAGGTTTTATTCAAATCAATTTCGTTATTTTGGATTTTTTCATATGCTTCTGCCTTTTCACTGAAACAATTTTTTTTAAATAAATGAAACCCTATTATTTTATTTTGAATTTTTTGTCTGTAAAAATATATTTAAAAAAAGTTAAAAATAATAAGTTTGCAGTATTTTTTAACCAAAATTGTTATAATTGAAAAATAAACCAAAAACAAATTGTTTTTCTTAAAAATGTGTTTAAAAAAATCTGCCACAAAGTACACTACCAGGGGCTATTAATACATTTGCCTATAATTGTAATCCTCACACGAGATTAAAATAGCCTTCAACTGAACAGACGTTATTGACTACTACTTAGAATATTGGCTAATTGATTAAAACTGACACTAAAGCACAACCAGTTTGAAACCAATTTGGACGTACGGTAATTTCTATGCAAAATCCAAAATCGTTCATACCCCATTCTATGTTCGATACAAAGTCATTAATCGTGACTTAAATTTTTCCCCTTGTTCATGATTTAGGTTTTACTCGTTATAAAAAATTTCATTCCCGATTATCCACTTGTTAAAAAACTCTCCTCTGTTACTATCACCATAACTACTCGTCGGCATTTAAGCGTTAATATGACTTGTTAGACAGAGAAACACCAATGGGTGTCTTAGTCGTAAAATCAGCTTGTAACAATGTTTATATACGAGGTCTGTTTAAAAAGTATCGCGAATTTTGAACTTCCGCGGGTTACGTATGTTCGATTTTCGATTTTTTGTGGCGTTATGTTGGTACTCATGTCTCTCACTTATGCCGCCAATTTCAGCCATTTTGAATGTTCAGTTAATTTTGGACTGCTGCTTTGCTTGCACGTGTTTTGGTTCGTCTTCGATTTTTGCCCATTCCAAAAAATGGATCAAAGAAACTGTTTCGGGAACAAGAAAAAGTTACAGGGGCCATATCTGGGAAATACGCTGGCTGCGGCATTATTAGTGTCTTGTTTTTGGCCAAATATTCGGGCACAAGCAACGATGCGTGAGCAGGGGCGTTATCATGGTGCAAAAGCCAATGTTTGTTCTACCACAAATCCGGGCGTTTCTGACGGATTGCTTTGCGCATAACTAAAGCAAAACCTTTACATTCGACCGAACTTGGCGCTTTTTTCAGTCCTGGCTCGTGCGGCAGTTTCCTTTGGGATGATTGAGCTTTGGTTTCCACGTCATAACCATAAACCCATGATTCATCACCAGTTATGACTCTCTGGAGCAAATTTGTGTTGTCGCGGACAGAGTCCAACAGCTCCTTAGCAATGTTAATGCGATGCTGTTTTTGGTCGAAAATAGGCAAAAATCAAAGACGACCCCAAAACACGTGCAAGCAAAGCAGCCGTCAAAAATTAACTGAACATTCAAAATGCTGTGGTCGGCATAAGTGAGAGACAGGAGTACCAACATAGCGCCACAAAAAATCGAAAATCAAATATACGTAACCGGCGGAAATTCAAAATTCGCAATATTTTTTGAACACACCTCGTAGTTGTTGATATCAAATGAATTTCAAAAAAATATGTGTAAATTTCATAAACTTTCTCTTAAACAATCACTCCTAAGAGTGTTAACTAATCCAGTTTCTTATTATTACCAAATAAAATTAACACCTTCCTATTGTTCAAATTCATATAGTTTTCACAGTATCCGTACTTTCCTATTATTAAATGTTATATTTTCTCATTGGCAATTTGTTTGTTACCTTTTATTTATATTCGTACACTCGTACTAGACTTGATTTCATATCATAAATAGTGTAAATCCCAAACTGATAAGTTATCTAATAAATTTCGATTAAATGCAAATTTAATTTTTCGGTTAGTAATAAATTTCGAATTGATATTGAACCGGGGGATTTTTATATTTTCAACCATGTCTTATCATAGAAAATTTATTAATTATAATGTGTTATTTATGATTATTGAAAAGCGGAAGCCTAAACGTTTCTATTTATGAAAATAAAAATAAAACACTTATCAATTAGGTATTTATTTGAGAACTGCCATAGTTACGTTTTACTGTTTAAGAAGAGATTATTTTCTTCAGCGATGCGATTTGCTCACTGAATTTAGGTTTACCCAGAAAATACGTCAATAAGCAAAATTCGTAAATGGTATTCTGCAAACCCACAATTAATTTGACCACATTTCTTTGAGCGATTTTTTTTGACTAAACTTGAAAATTTCCATTTGAACCATATGTGGTTTCCAAAAAATGGCGGCAAAACCTATTCAATACGACAAATTTTCGATTTGTTGTGCGGAAACTTCCCCAGACGCGTAATTTGCAGACTTCACGATATCAGTTGGCATCCAAGATCCTCCGATTTGACGCCGTTGGAATTTTTCTTATATGACTGCTTGAAATATCACCACGAAATAAAGTTTTCCGTATTTTTACAGACAATTCTAAAATTTTAGAGCATTTAAAAACCAAAATCCGTTAAATAATGACTGGATTTATTTAAAAAACCTCGCAATTTCAGTTGCATGATTTAAAAACCTCGCAATTTCAGTTGGCATCCAAGATCCTCCGATTTGACGCTGTTGGATTTTTTCTTATAAGGCTGCTTGAAATATCCCCATGAAATAAAGTCTTACGAATTTTCACAGACAATCCTTAAACTTAAGAGCATTTAAAAACCAAAATCCGTTAAACAATGACTGGATTTAAGTGGCGATATATACGAAAAAGTCATAAAAAATTACCTCAAAAGGATCGAGGCCTGTAAAAAGTCTTGAAGCTAAAAGTTTTATCAAAATCTCAATATTTAGTATGTTTTATTTAACTTTACTTTTCAAAGTATAAATTGTATAATACAATATTTTAAAATAACAGATATTAATTAGAAATACAAAATATCAGTCTGCAAATAAAGAGAAAAAACAAAAAATATCTCTTTTTTTAAAACAATTTGTTTTTAATTAATTGAAATTAAAATATTACGGAAATAAATCATCAACGGCGGGGAGATAATTATTAAAAATGCGGCACATTAAAATTGTTCTCATAAGCTTTAAACTGTACGAAACACACACACTGCATTATCGATATTATAATAGTTTTGGCATGTTGGCTATTAGTACGTTCGGTTTTCAATATAAGTAAACGTTTTTTAAATTTTTAGCTACTTTTTTTTATACAAATGAGCTGTTTATTCAACATTATGCTATAATTATGCTTTTGAATAATTTCTTGGATATAAAAAATATGTTTTGGTCTAATAAGCCCTAAACAGTAATGTGTGCTTTTTGTGTGGTACAAGCTTTTTTTCCGTATTTATAATTTCAATTAAATAGTGTTTCTTTTAGAAATCTATGCACAATTTTTTATATATTTCCATTCAGATGTCCTTTTCCCTAAAGCTATTTCGACCTACTTGACCATTCACAATTAGTTATTATTTTCAGAAAATAATTGTATAAAAAAATAATTATTATAGAAGCAGTACAAAAAATTTATAATTTTTAAGACATTTTTTTATACAATACCATATGAAAAATATCGTTTCGTTTCTGTATTTATTAAAGAATGTAATTTTAATTGGATTTACAAAAAGAAAACAAATTTTATCAGTTCATTCTATATAGATTGTGTAATATTATTGATTATACAAAATGTACATTTGTACATGTAAAAATTATCGAAAAAAAATTAAAAGAAAATTGTATAACAGATTTTATTTTGCTATTTTTCTTCTTAAAATTGGTAAAAAGGAACAGTGAAGAAAGTTTATTGATGTAGATTACAAATAACAATACACATAAAAACTTCTCTTCAACTGATAAAGAATTCGTTGTCATTTTCTTTTTGGAAATTATCTTTATTTAAGAAAGAAAAAAATATATAAAACATATTTTTTTGTTATACTTTAATATCAAAATTGATGTACTTTTAAAAAAATGTTGCAAATAATTTCTTGAAAATATTTTGTTTCTTTAGCAATTTTGCGACTCAAAACATATGCTCTTAATTTATAGCTTAAAATATTTTTTGCTTATAGTGTAAATAATACTAAATTAAATAATAAGTTAATTTTTCTTTCCAAATTAATAAGATATAAACTTTTATATTAAAATTATTTATAATACTTTGTCTTAAAACCTGCCAATGTTTATGAAAAATCGTCGATTTTCCTTTAGCGATGAGGTTTATTTCACACTTGGTAGATAAGTTAATAAGCAAAATTGTCATATATGAGTCTCTGAAAACCCTCAATTGATCATTTTATCCGTGAAAATCGACTATCTGGTGTGTATTTAAGTCTGAACGTGTCATTTATTGGAAAATGGGTACTGTTACCGTCAATTCGGAGTGACTTTTTTACGCCTCAACTTGAAGATTTTCATCCAGACCATTTGTGAAACTATCAGCCAACTCTTATTTGAGGGGGATTCATAACAAAGTATCGGAAAAAGATCCTCGAATTTAAGTATTTTATTTCTATACCATTTTTTTGATTTCAACTGCGAAGCCTTGGCCAAAAGGAACGAATTGGACCCATTTCTTAAACGGATGGTGACTGAGGATGATAAATTGGTCACATATGATAATATTGTGTGAAACGATCGTGGTGAAAGTTCGGTGAAGCGGCTCAAATGGTGCCCAAACCAGGAATAACGACCAGGAAAGTTTTTGCTGTGCAATGGATGGGGCTGGAAATGAATCATCTACTATAAACTGCTTCCATATGACCAAACACTAAATACGGACCTCTACTGTCAACAATTTGACCGTTTAAAGCTAGCGATTGACCAGAAGCGACCGAAATTGTTGAACAGAAGAGGTGTTGCGTTCCATCAGGACAACGCGAGGTCACATAAGTCTACAATGACTCGCCAGAAACTCCGGGAGTTTGGTTGGGAAGTTTTGATGCATCCACCTTATAGTCCTGACCTGGCCACCAAGCGATTACCTTCTTTCTTTATCATTGCAAAACTTCCTTAGTGATAAGAAATTGACATCAAGAAAAGATTGTGAAAATAGCTTAGTTGAGTTTTTTCGCCAATAGGGCGAAAAAAAAACTCAACCAGGGCTTTTATGAGATAGGCATTATGAAGCTATCTTTAAAATGGCAACAAATCATAAAATAAAATGTTGTGTATTTAACCTAAATCGGACAATCTGAACCATTTTGAATAAAGTCTTGAAATAATAGATTTCTTTTTCCTCTAACCAATATTATTACGTGGGCTACTATATATATTTCTGGCCTAATAATGAAAATGCGAATATTTATCAACGAAAAAGGTTTTATTGTTTTTCAAAATATTCTCCATCAAGATTTATACACTTTTGCATGCGCTCAAACCAATTTTCGAAGCACTTTTTCCACTCCGATTGAGACACCTCCAAAACATGGTTTCGTTGACCACGCATTTTTTTCTTGATGTGTGGGAATAAAAAGAAGTCATTGGGTGCCAAGTCAGGGCTGTACGGAGGATGACCCATCAATTCGACGTTTTGTCCGGTCAAAAAGGCGCTGGTTTGAGCCGATGTGTGAGAGCTCGCATTGTCATGGTGCACAATGATTCGACTTCTCTTGTTCGTTTTTCGAATTTCTCCGAAGACTTCAGGCAAACAAATGGTGGTGTACCACTCAGAATTGACCGTCCTACGTTGCACAAGCGGAACAGTCGCCACATGACCAGTTTTGCCAAAGAAACAAGCGACCATTTGCTTCGAAGTGCTTCTTCCACGAACAACTTTCGTTGGATTTGACTCGTCTTGGAAGACCCACACGGTCGATTGCTGTTTTGTTTCGGGCTCATACGCATAGATCCATGATTCGTCACCTGTGACGATCTTATAAACGTCTTTTGAAGCACCGCGATCGTATTTTTTCAGCATTTCTTTACACCAATCCACACGAGCCTTTTTTTGAGCGATTGTCAAATTGTGCGGGATCCAACGAGAACAAACCTTTTTTACGGCCAGGTGTTCATGCAATATCGAATGTATGCTGGTGGGAGAAATGCCTAGGCATGCCTCTATCTCACGGTATGTCACATGACGGTCTTGCATTATCAGTTCACGTACGGCATCGATGTTTTCTGGAACAACGGCTGTTTTTGGACGACCTTCACGGAATTCGTCTTTGAGCGAGCGTCGGCCACGATTGAATTCGTTGTACCAGTTTTTCACAGTGCTATAGGATGGTGCTTCATAGCCATACAAAGATTTAAGTTCATCGATGCACTCTTGTCGTGATAATCCACGTCGAAAGTTGTGAAAAATGATCGCACGAAAATGTTCACGAGTTAATTCCATTTTTTTGCCAAATTGATTTTTTCAAGTCACTGTAAACAACACAAATGATAGTCGTACGTCAATACGTTCTGAGTACGTTTATGCTAAAAAATGTCAAACTTTCCAATGGAAATGTCAGATCGCACCTGGCAACACTTAGTGTTGCCTAGGCCAGAAATATATATAGTAGCCTACGTATTATTATTATTGACACATTCAAATAATAATAACAAAATTTTTTTGTACGATTCATCCTTGAATGCCATAGGCAACACAACATGACAAATTTGAACTTTATTGATCAAAAAGTTGTCAGGACGCGTAATTTCGAGATTTGGTAATTCGAATTGATCTTCAAGATCTTTCCATTTGACGCTGTTGGATTATTGCGGCAAAAAATCGTGATTAGACTGATAATTCTCAAACTTTTAAAGATCAACATCTGTCAAGTAATGACCGAATTACAGTCGGAAATGTGCGAAAAAAGTTTAAAAGAATCGAGTCTGCCAAAAGTCTCATGGCGGCCATTTTAATGATTTTATATTCCATGGCCTCTGGAAAATTAGTAATTAGTAGTAGTAGTCCTTAACAAGTTTTAAAAAACAACAGAAAATCATGTTTTCTAAAATTACAAATAAATATTCTTCCTATTGCGACTGGAGTTCCGCAGGGTAGTTTATTAAGTCCTATCATATGTAGGACTTAATAACATTTACACACACGATATTTCAATCTGATCTGAAATACTTTTATGCCACCTATGCAGACCACTAACAAAGATTCTAAATCTGCATCTAATATCTTTTAGAACCACTTGTAATTTCTTCAAAGAATGGACCAGTGAATGTGAATAAATAAAACCTATTTACAATTATTAAGACCATTCGATCAACGGTGCAAAATTGGTACTTGGCGGTAGGGTACTTCCCTAGACCTACATGAACATACGAACTCGAATAGTGGTGTTCAACAAAACCTCGAAAATCCATTGAAAATTTGAGTGTGTCTTATATAAATTTACTTTTCGAACCACAAATTTGATAATCCTTCATTTTAATCAAACTAAATATTTTGTATACACTAATTTTTTTCAATGGAATTGGAAGGTAAGTCAAATTAACTCAGTTATACCAGGACTAAGGGGACTTTTACCATTTTAATAATGTGCGAAATACGAGTATATAAGTGAGGTTATTTACAGCATCGTTAATGTCGTTTGCTGTTTTTAACGTCCATTTGAAGTCAATCTGCTGGTCAAATTTGTTTCTAAATATGTTCCAATCTATTTTGCCATTTATGGGTCTAGGATGATGAAACTTTAAGATTGGCTTTGAATTAAGAGGAAGGAGAACACGACTATGATCAGAGTTTAAATCGGAAAGAGTTTCAATACTAGAATTCATGGTAATTGAAGGAGTGCTAATGAAGTAATCGAGCATATCAGGTCGTTTTGAACTAGAAGTTGGTCAGTATATTGGATTTAGGAGAAGTTATTTGGTTATGATGTATGAGGTAGAGCTTCTTGAAGAATCTTTCCGCGAGGGTCAGCAACACGGTAACCGCATTGAGCGTGCTTAGCTTTGTAATCACCACCTGCAAGGAACGAGGCTCAAAGTGAATGTAAGAAGGATAAAAAGTCGGAACCAGTTATGGTTTTATTGGGAGGATAGTATACAGACGCTACATTAAGATTAAATTAGGAGGTATCAATAGTAACAACTGTGAATTGCAGGGAGTGAATGTTATGTTTTATGGATTTTTTTATAACGATAGCAGTTCCAGCATGCGCCGTATTGTCAGGGTGATCAGTTCTGTATGTACTGTAGTCTTTTTAAACAGACCTCGTTAATAGTTATTCGGTTAATAGTTATTTTTTGGAAGGAAAATAAATTATAGGTCTTAGAGGACTGCCAGTAGGGAAATAGTAATTTAGGCCCTTCAATATTGTTCCATGGAAGTTAAGTAAAAAGTTTCCACTTTATTTATATATTACCCTTTAATGTGTTAGATCCCAAGAAAATATTTTTTATTTTCGATAAGTAAATTTCATTAATTACAATATATTTAAATTAAGTACATTCTAATTAACGATTTAATCAAATTTGTTTTCTTAAATAATATTTAATTTGGATTTTTTTTATTTTATCAATTTCATTTTTCTATAAACGGGAAGGATCAATATTCTGAATAAAAATAATGATTTTATTTGCTTTTCCTTTGAAAATTTATCTAAAATAAAATAAAACCCGCACGTGTCAAATATAGTTGATTTTAGTTTTAAAAAAAAACATAAGAGTTGAGAATATAATTTTTTCCGTTATTGATAGATAAATTTCAGACATTAAAACTTCTTCAATATATTTTTAAAAAAATTAGTAAAATTACATTTTCGGCAAAAAAAAAAATTTAATAAAGTATGTTCCTCTTTTTTTTTTAAAAAAAAAGAAGAAAAATTTATGATTGTTTCGTTAATAAGTGAAAAGAAATTATAACAAATCAAAAATGAAAAATTCTATAAAATTGTTGGAAAAAGTTCTTTTGCGAAAAAATGTGAATTTTTAATGGGGGAGTAGGGGTGGTTAGGAAAGGTGTGTACAAAAATAAAAACAAAAACGCCAATAAAACAATCGAACAATGTCATGAGTTAGTCTTGAATTTTTATCGATCTAATTGGACATTAATTGCAATTAAGTTTGACATCATATTAAGTTTGACAGAAATTAGTGTTGTCAGAGTAAAGAAAATTTATTCTGATTTTTTTCACTATTATGCGAGAAATAATAATTATTTATTCTTATTTGTTTTTCCTATAAAATCATCGTTTTTATTTTGTTTTATTAAATTTAATTTGTTTTTAATTAAAAAGTGTAAAATATAGATCGTGCAGGTTTGTTTTGTCTGTATGTAAAGTCTATAAGAACCACGCGATTCTGAGGTCATTGGGCGACTTCATGTTACGTGTGGTTTGGCATTGTCAGATTCCCTAATGAAACTGGTTGAACAGAATTTGGAGGAAGGGCAGTAATTACACGTGGTCAAATTTGGTGGAATCAATTGGTTTCTGTTAGAAAATTAAAAGCAGGACTTGGAAAAAGCGTTGTTATAGACGAGGTCTGTTCAAAAAGTATCGCGAATTTTGAATTTCCGCGGGTTACGTATATTCGATTTTCGATTTTTTGTGGCGTTATGTTGGTACTCATGTCTCTCACTTATGCCGACAAGTTGCATTCCGAATGTTGACTGTGGCATATGGTGAAGCTACCTTGGACCGAAGCAACGTTTATCGGTGGTACGAAATGTTCCCAGAGGGCTGAGAAGATGTGAACGACGAAAAGCGTGCCGGACGCCCGAGCACGTGAACAACAGACGAAAACATTGATGAAGTGAAGAAAATAGTATTGGCCAATTGTTGAATCACCGTTAGAGAAGTTCCTGAGGACTTAAACATATCGATTGGCTCGCGCCATTGGATTTTTACCAATGATTTGATCGTGAGACGGGTCGCCGCGAAATTCGTACCAAAATTGCTCAATTTCGACCAAAAACAGCATCGTATTAACATTGCTAAGGAGCTGTTGGACTCTGTCCGCGACGACCCAAATTTGCTACAGAGGGTCATAACTGGTGACGAATCATGGGTTTATGATTATGACGTGGAAACCAAAGCTCAATCATCCCAATGGAAGCTGCCGCACGAGCCAAAACCAAAAAAAGCGCACCAAGTTCGGTCGAATGCGAAGATTTTGCTTACAGTTTTCTTCGATTGCAAGGGCGTGGTGCATCATGAGTTCTTGCCACAGGGCAGAACGGTTAATAAGGAATATTACCTGTAAGTAACGCACAAGTAGCGCGAAGCAATCCGCCAGAAACGCCCGGATTTGTGACTTTTTCTTGTTCCCGAAACTGAAGAGCCCCATGAAAGGACGACGCTACGCTACGATTGAGGGGATAAAGATAGCATCGAAGGAGGAGCTGAACAAGATCCCAAATTTTTTTTTTTGAAGTGCTTTGAGAATTCGAAAAAACGTTAGCACAAGTGTATAATATCTGGTGGGGATTACTTTGAAGGGGACAAAATAGATATTCATGAATATATAAAAAATGTTTGAAAAAAACACAAAATTCGCAATACTTTTTGAATATACCTCGTAGGATACAGTAGCGGCACAATGGTAGGAGTCCTATTTAGATAGTTTTAAAATACGGCGAATGGTGAGTTGAACATCAAATGAATAGCATGAACAGGGTGGTTCCTGATTTAAATTCTGCCCAGAATTTTGAAATAATTTTTGAGTAGACTGATTATTTGAAAGTTTCACAAATGTTTGGTTGGGAAATCTTCCACTGTTTATCTATGTTAGTCTGTTTATGGTAAAAGAGCTTAAATCACCCAAAATTTCATTGATAATGATTGTGAAATTTTCTAAATGACTCCTTCTTTATTCTCAGATTTTCATAATTTGGTTTTTTTTTCTTTCTTTCTTTAAATTACTCTTAAGACATTAATTTTGATATTTTTATTGTTTAAATTAATGAGCATAAAATTAGTGGTGCAATCAGAATTTGTTAATATGTTTTTAAAAGTGATAATCAATAACAAAATAAATTCGACTTTTGAGAGATTTTCTTTTTCTTTCAATTAAATACTTTTCAATATTACTAATCCAATTTCTGATATCCTATTTGAAATTTAAAAAAAAAAATAAAGATAAATTTTGTTTCTGTACCTTTCGTAATTTCCAAAAAATTGTGTTGATAGAATTAAATTGTTGCACAGGAAAGCTGGAATATCGTGACGCAATTGATTTTGTAATTTTTGCAAAACTTTCTGATGATAATCGGATAAATTCAAATCCTCATTTATAAATTTATCGGATTTCGGATCATTTCCCTTTTTGATTTTTGAAGCTTTCTCAGTGCCTTTTCCACCCTTTTTGCCAAGCTTTCGTTTTTGTTTCATATTTTTTTCCTGTTTTCGTCTCGATTGTTCAGCATCCCTGTCTAGTGCGCTAGATGCAACTTTCGGTTTGGAATAATTTTTACCCATTTTTTTTGTTGTTTTTTCTTCTTTTTAATCCTTTATTATTATTTAAAAATAGAATTTTTCTCTATCCAAAATTAATTTCGAATTTACACTTAGTAATCACTTAAGTAATTAGTTGAACTTGAGTATTCACTCATTTGATCAAATTTGTAGGATTTGAGTTCGTATAACAAATTTCTTTTATGTGATTACAAAGGAAAGTAAAATATAAGAAAATTCAATTCTTATATTATTTATTTTTATTTAATTAATTTTTTGTTATTATTTATTTATTTTGTTAAAATTAATATAAACTTTGCACTTTTTTATTGATTAATTATTTTTGATAAAAATAACATAATGGGAAAAATTTGATATTTTCGAATCAACAACATTTTGAACAAAATTCACTAATTATTGAAAAATTATAAATAAATAAAAGCACAAAAATGGGTAAAAAGAGAATTTTTTTTTTTATAATAAAAAACTAAAAATTACTCCAAAAAAAATATTTACTTTTCTTTTTTGAATACGAAAATTTATAATATTTCCTTAATTTTTTGAAATATATATATTTTTTTTTTGATATTTTATAGAGGTGCAGAAAACTGTAAAATCACTAATTAATTATTGTTAAAATTTGTATCCGCAATACCGAGAGTCATCAATTCGAAGTGTCTTATGATGACGAACCGATTTGAGACTGTTCCCGATCGGTTTTCGTTTAATTGAATCCGAAGAAATTTACAACAATTCGAATCTTATCTATTCGAAAATATATCACTGGAAATGATATTGTTATCAAAATAATAGTATATTATCATTTTATGATTAGGAATAAAGCAAAAATAATAAATTATTGTATGGACATATTGTATTCATTTAACTTTAATTGAATATACCATATTTTATATAGAAGAATAATTTTCGAAAACAATTTTTTTTGATTTAAGTTAGAAAAAAAACCTTTTTTAAAACAATTTTTTTTAGAGCATACTTTTCTCTTCTTAAAGCATAATTTTTAAAAATAAGAAAATTTCTTATAAAAATATTTCAAATTTTACAAAAATCAAAAGGACTTTTTATCAAAAATTTATACCATATCATTCAGTTTGTGATTCTGAAAGTGCAATACTGTCATTTAACACCTATAAATTATATGAGTTATTCAAAATGAAATATGTTTAGTTTAAATTTATGGAAAAAAAACACATTAAAAGAGCAAAAAAAAAAACACATTTTGTGTTTTAAAAGCGAAATTATCTTCAGCGATGAGGTTCATTTCTTACTTATTTGGGGCTTTGAAAATCCACAAATAACTGTGAAAAATCTGTCATATCCACGAAAAGTGCAAGGTGGCTGCGACCGGATTAGTTGCTTCCGGTTGTACTTTCGGATCTTGGCGAACCCGAGTACCTGAGATGGATTAGCGGTGGCTAGGAATTTGCAAGATTTTTTCCCGAAGCTCAATGAGCGGAGTACAAACCGGAATACTCTTAAAACAAACAATTGGTATGGGGTGCCCCATGGTGCTAAAAAAACGCTGTGCCCGACAATGGTGGTTGTGGTTAATACCCATATCGCGGGTATAGTCTCCGGATCGCTGGTGGGAGGTACTGGTAATTATCTCGGGCGTTGTCACTGCTTAGTTGGAGTAATCAGCTTGTAACTGATTGTATACTATTAATCAGCAATCGGATTTGGTGGTGCGCTGATTGAGCGTATCTCAATCCCTATGGTCGTAGGCGTTCTATTGTATTATGTCTTACGATGGGTATGCCACTGTATCCGCAAAAAGTAAGAGGCTGGTGTGCATTTTGGTTTGAAGGTATCATTGTACTGAAAAGTCCGTTACCCCCTTTAATTTTGAGCGCTTTAGCCGCATGATAACCAATTTTTTTTGTCCTTAATCTGAGCATTTTAAACTGCTTTCAACAGAAAGACAAATATTGGCTTTATTGAGCGAAAAAGTTCCCCAAACTTTCCCGTGTAATTTCGAGATTTGGTCATGTCACGTAATGGTGGTGCGTTGATTGAGCATAACTCAATCCCTATGGTCGTAGGCGACTCGTGGTTTTATGTTTATCGATAATTTAAGTCACGTTAAATAACATAATACTACTGGTATGGTGTGCATTTTGGTCTAAAGGTCCGTATTTCTTGGAAAATGAATGAGTAGGCATCGTTACCGTTCAATTTGAGATCTATGGCCGTATAATAACCAACTTTTTTTTATCCTGAATTTGAAGATTATAATTTGAACGATTTTTGATTTCAAAAAGACGCTGCCACAAACCACATAACATGACAAATTTGGATTTTATTGCGCTAAAAATCCGATGACACATAATTTTGAGATTTGATCCAAGATCGTGCGATTTGACGCAGTTAGACTTTTTGTTGTTTGGCTACTCAAAAAAATTATGTTTACGCAAACATTCCTCAAACTTTAGAGCATTTAAAAACTAACTGCCCGAATTACTGCCCAAAATTTACAAAAAATTCATCAAAAGGATCGGTTTTATGAATAATGGCATTATTCAAAAAATATAATTAATTACAAATTGAATTGAAAACGGAATTTCAAATGCGTTTTATTTCAGTTTACTTGCCGAAAACCAAATTCGATAGGTGTTTATTATATGGAAATTGCCAAAATAAAAGAAAAACCAAAAAATCTTATCGAATATTTTCGGTAGCTCGTATTTAGATGTATTAATATGAATTACTGTTAAATAACATAATCTCCTCAGGTTTTTGATATACGACCTTGTTGATAACAGTCCATTTCGTTTTTCTTCCGTAATAAAAACTTATTCGAAAAAAAGCAAATCCTTTAATCACAAAAGTACATTTTGACTATACGTCAGCTAAGTTGGTTCTATACTAATTGTAAATTTTACGATAATATCAGAGTTTAAAATATTGCGACATAATTTAATCTATAGAAATTTTACGTAATTTAAGTAAGACCGTGATTTTGTGTGCACTTTAAGTGAGAATCTGATATAATATCATAATTTACACTTTCCATAACAAAAAAAATTTATTTTACATTTAATCCCAATCGAAATTTTATTATTTTATTTAATATAAATATTGTAATCTTTGTGTACTTTATACTGGTGGATTTTTTGTTTTCATAAAGCCTGTATTTTCGTATCTATTTGACACTTGAACAAAAGTAGGTTCTCATATCAGTATCTGTCGTAGTACGAGTGCAGGTAGGAACACGATTTCGATAAGAACGACAAACCATGTAAGTGATGCTGTCAAAATTCTTAAAACAATTACAATCTTAAAGGAATGCACCAAATTCCTACGCCGGCCGAGTAGGATAAACGATTTTACCGTCGAATTATACAGTGTTTCTCATTTTGTCGTTATCGTTGTAGTACTGCCACATACTCGTATGTCAGTGTTTTGTAATGTGGCAACATTGTTGAAATTAAAATCAAGGGAATTGTCTTTAACTTTTATTAAATCAGGTGAAATTCGTTAATTATTGACCGTAATTGTAGTTGTCGTCGGAATTATGTGCTTACTTTATAGTGGATAGACCCTTTTCTCTGCTTAATTTTGAAGATATTTTTTGTTGTTGAAAAAAAAAATCCTTATTTTATCTAATACTATATCATAAAAGTCAATTATCGAAATGAGGACAAAAATTTCGAGAAGGCCGATTTTGGGTTTTAGTTATAATAAATTCTAGGTTAAACAGAATTTTTTTTGTGATTTTTTTTAAAAATTAATTTTTACTATAAATATTGCGTTATAAATTGCGATATTTTTCGCAGTCTCATTTGTGTATGTAAATTTTATTATTGAAATAAAATCAAATTTCATAAAATTGAGCTCTTAAATTTTTTATGTCTCGTTTTAATAAATTTTGTTGACGCAAACATTTTTTTTTCTTCAAAAATCACATACAAAATTAACCTTTGTTGGTATTAGAATTGGAGAACTACGTTCGCATGCTCAATAGTACAATTACAGTTTTTGAACAGAAACACACTGTAGCTGTTGAACAGAATAATTTCAACTGCTGAAAAGAAAACAATTTTGAATTTTGGATAGAACAACTCCAGTTGTTGAACAGAACTACTCCAGTTGTTGAACAGAACAACTCCAGTTGTTGAACAGAACAGCTCTAGTTGTTGAACAGAACAACTCCACTTGATGAACAGAACAACTCCAGTTGTTAAACAGAATAACTCTAGTTGCTAAACAGAACAACTCCATTTGTTGAACAGAACAACTCCAGTTGTTGAACAGAACAATTCCAGTTGTTGAACAGAACAACTCTAGTTGTTGAACAGAACAACTCCACTTGTTGAACAGAACAACTCCAGTTGTTAAACAGAACAACTCCAGTTGTTGAACAGAACAATTCCAGTTGTTAAACAGAACAACTCCAGTTGTTGAACAAAACAACTCTAGTTGTTGAACAGAACAACTCCAATTGTTGAACAGAACAATTCCAGTTCTTGAACAGAACAACTCCAGTTGTTGAACAGAACAATTCCAGTTGTTAAACAGAACAACTGCAGTTGTTGAACAAAACAACTCCATTTGTTGAACAGAACAATCCCGGTTGTTGAACAGAACAACTCTAGTTGTTAAACAGAACAACTCCATTTGTTGAACAGAACAATCCCAGTTGTTGAACAGAACAACTCTAGTTGTTAAACAGAACAACTCCACTTGTTGAACAGAACAACTCCAGCTGTTGAACAGAACAATTCCAGTTGTTAAACAGAACAACTCCAGTTGTTGAACACAATAAATGCAGCTGTTGAATAAAAAGAATGCGGGTGTTGAACAGAACACAATTTTGCTTGTTGGATAGAACAACTCTAGTGGTTGAACAAAACAGCTGTAGCTGTTGAATAGAAAAATTGTGGTTGTTGAATACAATAGACCCAGCTTTTGAGCAGAACAACTACGTATGTTGAACAGCAGAACTGTGACTGTTCAACACAATAACTGCAACTCGTGAAAATAATAACCGCAGTTGTTGAACAGTACCATATTTGGTGATGTCAATTCGTCTCCAAGATCATGTGAATGGAAACTTTAGAGCATATAAAAATTTACGTTCATTAAGTAATGGCTGAATTAAAGCCTGAAATGCTGGAAAAGTTATCAAAAATTACCTCAACATGCTCGAATCCTGCCTAAAGTCTTGTGAGCCATTTTAATAGAAAAATTGTGCTTGTTGAATAGAAAAACTGCTATTGTTGAAAAAAAAACAACTTCAGCTCTTAAACATTTGTAGGTGTTGAAAAGATTAGTTGTACATATAAGTGCATTAGTGGGATTGGAATTGAAACGAAATTAGTGATTTTTAATGTTGGAAAATGCTGCTTAAGAAAAAAACTATCGTTATCTAAAAATGTGTAGCACTTTTTATTGCTGAAAGTGTACGCACTAATTGATTTTTATAGGTAGTTGAGGAAACATAGAAATCCCTTTTTTCGGTAAAAAAAACTCGTTGATGGAAATGGACATGGAATATCCAAGTGTTAACAATGTCGGTTTTTCTGAGATTTCAATTTTAATCGACTGCAATAACGCAACGAGTAGCTACCGGACGAGATTGAAATGTATACTGCACGTCTCGGAAGGACTGTAGAGAAGAAGTCCGCAGTGATTCCAGATCACTCCCAGTAATGCCAGTCTCACTACTTTTCTATCACATATCGCATGAAATTATCAATTATTTATTAGAGGGCTTTTTAAAATTCGGTCTTATTGTATTTTAAGAAAATTTTTAAAACCCATATGTGGTTATTATCATTTGTACAGAATTGATCTTCTGTAATAAAAACTCGATTTTCGTTATGACGCAAAGAAGCAATAAAGCTGAAAAGTTATAAAATAAATTTTATTACCAGTAAAATTAATAACCAATCGATCAGTCAATATTTGAGTGAAATTCCACCTTGTTGATTATGAGACCAGTTGTTCATCCATATTTATTACAGCGTTCGATTCGATTATTTTAGTTTTGTATCATAACAACCGGTGACTCAATGCGATATTAATTAGACAATAGCATAATTACAGAAAAGTACTCTTGTCTGAGTTATCAATATTATTTTTTTCAAAATGGTCTTTTAAAACATTTTCAATTTTATTTTTATATTTTTATAACGTCAAGTATTTATTATCATATACTTGAGACGTCATTGTTAATAATATTTATTTTAGAAGAAAATTTAAATAGACAGTATAGCGACAATTCTTTATCATTAATTAAAAAGTATAAATTTGATCTAATAAATATTTTTGACATGATACTTTTCAATACAAATTTTCAAATTTGTAATATTTTATTGAGTGTTTTTTTGAGTAAAATTTTCTCAATAAAAAATATGATGCAAAATGGTGATTAATTTTTTATTCACCGTATTTTAAAAAAAAACATACTCGTATAGTATTTGAGATGAGGCTCATTTCTCGCCACAATAAGCAAAATTATCATATATGGGGTTCTAAAAACCCATAAATGTATACGTCAATAAGCAAAATTATCACATACCACCTTGATCAAAAGGAGTGTGGCGCTCCCATCGATCCGATTTGAGTTCTGTTTTTTTTTGTTAAGTTGGTACATCTGTTGTTGATATTCCCTCTAAATCTTAGCGTTCCGATTTGAGCTCTGTTTTTTTTGTTAAGTTGGTACATCTGGTGTTGATATAGCTTGACATTTGCAAAAGTTACGTAGCCAAGAGTACATCTAACTCTGTGTGTGTTGGCGATTTTTTACAATTTTAGAAATGGATTTAAATTTGCAACAACGAACTTGTATTAAATTTTGCGAAAAAAAACAGATTTAATGGTGCGCGAACGTTGGAAATGTTGGAAAAGTGTTTCGGCAACGATTCTCTAAAGAAGACGGTTGCTTACCAGTGGAACGAGCGGTTCAAAAGTGATCGTGAGTCAATCGAAGATGATGAACGCAGTGGCAAACAATCGACATCGAAAACCGACGAAAACATTGATAAAGTAAAAGAAATGTTGGTCAATAACCGCAAATTAACCATCAGAGAGATAGCGGAGGACTTTAACATTGCCTATGAATCCGTCCAAGACATTTTGGTTAATGATTTGGGTTTCCGTCGTGTAGTAGCAAAGTTGATGCCAAAAGACCTCAATCAAGACATGATTTGCGAGTCTGAATCTGATCCCACATTCATCAAAAGGATCATTACTGAAGACGAGACGTGGGTTTATGAGTACGACACGCAATCCAGACATCAGGCAAGTGAATGTCGTTCACCAAATGAGCCGAGACCAAAAAAACCACGTCGTTTTCAGTAAAAAAAAAGGCAATGCTCACGGTTTTCATGGATTACAACGGTGTAGTGCATCATGAATTTTTGCCAGAAGGCCGTACAGTAAACAAAGAGTATTATTTGGGCGTTATGAGACGTTTGCGTGAAGCAATTCGCCAATAGAGACCAGAATTGTGGGCAGAAAACTCGTGGATTTTGCACCATGATAACGCACCGTCGCACAGTGCCATCATAATACGTAATTTTTTGATGAAAAATGCAACAAATACCATCCAACAACCACTGTATTCACCTGATTTGGATCCCTGTGACTTCTTTCTGTTCAGAAAGTTAGAAAAAAAACTCTTTCGAGTTAGAAAAAAACTCTTTCGAGTTAAAAAACCATTTCGGGGAACGCGTTTCAACAGCCGAGAGGAAGTAATAGAAAAATCGCAGGAAGCACTGATGGACATACCGAAAACCGAATATAAAAAATATTTCGAGGATTGGATCAAGCGCTGGCATAAGTGTGTAAAAGTCGATGGAGATTTAGATGAATAAACTTTTTTTTTAATTTTCTGAATAAATTCCGGTAACTTTTTGATCAAGGTGGTATGGGGCTCCGAAACCCCATAAGTAAGTTTATATGTCAATAGGCAAAATGATCACATATGGGGCTCTGAAAACCCATAAGCAAGTGTATACGTCAATAAGCAAAATTATCATATATGAGGCTATGAAAACCCATAAGTAAGTGTATACGTCAATAAGCAAAATTAACACATATGGGGCTCTGAAAATCCATAAGTAAGTGTATACTTCAATAAACAAAATTTTCACATATGGGGCTCTGAAAATCCTAACCTTTTTGTGTACACTATGTTTTGAAGGTATTATTGACACGTATTTCTTTCGAAATGAAGATGCAGAGACCGTTACCCTCAATTCTGAACGAAATAAGAACTGGGTTTTTTTCACCTCGAACTTGAAGGTTTCAATCTGGACGATATGTGATTTTAACAACACACATATCTGATTTTATGGAGTATAAATTGGGGCTAGTTAACTCTACTTTTAGAAAGAGATATTGGATAACACTTTAGTTCGAAAATTTTCATTTATGCCATATAAATATTTTTATTTCTACATCCACCACTCATACTCAATCGAATTATTCCATTTTTTCCGTTTTTTTATTCTACGTTTCACCGTTTCGATTGCAGGTAGAGTCAGTTCAATGGACATTTGATAAGCTTACACCCGAAGATGGGAGTGGAGAATTATGTCATTTGGCCGAGTTTTTAGCCAATAAACAATTCGATATGGTCATTAATCTTCCAATGCGAAACAGCGGCGCAAGAAGGTAAACATTGTGGTTGATAAATAATTCCAGAAAAGTTCAGTTTTTATCGTGGAATTGACGATTTATCTTTTTACTTATCTTCCTTTACGCGACAACCTCTCTCCAGAGTGTCGTCATTCATGACGCATGGCTATCGGACGAGAAGATTAGCTGTTGACTATTCAATTCCATTGGTTACCGATGTGAAATGTACAAAACTCTTGGTTGAGGCAATGCGACTAAGCGGACGGGCCCCATTGATGAAAACGCACACTGACTGCATGACTTCTCGTCGAATGATCAAATTGCCGGGTTTCATAGACGTTCACGTTCATATGCGCGAACCGGGCGCAACCCATAAAGAGGACTTCACGACCGGAACTGCAGCTGCCTTAGCAGGTGGCGTTACCTTAGTCTGCGCCATGCCAAATACGACTCCGTCAGTAGTTGATCGTACCTCGTTCAATTTAGTCCAAGAATTGGCAAAGGTCGGTGCACGTTGTGACTATGCCATATACGTGGGTGCGTCTGAAGACAACTGGCAAAATATTGCGGAATTGGCACCACAGGCAGCTGGGTTGAAACTATATTTGAATGAAACGTTCTCAACGTTAAAATTAACGGACATGACAATTTGGGAGAAGCACCTTTCTAGTTGGCCGAAGCGCTGCCCATTAGTGTGTCACGCAGAGAGACAGACAATGGGCGCGATAATTTTGATGTCCCACCTTCTGGACCGGCCTGTGCATATTGCCCATGTCGCTCGGAAGGAGGAGATTCTATTGATTCGTCAGGCTAAGGAACGCGGTATTAAGATAACGTGCGAAGTGTGTCCACACCACTTGTTCCTGTCCACGGACGATATTGATCGCATAGGTGTTGGTCGAAGTGAAGTACGTCCAGTTTTGTGTAGTCTCGAAGACCAACAAGCACTATGGGAAAACCTAGACTACATCGACATCTTCGCCACAGATCATGCTCCTCACACCAGCGAAGAGAAGAATGGACTAAAACCACCACCTGGATTCCCTGGTCTCGAGACGATTCTTCCACTTCTATTGAATGCCGTACATGATGGACGTTTAACACTGGACGACATCAAAAACAAATTCCATCGAAATCCAAAGAAAATATTCAATTTGCCCGACCAAGTCAATACCTACGTGGAAGTGGATTTAGATGAAGAATGGGAAATACCGAAAGAAACTGCACACTCGAAAGCGAAATGGACTCCATTTGCTGGCACCAAAATCAAAGGGCGTGTTCACCGTGTCGTACTTCGAGGAGAGGTAGCCTTCATAGAAGGCGAAGTCCTTGTGCCCCCCGGCTACGGACAGAACGTCCGGACGCAAGCAGCGCGCATACCAATGCTTCACACGTCGTTAGAAATCTTGGATGGTGCACATCGTTCAGATTTTGGTCGCGGAACCGAGCTAGAAAGCGATCTTCAGACTAACGAGGCGTTCTCAAAACTGCTCGATGACCCCGCAACAAAACTTGCTGTGCATTTCGCTGGCGAAATGAATACGTTACGGCCAATTTCACCGCTGCCTCGAGCGCGATGCGATTCCAGCAGTAATCGTGGTCTGAAGGAGCTTATTCAGCAAACGGCAGCTCCACACCAAATAACATCCAACAATCTCGCCGGCAAGCATATTCTCACCGTGGATATGTTCAATAAGGATCAGCTTAACGATATTTTCAATCTTGCGCAAATATTCAAAGCCCGCGTTACAAAGGATCGTCCTATGGACGATATTCTTCGAGGCAAGATCATGGCGTCAATATTTTACGAAGTCAGCACCCGCACCAGTTGCAGTTTTGCAGCCGCGATGCAACGACTTGGCGGTCGCGTCATCTACATGGACGAAACTACATCGTCGGTAAAGAAAGGTGAAACATTAGAAGATAGTATCTACGTAATGGCAGGATATGCTGACGTGATTGTTCTGAGACATCCGGAACCGGGAGCTGTGGCGGTAAGTACTCGTATTTTTGTTTCAATTGATTAATTTTCTGGAAAAATCGAATAGCGGGCAGCTCATCATTGTCGGAAGCCTATGTTGAATGCTGGCGATGGAATTGGAGAGCATCCCACACAAGCCTTACTCGATATTTTCACGATTCGGGAGGAAATCGGTACCGTGAACGGACTTACAATAACGATGGTTGGCGATCTGAAGCACGGCCGTACAGTTCACTCGCTGGCCAGACTTCTCACCCTTTACAATGTGCAGCTACAATACGTGAGCCCCGGAAATCTTGCTATGCCGGACCATATTACTAGGTTTGTCGATTCGAAAGGCGTTAGCCAGAAAGTTTTCAACTCAATTGAAGATGCACTCCCCAATACGGATGTCTTATACATGACAAGGATTCAAAAGGAACGCTTCAGTTCGGAGGAAGAATACAAAAAGGTTAATATCAGCTGACATTCATTATTTACTAATGGAAAATGAAATAATTTCTACCAAAAATTCTCAAATTACACAGGCATGTGGACGTTTTGTGGTTACACCACAACTGATGACGCACGCCCAACGACGAATGATCGTAATGCATCCTTTGCCGAGAGTGTTCGAAATTAGCAAAGATTTCGACTCGGATCCGAGAGCAGCCTACTTTCGGCAAGCTGAATATGGAATGTACGTTCGCATGGCACTACTTGCGATGGTCTGCGGACGCAACTGACACACGAACAATAATGCCATGTGCCTGTTTGACAATATTACTGATATGATTGATTAAAAGACAAAATAACTAACATTTTTTTTTACATTTAATTAATATAGGAAACAATAAACAAATAACATGTGAAGAATATACATAAAATTTATGTAATAAAGTATAAACATACAAAATAATGTAATAAAAATAATTTTCTAATAAAAATGGCGGTTGTTTGTGGCGTTTTTTTTGGTGGCTGATTTGAGATTTGATTTTTGGAAAAATTCGCTCAAAATTTCAATAGGAATTTCTAAGGGAGTTCATTTGAATACCGTTATTAGACGCCTAATGGTATATTTTTATAGTAAACAAAATAAAAGTTTATTTTACAAGCCATGGACAATTTTCTAAGAGTATGCTGTGTCAAAATTAACCTCATTTTTTAACAGTTCATGGGTTTGGAAAGTAAAGTTTAATCTGGATATCTGGAGACAGATTTCGATTAAATTTTCATTATTTTATATTGTTCAAATCTTGCCATTACGTATAGGATTTCTTACAGGACTCGGAAGCCATGAGACTTCTTCTTACAGGACTCGTTTTGAAGTTACAGGTTCGTTTTGAGGTAATTTTTTAATGACTCGCGCATTTCGGATTTTTTCGCAAATTCCTCCACTTTTTGGCGGTTGTTGATTTTTTAATACGCGAGTTTTAAGAATTTGCTGCAAAAACAAAAAAAAAATTGCAATGGCGTCATATCGCACCATCTTGGGGGTTAAATGAGATCACCATATCTTGAAATTACACCTTCTGGAAACTTTTTACACAAGAAATCCAAAATTTATCTTGTTGTATAGATTTTGCAGCTGTTTTCTGGAAATTGCATAAGATTTGGCATAAAATTTTTAAGTTTAGGCCAAAAAAAAGTCGGCTTCAGACTAAAATATACACCAAAAGGTCAACTATTTTAGGACCTTAAATTAAAGATTTTTATTCAAAACTTATGTGGTTTCAACAAGACGGCGCCAAACTCCAACTTCTTCGTTATTTTTAAAAAAAATATGAGCCAATGATAACTGTAGACCAGAGAGTCATTTTTTACAGATGCAATGCCTTTTCAACAGTCATTATTGGTTTTTTGGAGCCCCATATACGAACTTTTTGCTTATTGACGTATCCACCATGCGAGAAATGAGCCTCATTTTAAAAGTCTTTCCAATTTTACAATAATGCTCGATAGTTATGTGAGCTATAATTAAAAAATGGCAAATTTTACACTAAACAAATATAACCTCAAATGGCATTAATATTAGACAGCTGTCAAATAACAGGGTTGGACTTTTCGAAACGCAAAATGTTTTTTAATTCTATATTTGCTGCATTTTTATTATTACCCATTTTCTTAATAAAAAAAACCATCTGAAAAAGCTTCCGGAAAGAAAACCAATCATGGAATAAACACCCATATTGGTCATAGACAACAACGGGAAACGGACATAATGGCCGCATCTCCTGCTGGTACGAATCATGCCATCGCACTACAACTGCACGAAAAAACTTATTGTATTTTCTTTGAATGTGTTTATTTTATAAAATAATGATTACAAAATTTTTTTAAATCTTTCTTAAACAATTAGCACAGCAGCAGCATCAGCTAAACATGGATTTTCCAATCAGGACCTTAGATTGTCCTAAGAAAGAAAAGAAAAACCACATCGGTAGCTGTTACCAAACCAATCACATTTTTTCTTCTTAACATTTACTTATTTTCACTACACTTATAAGTATTTATTGTTAGTATTAAAAATTTAAAAAAAAAAACAAAAAAAAATCATATTCATTTTTATTAAAAAAATGTCAGTCTTTACGGATGATAACCTGAGTGAACTTAAAAGCTAACTAATTTAAATATTAATTATTTGCAAAACATAAAAAAAAATATTTTAATTTGAAAACAAAAACTATTTTGGCATATGCACGATTAACATTTGATTGTTGTTATTCCTGGGAAGGCGGCATTAGCTGTAAAATAATCGCCATTTTGATATGCATCCTTTTGGTCGTTAGCTTCATTGGCGCTGATGGTCGCCGATATTGTTGTTATTGAGAGCAGCTGTGGTACTTTTTCCTCTGTCGAACGTAGTCTGCCAAAAATGGGATGTCCTGTTTTGGTATATGTTTCGGTGCAATTTGATTGTGCTTCAATGTTGGTAGTCGGTTGTCTTATGGTTCTTTAAATATATAACGAGCAGAAATAAGTAAGATTAAAATTTCGGATTATTATGGCACTTTTCAATTTGGTTTGCTATAAAAATTACCTTTTTTGTTGACGGCAGCCAATCAAAACCATTAAGACTATTAGGACTATAACAGCGGCTATTAGACCCAACACGACAGCTACCATTGTCATAATTTCATGCGGCTCTCCATCCGATGTAACTTTTGGTACTGAAATTATCGAAATAATATTAATTTAAATAATTTTTATTAAAAAACTGTTTAAACATGGGATAAATTGAGGGTAAATATGAATAAGAAATATGAAAAGTGAAAAATTAATTTAAACTAAATGTGAGAAGGTAAAAAGAAAAAAAATTTTTTTTTTGTTTTGTATTAATTCATTTATAAAAATTTTGGTATTAAAACTGTTAATTTATTAAATAAATAATAAATATTTAAATATTAGGTATGTAAGGGAGAAACCTCGTTCAGTCTAATACACATACACACACATACACACACACACTTCTCATCAGGGGCATGAAGCACAGTGAGAGCGTCCCATTCATGCATGACCTCGGGACCATCTTTGAAGTACCTGGGGTTCATAATTGACGCGAGGATGCCGGTTTTTAGAGCACCTATTATACGTCGGAAGATAAAAATCCAGGCAGAGTAGGGTAGCTTGTGATTGGTATGACACCGGTTGAAAATAGGACCGGCCGAACTTCAGAGACTGTACCGCCGGAGGCATCGGAGAAATTCGGTGGCGCTGTGCAATGTTAATACAGAAGAAAGAAAGGAGTCAAGGCAGCCGTGGCAGAGCAGTTGGAATGCTGCTTTCGATGAATCCACGGATCGACCGGCGTCACGATGAGGTTGGCTACTACTTCATCCAATTGTTGACATGACATGGATATTTTTGTGCTTAAGAAAATTTCGCTTTTTATTGGATAGAAGCTTAATGTTATTGTGATGGGTTGGTCGAGGGCGCGGAACACGCCTTCTAACTGCATCGATTCCACCGGACGAAAGAGGAATTGCACTCGGACGGTATAGAAGAGTGTGGATATTTTCGCTTCCATTGGGATGATTGAGCTTTCGTTTCCACGTCATAGCCATAAACCCATGATTCGTCACCAGTTATGACCCTCTGGAGCAAATTTGGGTCATCGCGGAAAAAGTCCAACAGCTCCTTAGCAATGTTAATGCGATGCTGTTTGGATCGAAATTGAGCAATTTTGGTACGATTTTCGCGGCGAGCCGTCTCACACCCAAATCATTGGTAAAAATCAAATGGCACGACCTAATCGATATGTTTAGGTCCCCAGCAACTGCTCTAACGGTGATTCGACGATTGGCCAATACTATTTTCTTAACTTCATCAATGTTTTCGTCTGTTGTTGACGTGCACGGGCGTCCGGCACGCTTTTCGTCCAAGGTAGCTTCCCCAACAACTTCTCTAACGGTGATTCGACGATTGGCCAATACTATGTTATTTTCTTCACTTCATCAATGTTTTCGCCTGTTGTAGACGTGCTCGGGCATCCGGCACGCTTTTCGTCGTTCACATCTTCTCGGCCCTCTAAAAACATTTTGTACCACCGATAAACGTTGCTTCGGTCCAAGATAGCTTCACCATATGCCACAGTCAATATTCGGAATGTGTCCGCGCAATTAATTTTGTTTTTCAGTCAAAATTTGATACAGATTCTTTGATCCATTTTTTGGAATGCCAAAACACGTGCAAGCAAAGCAGCTGTCAAAAATTAACTAAACATTCAAAATGGCCGAACTCGTCGGTACATGAGTACCAACATAACGCCACAAAAAATCAGACCTCGTCTGTATAAAAAATGTTTTGTATTAATATTTTTGCTTAATTTCTATAATTTTTGAACAGACCTCGTATGTATAAAAATGTTTGTGTTAATATTTTTGTTTAATTTCTAGTCGAGCAATAAGAGAAAAATGGGTCACTACAAATATATTATGGCCGCGGAGTGCCGTAGGGTGGAATTGGTGATAGGCTAGGTCTCTTCCGCCAGCGTCAACGGTCGACTTCAGCTTTATTTCTTTTTTTTAAATAATTTTTTTTTATTTATTTCCATTTTTTTTCCTTTACTTTTTAGCCTGGTTAACTTTGCTTCAGTTTTTTGTTGTTGTAATTTTTCTTTATTTTTCACCATTTTTTTCTTCTTTTTTCCCCTTCCTCCCTCGGGTGTCTCCATTATCCCCTATATGATCCGGTATAATTTTTTTCTGTTTATGGTCCATGTGCGAGCACATCTCAGCAAATAAATTTCGAACCCCCCGGCAATATTTCCATAAAACTAGCGACAAGCATGCCCAGCTGATACATGTGCTGTCTGAGTATGGTGGTCTTTGACCGACCATACTCCTGTAGAAGTTCACGTTCAGGAAATTTTAATTTTCATCTCAAATTTTAATACTTTTTCATCCTTTCTAACACCCAAAGAATCGTCTCAAATTTTTTTCCAAACCATAACATTTCCTTCTTTTTTTTTTAAAGTGGGTAGAGGGAAATCCTCTGAAGACGCTGTAGATAACCCTAACCCTCCAGTGTGTAGCATTTTTAGCCACGAAAACCCACCGTCTTATTATTCAAATATGCCCTTTCATTGGCCTGTCGTCAGGTATTACTTTATGGAGAGTAGACTGGCTTCAATCCTCTTATCTTATCTAGGCAGCAGGATGTAGAATGACATTTTGTCACTATTTCCTCGAAATGCGTATTCAGCTACCGGACTCCAACATGCCTGCGATGCCATCATTTCTGGGACAGATATTGATAGACGATTTTGGCAAGAACAGTGGAAAAAGACACAATTTGTAATCTTAATTGTATCGTATCAGAAAATGCACCATACGAGATCTGTTAAAAAAGTATCGCGAATTTTGAATTTCCGCGGGTTACGTATATTCGATTTTAATTTTTTTATGGCATTATGTTGGTACTCATGTCTCTCACTTATGCCGACAAGTTCGGCCATTTAGAATGTTCAGTTAATTTTTGACAGCTGCTTTGCCTGCACGTGTATTGGCTCGTCTTCGATTTTGGCCCATTCCAAAAAATGGATCAAAGAATCTGTTTCGGGAACAAGAAAAAGTCACAGGGGGCCAGATCTGGGGAATACAGTGGCTGCGGCGTTATTAGTGTGTTGTTTTGGCCAAAAATTCGCGCACAAGCAACGATGGTGCAAAAGCCAATTTTGGAAAAAACGTAGGCACAAGTGTATAATATCTGGTGGGGATTACTTTGAAGGGGACAAAATAGATATTCATGAATCAATAAATAATTTTTGAAAAAAAAACACAAAATTCGCGGTAGTTTTTGAACAGAATTCGTATTGTGGTTCATTTCTCCATGACCTCTTCCGTTCCACATGGCAATATCAGTAATGAGGTTCTTTAACCTCATTTTCCTTATCGTCTATCCCTGCCCCTCCCTTCTCATTATCTCTCCAACACCCATCATATTTTCTCTCCAATACAATTTCACCATATAAATACATAAAAATCTGTTGACAAAAAAAAAAACAATCTCTCGTCCACGCAACCAGTAATGGTCTAGAATTATTTAAGGCTATTATTGTTAAATGAAGTTTTTCCACGTTCAAAAAAAAATCCCATTAATTATTCCACAACCTTGTCTGAACATTAAATACATTTACTCTCGCGCAAGTGCAATGTGCTCAGAATGTAAACAAATAGAAGTTCAATGACTATTCCCCGATTTGTCTAATAGTTATTATTCTGCACCGCCATGTTAACCGTTTCTTTAGTCAAACTAGTAAACTACATTTAAAATTGAAAAAAAAAATTAATAAAAACAACTCATGACAAATGCATTAATTTAATTGAATTTCTGTCGATGTTTATGACAAATCGTCATATTTCAAGAACACACAATTTAGATCGGATTTATGTACTTATCTTGTTCCGTGGTAATTCTCTAAGATTAGAAAAGTCTCTCAGATTGATTTCTATAACTGATTATTAACTGAAATATTTATCTCAAGGTTGTAGTAAATTACGTAGAATTTTTATTGTTAATAATCTTTATCTAATAGTAACAACAATAAAAAAAGAGAAAGTATCTAGTATAAAAAAAACCGCCCACTTATGTACATATACTGAATGTCCAATAAAAAGTAGAACATTTTTTAATTACAATAACACAAAGAGTAATCACTTATTTTTGATATAATTTTTAAAGTGCAACTAATTTTTAAGATATCTAAATTAATAAATAGATAGTTCCAAAAAATTCGCACAAAATATGTTATATAAAATTGTAATTGGTTTTTAATCTCACCCGTAACCAATTGTTTGATATAAAAGAAAAATAATTTATTTATTTATTTTTTTTTAAATGTTAGCAATTAAATAAATCTACAGAAAATGAAATAAAACAGAGTAGATAAAAAAGTACTTATTAACTCACTTGAATCCTCAATTATGTAGCGATTACTCCGTGACAATTTCACTACATTATCCATTGTTCCGTAGTCAATTTTCTTTTATAGATATTATGCAATTGTTACACCTGCAATTTGTTAAAAGAAAAAATTCTCTTCATAATTATTAGATTTACAGGAAATAAATTAATTTTGTCGTTAAAGTTTTGTTATTATGAAAATTAAAAGAATGTAAGAAAAATTCAATTTACTTAATTTTACTAATTAGTGGCTATGCCACTTAATTTCACTAATTATCAATTATATTGTTTGAGTAAAAAAATTAAATTATTTCTCTATAAAAAATCTGAGAATAGAATATTTATTGCTAGATTCATTAGATTTAATTTATAGCGAAAATTTAAAAATATGAGATTTAATTTATGGCGAAAAATCACAATATTTTCAGATTAGAGCATGGAAAAAATTCAGTTTCTTTTCAAAATTTATTTCTTCTAATTTTTTACTAAAATTTTTTCACGTTTAACTATTTTAATATTATATTAAAAGTGACGTATCTAAAAATTACAACTTTTCTTAGTTTTGTAAAAAAAAAAGTCCCAAAAGGTATTTGTAACTGTAAGATTATTTAAAAATTACGTATGTGAAAATTTCAACTTTTCTTAGTTTTGTAAAACAAACTTTCTTAAATTTTCTTTCAAATTTGCCATTAAAAATTTAAAACATTCAAAGACAAATATTTTTAGCTAAGAATTTCGCTATTGAATTATTTTTTTTAATATAATTTTTTCAATAATATTTTAGATATTTTAAGTCTTTTATGAAAAAATAAAAATTTTCTTTTTTTTCACCAGAAATTTCCGAGATTTTAAAGGTGCCTTTTATGTACCTATATTGTCTTTCAGCTGGAGTCCCACAAGGTAGTCTCCTGACTTTCATTTTATATGATATTTACACACAAAAGATCTTTGAATTTTAACTGTAAGATTATTAAAATATTACGTATGTAAAAATTTCAACTTTTCTTAAATTTTGTTAAAAAAAACTGTCTTGAATTTTCTTTTATTTGCCATTAAAAATTTAAAACATTCAAAGAAAAATATTTTTTTAAGAATTTCACTATTGAATTATTTTTTTTTTGAACATTTTCTTTTATATTATTTTAGACATTTTAGGTATTTTATGAAAAAAAAAATTTTTTCTTTTTTTCCGCCAGAAATTTCCGACATTTTATATTTTATTTCAGCTGGAGTCCCACAAGGTAGTCTCTTTGGTCCAATTTTATATAATATTTACACCCATAAAATCTTTGAATTTTAAGTGTAAGATTATTTAAAAATTCCGTATGTGAAAATTTCAACTGTTCTCAATTTTTGTAAAAAAAAAGGAAAGTTTTATGTAAAAATATTGGATGGAATTTTATTTTTAAAAAAATTTAACTTACAGAAATATTCTTAAGAAAAAAAGTTTCGATTTTTTATGTGTCATCAATAATTTAGAACGTTAAAAAAATATATAATTTTCTAAAATTTGCTTGTAAAAATATACATTTTTTAAAAACTTTTTTCTAAAATTTGCTTATAAAAATATATATTTTTTAAAAATGATAAGACCTATTATTTCAACAAATCAACCGGCTTAAGTCTTCGATGGGTTTTTCTGAAAATAGGAAATGGAGAATAGTTCTTGAATAAGAGGATTAGTATGATTGGAGATACGGAAATGTAACTTTTTATAACGAGACATCAAAACAAATGACACTTCAAGATCACAGTATTGCGAATAGAAAAGGGAGCGTTGATAATGGTACAGAGTATTTTTGATTGTAGGGATTGGATTAGACGGGAATTGGAAGGCTTAGTAGAGGGTAAGTTGTTGAGAAGCGTTGGTGTATCAGCTGTGTGGAACTTGGATCGCTTGCCGGGCGAGAGTAACGAGCCACCGGTAGAAGCGACAAGAACATGCACACGGCATGGTTGGGAAAAATGCCGTGGGTAAGAAGAGTCGTTTGAGAAGTAAGGAATGGGAGTTGATGCGTGTAGGGTGATTTGTGAAACAATCCAATTTGGAAATTTTAAGATTTCAAAAGGAAATTTTTACTTTAAAATAAAACTCTATTAGTAGATGTGAAAATAAAAATTAATAAAAATAAAAATAATAATAATAATGCTAGTAAGAGGAAATTGAAATAATTAAATTGTAATAATTTATAAATTGCTAATTATTTTTTTTTTACGAAAGGGAAGAATGCGTTGTGCACCGTCAGGGCGGCTCAAGCCGCTCTGTTGTGTGAGACTCACACTCACTAAAAATCCCCTCCTCTTCCGGCTTTATGTTTTAAAAACCACCTTGGTACCGGTTTTTCGAATCAGTTCAAGGTGGAGTCTTTATTTGCCACTATATTAGCTCTTTCCGGTTGTACCTCTTTTTATATTCCTGTCTCCATTTTTTTTCTTTCAGCACGCTTTGTATAAAAGTTTTTCTTAGTTTTGTAAAAAAAAAATTTCATGTAAAACTTTTAGAAGAAATCGTTTATAAATTTTTATTTGTAAAAATTTCAACTTTCTTAAATTTTCTTTTAAAAAAATTGTTTTTTAAAAACATTTAAACAAGTAATAAAAAAATTTATTTTAAAATTTACTTATTATTAAAATTTAATTATTTACAATTTGGTTGAAAAAATTTTATTTACCAAATTTTTATTTGGTTTTGCCAAAAATAATAGAATTTTCTTAAAAAAAATTTAAAGATTACTTAATAATTTAACTTAATATTGTTAAAATATATTAAACGATTTTATTTTTTATCTTTTTTTTCACCAAAAAAATTTTAACATCTCGAGGGTAAAATTGCATAAAAATATTGGATGTAAAATTTCAAATTTTTTCAATTTTGTAGAAGAAAGTTCATTAAAAAATTGTCAACAAATTAAGCGTAATTAAAATTTTTTGCATTTGGAAAATTTGTTAAAAATTCGTCAAAGATTAGAAAAATCGCAACGTTACTGATTTTATTTTAAATCAAAGCGTAATTTTTTATTTTCAATATTTTAGGTGTAAAATTTGATGAACAAATTCGTATGAAAACATTTTTCAACTTTTCTCAGTTTCAGAAAAAAATTTTTTAATTTTTTATCATACTTTACAAAAATTTTCTGAAATGTTAATTTATGTAACAATTTTAATTTTTTTGCAATTTATAAAAAAATTAGAAAAATTGCAACGATACTGATTTAATTTCTCATCAAAAAATTATCATATTTGAAGGATGCGCCATGTGAAAATTTTTCAAATTTCGCAAATTTCTTGGGGCAGATTTTCACTTGTGAATAATTAATTTTTTGTTAGCTTTTTCCATTAACAGACACAATTAATATTTCTGAGTTAAAATTTTTACTTCCCATTAGAGTAAGATTGAAAATTGATTTTTTTCTTCTCGAATCAATAGACCTTTTCAAGTACTATTACTCATTACTTTTCCAAAAAAATAATTGGTTTATTTTTAATTTTTATTTCCAATAATAAAAAAATATATTTTAACTATTTATAAAAGAAGCAGCTTGTAAGAAGCTATGCGAAATACTAGTACCACAGTATAAGTGCTAATAATGCCAAAATCTTCATGTTCAGATGATTTTCTTGTAACAAAGAAGAAAAAAGGTTTTTTTTATATTTAATAGTTACAAGGCAAAAACATATATCTTTCTAAAAGTATCATTATTATTATAACCAAAAATGGAAAGTAAAAATTTGTATGACTTAACAGAGAATGTATTGTAGTTTTTGATAAATGATTGTAATTACTTTCTTCAGAAACGAAATATTTTTTGTGGAGAAAGTTAACTTCTACGTTTTTGTACCATTTTCGCTTTACGTAGGTAATGCATATCCAGGTCAGATGTATTACTTTTAAACTTTTAAATTATTACAATTTAATTGATTTGCATAATATAGTATCAAAGTATAGGATGTTTTTATGAATTCTTAAAGAAGAGTTTTAGTTGCAATTTCAGAACAAACAAAAATATTTATTGAGCTTAAAGTTTGCCATTTTACATTCTAAAAAATTTGTTTTATTTGTAAAATTTTTCTAGAAATGATGCGGTTTTTTCATAGCAATGTTTTTTATTATTTTCAAAAAATTTTAGTTTTTTCAGTAATGAGATTCTTTTTTTGATCAAAGAGTTTGTCGATAAAGAAAATTACTCTATAAGGGACTCAAAAAACCCACTTGCGACTATAGAAAGAAAGCCATTGTATCCGTGAAAAGTGACTGGAAAAATTTGGAGGTGTTTCTTAGATCACGAGGATAACCAATATTTTTTTATCTAAACTATACAATTTTAATTGGGACAATACGTGGTTTTAACATAAAAGCACCACGACTCATTCAAGACGATTAATTTTGATAAAGTTTCCTGGAGGCCTGTTTTCGAGATTTGGTGATGTCAATTGACCTTCAAGTTCGTGCAATTTACACTCTGTCATTTAAGATTTATTATAAACATATTTTTAAAAAAATATATTCCCTGAGCCAAAAGTTTGCCATTTGTAAAAACTTTAAAAAAAATTGTTAAATTTAAAAAACTTTCTAGAAGTTATGCGATTCTGCCATAGCGACGTTTTTTATTGTTTTCAAAAAATTTTGAAAGTAATGAGGTAATGAGGTTCTTTTTTGGTTCGATGGATTCATCGATAAAAAAAACTCAAAAAACCCTGTATAAAGGGCTCAAAAAACCCACGTGCGACTATGGAAAAAAAGCCACAGTATCCGTGAAAAGTAACTGGAGGTTAATTGTTATTGGTATACATTTTCTTAGATCATGAGGATAACAAATATTTTTTGGTCTAAACTTGAAAATTTAAATTTGCAAAATATGTGTTTACGAAATAAATGCACCACAAACTATACAAGACGGCAATTTTTCGTAAAGTTTCCTGGAGGCCTGTTTTCGAAATTTGGTTATGTCAATTGACTGTCAATTTCGTGCAATTTATACCATTCGACATTTTCTTATATAAATTTTCTTTTATAAAATAGATAATCTAAAAATTTCAGAGTACTTAAAAATCATCCTCCGAATTACAACCGGAAATGTGCGAACAAATCATCAAAAACTATATCAAACGAATTGTGTTATCCAAAAAGTTTTATCATAGTTATTTGAATAATGTTAAATTTTTTTATTTTAGATAAAAGATGGCAAAATTTAATATATTAAAATAAAAATATTATAAAAACCTAAATTTTAAATATATTTTATTTATTTTAACTTTCGGTATTGAAAATTGAATAATTCTTTATAAATAAATTTACGATAAAAAAATAACTTTCTGTTAAAACATGTGCAAAATACAGTTTTTTTTGTTGATAAAAAATATTTACTCTTCAAAAGAATATATAAATTTATTGATTCAATTTATAACTAAAACTATTCTTGATAATAATTAAATAAAATTTTATAAAAAAGTTACAATGAATTTTTACTACTCTATTTACAGCTGTAGTTAAAACGTAAGCAAAACAAATCTCTAAGAAACTATTAATGCAATAGTTTTGCACACGTTATAGTATAAACTACTTGAACTTTATGATTTCGATTTGTTTTTAAATTTATAATCGCAAATAGTTTTCTAACTACTTCTTTACATAAACAGCACTAGCTCTACTTATATTGCCATACGAAATAGTAAATATGATCAATGCTTTGGCAATTGGAAATTTTCCAAAAAAACAAAAAAAAAACACAAAATAAATAATAATAATGAATTGTGCTTTTCTTGTTTCTTATTAAAGTCTCTCTCAAGAATAGAGACTTAATAAATTCCTAATAAATTTCAATACAATTATATGTACAAAAGGCCAAGAGCACAAAAATGTTCAGGTGTACTTGTACTTTCAAAATAAAAAATAAAAAATAAAAATAAAAGAAAAAAAGTAAGTCAACTCACATAAAATAACTAAAGGACACGTTTTACCATTATTATTTATTTATAAAATCAATAAATAATTTTGTTGTTGTTTAAATATTCACACACAAAAAAAGAAACTAACAAAAAATACGATTTTTCTTAGAAATAAAATTTAATAATAATAATAATTGTGTAATGTCTTATGTACGCGATAGTATTTATTTAGTAAAATTTTCAAACTACCCATAAACGGTCACAATGCGTATTGGCAAATTTTTACAATTGCCATTTTTAAAGAAGAGAGTTTCTGTTCAAAAACTTTTCAATAAAGATAATTTTAACAATAAGTTAGTTTTAATGGCAAATACGAATGCATTACATAAAGATACTTTTATTGAAGATTAAGTAAGTAATTATAAAAATAATAATAATAAAAATGGAATTTCTGCCAAAAAAAAAAATACAAAACACACCAGATACGCATGTATTGTCCGCTGGTGGTTATTGTGCAAAAAGTTGCTATTAATCAATTTCGATCTTGATTCCGAGAGTGTTAAAAGGTCACTTGATGCTCGTGTTTAATAAATAGTACACACTCCAACCCACACCCACTACCAATCACACTAGTCATTGATGTCAATAATTTCATTTTATTATTGGTTTTATATTATTTTTCAATAAAAATTTACCTTGTTTTCCATATTTGGCTGATTTTTATATACTCGTACTAAATTATAAAATTTTTCTGTAGCCAAAAAAAAAAGTCAGAAAATTTTGGTAACAAAAAATTTAATATTTATTATGAAATTTTTTTTTTACTATCACAAATAGTACTTGTGTTGTTATTATTAAAATTTCACAGAGAAATTACTTTTAATTTTAGAGATAATAAATAATTTTTAGATGTTTGCCTAAAAAAACTAACAAAAATATTAGTTCTGCAGTTTTTTTTATCTCCAGTCAATTTCTAAAAACAATTTAAATAATATTTTAATGAGGAATTTGATATTATTGTAATAAAAATTAATTTTAAAAACAAAATCATCAAATTTTAAAAAAAAAATTGTAGATCGCAAATCTAAATTAGAAAATGCCAATCTGAACACATTTATACGTCAATAAGCTGTTACTATAAAAACGTTATTTTTTATGTATATTAAATAATGAAAGTAAGGAAAATAAAATTAAAAACAATTAAAAAAAAAAAATAATTTAGGGTAATTTTGATTTGTTATGTCAGAGATGATTGGTACTGTTTTTTCTATATTTATCACCGTTTAAATGATGATTATTCATGACCCTATTATTATTATTATACTATATAATATAATTTAAATTCTATTTAATTTTTACATTATCATAATGATTGAGTATTAATAAAGAATTTTCATTTTAATGTAAAGTATTCAAATTATACAAAACTAATTTAAACATCAATTGAAGTGATAAGAGTTGGTCTGAGTGAGTGTATTAATATCGAAAGCACCTAACAAATGAGTATTTGGGTTTGTGTATTTGCTATGTTATATGCGATCGACCACGTTTTATATGCGATCGACCACGACAAAGCTAGCATTAGACTGCATGGCAAGGTGCGTTGTGTATGGAAATTTTTAACGCGTATGTACCTTATTAAACTATACATGGCAGAATTGTCATCTTTTCATATGGCTATAGGCGATGTCATGCGACCATGGGTTAAGAGGCTCTATAAAGTACTGCGCCATTATAACCCTTGATGTGAAGAATGTCTTCAACTCGACGAGATGGGATCGTATTCTTGCCACCCTGGGCTCAATGGGTGTTCCGGAGTATATTATCAGGATAATAGAAGACTACCTAAGCAATAGAATTCTGTTGTACAGGATGAGCTGTGGGGAGAGATTATACAGGATCACGAAAGGGGCAGAGGAGGTGAGAATTATCGCATTCGCTGATGATGTTGCTGTGGTCGTAGTGGGCAAAAGCGTGGAAGAAGTAGAACAGATCTGTAATTAGACTGTTGCTTCAGTTCGAAGTTGGCTTCTGGCAGCTAATCGTAACCTTGCGGACCATACGACGGAGGTAGTCCTAATCACGGGCAGGAAGTGAAGAGAGAGTATCACCATTAGGATTGGTGAACATGAGGTGATATCGGGATCATCTCTAAAGTACCTAGGAGTGATGATTGACGAGAGGCTGTAGTTTCAAGAACAGCCACTATACATTGGTGGGAAGGCTACTGGGAGAATGATGGCGCTGGTGCGCTTAATACCGATTCTTGGTGGACCCAGACAGAGCAGGAGCAACCTACATACGTGGAGGTGTCTCAATCTACTGTAGGAGCGCATTGATGATGACCTACGCATTCCGAACAGTGCCTTACGAGGCCATTTGTGTTGTGGCTGGAACGATACCGATTGAAATACTGGGAGATGAGTCTGTACTGTCGGAGAGGTCGATGTGACTCTGTGAAAGAAGTCCAAGAGGAGGTGGCAAAATCTTTGGGATAATGCCACTGATGGCGTGGTTAGACCGACGGCGTGGTGATCTTGGTTACTATCTATCTTAATTTTTGATGGTACGCGGATGTTTTCAAGCTTACCAATTCTGCTTTAAATTAGATTCTAGCCCAATGTGCCCTTCTTATGACGATATGATGGAGAGCGCGGAGCACGTGCTCTTTTATTGCACCCGATTCAATGCGGGAAGAGAATAGGCTCAGAAGTGCGCTGGTGAACCCCTGATACAGGAGAATGGAGTGTTCCTGATGTTGTACTCGAGGACGCCTTGAGAGGCTGTCAAAGTCCTTGCGACAATAGTCCTAAAAAGACTACGTCTGGAGGAGCGTCAAAAAAAATCATAATAAAAATTCACCAGAGTAGTGATTTAAATCAATCTCTGCTTCATAAAGTAATGCCTGACAACAGTACCGTAGGGAGATGTAAAAACGCCTTACTATAAAAAAGAAAAACGAGTCATGTACATAGCACACCATATTACACTGCATAGCGGTTTCTGCCATATCAAAACTTGACTCATCTTCATATGTGCATCTGACAGCACATGCTAGGTACTTGACACATGATAACTCAATTTTCCGGATTTCCATTGCGTATGGGCCTTCCATTTGCTATTAGATGCTGTCATTTCCCATGGCAGCAAAACTAAAGCTATATCACACTGCATGGCTAAATGTAATTTATTCACGATAGGCTACTGCCTTACGCATATTATGAAAAATATGACATTCAGACTCCATAGCACTCGCAAGGCAGATAAATTGACATAAACATGGCATCTTGCCATGCAGTCTAATGCCAACTTAATTTAACCTTCAATTTTGTTAAAAAATTGATTAGGGCATGCAAAAATTCAACTTCCTTCAAGTTGTCCTTTCTAAATTCTGAACAGTTTTCGTGCCCAGAATTTGTTGTTTGCCATTCTGTTAATAGGCATATTGTGGATAATTGTGAACACAGGACGCCGGAGAGTTTCTCCCGCCAACTGATCAGCACGTTCATTTCCCTTGATTTTCACATGACCCAGCACCCAATGCAACTCGACACTGCTATTGTTTAGTAGGCTAAGTCGAATCTCATTGAGAACGGGATCATTCAATGGGCCGCTGAAAGCATTGAGGGCGGCTTGGCTGTCAGTAAATATGATGATCAGCAGCCGCCTATATAGGAACGATTTCTTTTACCCTATACGGAAAGACTGTGGTAAAGACCATATTATAAAGCTGCTCCAAAAAAAATTTAACTTTTCTTATTTTTGTAAAAAAAAACTTTCTTAAATTTTTGTTTTAAATTTACCATCAAAAATTTTGATTATTCAAGGAAAAATATTTTTTGTTAAAATTTTTGCTATTGAATTATTTTTTATTAACATTTTCTTTTATATTATTTTAAATATTTTAATTGTTTTATAAAAAAAACAAAAATTTTCTTTTTTTTTCACCAACAATAAAAATTTTCTTATTTTTTTTAAATTGCATAAAAATTTTGCTTTTAAAAATTTAAACATTTCTCAATATTTTTTCACCAAAAATTTCCGACATTATAAAACTTCATAAAAATTGTCAATATTAAAATATGAAAATTTCTTAGTTTTGTGCTAAAAAAAATTGTTTTCGATTTTCTTATTTGGCACAAAAATTTTTTTTACCTTTTTAATATTTCTTCACCGAAAATATCCGACATTTTATGGGTACAATTTTATATCCTATTTTAGCTGGAGTACCACAAGGTAGAATCTTTGGTCCAATTTTATTTAATACTTACACCCATAATAGCTAATCTGATTACTATCCAAACAAAACCTGATATCATTTCCAATAGTTGAGAATCTTCGCTCATGATTTACAAAGAGAAAAGTGAACACATTACTTTTACTTTTTCCCAAAAGCCATCTACCCTCTTATACTTTAATGGAAACATTTTTACCAAATAAATTTAAGTGTTGCAGGCGTAAATGATAGTTTTTTCCATTGAAGAACTGAACATTTTCCACTATTGCTCTAGACGTAAATAATAATAAAAAATTCTTAGCGGAATTAAATTTTGCAAGTTGACCAATGACCACTGATGGGAATTAGCAATTATTTTTTCTATAATCTTTTTTCTGTTCAATATTTAATGTTTGTTTTAATAAATTTTAATAGACAAAAATCTTTTCCTATAAAGTTTTCATTCCTAATTTCGATAAAGTTTCCATAAAAATGTAATTGAAAGTCGTTCATTTTGTATGCTTAATTCTATGTATAAAATTTTTAATTTTTTAAATAAATTGTTAAAAAATAATTAAATTTTTCTAATCGACAAATAAGAATTTTGTACTTTTAAAAAATTTTATATACTCCAAAAATAATAAATAGTTCTTATTATACAAGATTTTACTGCAATTTTATTATGGAAATAAGGAAGGAAACCCCGTTAAAATGGGCATGGTTTCTAGCAAACCAATCCATCAGAAGTTTATAATTTTTTACCACAATTACCGGTGATTAAACATTTTTACCATATTTAATCTTTTATCAAATTAGATGAATTATAAAAATATTCCTAAAAAAAAATTACTTAATTTCCAATCAATAGTTCCGCTTTGAATGAATAAAATTTGCACACCATTTCTTAGTCGATTGCAAAGAAGATGCAATTCATAAATTATTGGAAGAGCCCATCAGATTGCATAATAATAATAAAAAACTTATAGCGAATAGTAGCAGTTTTCTATATCTAAGCAAGATTTTTCTTGTAAAAAAAAACAAATAAAAAGTTTAAATTATAAGATAGATTTTGAATAAAGTTTTCCCACAAACAATTGCATGATTAATAATAATTAGTTAAAATTACAATGTGTGTGAATAATAAAAATAGTATTTATTTATTTTGTTAAAGTAACTAGTAAATTTTTTGATTGATTATATTTTTTTTTATATTTTACAGAAATAAAAGTGAAAAACAAAACTTTCTTCTGAATAGTATTGAATTAATTAAATTTTTTGTAGTTTTTCTATATTAAATTTTGTTGTAGTTTTTTTTGTTGTATTTTTCACTTAAAAAGTATAAGTATTCATCAGTTATTGTTATTTGTTCCAATAAATTTTCTTACCAATTATAAGTCTATATTTTTTAAAAGAAACTATTTAGAAATAATTTGAATATATTTTTTAAAACTCAAATAACAGAGAAAAAAAATTCTTTCTGTATTTTAAAAAATAATTTTATAAAGTTTTTATGTTCAATATTTTAGAATTTTTTTTTTCTTTGACTATGTACCAGGTGTATAAGCTTAAATCCGCTGTTTGGTCATAGATGGCGTGAGTAAGCGTATTAAGCTACCATGGACACGCCATACTTTTTTTTATGAGTTTGACATCTGTCAACATTAATCAGTACACATTGTCAGTGACTTCGTACAACAACATATATTTTTCCTTTGGTAATCATGTCTAGAAGCTCTGCTTTTCTGCTTCAATTTGAAGAAATCGGCTGCCGAATCGCATGTTTAAAGAGGTCTATGGTGACAGTGCTTTATCGAAAACAATGTGCCGAGATTGGTTTCGTCGGTTCAAAGACGGCAACTTTGACTTGTGGGACAAGAAATGTGAAATTCGGCCTAGGAAGGTTGAGCACCATCAATTGCAGGCTCTTTTTAACGAAGACGATACCCAATAGCAAAAAATGCTCGCGGAGCAATTGGGTGTTACTTAAGCAGCCATTTCCATACGTCACACATTCGAAATCTTGCTCGCCAGACAAAAAAGAAAGTCGTTCCTGCATCGGATTGTGACAAGCGATGGAAAGTGGATATACTTCGAGAATCCTAAACGCAAGAAATCGTGTGATGATCCCGGCCAACCATCAACATCTTCCTCAAGACCAAATCGCTTCGGACGGAAGACGATGCTGTGTGTTTGGTGGGATCAGCAGGGTATCGTCTACTATGAGATGTTGAAACCTGGTGAAACTATCAATGCCCACTGCTAGCACCAACAACTGATCAAATTGCACCGTGCTCTGCGTGAAAAAAGGACGGATTAACAACAAAGACATGACAAGCTGATTATCGTCCACGTCAACGCACCATCGCACACGTCAAAAATGGTCCGAAACCGCTTATTCACCAGACCTGGCCCCTTCCGACTACTACATGTTTTCGTCGATGGGCCACGCGCTCACTGAGCAGCACTTCGATTCTTACGAAGACGTCCGAAAATCGCTTGATGAGGGGTTTGCTTCGAAAGAGAAGGTATTTACTAATTACCCGAGAGATGGGAAAAATGTGTAGCTAACGATTGCAAGTACTTTGAATAAATTTGTTTTTGCTTTCTATGAAAAAAACATGTGTTTTTTTGACTAAAAAACAGCGGATTTAATCTTATACACCTGGTACTACTTATTTAAATAGAGAAAAAGAATGAAAATTCCTAATGAATATTGTCTAAATACTTTACTAGGCTGTGTTTTAAAAAAAATTGTTGTAAATTAAAATATTTCTCTTTGACATTGAATTTAATCAACATTTTTTTTGCTATTAATGAATAATATTTTTTTATACTATTTATTTGGTATTTTCTTTTTTTTATTTATAAAATAGAATGTGTTCACTTGAGAAATTCCAAAATGAAATTTTGTAATGTTATACTTGAAAATGTAATAATTTTGTTGTTGCCAGTTATTCAAGTTTGAATTATAAGATGTTGAAATTTTCTATCATGAAATCGTTCTATTTATAAATAAAATACAAATATTAGTAAAGTATTGAAAATTGAATAGTAGTTTTCTATTGAAATCGTTCTTATTAAAAATATTATTTTATTGCATTTTTTACTTTTTTAATTTCAATTCAAAGAAAAATAATTTAAATAATTACGAAATGATATTTTTTATAATATCAATAATATTAATATTTTTACATAATTTAAGTAAATTTTCTTTTAATAAAATCAATTTTTATCCTTTTAGCAAATAAATTCTTTTTGCATGAAGAGTACAAGTTGTAAAAGGGAAATTATAACAATTCGAAAATTCTAGCTCAGATAAGAACCTATCCCACCGATTGTTGCGAATATGCCTTCTCGGCACAGTATGTTTATTAGCACAGATAACATCTGTAATATTAGCAATGATCGTTACCAATTGTCTATTTGGTAGTATAGTAAATGTCCACTGAGTTGATTCAAAAAGTACACTTTTGTCATTTAATATTTATCAAATATATATTATAATTAAAAATAATATTTATATAGTCTAAAATTTGCCATTTAATTATAAATTTATTTAAAAAAAATGCCATTATAAAATTGTAAAAAATTTCTTCAAAAGTGATTATTCTGCCGTAGCCACGTTTCGAGCTATAAGAAGAGACCCATAAAGTTCACTTCTTGCTTGGTGGATACGACAATAAGCAAAATTACCAAATATGGTCGACTTTCAAATGATTATAATAAAACTATTATATCCGGAAAAGTATCTTATTTGGCTGAAATAAAATGAAAAAGAAACTTTACCGTAAAATCTGAGCAATATGGCCGTATGATAAGTGAGTGTTTTTTCCCTGAGCTAAAATATTTTCATCTATACAATATGTGATTTTCATAAAAGAGTACTACCACAAGCGACTCCAAATGACAAATTTTGGCTTAATTACCGCAAAACTTTTCAGAACGTGTTATTTTAAGATTTGAGGATGTCAGTTAAACTTTAAGATCATGCGATTTTGAACAGTTGGATTTTTTTCTTTAAATACTACATTAAATATCATATTTACGTAAATAAATTTCATATTTTACGGCATTTAAAAATTAACATGGCAGAATTTCAGCCTGAAATATGCAAAAAGGTCTTAAAAATTAACCTAAAAACGATTGAGTTTTGTAAGAAGTTTATTGAGTTTTGTAAGAAGTTTTATAGTAAATATTTTTCTTATATATTATTTTTATACAAAATAGCAAGATTTATATTATAGGTAAAAAGAAAAATTTTATCAAAATTAAAATTTTCAATTTTTTACATTTATTTTTACTTTTAAAAGAACAAATTGGATAACACTTTATTAAAAACAAACTGGGACATTAAAGGCTTATAGATTTATAAATAATTATTCATATTAAATGAATATTATTTTAAGATTTATAATAATAATAAATTTAGATAATATTTTCTATTATTTTTTTGTATAGTTTTTCAGATAATCTTTTTCGTATATGATAAAAGAACAAATCGTATTCATAACAATTCTTTTCTGAATAGTACGAAATAAAAATATTTTTTTTTTAGAATTTTTTATTAGTAAACCATTCATAAAGTTAATCAATTAGTTATAAAAATGTCATCATTAATTAGCCATAATAAAATCAATTATGAATATTACGCGTATCTTCAAATCAATAACAATTATTTTTTATGCTTAATGATCGAATATTTATTCAGAATTCTTTTTTTCTTCACATTCATAAGTGAATAATTATTTGTATGCATTTCTAATAACTATAAATTATTAAAAAATAAATTGCACATAAGAATTATAAGAATTTTTCTAGAATAGGAAAAAATTGTATATATTTTTTCCTATTAATAATTTTTTTATTTAATTATCAGAAAACTTTTAATACGTCTGCACTTTTTCTAAACGTAAAGAATTTTCTATTAAAATAAAAGAATTTTTATATATTTTTGCTATTTATTTTCAGAAATTAAAAAGAATATTTATGAATCATATACATACATACATCTAAGTAATTTTCTATTAAAAATATGTGTTTAGATGTAGTTCTTTTTTATTAAAAAAAAAAACATTTTATTACTAAGTTAATCTGTTAGAATTGAAAACATGTTATCATAAAAAGTCATTTGTTTATAATTAGAAAATTATCATCACTAAAGATCTGATCAATAATTATTGATAAACTAAATATTCATAATTTTCTAGAAATAATCTAATGTAATTTAGGGGGAATTTTAATGAAAAATAATTAAAGACGCCAATGAAACTTTTTATAACGAGAGACAGTCACAATATGGTGGATAACATTATTGTGCATCGACAATTTTACGGACTATTTTTGACTGTAAGAATTCTATTCCGCCGGAATTATATTCCGTAAGGCCAGATGGGTTTCAGTAGGGCATTGGATAAAAGTACTTTGCTGCCTATAGTAGGTTTAGAGCATTTATCTAGAAGACGAAGTAGTTGTAGGTATCGTCTGTTTAGCTACTGTTTCTTAATTTTTATATGTGATTTCCCTGTCAAGCGTTTGTCTAAGTTCAGGCCTAGGTACCGAAAAGAACCTTTATTGTAGAATCTGAGCACTATGGTCATATGAGAAGTAAATGTTTTTGGCCTAAGCAAAAATATTTTCATTCACTGCCATTAAGAAATATGAAAGAACATGGTTTTTGTAAAAATTAGTAGGAGACAAAATTATTACGGAGTCATTAAATTCACTAGAACACCAACGTAATTTCATCTGTCTTTCCTTATTTTATCGTATTTTCCATAAAGAGTGTTCTAGTGAATTACCTAGTTGCACTCCGCCACTACAATTATTTTATCATAATACCCGTTCTGCCAACAATGCACATTAGTTTACCCGGAATCCCCTTTTCGGACATTCAATCCGAATGTGGAATGGTCTGTCTCATTCGGTTTCCCCAAATCATTACAAACAACAGTAAAGTGCACCGATATCTTTATCCCTCCTAATACTTTACGAACGTGCAATTGATCATAATACTATAGGGACATTCATAATTCCTTTAGCGCAAGTGGATTATAAAAAATAAAAAAATGGCGGACAGCAAAAGTTACGTTGACACATTTGCGTTCAAACCAGTTCTGGAGGATTTAGATTAGGAAAGGGTTATAATTCGGCCCGAAATGTGTGAAATAGATATTTGAGAAAAGACTCTTAAGTTTGAGAAAAAAGACTGAAATTCCGCATGTATAAATATTGTATGTGTAGATGATGGGCCCAAGCATAGTCCCCTGTGGAAGACCAGCGGACATCGGAGACCAAATATTTCAGGTGTCAAACTGGTAAAAAAAAACTATAGTATTTTTATTTTTAAACTTTCAATATATACAAATACGATATGAAAATAATTTATTTGAAATATTCAACCAAATTGGTGTTTATTTTTATTTTAAAGTCGTTTTTATTACAATAAGTTAATATATAAATTTATTTAAAGAATAATGAAAATTCCTATAAAGTTATGTTATTTATACAGTTTACTTTATTTCAATGCTAAAAATATTATATTTATTAAACAATATTTCTTAGAGTTTAGAACACTTTTATTATAGTACACGTACAATGTAAGCCAAAATGTGAAGCTTAGTTATCTTAAACCAAATATGGTAGTCCATATGTTTTTGCCAGACATTTTTTTATAACTAACTAACATTCACTATGCAAAACTACTATTCATAAAATAATATATCATCCATACTGTAATATGTTTATTGAAAAATACAATTGATATGATAAATTAGTACCATAAATTATTTATTTAATTAAAAAAAATGTATCCGGCAAATTTATTTAACTAATTATTATTACAGAATATATAAGATTTTAATCATTTTTTCCAATCTAACATAAAGTATTTAGGTTAAAATGTCTGTTATGATCTTATAAATTAATATTTTTCCGGTTCATAATATTAATAAAATGGTATTACCAGAATTGACGATTTTATTTCCAAACACATTTAAATAAATATTCTTTAATTAATATAAATTCTTTAATACGAATACATAAATTTTATTTAAAAAAAAAAACAAAAATTAATCCAATCATATAATGAGATAATTATGGAAAAATAAAATAATATTTATACATTAAAAATTTATAAAAACAAAAACTAACTTCTTATCAATTTCAAAGAAAACATGCCAGACTTTAAATTGTGGATTTTTCTGTTTAAATATAAACAATTTATATTCAATTATTTTTATTTATTATAATCATAAAATGAACATAAATCTATGATAAGAATATTATGGAATTGAGGAGAATTTATATTATTTTTTCAATAAAATTCTTTTATTTAAAATATTGAAATTATAGTAACAAAAAAAAATAAATTAAAAAATATTTCTAAAAACCTAAAAAGATTTTTTTTTAAAACTGAAAAAGCTTAATTTTTTTTAAAGACTTTTCTTCTAATTAGTGTTAAGGAGAATTTCTTTCGAACAGAAAAAAAATAATTAAAAAATATATGAAAAATTAAATTTATACCACAATTTGTACATTCAAGAGAAATTTTGGAAAAAGATTCATACTTGAACACTTTTAAAAATTTATATTTAATAAAAACACCTTTTAATACAATAATTTTTATAAAAAAAAAATAACCACCAAAATTTATTTGAAATAAACTAAATCACTTAATCAAAATAAGATGAAAAACATTAAAAAACTTATCACAATAATTAAGAAAATTTTGTATGTCCTTTTGAAGTTGAACCAATTTCAGAATTGTTTGTAAAACTTTTCAAAAATCAATTTAAATTTGATTTAGTAATTTTATTTAATTCTTCAAAACCTATTATTTTTCGGTTTAACAAATAATTTTTAAATTTCCGAAAATGTTATCGATAAAAAGGTTAATTTTCAAGACTAATAATTTCCTTAAAACAAATTATGAAATACTTGAAAAATGCTAAAAAATTAAATTTTTTTCTATACAATTTATTTATTTAAGAGAAAATTTCCAATTAATATGTAGACATAAAACCTTTTAAAAATTCACATTAACTTTTCAATTTTGAATCAAATAAATATTTATAAAAAAATTCACATTTATACACTTTAACCAAAAATATATTTAAAATAAACTATTTTTAAAAAATATGGCAAAATCATGTCAGTACAATAAATTTAAAACTTTAAAAAACTTACCACAATAATTTAATAAAATTTTCTATGTCCCTTTGGAGTAGAAGAATATTCGAAATATTCGTAAAACTTTTTAAAAACCAATTTAACTTATATCAAAGTCTCTTTAATTTTTTTAATTTAAAAAAAAAAATCGATTTTATTTTTAATAAAAAAAAAAACTCTTTAAAAAAATTCAAAGGATATTCTTTTTTAAATGAATTTTCTATTATTTTGTTGGTATTAAAAACCGAAGTGATTGTCGTTTGAACTTTTACTGCAAATTATTATAGTTAAAAGTCAAGAACGAAGAAATGTTTTCACGAAAACACCACAAATTGATTAGACGGTTGCGAGACACGCGACAAGTGTTTTTATACTACGAACCGATCAGTAACTGCATCCGGACAACAGGCAGGCAGATCCACTCCCTGTCAAAATAGTTCTCATGCTTGCCATATAACAATAAGCATGATCACTGACTGTAAAATAAACACTGACACTTCGGTTTCGATTAACGATGATCGGTGGAAGTCACAATGACTAAACAAAACAAATTCGATCGGAAATTTTAGAAAAGACGATAAATACTTTTCGGAAGTAATACTAACAAAAATAACCGTTCACGACACTACCTCATATACTACTTGAGACTATCTAGAGTTATTAATCTGGTTACTGTTTTTGATCGTCGATTGCTGATCACTGATCAACGATCTCCATAACTCCACATAACCAACCGCCATAAACTAATGATCAGTAAAAACACTCGTATTGTAGCAACACTACAGGGCGGCACTATGTACATACTCGTACTACCTCAATACAGAAAGTGTCGACGGCCATGCCAAGATCTGGGGGCGTTTGTAGCCTTATTGCTGATGGAAAAGAGCCTACATCGAAAGAAGGAAATTGTCTTATTAAGCTGAAAGTACAAAAAACTCTCGAACACTATTAAATGGCTAAACAGACGTTGGCATGATAATGTCGAGCTCGACCTGTTGCTATTCGTACTTGTTTTGTTTAATTCTGAGCTACAATATATTATTTATTTTGTTTATCAGAAAATAAATGACTTTTTAACAATATTTATACATTTGTATGAACGTTTGTTGTTTGTCGCATTATATCTGTTGGTTAAAAACTGCTAACATATATTTTTTACTACCACAAAAATTACATGTTTTCATCATTTAGAATGCATTCATTAAAAACTATAAAGAAATGCTGACCATTTGCGTGCTTTTTTTTAATGAAAACAACAACTTATAAAAATTGTTTTTTTGTGCATAAACAATTTCCTTATCTGTTCAGAATTCTTTGTTTTAGAATAGAAAAAAATTTAAAGTACTTAGAACAGATTCAATTGAAATTATTTAATTTAAATTTTTTAAAAAGCACATAACAGATATGGTATTATTTATATCCATACATAAGTTAATTACCCCATTATGAATAGACGCGTTGAAATATTTTAAAATAATTTTTAAACAAGGATGAAGAAAGATCGCAGAAATCCACGTAAAAGAAGTTGTTCGTCACAGTAGCCGTTTATTGTGAGAATTGCTGCCATAATCAAACAGGTACAGTCACAGGTCTGGTGGCTGCGACAATCACAGTCTAATTATGCCAAATACAATAACGTCTTGTCTTAATATTATGTCAAACGTAATTATTCAAAGCTTATTAAATGTTATATATATTCAATTGCCTTGCCATTGGTCTAAATTTTAATAATGCTGCCATTTGAAACGACATTGAAAATAGGAAAATATGAGGGCAGGCAGCAACAACGAGCAGGATTGAAAATTAGAGATTGGACGAGTGAACAGTAATTCGCTTGGTTCGCTGTTCGCAATTGTGTGAACTGCTATAAGATTGTGAAGATTTAAAAATGTTGACTGCGGCGTCGCCATTGTGTTAGGGATAAGATCGTTAGTTACAGCAACTTTGATGCGAGCAGCATCAAAAACTGTGGCTTAAGTTGAGCAAAGAAATGTAGTCGGTTGTATAAGTACAGCTACAGCCACAGCCACAACTAGTTTTGAATATTGGAAAATTTTCCATTGTCAATTTTAATTGGAAATATTTTAATTGCATTTTATCCAATTTTCGGTTTGGAAAGTAAAAATTAATAGAATATATTTTAAATTCAGATTTGGATAATATTTTTATTTTTTAATATTGCTTGAACCTTGCCATTTTATATTGAATAATTTTCTTTATAATTTGAGGATTTAAAATTTCTTGTCAATTGCTAGCCACAATTTTTTTACCATCTTTCTGACAGCATACGAATTCCATATCGAAAAAAATGCTCCTCTTTTGAGGTGATCCACCAATCGACCCAATTTTTGATATTCGTAAAATCAGAAGTGCTACTCAGCCAGGCTGCGTGTTTTCGGTTGGAATAGGAGTGGTCGACAGGTGCAATGTCTGAAAAATATAGCGGGTGGGTTAGGACGTCCCATTTCAATGTTCCCAAGAAGGTTTTAACCGCCTTAGCAATATGTGGCCTAGCGTTGTCGTGTGTCTTTGCTCGTATTGTGGCCGTGCTGTGAGCCATGGAAGTATGGCTTGGCCGTCGATGTTGATGCATCCAGAATTTTCTTCGCTTTGGATTATCTTAATGGATCCAGTTTTCAACGCCAGTCACAATACGATGCAGAAAACTTTTCTTTTTTTGCCGTTGGAGCAGCTGTTCGCACGTCTCTCGGCTTTAACTCGTATGGCATCCAATTTCCTTATTTCTGGATCATTCCCAAGGCTTGAAACAATGGGAAATTGCTTGTTGAGTTACGCCCAATAAATCTTCAAGCTCTAATTGCTTTTGACATAGATCTTCCTCAAGTAATGGTTCCAATTTTGCGTCTACAAACTTTTTCACCGGTCCGGGACGCTCCTTGTCTTCCGTGTCGAAATGACCACTTTTGTAGCATTGGAACCATTCGTGTCACCATAAGTTTCTACAATCATTTGATGCACCTTAGCCGCACAATTTTTTTCGAATTGAAGGCAGAAAGCGTCGAAATGAAGGTTTTTTTCGGAAAAAGCTATTTTTTCGAATTGAAGGCCTGATATTTCGACATTTTTACGCACAAAAAAAATATATAAATTGCCGATAAAATATCACAAATGTAATGATGAGGAGTTGTTGACAGATGCCTAAGATTACGATTTAACAGATACCTAAGTTTACAATACAATAAATACTACATCATTCAAATAGCTGGACACGATCGTTTTGAGGAAATTTTTGATGTTTCTTTCACACTTTTGTGGTTGTAATTCGGCCCGAAATGTGTGAAAAAGATATTTAGAGAAAATACTCTAAAGTTTGACGATTATTTTCGTTAGCACATCTTTTTTAAAAGAAAGTTCAACGGCATCAAATCGAACGATCTTGTAGACCACGTGGCATCATCAAATCTCTAAATTACACGTTCTGGGCACTTTTTGCGCAATGAAATCAAAATTTGTCGTATTGTCTGGCTTGTGGAACTTTCTTATTGAAATCTCATATACTCTTGATTGAAATAATTTAGTTTAGACCAAAACTAAGACCCTATTCAAAGGCAATTAAAGAACGTGCTTATAGTTTCCGAAATATATAATGGATTGTAATTATGTACATAAACGGAAGAAATAATAAATTATAGATATTTTTTATATTGTCTTCTTAATATTGTATTTTCAGTTCAAGATAACCTGTAAACCTCAGATAACCTATGGAATTTGTTTTTCTTATTAAAAAATTGGGAATAAACAAAAAATCATAATCAAAAATTTACCAATTTTTTCACCTTTTTTTTGTTTTTTTTTCTTTCAAAAATACTTTAGGCAGAAAATTTTTATTAGAATTATTTAAATAAATCCTAAAAGGGGCAATATCTTGTGTGTCATAATTATAATAAAAAAAAATTAATAAAAACCCAGCATAATATCTTTTTCTAAAAAATCAACGAAAAATACTATTACTAATTCTCAACTTATGCATTTCACATACTTATTAGGCTTATTATTAATAAAAGACCATTTACGATTTATTACAAATCGGACTCTATACTTTTATAATGAGCACTTTTCCTGAAATCAATTATAATGCACAGACTAAGTATTTTTTGGGTTTTTCCACAATTTCCAAAGGCTAACTAGCCGCCATTGACTATTTCGTAGAAACAAACTCGAATAAAGATACGAGCAAAAGCCTCCAACAGTTGCTGTACTACTTAAAAGTAAACAGAAATTTTCAAACTCTATAAGAAGAAAATATGCTCGTTACTATGATTATTGTTAGCAATACTAAAAGTTTAAGATTGATCAGATTTTGCGGTAAGATATCACCAACCACAACACACCTTATTTGAGAAATAATTATTCGCAGGTGGCAATATGGATTGTTCGTTTGTTGATTTTTTACGCTCTAAGAAATTTAATAAAAATCCATTAAGTATAGAGTACAGGTTGTACTGAAATTATACAATTAGTTCAAAACAATTTAATGATTATATTCCCTTTTCTATTAGGCAAAATATATAATTAATTTTATCTGATTGCAGTTAAGATTTATTTGGAAATTCAATAATAAAAATAAGTACTAATTTGTTAATTAGAAATTAATTATTCCCGTTCGGTATTTTTCTAACCGGATAAACCAATATATTTACCTGTATGCATACATAATTATTTCGATGATAGTTTGAGTTTTTAATTACTTCCGAATGGATAGAACGAGCGCTACGAAATATGTATCAGTGACAACTTATTATACGAGCATATTAACGATTTAATCCTTCAATTGAAATTGATTTTCCAGAAAAATTAAAAATATATTTTGCTCTTTATATTTTTATGCACTCAAACTAATGCAAATATTCAATCAATAGTTCCAATTTACAGTCAACATGTCGGTTTTATTTAAATCTACCTGGTTATTCATTTTATAGTTTGGAGAGTACAACTCTGTTACTTGATCTTTGTTAAATATATATATTATTTAGAATATTATTTTGTTTAGATTTAAAATTGCCATTTTATAATATGAAATTTTTAATTATCAAAAAATTTGTTAAAAAGATATAAAAACTTTCTGCAAATGTGATACTGAAACAACAGATTTTGGATGATGATTTTTCGAACCAAAGTTTCTACAACGATGAGGCTTATTTCTCACTCAGTGGATACATAAAAAATTAACAAAATCATCATACAATATATAAGACTATGAAAAAGTGCATTTTGGTTTAAAGTCATATATAAATGTCTTTTTGTCGTTAATTGGAAATTTTTCATTATTCCGTAAAAAAAATTCTAATTTTTTAGTAAAAAAAAAATCCTAACCGCAAAATGATAATTCGAAGTTTAAACAAATAATATCCTAAATAATTTTTTCGAAACATTATTCCGTAAAAAAAATTTTTATTTATTACAGCAATGGCCAAAATTTTGTGTATAAGCTTAAATCCGCTGTTTGGTCATAGATGGCGTGAGTGAGCGTATTGAGCTACCATGGGCACGCGAAAAACAACTTTTTTTTATGAGTGTGACATCTGTCAACATTAATCAGTGCACATTGTCAGCAATTTCTTACAACAACATACATTTTTCCGTTGGTAATCATGTATAGTTTTGTGCTAGAAAAAGAGCATATGCGGGAAGCTCTGCTTTTCTGCTCCAATTTGAAGAAATTGGCTGCCGAATCGCATCGAATGCTTATGTAGGCCTATGGTGACAGTGCTTTATCGGAAACAACGTGCCGATATTGGTTTCGTCGGTTCAAAGACGGCAATTTTGACTTGTGGGACAAGAAGCGTGAAAATCGGCCTAGGAAGGTTGAGGGCCATCAATTGCAGGCTCTTTTGGACGAAGACGATACCCAATCGCAAAAAATGCTCGCGGAGCAATTAGGTGTTACTCAACCAGCCATTTCCATACGTCTGCGTGCCATGAGAAAGATTGAAAAGATCGGAAAATGGGTGCCGCATGAATTGAACGATAGGCATATGGAGCGACGCCAAAAGACATGCGCAATCTTGCTCGCCAGACAAAAAAGAAAGTCGTTCCTGCATCGGATTGTGACAGGCGATGAAAAGTTGATATATTTCGAGAATCCTAAACACAAGAAATCGTGGGTTGATCCCGGCCAGCCATCAACACCTTCCCCAAGACCAAATCGCTTCGGACGGAAGACGATGCTGTGCGTTTGATGGGATCAGCAGGGTATCGTCTACTATGAGATGTTGAAATCTGGTGAAACTATCAATGTCCACTGCTACCACCAACAACTGATCAAATTGCACCGTGCTCTGCGTGAAAAAAGGACGGATTATCAACAAAGACAAGACAAGCTGATTTTCATCCACGACAACGCACCATCGCACACGTCAAAAATGATCCGAAACTACTTGGAGACACTCAACTAGGAGGTGCTACCCTACACCGCTTATTCACCAGACCTGGCCCCTTCCGTTTACCACCTGTTTTCATCGATGCTCGCTGACCAACACTGGCCACGCGCTCGCTAAGCAGCACTTCGATTCTTACGAAGACGTCCAAAAATGGCTTGATGAGTGGTTTGTCTCGAAAGAGAAGGATTTTTTTTGGCGTGGTATCCAAAAATTGCCCGAGAGATGGACAAAATGTGTAGCTAGCGAGGGCAAGTACTTTTAATGAATTTGTTTTTGCTTTCTATGAAAAAAAATATGTTTTTTTGACTAAAAAACAGTCTTATACACCTGGCATTGTAGGAGAAGTTCCCAGAACGCGTAATTTCAAGATTATGTTTGTGCGAATTAATACCGAAAATGGTGGGATTTTTATTGTGACTATTTTTTTCTTAAAATTCTATCTAAAAACTATCGTATTTACATAGGCAATTCTTAAATTTAAGAGCATTTTAAAACCAACAACTAATTACAGTTGGAAATGTGCTAAAAAACATGTTAAAAATTACCTCAAAAGGATCTTATCCTGCAAGAAGTCACGTAATGCCCATTTAAAAAATTATTGATATTTTTTTTTAATAATTTCAAATTAGTGCCAATAAGGAAAAGTTTAATTGTTATCAAAATCTGAGATTATTTTATATATTTTAATTAATTAAAAGACAACAAATTTTTAATAATGGACTCAAACAGTTGTCGCATTTTGTTGGCAGGTTTTTTTTATTTTTTGTTCAACAAGTAAATTGAACTCATTTGAATTTACTTCCATTTTGCTCAAACAAGGATAAAAACCCCTTCTACTGGATCACAAAAATCAATAAAACCCCAAAGATCAAAAAAATCCGTGAAAATGTGGGTGGTTCCAAACAGATGTCGGGCAATTTTTCAACATGTATGTGAATATGGAAATTTTCAGTTCACAGCCAGTAAAAGTATAACATACAAAAATGACGTCACCTTTTTATTAACCAAGCAGACTTACTGTCGGACTTTTAAATTCATGGGTACAGGTGAATGAAATTATTCGGCCTTAGCTCTTTGGTTTTCTTGCTATGTTCTTGAACCAGAAAATTGCCAATATTCATTTTACGCCTTCCATTCATATGAATGCGAATTTACTACTATGTATATGCACTTGGGTGTATTATTCATAATATTATTATTTGTATTCAGCCAATATTGAACAGCCTTCGAATTGTATCGAATCGAACCACGTTTGTTGCGATTGTCGCAAATAACCCTCCCTCCTGCCCCCCCAACATGTTAACGCATTTATAGAAAAACTATAATTTATTGGACTGTGATCAGTTTTACCTTAACGACTTAATCAAATCCGTAAACATTTGCCACCTGGGTGTCGAACTATATTTCTAAATTATTCAATTAGTACACAATATAATGAATGATTCAGTCACCAATTATTGAATGTTTAACAACTTTTAATTGGTATCTGAAAGTTTCACAGTCTCATTAGTCTCATTAGACATGATCATAAATTATGCGTACTTATTTCTTATGAGATTATTTGCACATTGCAATTTTGATTTAACTGTTTTTTTTTTGTCTTAGAATTTCTATTCAGTTATTATTGAGTTTTTTTCTTTGTTGATGGTAATATCTACAATATTTATTAATAAAGGGTTACGCAAGAAGTAATTTTGACATGCACTAATTAAACTGTTTCTTGGGCTGTATGGCATGTGACACCCTTTTATTGAAACCACATGTCGTCCACATCCATATCTCGCATGTCTTTGGTTTTCTTGCTATGTTCTTAGCAATTATTTTATATACGAGATCTGTACAAAAAGTATCACGAATTTTGAATTTCCGCGAGTTACGTATATTCGATTTGCGATTTTTTGTGGCGTTATGTTGGTACAAGCAACGATGCGTAAGCAGGGGCGTTATCATGGTGCAAAAGCCAATTTTTGTTCTTCCAAAAATTCAGGCGTTTCTGGCGGATTGCTTGCGCATAACTTGCAGGTAATATTCCTTATTGACCGTTCTACCCTATGGCAAGAACTCATGATATACCACGCCCCTGCAATCGAAGAAAACTGTAAGCAAAACCCGCACATTTGACCGAACTTGGCTCTTTTTTCGGTCTTGGCTCGTGCGGCAGCTTCTATTGGGATGATTGAGCTTTGGCTTCCATGTCATAACCATAAACCTATGATTTGTCACCAGTTATGATCCTCTGGAGCAAATTTGGGTTGTCGCGGACAGAGTCCAACAGCTCCTTAGCAATGTTAATGCGATGCTGTTTTTGGACAGCTGTCAAAAATTAACTAAACATTTAAAATGGCCGAACTTGTCGGAATAAGTGAGAGACATGAGTACCAACATAACGCCACAAAAAAAAAATCAAAAATCGAATATACGTAACCCGCGGAAATTCAAATTCGCGATACTTTTTGAACAGACCTCGTATAGCGATAGCGAGCATCATTAACTGTTATTACCTGAGCACTTGCATTTTCGAAGAAGAATGGTCCGATGATGCCTTCAGCCCAAAATTCGCACCAAACACTAACACGTTGTGGATGCATTAGTTTCGCAACAATCACTCGTTGATTATCTGAACCCCAAATGCGTTTTGTCGATTAACCAAGCCTTGATGAAAATGAGACTCATCGCTGACGATGATTTTGTTCGAAAAATCAGCATCCACTTTTTGGTGTTCCATAATTCATTCAACGAACTCAATTCGCTGTGCCTTCAATCTTGAGTCAATTGAACTTTGTAAGCATGAAGATGCAAATCTTTCGTAAAAATCCGCTGTAGAGAGCTTCTCGAAATGTTCAATTCATGACCATGCTGCCGAATTGATATTCCTGGACTCTCAGCAGCACTGTCACAAACTGCTTCGATGTTTTGTGTTGAACGACGACCAGATCAATCACTAATTGATCCAGTCTCCCTTAAATTTTTTAATTAATCTCTTCACAGTTGATGAAGTTAAATCGTTATTCCGACCATTGCGAACTGCAGCTGCCAAACCTTCATTATTTTTCAAATATTGTTGAACAATGAAAACGCGTTGTTCTTTCGTGTAGCACTCCATTTTAAATAACCCTAAACTGTCAACTGTCACACTGTCTTTGTTTTCGTTGGCAACACTTTACCGCACAAATGGCGCAAAATTTCGTGTGGTTTGGGACACCATATACAATAGGAGTGGGTATGTTTCTCCAACTATTTAATGTCTATCAAAATAAAAAATTACCCAATTTGCGCTTTGGAAAGTAAAATTTAATAAACCTAATTTTGAATTTAGTTTTACATTCAATTTATTATATTGATTAAACCTTACCAATATATATAAAATATAAATTTATTTTAATAGTAACCACAATACTCCTTGCATCCCTCGACCCTTTGGTGATCATTTTTGATAACTTTTTCATACATTTCCGACTGCAATTCGAACATTACTTGAAAGATAATTATTTTTTTTTAACCAAAATATTAAGGATTATCTGAATAGGTTCGATCTTTTGCGTTACCCGAGAAGACTTTTGCATTCACCAAAAGAAAAAGTCCAACGGCATCAAATCGTATGATTTTGGAGGCCAATTGACATCATTAAATCTCGAAATCACACGTCCTGGAAACTTAAAGCAAAAAATTTCTCATGTTGTAGGTTTGTCTCACCATCTTATCACATACAATCCAGATTAAAATCTTTAAGTTCATGCCAAAAAAAGGCGGTTATCATACGGATTGACCTTATCGGTCTCTCCTTCTTCATTTTCAAAGTTATATGAACGAATGACGCGCTTACACCAAAATGCACACTTTTTGCTGACACAATAACTTTTCCACTGTCACTTGTGGGTTTCAGAACCCCATATACGAAAATTTTACTTATTGACGCATCCACCGAACGTGAAATAAACCTCATCGCTGAGAATAATTTTGTTCGAAAAATCAGTTGTTTTAGCACCATTATTTTAGAAAATTTTCACAATTTTACTAAATTTTTTAAGCAATTTTTCAAGAGCTATATTTAAAATGGCAAACTTTTTGCTAAATAAATATTATATTAAATAATAATATAAATTCAACATCTGTTAAATGACAGAATTGTACTTTTAAAACCACAAAATGAATAATTCTTTATTTCCAAATAATTCTTTTATGTTGTTTATAATTATCTTCTAAAATACTCCACATATTTTATTTTATTTGAAAAAATTAAATTTATTATTTAAATATAAAATTGTACGTATATGCCAAAAAAAATGGGAAATATTTTTAAAAATTCAAATAAAATTACTTACAAAAATATAATAAACAGAACAAATGAAATTATCTATTTTCTTAATTAAGTTGTTTTCACATTAAACTAATTTTTTGTTGTTGAATTTATTTATATTTTAAATAGAAATATTTGATTATTGGTTGGTTTTCTTATAAATTAAAAACTGTTTTAAATTTGTAATGCTTCATTTTAAAATTTTGTAGTTTTTTGAGCACTCAAATTAGATTACGATTATCAACACACTTTTGTGTATTTAAGCTTGATTTTAAAAATAATCAATTAAATTTGATATTACATTTTACTAATAAAATTTATTATTATTACTATCACTTAAAAACATTTTAAAAAAACACTGTAACATATGCCATATAGTAGACTAAAATTCACTGTGGCTTGTAGCAGTACATAATATAAAATGATTGAGTAACAACTATAAATATTATTATACAATAACAAATTATTATTTATATAATTATTGATAAGCATTCACACACTAAATTTTATAAATTAGTAAGTAGTGAGTATGTAATTTTTTTTTATTAAATTCCGATTTGTTAAAATTTGATAGCTTGACCAGCACAAGCATCATCACATTGATCGGAAAAATCAAAAACTGACTGCACTCAAATATGTTCTCATTTAAACACACGTGGGGGAGTATCATAATGAAAATAGAATATTTCCCCAAGTAAACAAAATATTTTTATATATATATTTTTTTTATCTGACAATGTTGCCTATG